>OZ038502.1:44022348-44167348 GCA_964036315.1 Acanthosepion esculentum | reverse complement strand
GTGGTGGATATGGCTTTTTAGTCCTCCTAGGGTCTTACATTCTCTTGCACAGATGTAGCAATATTGAACATATCTTGAAGTAGGTGTTACATTCATTTCTTTTTCATATGATTAATCCACCATCTGAGACACTCACTGCAAGTGGAAATATTGGGACTTTCTCATTGTTAAAATGTATTTATTCATATATATTTATAGATACTAATTTATACTAGGTTTGGTTTGATCAAACTTGTGACGTTATTCTGAATGTAGTGTTATGAAGTGATGTTCCCAATAATGTCAGTCAGCTGGTAAGTACTTGAAGTCAAAATTCCATTCATCATTGCTAACATTACTTTGTAGAAATTAGAAATACTAATTGCTAAATTAGGAAAATGAAAGAGGAAGTATTAATAAAGCTATTAAATACTGACTAATAATCTTGACATTTTTTTAAATCAATAAAATTATTAATTGCAAGAAATTTCAGTGAGTAATTGTTCAAAATAACTCAGTCAACTTTTGAATCATTAAAACAATATTTCATTGGATGATGATAAAGTATTTATATAACAGTAATGGTGGCTAACGACATGGTACAGAAAGAAACATTTTATTTGGAATATTCAAGATAGTTATTCCTCTGTCTTCATTTTAAGTTTTATTTGTTGAAATTTACACAATATTAAGTCTGAAAATTATGTGAATGCTAGATTTTAGACTCAGATTTAAATTTTTTTATTGATTTATAGTAATTGTCTTTCTGCCTGAATATGTACAGTGTAAGTTAAAAATCCTTCATTACTTACAACATTATTGTTCTAGCAGTAAAAACAACAATGTCAGTTTAATTTATTATTTTTTAATGCATTTCAAACAACACACTTTTCAGGAATAGACAGTTGAAATTTTTTGGTACATAAAGAGGAAAGAGGGACTGGAAAATTTGATATTGACAGGAGAGGTCGAAGGTAAAAGGAAAACAATGCATAACCTACCATGTGAACTTTAACATACCCAACAACTGAAAAGTCTGGACTACTTTTTTTTAACTTTAGTCTTATGTATGCATAGGAAGCCTATGTTAAAAAGTGGCACTGGCCAATTGCAACTGTTTCTGCAGAAAAGGAGTTATACCTGGGAACTGCCAATTCTGCTTAAAAGCAGGTCTCCTATAATGACTATGAGCAGTTACAGGCTGGCAGGCCACCTGTGACATGGAGGGCGGTGCCACTGCCACTGATATGACTGCTCCTCTCAATGACCATTATCACTCCCAGGCTTGATTAATCACCTGACACATAGAATCCAGGATATCATCTCAATGTCATCCCCACCCAGCTACAAGCCTTCCTCATCACTGTCACTGTCACCTCGGCAAACCTGACTCACTACAGTTGCCAACTATCTAGCTTTGATACTGCCAGGCTCCAGACACCAACCGTTGTGATTGATAACATCTCAATGTCAACATCATCCAGCTATAAGCCTTCCTCATCACCATCATCTTGGCACAACAAACTCACTATAGTGGCTGACTATCTAGCTTTGACACCACCAGGCTCCAGATACCAACTGTCACAATTGATAACATCTCAAAGCTGACACCACCCAGCTACAAGCCTTCCTCCTTGCCAACACCCTCACCTCAGTAAATCCAACTCTGCAAGCAAGCAACTCTGACTCCACAAGCAAGCAACTTACTCATGCTACCACCGTTTCTTAGAAACACAGGCCTATCAGCAAGCAGTGACTCCAACTCCACAAGCAGTGATGCTGACTCTGCAAGCAAGCGGCTCCAACTCCCTGCACTACCGTTCCTTGTTGCCAACACTGTCACCTCATTAAATTTGACTGCACTCTGTAAGACACCTTATATATATTAAACAATTACTGTTCAAAAAATGTAATTCTTTGTTATTCCTTTCCTTTCACAACCAAATGCTTATTATAACATCTTTGGATATTTGCTGTTATTGTATAATATTTTTTTACAGTAAGTTTCATGCTGTACAAGGCCTAGGGGTTTATGTTAGGAGGCAATTTGTGTGGGTAGGAGGGGAAGATAATGGTTAACCCTAGCTTTGAACAGGTTAAGATTGTAGTGATTGAGGAAACATCTTCTTGGGAGTCTGTTCCACAGACAGTGGTTCGTGGGAAGAATATGTTCAAGTGAAACTTACTTCTCACCAATGGAAAATGGAGGAAATGTGGGTGGTTTGATACTATGTAAATGGCATGGCATGTCCTTGTCATTAAGGTTTGAACTAATGGGACCAGGGAATCTAGTTTGTCTGAGCAAAAGTTTCTGTTGTTGCTGGATCAGGTGTTTTTTTTTTGTTCTCAAGGATTTCACTTTGGAAGGTTTGTAGAATGAATCAGCCAAAATATTGTGTTATCATCAACTCTGCAAAGAAATTCAGTTTTCCAAACAATAAAGGATATGCTTTATTTATGACTGTTACTAAATTAGATTGTTAAGGACAGAGGGAAACAATGCAGAACCGACCTAGCAAGCTTGTGTAAATGGATGGCAGGATAAAGTTTAGGAGAGATAACCAAAAGACAAAAGTTATTAAGAGCTACAAATGACAGGAAATTGTGGATTGCCAATGTCCTGAACGGATGTGGCACATAGAAAAAGAATATGACTTGATAGGTTAAATTATGTTTATATTTTTCTATTAATTTTGAGACTATGAGAATTTTCAAATAGGTTGATGTAAAGTTTATGTATTTGCCATGCCTGTAAAATATAATGATAATAGCTGTATTTCTTTGCATCTAACAAAGAAACTTAATTTTTTATCTACTCTACTGATTATGTATCTTGTAGCAAAACTTATGCAATTCTTGTATGATATTTAGATGCATTGTGGTTGGGATTTAGATATATCTTGGCATGCTTTTATTTTCTGCTACAAATATATCTATTTACTCATTTTTCATCTTGGACAGAAAGCATGAATATAACATTTCCATTTCAAAAGAGGCAAAGGAAGGTCATTTTCCTTTTTCCAAAGAAAAGTCTGTGAGTCTATTGACAGATTCTTTTATGAATAGCAGATCCCGGATAAATGGAGAAAAAATACAATGTGTCTTATAAATGAAATGAAAATCAAGATCCATAATCCATCATTGTTGACACAAACAAACCAAAGAATTATGTCTAAGGAAATAGAAGATTTAACTCAAAGCTCAAGAAAGACAAGGAGAGAAAAAGATCAGTAAAATGGTGAATTTCATTAACAAATAGGTTTTGAAGAACTTGCCAAGTAAAAAAAGTATGAAAGGATAAACAAAAATAATTTTTTTATGACTAAAGACAACATGCTAATGTAACCTCATTGAACAGCAGACAAATATTTTTCTATAAAAATCATACTTAATTTTTCAGTTATAATATTTAATGTTGACATTAACTTTGCATGTAAGAATTATTGATCTAGTAAATAATTCAATAAAATTTGACAGCATTTATTTTGTATTAAAAAGTTTGTTACAATTCAATCTTTCATCACATAGAATTACTAAAAACTTTCCTGTAATGTCATTTTTTTAATCATTTCACCCCAAGCAAGGCAATAAAGCCACAAAAACCAGAAGACCAGAATGAAATGTATACAGTCTTCTGAGACTTTGAGATTAAAATAGATCTCCTGATCCAGAAAAGAAGACCAAATTTGGTATTAGGAAAGAAGAAGAAAATGGGTAGTGGATTTTTTAATCATTTCACCCCCCAAGCAAAGCAATAAAGCCACTAAGAAGCAAGGTGTTACTGACTGCAAGATAATATGAGAAAAAGAAAACATTATTAAAGATAGAGAACAATAAAAGAACAAAATTGTTTTCAGTGGAACAAAGACCAAAATAATTATCACTGTCCATTGTCTATGGTAATAGAAACTGCCCAGATGGTGGCTATGACTCACTCACAATGTGACATTGGAGTTGCTCACTGGAAGTATATGCAGGGACACCATTCCATGCATGATATAGTACTTCAAATACCCTGATGTTGTGCAACTGTTGACAAGAGCAGCCTCTCTAAGTGCTACCAAATAGTTCAGATTCCTTACTACTAGTTGGGATGCAGTAACCAGAAAACTACCAACTTGGTTCCCTCACAATGAAAAATCTAAGCTACTTATCAGTCAGATCACCAAAACAAAAAGTTAAAGCAGTTAAATCATTAAGGCTATGGAAGAAAGAAAGAAAGAAAGAAAGAAAGGAACTGTAAACCATATCCTAAACAGGAAACAAGTGAAAAGCTCCTACTCCTGTTCAATAAACATGGAAGGAGTATTGGTCATCCAATAAGTGAACCTATCTATTCTGATTAGATAAAATGGAGTGAAAAATATATTAAACATATATATATAAGAAGAATATTTGAAATCTTATAAGGTAGAATGCTTAGTGAAAGAACATTTGTTACCTTTGTTTTAGGATAAGATTATCCAGTGTTCATAATACTTAATATCCTATCCTCCATAATACAGAACCTTAAATCTTATTCTTTAGACTTATACTCTGCTGTTAAGTTATACTTGACACTGCAATGGAAATATTTAAGAGCTATAAACATTTTTAGGAATTTCTTTTCAAATCAGTTGCAGTAAAAAAAAAAAAATATAAACTAATTTCATAAAATAGAATGGGATGCTTTGGCAAATGTTTTGCTCAAGGCAGGTGAGGCTATCAACAAAAATGCTCACTTTTGGGATTCAAACTAACTTTTTCAACACCCCATATATGAGACCTTCAGGCACTATTAAAAATATCAGAAAAGAAAAATGATTCATACATTTTTACCACATATATAAAGTGCAAATATCTCAATTGATGCAGCATTCAAGAGTGTGAAATTGACTTGCAGAGTTTAGATATCTTCTACTTTGTCTTGCCATCAAGTTAATTTTATGTTCAGAATATTCCATGTATTATCTCAGACTTTTATCTTCATTATCAATGATGATATAATTTTAATAGACTCATCATTAGAAAATGCTATCCTGTTGTGGAATCTATGTTGAGTAAGATGTATCAGAAGGTGATTTTTGTGAAGGCCGAGAATGTGCATGATCGTAATCCACAACAAATAAATCAAACAAAAATATAAAGACAATTCAACTTCAAAAAATTACTGAAAACAACGTAATTAGAGATTTCAACAATAACGTGAATTTATATATATATATATATATATATATATATGACATACACAAAGTGATAATAAGTTGCTTGTTAAATGTGGCAAGTGAGATAAGGTTACAAAGATTGTCCATGCAGAAATTTAGTGAGTAAAGGTTGATAGTTTAAGTTTGTTTGTGGAATTAAAATAGTTTGTTATCTGCAAGGAAAATTGTCAATTGTGTAAGTTCAAGTGATAGTGTGTATGTGTGTGACAACTGTTAGTGTTGATTTAAGTTATGAAGAGTTGTTCACCTTTAACTGATAGGCTAAAGTTGATTGAATGTACAATTACTGTTTTGTAGTAATAATGTCACTTTTTAGTAAATTGTAAGTTAAGTTTCTTCACGCGGCAATAGTTGTGCAAATTGTGTTGAGTTGGTAGTGGTTATTGTGTTGGCACACGTAGGGTCTGCTGGTATCTCTCGAAACTCAGTGTCTGACTGATTTGAATTAAGTCAAGCGATTCTTTTTATAGATTTTCGAGTTTTCAAATAGGCTCCAGGGTGCTGCACGGGAAAAAGGTTTGTCTCAACTTTGCTACATTTTAGTGTCCTTTTAACCAATGAGGGATTGAGTTTGGAAAAGTAAAGTGATGATTGGTTAAAGGTTTATTTCGGGAAGAGTGCATCTTCCTGTAGTGGGTGACAGGCAAATGTGGAGGATTCCATAATCCAATTAATATTTTCATCTTTTGTGACAGTTACTTTCATTTGATTAAAGCTGTTGTTTGCACTTGTTTAGAAGGTAGAAACCAATATATATTGAGTAACATAAAAAGTGTTTGATTTATAAAGTAAAAATAAGACATTTTTATATTAACTTTATTGAAAATATATCTATCATAGTTTTGTTTTATCTTCTACGCTCTTTAAGACAAATACATTATTCCATCATCCCAAGACTTTTAATCTTTCTCAGCAAAGAACAACTCTTGGTGCCTTTTACAATTTACCAATTTAATGAATGGCAATCAGAAAGTGGAGGCATCATGGAGTCATCGCTAGCAGCTTGAACTGAGAAATCAGAGAGCTGACTTCAAATAGGAGTTGAGTTCATTACATTCACTTACATGCTAATATTTTTGGAAAAGCTACAAATTCATCTCTTGTTCCCCCAGTTATGGGTAAATAGCAGGAAAGATTGGGTCCTATAGCCTCAGTCTAGGAAAAGGAGAACTTTGAATTCAAAATCTGAGTGCCTGGTGTAGGGACCAAGGATCATCCCCACCATATTGTTGGGGTTGAATTGAATGTGGGTGTCATCATTATGTTGGTTGAACGCCGGGGTTATTAATTTGTAGAGGATGTGCAGGATTATTAATTATTATGTGGAGGTTGGGTGTTATAGTGAATGTTCTGTTCGAAAGTTCTTTTACGTCTGACTGCGTTAGTCAAAGACGGGAGTTCCTTGAAGGTTACATTTTGGTAATCGTGTTGAGTGGTCGAAATGGGTTGTCGGTGTGGTTTGCTCGGGTCTGCTCTGCTCGAATCTTTCTCGGAATGCTCAAGGTGACACGTGTTGCTACGGTTTATATGCAGTCAAAGAGGCTCCAGGAAGAATGGCGCGAAGAATAATTGTGCGCATGGGAGCGATCTGATTGGTCAAAACTGACCAATCAGCAAGCCGGATTTACGGTGATCGACCAATGGATGTAAGAAGAGTTTATTTCCAGCGGAGGGTAGACTGACTGTCGTGGAAGATTCCACAATATCACATGAAAGTGAATACAGGAGATGGGTGAAAATTTTGCATCTGGGCTGTAATGTTTTATGTTTGGTTACTGAAAAACATTCAGTCTTGTGTTTTCCAAGTTATGACCTTTAACTATTCAATTGTTTGGTTCTCCATAATGAATTTAAAAGATCTCTTTCACTTTCAATATATGCATGCCAGCATCACTTTGTTTGAATGTTGAATGAAAACTGGCCAGTTAGTAGTAGTTCACTTTGTTTATCCCACAATCTCTTGTGTTCCATACTGTTGTAAAGGATCCCTTTTGTATGGCTTGATAGTTCTAATTTTGCATAAATATTTGTATTTCTCAATTAATTTCAATACAATGACAATTTTTTAAATGATTATAGCGACAGATTGTATTTGCATGACAAATAAAATAATAGTATTGGTTCAATTTGATTATCCCACAATCTCTTGTATTCCATATTGTCATGTATCCACTTTTCCTTTTTAGTCATAATTTGTGTTAATGTCAGAAAATTATAAAGTGAATCTGCAGAGAAATGTAGTCTGGATGGTATTTTCTTTTGCTTATGTGGAATCCACTATAACAATGTAAATAATTAAAACTAGTTTAAATGATTTTCAATGCTTTATTTGAATATTTTGACTATAGATATAGGGTTTAAAACTGTTACATTTGAAAGCAAAAATCAAATCAAATCAAAATGGTTTATAAAGTAACATCTTTTATTAATAAATCAAAGAATAAGTAAAACTAACATTTTTCCACAGATGAGCCGTTATTGTGAATGACAATTTGCAATCTTTCAAGTAAACTTCAAATAGCATTTTAACACATTTCAGGTGTTATCCAACCTGCCACTTCTTCAATGAAGTTCTTCAAATGCTAAAATGTTTTTGGTTTTCTGCTGTAAACTGCATTCTTAATATGGCCTCAAACAGATATCTAGAGATGTGATATCAGGGGACTTTGTTGCCCAAATCAATGGCTCCATTCTCACAAACCAATGAGTTGGTAATTTTCTGTCCAAAAATTTTCTGATGATGTATGAATAATGTGCAGGTGTGCTGGTCTGCTAAAAGGTTTTTGCTTGCATATTGTGGAAGAAAGCAATGATCCAACATATCATCGGTATGTTTCTATCAATGATGAAAAGATTTATAAACTTTTTGTGATAACAACCTCATCTAGATATTTGCTTTTGAGTTTTTTTGTGGGTTCTTCACTTCCCCAAATTCTGCAGTTGTAATAATTTACCTTGATATATAAAAAAGAGAAAAATATGTTTTCAAGAGATTTAGTGTCATGGCTGTTATTTTTTCAAGCAGTGTTTTTGCTATAGACATGTGCTGCTTTATTTTCTTCATGCAACTCTTGTATTCTACAGAAATTTGATACAAAAACATTTTCATTTTTTTCTTTTGATTTTATGAATTTTCATGCCGCTGCAGTCTATTTCTTGTACAGCAGGTTTCAGAGCAGATGTTAGATGTTCTCTAAAAAAAAAATTTCTTTTGTTTCTCCCAAACTCAGTCTTCCTGATTTTGCTATGAACATTACCTGTGTCCTTAAACTTATTAAATAATGTCTTCATGTTCTTTTTGCTTGGTATATTCATACATTTTCACTTCTAACCTGCATATAAGATTCAAACTTTGCCATCAGCAGCCCAATTTCATCACATTTCTCTATAGTATACATTTCTCTCTGAAAAAAAAAAGAATTAGTAAAACAAAATATTAAAATATTGTTTGATTTGTTAATAAAAGATTTTCTCAT
The DNA here is from genome assembly GCA_964036315.1 of Acanthosepion esculentum. NCBI lineage: Eukaryota > Metazoa > Mollusca > Cephalopoda > Sepiida > Sepiidae > Acanthosepion > Acanthosepion esculentum. The sequence goes on along the minus strand of OZ038502.1, from coordinate 44,158,689 downwards.
CTCATTTTAGTTTTCTTGTTTTTATTTCAAGTTCAGTAGTTATTCTATTTACACCATCTGTATGTGTGCACATACCCACTTACATATATATATTTACACTCACACCCACTCATTCACATGAGGGGTAAATGGGTGCATAGCCAAGTGGTTGGAGTGCTAGTCTTCCAGCCACAGGATCTAGGTTCAAATCTCACCATGGTTAATTTGTCAAGGAGTGACTATTAGCCTTGAGAGATGATCCCAATGTGCTGTACTGTTGGAAAGTGCTTGAAACATAAATGATGGGTTAACCCAAATATTGTGAGTGAAATTGGGTTGATGAAACTGCTTAGAAGCCATTGCAATAGCACAAAGTCATCAGGACCATAGGTTTCAACATACTGGCTTTGTTCAACTACTGATCACACCAGATTATGTACTCTATCCCTAAAACTGTAATATCTGTCTACTCAACACATTTCTAGTATAAATCACACATTGACTCTGTGGGTGTTGAATGAAAATGTGCTTGAGCAGGGTTCTACAACAGGGATTAGCTAGCTACTTTTGGGTATGGAAAGACTTGGAAATAAATAGATAGCTGTTATATATATATATATATATATATACACATATATATATATATATATGTGTGTGTGTGTGTGTGTGTGTGTGTGTGTAATAATAATATTAATAATAATAATAATAATAATAATAATAATAATAGCTGGCCACTCATGTTCGAGGATAACCATCTACTAGGGCGGCTAGCTAATCCCTATTGCAGACAATCACTTAGGCACATTTGTGTTTGTTCAACACTCACAGAGCCCACCTGTGGTTTATACTGTAACTATGCTGAGCAGACCTTAGTTACAGTTTCTGAGCATGTTATCTAGCAGGATCAACAATCGGAACAATGCCTGTGTGCTCAAACACTTGGTCACAATGACTTGTGACTTTGTTCTAGCACAGCTATTGACATCCCCCAAATGTTCCATCTACTCAGTTTCACTCACAAGGCTTGGGTCAACCCTTGGTATGGTTTTCAGGCACTTTCCAAAGGTGCTGCACACTGGGAACGACCCCTCCGGTTCAATAACACCAGGATGTCTCCTTCCTGACAAATCGATCACCGGGTCTTATAGTCAGAAAGCAAATGTTCTACCCATTTGGCCACACACACATACATATATATATATATATATATATATATATATATATATATATACATACATACATATATTATAAATTAACTGATTTAAAATATATATATATATATATATATATATATATATTTATATTTATATATATTATAAATTAACTGATTTAAAATATGGTTTCTTTTTCTTTATATATACATATATATATATATATATATATATATATATATATATAGATATATATATATATATATATATATATAGAGAGAGAGAGAGAGAGAAAGAGAATTAATATAAATTAAAGGTTGTCATTAAGCTGATTGATGTTAACTTCAGCATCCCGACTCTGGAGTTTCGTAGACACACCCGTTTGTCCACTCATCAGGAAGTATCAGCAATTGACTGCTTATACTTCTCGATTTTTTTTATATGCACTTATCATAGGTGCAACATTTTTTCATAGTTTGTGTGTTTGTTCGCGTGCATGTGACTGTCTGTGTGGATGTATGTTTGCACATGTGCATCCATGCACCCCCACCCCTTGCAGATGTGGATGCATGTATTGGGTTGTAATCATTTGTCTTTTTCATCTTTTTTTTCTCCAATATACACTCACTCCTTAGCCATTTATCTCTTTTTTCTTTTTCTTCTTTTCTTTCAATTGTTGCCATTTGTTGCTAATATGTTCCGTTTTTTCTAGACATGTTGATATATATATATATATATATATATATATATTAGTGAATATACATATCCAATGTTGATAGCATGATTCAGAGTTCATGCAGTTCTTGCTATCTTCAGGTGCAAATATAATCTATTATATTTGCACCTGAAAATTGCAAGAATGTTGGACATTATGTATATTCACTAATATATACTTATAGCTCTGTCTCATAACATTGAGCACTGTATTTATAACACCTGAGGAAGAAATATATTTATACATATGTGCAAGTATATGTGTGTGTGTAGATGTTTTTATCCTACCCATTCCTATACATTTTCTTTATTATGTTTTCTCAAGTATGCAGGCTGGTAGACAACATAGATACTGTTTAGAATGAATAGATCTTCTACTCAAAAACGAGTATCCACTAAAAATAACATTTGAGGCAATAAAAACATATTGGATTAAAAAAAATGAATCCATTAATTCTTTAGAAATTGCTTTGTTTACATTTTCGGTATGAAACTGAGCAGATATGCATTTTGAGAAAGATCTGAATGAGTGAATGTGCTATAAAGCAAAATAGAAACTTGCTTATTTTTGAAGCTCTTCGAAGCTGAGTGGTCAAAGCACACTGGATCAGATGGTGCTTTTTCTTGTATAGGGGGTGCAGGTTTTGAATATTTTCTTTATTAAGTTTTCTCAAGTAGGCAGACAAAATAAGTACTGTTTAAAATAAATGGAGCATCTACTCAAATACGGGTATCCACTAAAAATAAAATTTAAAGTAATACATATGCATAAATATATACATATACATATACATATATATATGCATATATATATATATATATATATATATATATATATATATATATATATATATATATATCAAAGACAACAGACAAGGTACTATGATTAAGCTTTCTATTTAATTTTTCTTGTGTTCAAACAAGTGTTTACTTTTTTTTTCCGAAACACAGCACCAGATTTCATCCACTCAACTACTCCTCCTTAAAGAACTCAATAATGTAAAACAGACACTAGTTAACAATGGCTTCCCTAACCACCTTATAGACGACCAAATTAGACTATTAAACATACAGTCAAAAATAACATAAATATTTTCTGTAAAAACCAAATGCGCATCAACTACAAATAAGATTAATCTTCACTTAGAAATATTATAAAGAAATACACTACCCCAACTGACCCAAATAAAAAAAATCGAATTATCTACTACAAAAAATTTAAAACAGCTAACCTTATCCTCAAAAATAACAACACACCAGTAAAGTCAAAATTACAATGAACAAACATTATCTATGAGTTCAAATGCCCCTTAAGGAACTGTGTTCCTGATCAAACTGAATTCATAAATAATTACATTGGTCATATGACTATATGCCTATCCAGACACCTTACGTTATATCTATCTGACATACAGCTGTATTAGAACCCATTTAAACGCACACACAAACTTACCAGACTCCATCCAAAACATAGTAGTAGAAAATACAAGCATAATAACCTCATCCACATGTAAAAAAGGTTAAAAATAATGGAAGCCTTAATAATAAAAAAGAAAAAGCCAACACTTAATAATATTAACTATGAATATGGCCACAATGTGCTGTGTTCGGAAAATAGAACATCCCTATAACACTAAAATCATACACGCAACCCACACACCCAATTAAATTGAAAAAATAAAATCATCCTGGATTATGGCTAAAAGTATAGCCAAAAGCATTCAGAATTATAAAACATTTGAACAGTTTCTACACACTCCATGTCCCAAAAAGAAAACATGTTTAACACAAGAAAAATTAAATAAAAAGCTTTAATGAAACATACATAAATGAAGGATTGCTGCCTACATAAACAATTATATATATATATATATATATATATATATATATATATATATATATATATATATATATATATATATACTGGGGTGATTAAAAATATAAAGTCATTATTAGAAAATATAAATTGTATTACAATTTCAAACAGTCTATCTGTTCTCAACACATATTTGGAATCTACAGCAAGTGATTAAAACTGCTAACATTTCTATAAGAGTTACTAGTATTCTCTTTTGTTTGCAGATAATTGAAATGACAACAAATTTGTCTTTTGAAAATAAAAGAAAGATCACTGCATGAAGATCAATGTTGACTTGGAAGCAAGAAGCCGGAAGAGGGTTCCACAAGTGAGAAGTGCAATAAAAGAAACTCTTAGCATAGAACCTGTGATTATATCTTGCCATTTCAACTGTGAAATGATGAGACCTTGTTGCCATTCTAGTACTGCACTTAAATTCATAAAGTCTAGTTACCAAAGAGGAAAGGTCATCACAACAATTACCATGAAAGTATTTATAGAAAAGGCACAAGGACAGTGGGAAAATGACTGAAGCCAAGATGTCAGGACAGAACCAATAACATTGCAGATTCTTCTTTGGATTTTATCAAGAATCTCTAAATACATAGCAGAAGCACCAGGCCAGATGTGACAGCAATATTCAATGTATGGATGAATGGTAGACTTATAAATGGGTAAGATAGATTCTGGCAAGAAAAATTGTTTAACATAATGGAATGAACCAAACTTCCTAGCAATTGATTCAATGTTATCTTTCCACTTCATTAACATTAGCTCAATAAGGGACAATGATTCACTTTTCTGGGAGTTAGCATCAGCCATGCTGATGGAAGGCAAAAAAAGGTTCTTTCAGATAATAAAAACATTGGCTTTATTTCAAAGGAAACAAACTAATCTCTTGCTAACATAGCAACTTCACAATAAACATTCATGTCCAGCCTTGGGAAATCATCCAGGCAATTAAGTACAAAAGTTGGTCTTCCACAGGTAAATGTGTAGAGAATCATAAATAAAGACCTTGCAATGTGACCATCTTATGTACAGATTGTACAGATGTTATCTTTTGCAGATAAAACCACTTGTGTTTTTGTTTGCAAAATGTTTTTGGACATGAAGAATCTTGATCCCAACATGCATACTTTGATGACATTCAGCAGTAAGGCATCTTTTCACATATTTGGACATGTGAACAGACATAACCTAGTTCTCTGGAGTATTGAGAATCCTCACACTGATAGTGTCAATTTGAATATGCATTCACTGTGACAGGAGTAGTAAGGCCATACTTTTAAAAAATCTTGATATCATTCACATGATGATGAACTGTGCAAACAACATCATGCCATTATAAATCTACTATACTGGATACTTCCAATTGGTTGGTGCGCTATTCAACTATGCTCTTGCTGTCTATAGTTATCATGACCAAGAATATGCAAGGATGTGCGTTGGAAGATGATGGCTGTTGACATAGTCAGAACATTCTCTAGATCTCAAACTGTGTGATTTCTGACTGCCATGAAGCCACATAATGTGCAAGACCCCAGAGAAAGAATTGCATATGTGATTTCACTAATATCCAGAGAACTATGTATTAAAGGCTCTGGAGTTCACTTGGGTAAGATTCTAAGAATTTGTTGATAGAGAGGTTGAACAGGTGGAGAATGTTTGGAATAATGACATCAGCTCTATTTTCCTAAAAATGAAAAAAAAACAACAGATATTCTTGTAGAAGTGTTAGCATTTTTTGAATGAAAGGGAAGTAGAACTTGCAAAATTGTTGTGACCTTTGAAATATCTATATTGTGCACAAATAGATCTATTAATGTGAAAGAGTATTAATAAAACACATAGATAATATTAAAACAATACATTCAAGGTGGCTTCCATTATTTTCAAATATAGCCCCAAACATCTGTACAACTATTAACTACAAAGTACTCAGACATCTTGACCACTCCTTCGTGTTATTGATGTTAAGGTGTAAGGTCTTGTTGACAGACTGCTAAAAAATGCTTCACACATTATAGTCTAGTGTATTCAAATTTCTGTTGAAGGAGGATCAGAAGTCTGCTGGCAGAAATCAGTAAAATTAGATCTGCAGAACTTTTGCACCTTTTTAGCTATATGGATAGAAGCCTTGTCCTGGGTCTTCAAAGATAGAATTAATAAAGAAAAATTCAATAACTTTGACTAATTAAAAAAAATGAACGGTTGCCACAGTACAGTTAACAGCAAGCCTTTTGAATATAATTATAATTGAACATCTGTTATGCTATCTGATGACAAAAACAGAATTAAATATTTGACTAACAAAATTCTTCTTTTCTGTGTGCCATGTCCTTTCAGGACTTGGGCAATCATGGTTTTCCACAGCTTCTTGTTCCTTGTAGCTCTTTTTTGTCTTTATGTTATATATCTCCTAATCCTTGTTCTGCCAACCATTTACACAAGCTCATTAGGTAGGTTATTCATTGCTTTCCTCTGACCCTCTTGCCTGAAACATCTCCTGTGACTATCAAATTTTCCAAGCTCTTTTTCCTCATTATGTACACTAGAAATTTCAAATGTCTCTTCTCTTTCTGATTCTAAGTACAAGTGTTTTTTTGTTTTTATTTTCTCTAAAGCTTTGTAATTGCTTGCATGTCCAGTCCATGATATCCTTAGCATCCTTTTGTAGAACCACATTTCTGTTCCCTCAAGTCTCTTCATCTGTGATCAGATGCTCCAGTATCTGCCATACAGAAGGAACAATATTACATAACTGTTCAATTTATAGCTGTCTTTGCAAAAAACTAAGATTGCCTACGTTAGTGTATATAATACTCACAAATTGGTAAATTTCATATTGTATGATATAATAATTCTATCCTAAGATAATGCATCAAAAAGATTATTATTCATATCATAGCTTGCATGTTACAATGAACAAATGAAATGGAGAAATGATGCCAAACTTTTGACAAAGCTTAAATATATTTTTCTCAGTTCAATCTATAGGGCAATAGAAAAGTAACTCCCTATTTTATGTATGATGGACTCTCCCATCTTGTATAAAATTATAGTTCAACAGGAGAGTCCATCATAGGGAGTTACTTTTCAATCACCCTGTATTTTGAACAATAGATGATTTCAAGTTATTTTTCTATAGCCAAAGCTTTGCAGAATGCTACAGTAAAGCAAAAAAAATAATCAAAGCAGTAGGAATATATTTCACAATGAATATTACATTATGAAATTGTTAATTGTTTCTTTCATATCATGTTCATCAAGCAAACATTAATTCATGAATAGCTCAGGCACTTCTATAACTAAATTATCTTTTATTTCTCCACCTTTTCAAAATATATGAATTCTTGTGTGCCATTTCTCAAATTGCAAAGATGCACACTTGAATTACCATTATTCCTGTGATTAAAATGTAATTCTTTGCTTCCTATTTATACAAGGGTCAGCTGAAAAGTTCATAAACTAACCATGATATTGTAATGAAATATGATCAAATAATCTCCCTTGTGCTCCACAAACTTCTTTTGTTGCAGTGTTTGGATTCCATTGATGAAGAATCTTTTATCTTGGTGGTCAAAAAAGTCATCAACAGCAGATATGATGGCATCATCACTGTGATAATGATTCCGAGCCAAGTATCTTCTTTCATGCTGATGATAGTCAGATGGGGCCAAATAAGGAGTATAGAGAGAGTGATCAACCAGTTCAAAGCCACATTCATGTGCAGCAGCCATTGAAAACAAGGACCTGTGTTGGAGTATTGTCTGTTCATCAGTATTCCTGGCTATTTGGTCTTGATAGCCTATTGTGCCTGCTTCAGCAAGTTGGCATAATACTCTCCATTACTGGAGAGTATTATGCCAACTTGTAGGGAATATGATCAATGTTCTCAGTAGTGGTAGATGCAGGATGGGTCATCTTCAAGACTGTCCCTTCCCCTCTTAAATTCAGTTGCCCACTTTTGCACTGTTGATAAAGCTGGAGTGCCACCCTCTAATGTAGCAACCATGTCAGCATGAATGTTTTTGGGGGCTAAACCTTTTTTCTGTGTTGATAATACAACAATGCCAAATTTTGTCCATTTTCAAGAGACATAGCTACTAGTTACTTTTAAAGTCTTCTTTGAACAGCAGACATCAGTTTACTTGGAAAGAAACAATGCAGATATTAATAAGATTTGAAATTAATGCATTCGAGATTTTACACCTTTAGCATCACCCCTTCATAGTGAGCCTATGAACTTTTCAGCCCACTTATGAATATTTATAAAAGTGGCTGTTGTGTTTACTCAAATTCTTTCATTCAGAAAACATATCCTTAGTTGTTTCTTTACAAACTTAGATTTGCAGATCAATGGGTGAGAGCAAAGATTTGGGTTAATGGGGATAACTTGGGTCATTTTGTGTTTATTGTTTATATCCAAAGAATTTTCCCGTTTTTTTTTTTTTTGTTAGTTTATTTAATGGAAAAGCCACTAGTTGAGTTTCTCTTTTTTGAGGAACTTTTAACAAGAACTTCCAATGCTTTGATCTTTTCTTAAACTAGCTATCCAGTACCTACCAATAAGTCTGTGCCATTCCTTATTTATGTTGAATTTGTTTGGGTTTCAAAATCAGTAATTTTCTCTATTGAATAAGGCGTGGCTCCTTTAGGTTCATATATTAAAAATGAATCTATGAATCTTATGGCTTTTTAAAGATTCTTTGCACTAAACATTAAAGTTGATTTGCTTATCAGCTCTAATTTATTTCCAACAATCACATTTTATTTAGAAATTGCATTTTCATACATAGAATTTGATTTTAATGAGAGCTAACGTCCTGGCACACTATTCATTTTCTCTTCCTCTATTTCATTGTATGTCATATCAAAAATAAAAATGATTAGAGAAATGTTGCATTTAAATCTTTTCCAAATTGTGTTTTTAATAGAAATACAAATTATGATAAACAATCAGTAATAGTTGCTAGTCATTGAGAGTATCCTTAAAGATTTCGTTTCACAGGCTCATTTCCATCTCTAATATCAATGTAGTTTGGTTGGAGTTTCTGAATTTCATGATGTCTGCAATGTATCTTGTATGTACTTAGCTGTCAACTGCTAACCTTATTTGCTCTTATTTAGCATGCATTTTATCTGTCATTTTTGTACAGTAACAAATAGTTTAATTCTTTTTGTTATTTTATATTAGTCAGCATTTCTTTCATTTTGACCATCTGCTGTTAAGTTCAAACAAGTATTTATTTAGTAGGTTTTACTTTTTATTCTGTGTTTGTATAGATATAAGTTTGCTGAAGGCCTGAAGTCATTTTCACCTTTTATATAGGATAAATCAGATTCTAAGATTTATAGAACTGTTTTGTTCCATTCATATATTGGTTGATGAAGGAAAAAAACATTTTGAAATTGTATGTTTGGAATAGAAATTGACATAGATCTTTTTGTATTGTTTACAAGTACAGTTTTCAAGAAGAATCTTTTTCATTTTAGTTTGAGAAATAAAATCATTAAAAATATGCACTCAGATTTTAAGAGAAATGTTATTTTACCTTGAACCTACATTTGGATTCTCATATGGTTGTGTAAACAACTTTCAATTATTATCAGCTAAAAAATAATTTCTACTTTACCATGTTAGAAGAATTACTCTTGTTATGGATTTAATGTCTATTCAAGAATCACCTTCAAGTGATTACAGGAAACTCTGTTTAACTTTATCAATCTTAAATTATTTATTAAAAAACTGACTATACATGAAAACATTGAGTTTATATTAATGCATCAATTAAGCACTGATTTTTTTATAAAAAACATCATGCTATCATTGCAAGCACTTTCTGAATTTTATAAAATTTCTTCAATTTTCTTCTGTCATAAATAAATTTAAGTTTATTGCATAATTTTTCTGGTTATAAACCTTCCTCTTCACTTCATGTTTTAATACTTTTGCACTAGAAAACATCGACTATCATTTAGAAATGTTGAACAGTGCAATGAACACTTTCATAGTCAAATTATTAAACATTTTTTTAAAACTTAAGAATTTTATCTCATCTAATGAAAGTTGTTTGGATGTTAATTATTATAAAAGCCCATGAGACAGATTTCTGTAGAAGTTCTTTCATCCTAGGAGTCTTTGTAAATTTAAAGAAAAATATTTCTTTTATATTATTTGAATAATGTAAATTTATAAAAATTAAAAAGGCATTTTTAAACTAGAAAAAAACATTTAAAAAAATTATATTAATGGAGTAATTACTGATAATAAAATTCCTTTGGAAATATATTTCACATTTTTTGGAGTAGAAATAATGATGATAATAATAATAATAATGTATATGATAAAAGAAAGGCTGATTCTATGTCCATCACACAGTCTGCATGTAACTTTCCATGCACATATGTTATGTATGTGCATATGTCTATTGTACATGAGTAACCTAAATTTAATGCACACACACACACACACACACACACATAATTTAACTGAGTTTGAAATAAGATATTGAAATAATACGTTCTAATTACACTCAGTCTAGACAACTCATATCCTGGGCTGAGCAATAAATCATAAAATTGGAGACAAGAAAAGAAAACTGTTAATTTTTTAAACCCTAAAAACACTTATTGGACTTTCTGAAAATTATTCAGTAATTAAAATATTCTTAACATTTTTTTGTAATTTTGTATAACTATTTTAGATTTTTCAGTGCCTTGAAATATACATTGCACACAGTTTGAATGAAATTGGAATTGATATCTGTGTTGAGAGGGCTAATTTTCTTTTCTGTTCGTATTCTGGATAAGAGGAAAAGAGTATAAACTGAAATGTGTAGCCCTTTGAAGTAATTTTTTCTGACACCTTTCTACATTTAAACTAATAAACTCATTTAATAATTGTAGTATTTTAAATTGACAAACAATTTAGATTTGAAATTTGATAATCTTACTGTTGTAAAGTGACAGGTAGGTACCAAACTATTACTAATAATTGCTTTATGCACCACCATAATTCTGATCTTAATTTATTGAAGGTGTTAATATGTATCTTGGTGAATTAAGATGGACTACAGTAAATATCTCATTCAGTACCACAGATTTGCTTGTTATCTTCCTGATCAGAAACAGTGGAGCATGTGTCCTAGGTAATGATACACTATGCATCTTTGTTCTTGTGCGACAGTAGTGAGAGTGCATCATGGTTGGGTGTTGAGATTGTTGTTTTATAAGCTTAAAGAATGAGGTAGCTGAGGCAACTTGAGAGTAACATCTAGATACTTGGGTATCAGAGACTGTCTGAGCAGATCTTTTGTACAATATTGATAATGAACAAAGGAAAAACTGTAACAGCTAAAGGAATTGAACTACTCAACTAGAGAATCAGAAATGAAAGAGAGGAGGGTAACAAATACCTTGAGGCATTCTGAAAATACCATGAAATAGAAGGAGATGAAGAAAAGTTCAGCAAAGAATGTCTCAGAAGAACAAGAAAAGTAATTGAGTTAAAATTCTATGGCAGAAGTATTTAAAAAAAATTATTTTTTAAGCATTTCACCCCAAGCAAGGCAATACAATTCACTAAGACACAGTAGGTTACTGAGTGTTAGAAAATATGAGAAAAACTACTATTAAGGATAGAGGAAAATAAAAGAATAAGAATTAAAAAGACAGAAGATAATGATTGACATTGCATTTACATTTTTGAAGATTAAAATTGACTGTGAAGCAAGAAATTAATAAATTTTGCCTCTATTGTGAGAACCTTGAGGCTATTCTTGAACTGATCAAGGAATCCAGGAACTTGAACTACAAAACAAGAAGACTGATGATAAAAAAGCCATTATTAAGATTGACTCAGTTTCTTAAAAGTGAAACTGAATTGTTTTTAATAGGAGCCAAAAACAATACAATAGGAATCAACTATATATTTGCTGTTTTGGGCACTTCAGTGTGGTGTAATGGTTAGTAAGTTTGTCTCACTAGATGAATTATGACTGAATAATGAGTTTTGTCCTTACTAGGTTCCCCATGCTTTCAGCCTTATGCCACAACTAAGCTACACTAAGTAAATCACTATAAGGGTGTTTCATTAAGACGGATTATATATAAGGGTGTTTCATTAAGATGCATCAAAGTCAGCAGTAATTAAATCAGTGTTATTTGTGAAAATTTATTTATTTCTCTATTAGATCATGTCATTTAAGTCATGGCAATTATATATGAAAAATAATATTGCCCTAATGTCTGCCAAATCTGAAAGAAAAAGAAAAAAATCATTAGACGCTTAAACTTAATTCACATTTAAAATTGGTTCAAGTTATTGGAACACCCTTTATTTGTTTTTTTTCTGTGTCTTATCTATGTGGAAGTAAGGTTCAGACTATGAACTAGATAATTAGTGTAGATAAAAAATTCAAGAACAAGCACAGCTAGGTAGGTCTTCCAATGGGAACTCTACAAACAACTACATTTTTCCCACAGAGACCAGAAGTATATAGAGAAACTAGAATGAAATGCATACATTCTTCTAAGACTCTGAGATTAAAATGTATCTCCTGATCCAAAACAGAAGACCAGATTTGACAATGGTAAGCAGAAAAGGTGTTACCAGCCAGCAGGACAATAAAAGGGTATATTCAATAAAACAATCTAAAGAAAAATAAGATCATTAAGATAGATGATTCTCCCACATCCTGTAAACTCATCATATTTAGCACCTACAGATGTTCATTTGTTTTGATCACTAGAACATTCCATAAGTGGCAGAACAATCAGAAACAAGGAAGTTGAAAACAGACATTTAAGCCTAAAAAACACAGATTTATTTTAACATAGATTCAAACATTTGCCTTTCTGTTGAGCTGCAATCATTGAAAATTAAGGTGATTACATTTTTGATAAATAATATCTAAATAAATTTAATTTTATTATATGCTTTTAGTAAAACATAATTACTTTTTGAACATGCTAATATATTATTTAAAGTACAGAATTTAGGCACCATCTTAAAATTTTACTGAAAATACGGCATCTTAAGCTTTTGATTACCAAAATTTGTAAAGTAGTCTATTTCAATGAAGACAAATTCATAATTAAGTGTTGGAGTGAATGCAGTAATTTTTTAGATTCTATTTGTCCTATCACTATACCAATGGTTTAAACAAAAAGTAAAGTATCTATTAATTAAGTATTCATTAAAAATAGCTGTAACATTTTCACTACAAAAAAACATCTACTAATGTTGGAAAAAACAGCTCCAGTTATTTTATTATTTACTAGCTTTAAAGTCGCATCCAGTGTGGACTTTTAATGCTAGATCCTGTGTAGGGCTAATTGGGTCTCTGGTCCAAAACTGAAGGGACCTCTGGCCCAGCTTAGAAAACAGCAATGACAATTTTGAAGAAATAACTTTGAATTCCTCAATTCATTCCATAAAACTTTAAAATCCCACTTAAACTCTGATTCACTCTATAGGTCCAATTCTGGACCAATTTAGGCAGAAAGTCTGATTTTGACCAAAACTCCAATTTCAGACAATATTCCAGTTCAGGCAGAAAACTGAGTTTTTCAAATCACAAACTTCAATTGGAACTTCAATTGAGTTGAGTTCTTCCTATCACAAACTGCAGAAATTCATGAAACCTTTCACTTTAACTCTGATTCCTTGGTATTTTAAAGAATTAAAATTGATTTCCTCAATTCACAAAGTTTGGGAGATATTTTAAACTGAATTTAAAATAATATTTTTAAGTTCACAAAGATTTTGCATTACTTTAAGCTCACTATAAATTAAAAACTTTTAAAATCACTAATTTTTTTCAGTTATTTTAAAATTTGAATTTTTAACTGTTCCTTCCTCATCTGGACACAAATTTTACTGCTGGATGTTCACGCAACAGATGATGTGTAGATTTTCAATCCAGGATCATCCTGATTCCAAAAAAGTATAATATGTTTTTGTAGAGCAAGTGTGGTCTAAGTTAGAGGGATTTCAAACACAGACCAGATTTGCCATTTATTTATTTCGATTATAGTAATGCATCATGAAATTTATTAAAGAAATTTAGTGCAAATTCAAATATGCAGGACAGCATAAGTTCATTCCTCAGGTCAAGTAGTGAAGGCTTTTTACCAAAGCCAAAAGGAACTTGAACTTTGCATCTTAATACAAATGTAGTCACTGAGTCCTTTTCCATTTTTTTTTTTGCCAAAACTTAGTATTTATGCTGATGACACAATTATTTACACTTGTAAGTCTGATAGGTTCAATAAAATCAAATTGGTAGCTGATCTTGAAAAGAATCTACATCTGTTGTTAACTGGGACAAGAAATGGCTTGTTAATTTTAACAACCCCCAAAATGAAACTGCTCTCTTTTAATCACTTTATATAATCTTTTTGGCCTTCTATCAAAATGGCTGATGCTAACTTCCAAGAGAGCAACTCACTGCACTTTTTTGGTTTCATGGTTTCCACTGACATGTAGTGGAATGATTATATTGCATCAATTGCTAAGACTGCTGCTAGGAAAGTCAGTTTACTATATTATGCAAGACAATTTTTTTCACCAGAATCTATCTTACACATTTATAAGTCTCCCATTCATTTGTGCATCAGACATTGCTGCCACATCTAGTATGGTGCTCCTGCTATATATCCAGAGATTACTGACAAAATCCAAAGAATAATCTACTACATTATTGGTCCAGACCTGGCATCATGGCTTCAGTCAGTTTCTCACTTGTGAATTTAAAAAAATTTTGTTTTAAATTAAGTTTAAAATATCTCCAAAACTTTGTGTATTGAGAAAATTAAATTTTATTTCTTTAAAATGCCAAGGAATCATAGTTAAAGGTTTTGTAATGTGAGGTTTTGAAGCTCCACAGAGTTTGTGACTTGAAGTTTCAGCTCAAATTGGCCTTTTGGCTAAATATTTTAAGAGTAATTATTCTGTTGAGTACCATGACTTCACAAATTTAAGTCCAGTACTAGATTGGCGGATAGGTCTCATAATTTCACTGTTGAAATTGCTAGTTATAACTATAAGTTCTATGCTAATTGTTTCTTCTCCTACACTTCTGTGGACCTTCCTTCCAGCTTTGTGTTTTCCTGTCAAATTCAATCTACAAAAGTTTAAATGCAATGTCACTCATCATCTTCTGCCTCTTTGAATCATGTTCTTTTATTGTCCTCTCTGTTTCTTTTATACTGAATAACCCTTTGTGTCTGAGTGGCTTTTATTGTCTTGTCTGCAGTGAAATAATTAAAAAAAGAAGAAAAATCTTTGAACGCTACGTTCTCTCAGGAACATCATAGATCTTACTTATTCAAGTGTTGAATTGGTATCAGATTTTATTATAAAATCCTGATATATACATGTACTAGTATAGCATCTATTACTTTTATTAAAGACTATGTACCATTACTTATACCGATATAATGTGTTATACAAAGTAGCATTGATTCTTTCTTGATCATTACAACTAACTAATATTGTGTCTGTTCATATCAAATAAACCACTAGTTGATGACTTTTATAGAAAACCTGACTACTTATGGAACTCAATGCTTCAAGTGAAAAAAGAATTCTTTTTCTTTTGGGTTGATTGATTTTTGTTATATTTTTGTATTAAAAAGAAAATGCTATTTGAAAGCTGCATTGCTTTTTATTTAAACATGTCGTGTTCTATTTGTTGAATTAGCTTTTTCATCAGTGTGTTATTTTAGACCTACAACATTAATATCTATACATGAAAATGCTTCAGAGCTGAAAATAACAGACTGATCACAATAGACATTAAATCTGAAAGACTTTCCTTTCGTTTATGCTTCTACTCATTGACCCAACTTTCTAACAATATGCTAACTTGAGGAACTTGTATTTTTAACAGATCAGCCACAAGGGAATTTTGAATCTGTTATGTTTATAATAAGGATACCAAATGATTTTACATGTAAAAGCTTATCCCCTAAATTAACAGCTACCTGAATATATTTACCAAATCTACTCTGTTGTTCAAATTTATTGAACTTTGGTGTTTTCCGGCAAAATATTTTAGAATGATTTGTTAAAAATATTCAACTTTGGATCGATATGAACTGTTGGTACATCTAAAAATTTCATTCCTGACTAAATTTAAGTTCTTGTGTCAAACACAAAAAAACTTACTTAGTAGGAATAGCAAGTCATAACAGGCACAGATCACAAAATAAGACTCAACCATTGTGTAAAATTCTAAAGGAAAACACATTTATTACAAAAAAGGTAGAAATACAAAGTTTGTGCAAAAATTTTCTTTTTGTGTGCCAATTAAAACAGGATAACAATTTCAGAGAAAAAGGATTATCATTGAAAAAATGGAAAAAATTACAATTTTGGAAAAGACAACAATTTTGAAAAAGATGAAAAGAGGAAACAACTGAAGAAGGCAGAAAACAAATATTAAAAAAAAGAAAACACCTAGTTTCACTTGCCCCATGGGTGTCTCTGGGACATATAATAATGTTAGGAAAGTCCCTTTTAAATTCACCCTGTTTGTACTTGGGAAAACTTCTTAGAATTCTTTTCATTCTTTGTTGCCCAACCATGGGAGAATTTTCATTGAACTTCAAAATTCTTTAGTCTCTCTGCAGCTTGTTGCTAACTGATGCCTTCATGATGCCCTCTTCTTGATATCAAATGCCTTCTGCTCCTTGATGTTAATTTGTCTTGACCCCTGGCTGTCAAAATGTCTTTTCTCCTTGTCCACTGACCTGAGCTCTTATTTATTCAGAAATTTAGGCCCACAGAAAGTTAGATCCAATTTTTTACAAAGGCATGAGACCATGGTTCTTATTGGCAACAAAACATGAAAAAACAATTTTCCATAAACTTTATTTGAGCACTAATGACAGGCACCGAATAGAACACAGAGCAAATGGACATGTTTTAGGATACTCCAGGTAGATGCCAATAAGATCTGGAATGAAGGATATATGTCTTGAGCTCACTCAAGAACACGCATACTGGGCAAAAGCTAAACTGAATAATGTGAGGACAATGCAGCTAATACAAGCAGAATATGAATTCCATTCAGATAAGTGTATCATCTGTTTCAAACAGATATGTATTTGGATTTTGTTCCTGATGTCTTGACTTTTAACCACTAAAAGAATATATTTTTAGCAATCCTCTATTCTCTTTCTCATTATGTATTGTGTTTCTTGTATAAAGTATGTTTTTACAATGTTCAGTTGTCTCACTTTGTTCATCAAGCCACAACTGTGTGGGGATTCGTTAACAATACCTAAGATTAAATTTTAAGCAAAATTCAAGGTTTTATCATTGAGATTTATGGCTTAAATGATTTTTATTTTCTTTTGTATATAAAGATTCATGAATTCATTACACTGCTTTGCACTGATCTCTTCCATCATGAGGAAATTATTTCAAACATTGATTTACTCAGATATGAAAGGATTCTTATCAATTAAAATTTGTGAACATGATACACAGTATGATCAAAATTGCAAGAAATGTTATTAAAAATTTGGATCTGTTAATTTTGCATGTTGAAATTCCCATTTTAATGTAAACATTGACTAAAAGAGAATAAGCAAATAATAAAGAAACAGTACATAATAATTCAAGGTAAACTCATTTTGTGCTTTTTTTCATATTTTTAATACTGCAGTTGAAAAAAAAGTTGAATATAGTAAAAAATTTTTTTAATTTTTTTTTTTTATGTTGCAGCATACCTAAAGAGGATAAGATTTATTGGATAACACTGAAATACATTATAGTATAAAAAGAAATGGTAAGTTCAATCTAAGGGAAACAATAATTGAAACAAAGCAAGTTCAGTCGACCAATGATGACAATTCCAGGACAACATAACTATAAACAAAATTTTTTTTTCTACCCTCTGCCAGCCGCTATGATGGAAAAAGCATTACCTCGAACCGTCGCCAGTGAAAAAAATTATTTAACTATGAAAAAATGTTTCATGTTTTCATACAACAATTACCTAAGAATAAAATAAAGAGACAATTTCTTTTTCTCTAGATTACAAATTTTTGGTGAATGAGTTACATTTTTTCACTTTAGTTTAATAAAAGATGCTCAGTTAAATTTGTTTTCTTATCAATACAGCAAATATTCTATTTTCTTTCAGTTCATCAATTTTCAATAAGTAGCATCTATTATTTTATAGGTTATGGATAGATACTTGTTTTTGAGCACATCTATCTGCTAGGGTGGCTAGTCAATCCCTGTTGTGACACCTTCTCAGGCAGATTTGTATTCATTTCAGCTTGTGAAAATTTAGTTATTCAAAAATAGCATTTTGTATGCTAGTTAAAAATGTTTTTATCACAGACAGAAAGTTATTTAATATACAAAGCTGGGATTTCAGATTTGAGGCTAAGTTCATATAGTTAAGTAAATAATAAAATAATTCTGTGATATTATTTTGAGATTGAATATTACATAACTATCATGGGCAATAATGTTTACTTATATTTATATATTTTTATTGCAATTTAAGTTAGTTGCTTAATCCCAAAGAGATCATTGTGCAATTCTTGTCCATGAAAATTTCCCAATTCTTCCTTTCCAAGGAAATCTAAAACCCATTTAGCTTCCTTCTAATCAGGGTAATTATGTCAGTCTTTTCCTAGACATTCTGATTCTACCTTTAATATTTTCTTTTCCACGCAACCTTTGCCAATCCTTGCTTTCCAAGTGAATCCTTTCAAATATTCAAAAGTGGCATTCTTGTGCCCTTTATCATTTGATCTCCCATATTTTAGGTGGTTTACCATATGGTCATTTGCCAGGGAAATAGTCTTTGTATGATCTATGCACAATGCTTCAGTCTCCTCTTCTGATTACACGGCCAAACCAGTCTCGTTTCTTTCTAATTGTGATAATTTTGTCAGTATTCACATCTAGTTTTTCCTTATGACAGTCATTGTGATTTTGCCACTTATATATTCTTGTCCAAACAACCTCTGCCAATTCTTCCTTGCCAAGGAAATCCTTTCAAATATTCAAAAGTAGCATTCTGATGTCTTCTCTGATTTGACCCTCCCATATCTTAGGTGGTTTACCAAATAATCATTTTCCAGGGAAATAGTTTCTGTATGATCTATGTACAAGGCTTCATTCTTCTCTTCTGATTACATGGCCAAACCAGTTTAGTTTCCTTCTAATCATGATAATTATGCCAGTTTTCACATCTAGTGTTTTTCTTATGGCAGCCACTCTGATTTTGCCACTTATATTCTTTCCAAGAGAATTCTTTCAAATATTCAAAAGTGGCATTCTTGTGCCCTCTCTGACTTGATCCTCCCATCTCTTAGGTGGTATACCATATGGTCATTTTCCAGGGAAATTGTTTTTGTATGATCTATGTACAAGGCTTCATTTTTCTCTTCTGATTACATGACCAAACCAGTTTAGTTTCCTTCTAATCATGGTAATTATGTCAGTCTTCACATATTGCTTTTTCCTTATGGCAGCCATTATGATTCTTCCTCTGATATCTACACAAACTTTACCAATTCTTCCATTTCAAGGGAATTCTTTCAAATATTCAAAATTGTCTTTTGGTGCCCTCTCTGCTTTGATACTCTCATCTCTTAGGTGGTTTACCATATCGTCATTTGCCAAGGTAATTTTTCTTTGTATGATCTATGTTCAAGGCTTCATTCTCCTCTTCTGATTACACAGTCAAACCAGTTTATTTTCCTTCTAATTGTTGTAATTTTGTCAGTCTTCACATCAAGTGTTTTCCTTATGGCAGTCATTCTGATTCTGCTTCTGATATTTATTGTTGCTATCACTCTGAGTCAATTGTTTTCAATGATTGATGACCTTTGTATGTCCTCTCTTTTCAATATCCAGCTTTCACTAGCATAACTTGCTACTGAGATAATCAGTGTATAGTAGAGGATGATCCTGATATTGTAGGAATTGTCTTTTCTGTCCATGATTTTTCCTTCAGTCTTCCGAAAGCAGTTGAGGAAAGCACTGTTCTTCACTTTATATCATCAGCTGTAAGTGGAACAATTCATTCTAGAAAGTTTCAATGGCTTTACCATCTATCATAATATTATCAATTTCATTTATCATTACATTTTTGAACTCAATTTACATTTAATGATATTTTCTGGCACAAACTTTTGAGTTCTTTTGTAAACAATTTCAGTTTTGCAAATATTTGGGATGCAGGTTTGATTGTAGGCTGGCTAGATCATCTATGATAAATTCTAGGAGTATGTTAAATAGTGTTGGGGATAATATGCTTTATATATAAATTTTACTTACCTGTTATGTCAGACTGTTCATTGAAGATGAAGGACGATCCGCATGATCAAACTAAGACGAAGGAAAAGACGAGCTGGCCGTCGAGTCTTTTTTTGTATCGTCTTAGCTGAGGAGGAAGTGACGTAAGTCGGCGCTGATTGGACAGCAGTGGCTTTTATTGGCGGAGTCCATTTGTTGCGTGCTTTGCATATTTTTTTGTTTGTTTCAGGATCGCCTGCCGGAATGGTACTGTTTCGGTAGGGTCTCTTGGGCGAGCAAGTATGATGTGGGAAGACCCGAAACTTGCCATGACTCCAAGTCATAACATCACTGACGAGGCGATCCTGAGCACTCATGGGAGTGTTTTCATAACAATCTTGTCTGACTCTTACTTCTACATGAAATCTATATGTGAGGTTTTCATCTATCAAAACACTACATTTAGTATTATCATAGATATATGAGGATCAAAGAGCTCAGTTCTTATAACAAACAGCCAGACTACCTGCACATAACATTTTGATTATAGTGGTGAAGGCTTGTGCAGAACTAACCACACTTTTTGGAAGACATGAATTTTGACAATCCTTTAGCTGACACCTTTCTCCAGATTGTATCAAAGGCTGATTTGAAAGTCGAAATTCAGAGCAACTTATTTTTCCTTTGCTTTCTCATTTTAGAGAAAAATTGAAGTTTTTTTGCTTGCTTCCATATTGTTTGTCTTAAGCTTAGCATTGACTCTGTCCTTTACCTTGTCTGTTAGTATTCTAAGAAATGTTTTTCCTAGGAATGAAAACAGGTTCTATGATCCAGTAGTTCTCTCTTTCCAGTTTTTCTTTTGGGTGTAACAGAGAAAAACAATCCTTTTAGAGAAATCTCGAAGTGTTTTTGCTTACTTCCATGTTGCATTGAAGATCCTAAGTAGTATTTCTTTTAGGCTTTCTAAATATTTTAAAAATCTTTATGAAATATTTCCATGGCATAATATGCTTCTGTGAAACCTGTATTATGACTGAAGAGAATATATTCATGATTCTCATGATTTCTTGAATCAACAGAAATAACACTGAATAGCAGTTTTGTTTTTGACCTTATAGTGCATTCCAAAGTTTACTTATTAACTTGACTTATAGCCATTTCACGTTGGAACACCAGTTCTCATATGATCACCAAAGTTAAGCACTGTCAAACCTGGTTAGTACCTGGCCACTTGGGAATACGAGGTTCTGTAAGCTTGGATGCACAGATGGAATAATTGATAGCAGCATGGAATTGGAAATCGGAGAGCTGAGTCCCAATTCCAGTTGGTTTCATTATATTCACTAACACACAAATACCCTTGGGGAAAGTACGAATACCTCATCTTCTCCCTCCCCCCCAGCTCTGGGTTAATTGATAGAACTTGTATCAGGGAATAATTATTATCGCAAAAATTTGTACAATTTAAGAATATTTGATGGCTTTAATTAACCTACAAAAGGTTGATAAGCATAGAAAACAAAGCAATTAATCAACTTTTTAACTCCTAAAAGTATTTCCTAAATTTAAGCATTTACACTTTTGCTGTGGTAAGTTTTGGTGCCTCATGGTGGATTAATGGTTAGTGAGTAATGGTAAAACTTATTAAATACCTATTCCTTTGCAAAACCAATTTTACATTTACGTCTCACAATGGGTGAAATATTCCCAAAATCATCATTGAATTTTGTTTTTTTGAGTGACTGAATTGTGGATAACCTTTAGTATTATATCTTTATTTTCAGAGGCTCTTCATTAAACTACTCACTTTTAGCATATATATATATATATATATATATATATATATATATATATATATATATATATATAAAGAAATATAGTCTTAAAGTGTGCTATATTTATGGGATAAAGTGCTCATTATCAGAGATAGAGCATGTGTAAATATAAAAGTGGACATGGAAGTCAGCACTTAGAGGTGACAGTCAATGCCTGACGATTGCACTAGCATGAAACAGACTGTTGCCTCTAAGTGCTGACTTCCATGTCCACTTTTATATTTATATATATATATATATATATTTAGAAAAAGATGTGAAGACTCTAAAAAGAGTCTGCCCCAAAATTGCTTACTGGCAAAAAAGTGCTTGGTGCCATAAGAAATGGCATAGCTTTAATATTTCTTATGTCATTAAGCACTTTTTTGCTAGTAAGCAATTTTGGGGCAGACTTTTTTTAGAGTCTGCTCATCTCACTCTAAAATTGTTTATATATATATATATATATATATATATATATATATATATATATATATATATATATATCCCAAACTCCCCTGTCACTTTTGATGTATGCGGATCAAGCAGCTCAGTTTTTAGAACCAACAGTCAGACTACCTGCACATAACATTTTGATTATAGTGGTTAAGACTTGTGCAGAACCAACTACACTTTTTGGAAGAGACGAATGCGGAGAACTGGTGCACAGTATGCCACGATGTCTCCAAACGACCGTCTGCTAGTTTTGAATACAGAGTTGTCCTTCTCCTAAACTGTTCACCATCCAAGGCTATAGGACCTAGTCTGTTTTGCTATTTACAGCTGGGGGGGGGGGGGAGAAATGGATGATTCATTCCTTTTCCAAAGCTATTAGCACATAAGTGAATGTAATGAACTTGATTGGAATTTAAACTCTGCTTTTCAATTCTTCAATCTGAGTCTCAATCATTTACTCCACCATGCTTCCATCCAAAGCACGCACGCACGCACGCACACGCACACGCACACACACACACACACACACACACACACACACACACACTGTTTAATAAATAAAAACAGAGTTGATATGAAGTGTGCTTTTCTTCATAATTCAGTTCAGCATTAGTTATCTCACATACCAAGATATACTCTACCCTTATTACTTGGGCATTTATGCAGTCTATGTTTTAGCTATGCTAATTAGGCAGTCAGTTACATATAACTACAGGGGCATCTATTTCAAATATGAAGTATCCACTATAATAATGTTTGAAGTAATAAAACTATATAAATGCGTGCATATATGTCAATATCATGGAAGTTTAGAGATAAATGTGTGTGTGTGTGTGTGTGTGCATTTCCTGATAATGACTTTTATTGATTTTGAAACTGATGTTAGGACTGTTTAGAAAAACAAGTTACATAAAATTTTATATCTTTTTTTCATATCAGTGCCTATTATATAGATATTGGAGTAGCACTTGTCACTTTTATCTTCACATATGCATTTAGAACAAGGCTTTCTTTTAACTCTGCATTTGCTTATAGTAGAAGACAAAGCATTTGTAGTGATAGCAACAAATAAATTATTAATAACCAACCCTTATTACTGGAATATGTAGTAATCTGGAACCAAAATAATTAATAGTAAAAGAAAAATTAAAAGTTAAGGAATAAAAATACTTTAAAATGTAGATAAGAATAGTAGTTAGCAATAAAAAAAAGAAGCAAAAGTTATATTATAAAAGAAATAGTTAAATAAATATAGTATACTCCCATGATGCATCAGAACAAGTCTTTTACTGCCAATTGAAACAAAAATAAAATCTTTCTATCTCTTCAAAAAGATAGCTAACGTGACAGATGTCTTGGTCAGTTCTATGATAAAGCATGTTGCCATCAACAGATAAGCAAAACTTTTTTATATCGGAATACATATGTTCTTTAAAATATACAGTCATTTCTCTGAAATGTATACTAAAGCATTTTATCGTTTTTGTCTATGCTTATTTTATCGTATGTCATATATGATTTTGTTTGTAATTTTATAATCCTGTTTGCCCTTTTAACCCCAAAAGAATATATATATAAAATTACATTCAGACAAAACCAACACATCACCAGAATGCCCACAACACATTCTTAAGGTTTTACTTGTATAAGCAGTGAAACCTAAGGAAATATGTATATACAGTGCTGTGCAAAAGTAAGTGAAACCCCTAAGATAATATTTTTAAAAATTGTCTCTTTTTTTCTAGATGATTAACAAATCTTAAGTAAACTATATATTTATTAAGAAAATCCTTTATTAAATCAATTACAACCACTTCCAAAAAAGTTTTATCAAGCTGGAATAAAATTATTAATGAAAAATTAAAATATACAAAAGTAAGTGAACCCTTACATTTAATATTTGGTCACTGCTCCTTTTAAGGTTACAATGTCAATCAGCCTTTTTTTAATTTTTAAAAAGTTTCTAGTAGTAGTGAGTGAACATTTTGACCATTCTTCTTGGCAAAACTCCCACAATTGCTTGGATTTGCCTGGATTTCTTGCATGTACCGCCTTCTTTTGCTTGAATCAAAGATTTTCATTTGGGTTTAAATCAGGATTTGAATAGGCCATTACAAGACTTGAAATTTCTGTTTCACATTCTTTTGCGGATTTGCTTTGATGCTTCAGATCATTTTCCTGTTGGAAGTTCCAGCCCTGACCTAAACCCAACGTTTGAACTAAGGACAAGATACTTTCGTTCAAAATTGCTTGGTATCTTGTGTCATCAATGTGTACTATCTTGCATGTTCCAGCTACAGCAAAGCACCCCCAAATCATAATGCTGTCACTACCATATTTAATGATTGGTAGCAGATTCTTCTCTTCAAGAGCAGTACTAGGAGTGCACTAGATATACCACCTATTTCCCTCCCAAAAAGCTCTGGTTTGGTTTCATCCGACCATAAATCCTTCTTCCAGAATGTTTCTAGCTTATTAATATTTTATTTTGGCATAGTCAAGATGAGCATGCTTGTGCTATTTTTTAAGCAGTGGCATTTTTAGGCATTCTGCCATGAAGATCAGCATTGTTCAGATTTCATTGCACTGTAGATATATGCACATTGATTCTGACATTAGCCAGTGAGCATTGGAAGACTGCAATGGTCATAGCAGGATTCGCCTGGGCTTGCCAAATATGTGGTCTACATGCTCTTGCAGTAATCTTTCGCAGATGGTCACTTCTTGATTGTGATGCCATCATACCAAAGGGCTTCAATTTATAAATAATTTGTGGAGAAGTACACTCCAAATTGTTTTAATAGATTTTGTAGCCTTCTACATCATTATAGGTTTCAACTATGAAATTTTTTAAAGCTTCAGGGAGTTTTTTTAATCTTTGCATATATATTTTTTAAATTTAGTCTCTAACTGTACGCTTTTGCATATACAATAAAATTATATTGTTTGACTGCAGTATACACAGATTACCAAAAAAAATGAATATATTTCATTTTGATTTTTACATGTGTACAAAAAATTATTTGCACTGGCAACCATGTAAAACAAAAATACAGAGTGTAAATGTAAGGGTTCACTTACTTTTGCACATCTTAATTTTTAATTTTAATTCATATTTTTATTCCAGCTTGATATAAATTTTTGAAAGTGGTTTAATTGATTTAATAAAGGTTTTTCTTAATGAATATATAGTTTAATTTAGATTTGTTGGATATCTGGAAAGTAAAGACAATTATTTTAAATATTATCTTAGGGTTCATTTAATTTTTCACAGCAGTATATATTATCCATTCTGAAATTTGTACAGGAGAGTGAATAATAACATTTTATGGATTTTCTTTTCTGGGGAGGATGTACTAAGTTCCCAGTGTCATTAATTTAGATTCTAGATATGAGTGAAAATTATTCTACAATCAATACACATCTGAAGCTCAACAAAAGATTAATGACATTTCGTAAGTAAAAAGATAAAATTAATTTAAGAAACTAGAGTAATGGAGCAAATTGCAATTTCTCTTATGATAATTGGAAGTAATATCTTTAATTATTATGAGAAAATTGAAAATTTTAGATTTTCTACAGACAGCAGTACTTGCAGAAATTTGTTTAAAAATATATTTAGAACTTAAACAGTGTTTACATATCATAATGTATTTATATAGCTATATATAAAAGGTGCTTATATATATATATATATATATATATATATATATTAAATATAAAAGTTAACATAGAAGTCAACACTTAGAGGCGACATTCTGTTTCATGCTAGATGCAATCTAAAATAAATAAACAAATAAACGATTTCCGGTAAAATAATCGCCATAATAGACTACCCACAATAAGCTATATAAACAAATTTTTACTAAGTTAATAAAAACACCGATCAAAATAAAATAAAAAAATAAATAAATAAATTCATAAGATAAAAAATAAAAAATAACATTAAACAAAAACAAGCAAAATAATTTGACACAAATAAATAAATAAACAAATAAACGACTTCCGGTAAAATATCCGCCAAAATAGACTACCCAGAATGCACCACTGACCAGTATATATAAATAGCTGAGAAAAATAACAGCACTCGTGGCCTGATGATTTGCATCTAGCATGAAACAGACTGTCGCCTCTAAGTGTTGACTTCTATGTCCACTTTTATATTTACACATGCTCTATTTCTGATATTGAGCACTTTATCCCATAAATATAGCACACTTTAAGAATATGTTTCTTCATATGTATATATATATATATATATATATATATATATATATATATATATATATATATATATCCAAACAAGTTTGATTAAAAAGAACTGACATGGACTGTCTGTTTTTATTATATTTTTCCCAATTTTTGAATGTGCAGGTTGTGCATAAACTGTCCGATGTTCATATTTTGTTATATTAGTTCAAGTACTTTTGACTTTTGCAGTCATTATCAAAAACTGATGTGGTGTCTGTGTGGTAGTTAGAATTCCTTTGTCTGCATCCTCGGATTTTTTGGCAAGCTGGATGTTTGAAATGGTCTAGTGTGACGACATGCATAAAGCCTTTTGGGAACAAGGCCACAAAAAAGAATACAATTTATTTAATTTCATTATTAATCATTTTTTTAATACTAATATAATTACACATATTAATCAAACTTGTTTGGATGAATACCTGCTGCCTAAATGTACCTTATATATATATCCACATTACAACCCAAAAAGTTTGCGGTACTTCTCTTCTTTTTAATATACACACCTTTCTCTCGTTGGAACCATTATAACCTCTTCATTTTATATATATATATATATATATATGTGTGTGTGTGTGTGTGTGTGTGTGTGTGTGTGTGTGTGTGTATGCATGTCTAAAAGTTACTTTTTTTCATTGACACTTGATTTTCTCGTTTGCTTTTGCTTCTTTATTATTTTTAAAATTCCTTTTTCCTTAGGCACTAAAAATGCTTTTCAATTATTAATGAAAATTAATTTTTATATCAACCATTGTTCTCATATGCCATTTGTAACTGCTTTTAGTATTATTACTTAATGCTGTGTATTATGTTCCAAGTAATTTCTTATCAAAATTTCAATTACTATCCCCCAAAAAATTAAATAAATAAAAAAAGCTTCAGTAGATTTTTTATGGGGTAATTTTATTTTTAATAATTTTCCCCAAGCAAAGTGATAATGCCACTAAGATGCAAGGGGTTGTTGGGAGAGGGAAAGAATGTGAAGACTTTAGTAAGGAGAAAGAACAATAAAAGAACAGGGTTCAGGAAGATAGAAAATGGCGATTGGCATTGCATTTAAATTTTTGAAGATTTTAGGCAGCTGGGAAGCAAGAAATTTGAAGGAAGTTTCACAAACAAGAAAAGTAACTTATTAGATGAAAACATACAGTCACATGTAGCTATTTCAACAGTAAAAAAGTGAGACCTAAGTGCTAGTATAGTAGTATATGTGCATATATTCAGTTGAGGCACCAGCAGGGAACCTCATCAGAACAATTGCAATGAAAATGTTTGTAGAAAAGACAGAGAGGAGCTACATCATGTTGGTGAAAAGTTTAGATGCCAAGTTAGGATTGATTATATTACAAACCCTTCTTTGAATTTTGTCAAAAATCTTAAGATATATTGTAGGAGCACCAGACCAAAAATGGTGGCAATATTCAAAGCATGGATGAATGGTAGGTTTATAAATGTGTAAAATGAATTCTGGTGAGAAAAATTGTCTGGTATAACACAGTGAACCAACTTTCCTAGCAGTAGATCTAGCAATTAATTTAATATAATAACTCCATATCATGTCAGTGAAAAACATGAGTGCAAACAGACACAAAGAGTTGCTCTCCTGGAAGTTAGCATCAGCCATGCTGATGGCAGTTAGAAAAGGTTCTCTAGAGTCATTAAATGAAAGCAGTTTTGTTTTGGAGCCATTAAAATTTACAAACTATTCCTTATCCAAGTTAACCACTGATTGGAGGTCGTTTCTTAATTGGTTGGATCTATTGGACTTGTAACTCAGATAAGAGTAAATTATTGTGTCATCAGCATAAATAATTAGTTGGGAATTGATGATATCAGGAAGGTCATTGAACATAAGAAACAATATAGGTCCATTGATAGAGTCCTGGTGGACTGCCACATTAATTTGAACTAGAAACATATCTGTTCAACATAACATTCATTACACGTTTTGTTAGGAACAATCAGATTAAGCCAAATATTCATCCAGCAATACTGTAGCTTGTGGAGAAGGCCAGATGTTAAACCCTGTTGAATGTTTTCAAGATATCTGAAGCCGCCGCCCGAACTTTGTCATTCTTATCTAAAGCCTGATAGACAAATTCAGTGATAGCCATTAACACATCAGTGGTAGACAGGGAGAAACAGAAACCATATTGTTTGTCTGAAAGTGAAGTCATGTGAAGTCAGGTGCTTAACCAATTTGGCATTGATCAAAGCCACTAGTATTTTGCCAAAAAGAGGTAAGAGACTAATAGGGTGATAATTGGAGGGGTCAGAAGGTTTACCCAGCATCCTATAGAGGATGGCTTCCAACAATCTGGAAAGCAAAAATCAGCATAACCTTTGGAGAGAACATATAAAATATTTTTTTCAGTTTATTAAATCAAATTTATTATATTTACTATTAACTTTATTGGATAGTATATATACTTTTAGTAGTAACTGTGAAAATTTCATGGTTTTGTTATTTTAATTTTCTGATGAATCATAATTATCAAATTCATGAATTTCTACAACTATAAAATACATGTCTAAATTCTTCTATTGCATTGTTAAATATATAAGCTTAACAAATTTAGCAAAATATTGCAATAACAGTCATAAGTATGAATGTAGGACCCTATTTAAAGAAATAAGAAAGATTTGAAAACATTCAAAATTGACAAGTTTTTCAAATTTCACTGAAGCAAACATGAGAGCATTATCAATATCTATGTTTTTTTGTATTTATTTCTTAATTGGTATTATCCCATGCAAGGCAGTAAAGCCACTAAGACACAGGGAGCTACAGAGTGTGGAAGAATTAGGAACAGAAACATTAATAATGTGCTGGAAGAGAAAAGTGTAATTGAGAGAACAGTAGGTAGCGATTGACATTGCATCTAAATTTTTTAAGATTAAAGTTGGCTGGAAAGTATAGAGCCAAAAGTTCCCCAAGCAAAAGTGTGAGAAAAGAAACTGTTAGCATAGAATTTATGGTTACATCTAACCAGTTCAACTGTAAATTGATGAGACTTTGATGCCAGTCTAGTACTGTGCAAAATTCAAAAGATCAAGATACCATAGCAAAAAGCTTATTTGAACAATTACCATGAAAGTATGTATTGAAAAGACACAGAGAGGCAACCTTATGGCATTGGGAAGGTGACTGAAGCCAAGATACCAGATCAGGACCAATAATATTGCTGATTTTCTTTGGATTTTATCAAGGAGCTCAAGGTAAATAGCAGGGACACTGGACCACATGTAGCAGCAATATTCTAAGCATGGACAAATATCATCTGCTAAAACACATCATGATTCCTGTCATATATTAACATCAGAGATGATGCCCATCCTTCTTCAGGTAGATATTGGATTCAGAGTTTTCCCTCTCCTAGACTGGTTGCCACCAAGGCGAGAGAGCTCACTCAGTCCTGCTATTTAACTCATAGCTGGAGGGAGAAGAGATGGATTCATATCTTTCTGAAGGATCTTGTGTGCAAAAGTGTATGTAACAAACTAATTTGGACTTAGCTGACTAATTTCTCTTTCTGATTCCCTGTTACACTACCTGCACATTCATCAACAAGTATTCATCTGATTGATTGATTTTTATGCCTTATCAACCTTTTGTAGGTTATTTAAAGCCTGAAAATATATTCAGATTGTAAGAATTTTTTTGAATAATAATTATTTACTGATACTTATCCTACTAATTAACATGTAGCTGGAGGGAGAAGAGGTGGAGTCATACCTTTCCCAAAGGTGTTTGTGCATAACCCAACTGGAATTGGAACTCAGCTCATCAATCTCCAATTCTGAGCTGAGATCCACCTGCACATCTAAGCTAACGCAGCTGATGATTTCAAGTGGGCACCCATCTAGGTACGGACTAGGCTTGGTGTTGCTTAATTTTCAATATGGTATGGCTGTAAGCCTTGTATATCTAATAAATAGTATAATTTAAATAAACTTAAATAGTAGTTATGTTAAATTACTATATTATAAATATGGTTTTGATTCATGGATGAATAAGGCAGGAATTCCTTTGAGGGAAAAATCTATTTTTATTTAAGATTTTATTCTTATTTCCAACATTCTAATCAAGAACTGGTTTTTATTTTCATGTGAATTTAATCTTTAAAGTAGATTCTCCAATTTACTCATGAATGTATTTCTTTATAAAATTGAAATACTTTTTAAAGAAAGCAGTTATTCATTAACTTTTAAAATTTTTGAATTACACATCTTAAGAAATGCTCATTTGATTATATTCTCTCAGATTGATTTGGATGCCAATAAAACCTTGTTGTAGAATGCACATTAAAATTACAAAATATGGCATTCACTTATTGATAATGGTACTAATTAAATTTACTTGAAACATTCTCAGAAATTTATGCTGGCATTATATAATCACCAGAGTTTCAAATGTTTTGTTATGGAACTTGTGCTCGGTTTCAATGGATTTCTTCAATTAGGAAGCAACTGTAAATGCGGACAATTTAAATGACTTATTCTGTTATGGCTTTCATTAAGTAAATTCTTTTCCACATTAAAAGGACTGACTAGTTTGTTTGATATTCATATATAAATTAAAACAACTTTTTTGTTTGTTGTTTAATTTAGTGATCATATCTACTTCTAATGTTGCAGTTAAACATAAATTTGAATACACTATACGAATATCGAATAAATAGTTTAGATTCATTATCTATACAAAAAAAGTGTCATGGCATCTTATAACAATGACTCAAGAATAAAATAAAGTGTTTTTTTTTCAGATTACAACTTCCTATTCAAATTTGGAGCTCCAAATGAACAAAAATATCATAAAATAGTTCAATATCTTCTATATGCCATGTCCCTTCAGGATGCAGGTGATCAGGTCTCTCCACAATTCCATGTCCTTTGTAGCTCTCAATAAATTTTGTCATTTTGATATTTCTCCTAAACCTTGTTCTGCCATCCATTTACTCAAGATCACTAAATAGTTTGTGCATTGTTTTCCACTGTCCCTCTTGCCTTCAATCTGTCCTGTGAGTATCAGATTTTCCAAGCTCTCTTTTTTCACATATTCAGTTCATGGTATCTTTATTTTCCTTCTGTACAACCACATTTTTGTTGCTTCAAGTCTCTTATTCATCTCTGATGAGATTATCCAACATTCACTGTCATACAGAAGGACTGATATCATGTTACAGTTCAGAACTCTTTTCTTTGTTCTAACAAAATGTTTCTCTTTCTTAAGTTTACTTAGATTTGAAAGGCATTTTTTGCTATCCCAATGCACCTTTGGATTTCAGTACCACACTTTCTGTCCTCTGTTAAAACACTTCCCAGATATTTAAATTCTGATATCATTCTGAGCATACATATTGCATTCTCTGTTAGTTTAAATTATGCTAAAAGTTATGTTTAAAAATCAATATCTTTTCTCTTTTCTTTTTCAA
This sequence comes from Acanthosepion esculentum, assembly GCA_964036315.1. Classification (NCBI taxonomy): domain Eukaryota; kingdom Metazoa; phylum Mollusca; class Cephalopoda; order Sepiida; family Sepiidae; genus Acanthosepion; species Acanthosepion esculentum. The sequence continues at coordinate 44,126,758 of OZ038502.1, read as the reverse complement.
TGTTTTACTTTCTAAGAATTTTGCAAATCTATACTCAAGATGAAGATGGTATTCTTTAAAACATTTAAATATATCCGAAAACAAATCAGATCTCTGTATTCAATTTGCAGGTATGATACCAGTTTCACCTATCACCATTTTGATGTTGATGTGGATTGTGTAGAACAAAGTTTATTTATGTCTGGAGGCTTTCTAGACATGTATTTGCAATGTCTAATAATTTATACACTGTTTGCTAAAACTCAACATCAAATGAAATGAGGGGAAACTGAATAAGATCCACCTTGGCTAGATACTCAAGATATTTTATTTATCTTTTTCTTTGCTTTCCATTTTGTTTTGCAGTTACTGTTTCAGTAGTCACTCAAATTTACATTGATGGAGATTTGGGTGGAACACATCATATTTATGCCTGGAGACTCTTGGAACATGTGCCTACTGCACCCAATAGTTCATATAATACTCTTCTTTAAAAGAAAAATGCAGATCAGATGGGAAGAAATGGGGGGAAAGTGTAGTGACGTCAAACCAACATGTGCAGAACCAACACAAGATACTGCCACTTGTGTTAATGTTTTGAATGAAATAGGTAGTAGAGCATAAAAGCATGCCAAAGATCTTATATATGCAGACATATTAATGTGTTGAATGCAACACATGATCTATTGACATATCAATATTTTTACGACAAGTAGCTTAAATATGTACTGATGAAGATTTTACAAGTTTTTAGATAATGCTTCTTAGACTACTGTCAAAGATTCATGCATAATATTGGGGAAATTGTATGACAAAGTGGGAAAAGTTTACTTGTGATGAATTTTGTCCTCCAGGATTTCATCAGACTAAATTTCTTGTTACTTTAACTACACATGCAGGCGATCATGTCTCTCCACATATGTTGAGAATTTAGATTTTTTTTTTATATCTAGTGGAATTCATTTGCAGTCTTTTTCTTTTTCTTTCCATACCTACTAACAAAAGTGATGGAAAAAAAAGGAAAATGCTCTAAATGAATTCGGTTAGATATAAAAGAAAAAACAAATTCTAAAATTCCCAGCACCCCTCTATCATGCACATGTGTAGTCCTACCAACATAACAAATTTAGTCCAAGGAAGTCCTGAAGGACAAAACATGTCACAAGTAAACTTTTTCCAATTTTTCATACAATTCTCTCATCCATATACATATACATACATATATATATATATATATATATATATATATATATATATATATGAGGAAAAATATGAAAAAACAAAATCCGAATATGCAAGTTTACTCTTTTAATGTTTCAATGTCAACGTCAGACGTTTCGGTCTAGTAGACCTTCTTCAGGACATAGTTATTAAAACATAATTAAACGATATTCAAGTCAACATAAAAAGACGATAGACATAAGAATAATCAAAACAAAATAAGTGAATTTTAAGATCAGCGTTCCGTTTTGAAATGCGATCACGTCTTATAAACTTTAGTTTCAAGTAAAATTCTTTCTTTTATAATAAACTCTATTTTTAGGAATACGTTTTCACAACATCGCCCATGTGACGCTGACGTGATCGCATTGCAAAACGGAACACTGATCTTAAAATTCACTTATTTTGTTTTGATTATTCTTATGTCTATCATCTTTTTATGTTGACTTGAATATCATTTAATTACGTTTTAATAACTATGTCCTGAAGAAGGTCTACTAGATCGAAATGTCTGACGTCAACATTGAAACATTAAAACAGTAAACTTGCATATTCGGATTTTGTTTTTTCATATTTTTCCTCATACTGTTGGGTCTATATCCATATATTTGCTTACATATACATATATATATATATATATATAATATATATAGCCACACTGATGAGCTGTGAAACAGCGAAACAGTCTGTCTGTGGATGACAAAAATATTAGCTCCTGAAAAATTAATTTCGGTTGAGCCCTCTGGTTTGAGGTGTGAATTTGTAAACAGTGACTATTTAAGCTAATACTGCACGACTCTCGGACAGAATTGAGTCACTCTCAGTCACTGTGTGTTTATCCGAATCTAAAAATAAACACGCTAAAATTCACCTTCATTCTGTACCGTACGCTGACAGCTTAGCGGGAGAAGTTTGGACTGACGCAAATTCAGTCGGGTTTCGATCCTAGCTAGAGGCAACCGGACGTCTAGCCACACTAATGAGCTGTGAAACAGCGAAACAGTCTGTCTGTGGATGACAAAAAAAATTATATATATATATATATATATATATATAAAAAGAACAAGCAGATTTAGAATCCACAGTTCTTTAGCATTTACTTTTTTAACAAGTGCTCAATACAATATTGAGCATAAAATTTTTAATAATATTTTTATTTGAAAATATTTTACATTGCGACATGGACATTTCTGTTTTGGGACTTTTCCTGTCATCAGGCAATGTTCAGTAACTTTTGATGAAACTGATTTACTTTTGCCTGATGATAAGATAAGTTCTGAAGCATAGAAGTTTCCATATTGCAATGTAAAATATTTTTAAATAAAAATATTATTAATATATATATATATAAACTTTACAACTACTGCCTCACTGAATCTTGCTTTCCTGCCTGTTGGAAGTCCTCATCGGTTGTGCCTATCTTTAAAAACTCTGGTGACTCTTCTGACCCATCTAACTACCATCCTATCAGTCTCCTGCTACTCTTCAGTAAAGTCTTCGAGGCTTTAATCAATGCCGAAGTGGTTAAGCACCTTACTTCACATAATCTGCTCTCCGGCAATCAATATGGTTTTCACTTTGCCCGATCTACCACTGACATGCTCACAGCCATAACTGAATTTGTATACTAAGCACTCAACAATAAGCTCTAGACATCTCTAAAGCATTTCATAGGGTTTGGCATATTGGCCTTCTTCTTAAGCTTCAGGGATATGGTATTACAGAATGATTATTTGACTTAATACAGTCATTCCTGTCAAACTGTGAAATGAAAGTCGTCCTAAACAGGTTCTCCTCCAGTTCCTTTTTCACGAACGCTGGTGTCCCCCAAGGTTCTATCTTGGGCCCTACACTGTTCCTGATCTTCATCAATGACCTTCCCGATGTCATCAGTTCCCAAGTTGGCATCTACATGGACAACATCACTATTTACTCCTGCTTCAGTAGTAAATCAAGTATCATTGGCAAAACTAACCTGGCTGCTGATCTTGAAAAGGACCTCCAATCTATGGTTGACTGGGGCAGGAAATGGCTTGTAAACTTTAATGCCTCCAAAACGAAACTGCTCCCCTTTACCCACCACAGAGATCCCTTCTTGCCTCTCATCGGAATGTCTGATTCCCAACTCCTTGAGTACGCCTCGTTATGCCTGCTTGGTCTCATGCTGTCTACTGACATGAGGTGGAATAAATACATTGAATCAATAGCTTCATCTACAGCAAGGAGAGTTGGCTCTCTGTGACATGCCAGAAAGTTTTTCTCATCTGACTCCATCCTTCAAATCTATAAATCAATCATCTGTCCTTGCATGGAATATTGCTGTCATATATCGTCTGGTGCTCCCACTGTATGTCTCGAGGTCCTTGACAAAATCCAGAGACGACGAATATACAAGATTATAGGTCCTGATCTGGCATCTAGTCTACAATTGCTGCCCCACAGACATACTGTGGCCTCCCTCTGTCTCTTATACAAATATTTTCATGGCAACTGTTCTGACAAGCTACTGTTGCTGGTTCTCGGATTTCATGAATTTAAATGTGCTAATAGGCTAACATCTCGGTCTCACCCTTTTACTGTCAAAACGGTTAAATGTAACTGTTTCTTCTTCTCAAAAAGCTTCTTCTCCTGCACTTCCCATCTGTGGAACTCCCTTCCTGTTACTTGCTTCCCTGATGACTATAATCTTCAAATATTCAAGTGTAATGTCAATTGACATCTGACACCCTGAGCTTGTTCCCTGTCCTTCTCTGTATCCTTTCCTCAATCACACCTCTTTACTCTTGTTCTCAATCCTCTGTTACCCTTTGCGGGCTAGTGGAATTCTCACCTTGCTTGGGGTGAATAGCCATAATATATATATATATATATATATATATATATATATATATATGTATGTGAAGAAATATAGTCTTAAAGTGTGCTATATTTATGGGATAAAGTGCTCAATATCAGAGATAGAGCGTGTGTAAATATAAAAGTGAACATAGAAGTCAACACTTAGAGGCGACAGTCTGTTTCATGTTAGATGGCCTGAGGATTGCATCTAGCATGAAACAGACTGTCGCCTCTAAGTGTTGACTTCTATGTTCACTTTTATATATATATATATATATATATATATATATATATATATATATATTTCTTTATTGCCATTTCTCAAGTATACACTGTAATAACATTTGAAGTATTAATACATATATATATATATATATATATATATATATATATATATATACACACATTTTAATCAATTCACCCCAGTCAAATCATTAGTCAATGTCACTAAGAGGAAAAGGCAAAGTTTTGGGGAATTAATTAATTATATACAAGCTTGGATGAGATTAGCTGATATAATGAAGAAAAGAAATGCAAACACATACATATTTATCTATAAACCACTATGATGTTAAGGCAAACAGACATATATCATATATATGTAATGTATGTATATATATCCTTGATAAACTCCAAAGAAGAATTAGCAATATTATTGGTCCTGATCTGGCATCTCAACTTAGGTCACTTTCCCACTGCCATAAAGTTGCCTTCCTGTACCTTTTCTATAAATATTTTCATGGTAATTATTCAGATGAGCTCTTTGCTATGGCTGCCACCTAGACTTTTTGAATTTAAGCACAGTACTAGACTGGCGGTAAAGTCTCATCAATTTAAGGTTGAATTTGTTAGATGTAACTGTAAGTTCCATGCTAACAGTTTCTTTTCTCACACTTCTTGCTTGTGAAAGTCCCTTCTGGCCCCATGCTTTCTGGACAACTTTGGTCTTCAAAAAGTTAAATGTAATGTCAATCATTATCTACTGTCCTGTTGATTACCCTTCTATTGTTCTCACTCTTTAATAATTTCTTTCTTTTTCCTTATTCTTTGACACTCCGTAGTAACCCCTTGTGTCTTAGTGGCTCTACTGCTTTGCATGGGGTGAAATGATTAAAAACAAAAATGTAAAGCTAAGCAAAGTATTAAGAAGCATGAAAATTTTGTAAGATACAAAGAAAAGAGTACCAAACTGTTATGCAATATTAGTCCTCCTCTGTGGTAGTGAATGTTAAACGATCTCTTCACAGGTGAAGAAAAGATTTGAAGTAACAGAAATGTGGTTCGATAGAAGGATGCTGTGAATGCTATGGACTGAACATGTGAGTAACAAGGAAGTTTTTGAGGTAATGGAAACAAAAAGGGCACTTCTGAATCAGAAAAAGATAGTTGAAATTTTTCGAACATGTAATAAGGAAAGAGGGCTTGGAGATTTTGACACTCACAGGACATACTGAAGGCAAGAGGGACAGAGATAATGAGCAAAAAATCTACCTAAAAAGCTTGTGTACTTGGTTGACAGAACAGCAATTAGGAGAGACAGAAAAAAAGATAAAGCTTACTTCACAAAGGACAGGAATTTGTGGAAAGTGATGATCACCTACATCCTGAAAGGAAGCAGCACTTACAAAAAGAAGGATAGTATTATTTTTGTTTAATAAATATTTTGGTCATGTCTACTATTTAAATCAGATTGTATAGAATGTAACTAAATTTCAAAGCCATTAAAAGTTGCAATAAGTTATCAGGAAGGGTTTAAGTGAATGCTGTACAAGCGGGATATCTCCAATTTTGTGTAGGTTAGATATTTGAGTGATTGAACAAAAACTACATTAAGATGACTTCTTTTATAGGGAATATCTTTATATGTTATCCTTCTATCTCTGAGAGGATTTTATCTCCATTGGACATATGATCAGAAAATAAAATAAAAAGGATAATATTTACAGAATGAGACAATTATTGGATAACTATCAATATTGACTCAGTAGATATTTTCAAGTTAATTGTGTATGCAAACATATGTACATACATACACGTGCACATATATGCACATACATGGACACAGAGAGTGTACATCTGATGCTTATCAGCAATAAAATTGTATGATAAAAATAACTTCTAGGTCAAGAGTAAAGCTAATTGGAATAAATATTAAGCTGTAGCAAATCTTTTATTTATCTAATGGATACATGAGATGGTTTCTGATGCAGAAAATTTTATCAAAATGTATTATTGTTGGAAATATGTGCGCATGATTACATTTTCTGATATATATATATATATATGCTCTGATGGCATGAACCACTGTAATCAATGTTCATATTATCTCTTAACTCAATTTAAAACATTTTTAAATGAGTTATGCATCCTCTTAGCTAAGGTAAGAATACCTTTGGCTTTCCCCAATGAAGAAGAAAAATTTACAAAACAAATGCACAAAGGAAGTACATCATCATCATTATCATTGCTATTATTATTAGTAGTAGTTGTAGTAGTAGTAGTATTGTATAAGTAGCAGTAGTGTTCTTTAAATAAAATTAAAAAAATTAAATTACTTTTACACAAAATGTTATGCTTTTTAAGTAAAGAACCATTAAACTCCATTTTAAGTGTTTTCCTCTTTCAGATTCTTGTATGTGCATTAAATTATAATAAATAAGGACATTTTAAGATGGGTACTAATGTTTCGTAATATGATAATGATATTTGAAAATCGTAATTCAAATATGTAATTCAAGACATTTATAGTTTCTTTGGTCAATGAATGCCAAAGATTTCCTTATAAGGAAATGGCTAATATTACTATTATCATTTCATTTAGTAGCATGTATAAAGTTCAAAGTGTAATATTTTTATTTTTCATTCAGAAATAAATGAGCCTATACTACAAGATAAATACCAACAGATGAGAGAAAAAATATTTAAGATGACAAATACTTTAATATATCTCTTTACTATCATTACACTTTTGTTTTAGTGTTTACTTGATTGCAATATTAAATGCATGTGGCAGTATAGTGGCATGGGACTTTGGGGTTAAAATGAACAGTCGGTTTACTCATGCCAAGAAGATTAATGACAGATAGTAATGATGAGGAAACACTTGGGTTATTTTTAACAAAACAAAATAAGGAATTTATTTATGAATTTACATACTTGAAGTTGTCAGTAGCCAGTTTCAGGAAAATAAATCAGAAATTTTTAAATCCATAGTTTTAACAAATTGTCATGAAGATGAAATGTTCATACAACAGATTAAATGATCTAAAACAAAATAATATTCAAGACTGTTTAAAACAAATTAAGAGAATTCATTTTTCACATACATAAGGGTTATATAGTTGCATATATTCAAAAGTAGATGAAGAGAGATAGTTTGAAATACTTATTTTTCTTGGATTGTTGAAATAAATTTCTTTGAAATGCCAAGAGCTTCATTAAAGCTGATGATATAATTAGCAAGTAATTTGACACTGGCAAAAATCTGAATGCTCTGAGAACAGAAATGAAACTTTTCACATGATTTTGGATGCTCTTCTCGTGTAGATTTAATTTTTCTTCTTATTTTATATCAAAAAATATTTCACATAGGATCACTATTTTCTTTTCTTTCTTTTTCTAGATTCAATGGATAATTCCTGTAAAAACAATGTTTTCATTGGTTCAAAGAAAGTTTAACATAGTCTCACAAAATTCTTTCTGCCTTTTTCTTTAACTCACCCAAATTTGAAAGTTTTAGGAAAAGAGAGTTATTATTATTTTGTACTCGCTTCATCACTTCCCTTCCCAGATTTGACGGAGACTTTTAGTACATTAACAGTAGTGGTATGTATTATCTTTTTTCCAAGTAACCAATCTTCCAGATTCAGTTCCTGTTGTGTTTTGCTGGCTTGTCTCCATAGTCCTGTCATTATCTGGTGTGGTATCTCTTCATGCTGGTATTGCTTTATCAATATTAGGTATTTTTACCATTTCCAAGACAAATGCTGGTTTCAGTCTGCCTGTGGAAACATTGCTAATGACATCTTCTGCAGTTGTAATAGCAAAGTATTTATTATTGCAGTTAACTACTTTATATGGACCTGTTAACAGTGCTTCCAGAGATTTTTGAACTCTGTCAGTCCTAAGCCAGACAAATTTACAGTTGTTTAGGTCCTTCAGGATATAAGGTTTTGGACTGATTCTCCATGTCAAATTTTCACATTTCACTCACCAGGTGAATTGTTGCATGAGTCTGTTAATAGTTTTGGAAGTTGCACATGACACCCCATCACTGCTGCATATGGTGAGTATGTTAATTTGTTGAGTGTAATTCTGAGTAATTCTAAGAGTACAATAGGTAGGGATGATAACCATGATTCCTTCTTTGCAATTATTGCTGTTTTTAGTGTCCTGTATGCACTTTCAATCAATCCATTTGTCTGAGGATGGAACAAAGTTGTTTTTAATCTATGAAATCCTATGATCTTTGATTGCAAACAACTTTCATTCAAACTGACTCCCTCTATCAGTGATGATATATAACGGTACTTTGAATCTGGCTATCCAAGTATTAATGAAAGCAAAATGTTCTGTGCAGTTATTTCAGTTAGAGGGTCCACCCTGACCCATCTAGTAGCTCTCTAGTAGTTTTCTTCAGATCAATCTCTTTGAACTCAATTTTCATTGGTCCAAAGAAAATTTCACATCTGCTTGTGAATTTTTTTTTCTGTCTGTTTCTTCAGCACACCCAAATTTGAAAGGAGTGGGAAAAGGGAGTTATTATTATTTTGTACTCACTACAGCAGAAACAACATGCAGATGGAGCTGCTTACCACTACTGATAACAGTACCTGGCCTTGTTGGTAAAAGAGATAACATTTAGTGTGGTGTCTCTGCAGAAAGTAAATGGTTGCCCTGCTGGAACAGAGATGGTGTGAACCCCAGCACGTCTGGTTATGAAGAATGTGTCTACTGGCTTCCCCATGAAATAATCAGGATGATGAGCTGAGTGAAGTTGGTTATGAAAATGATTCCTTTTGCCAGCCAACTGCTAAGGCTCCATAAAAGCAGGCATATTTTCTATCAGTTTGCTGTGTTGATCGTATTATGCAATTGCTGTGTGTTACCAAGGATTTCAGTTCATGTTACCCAGTATCATTTTGAATTTATTCATCCTTGTTTGTCCTTCCAGTGTCTCACCTGCGTTCATTCTGTATGTGTGGTATTCCAGTGTGGAAGTCTTATTCGTGCCTTGCTTATCTTGATCCAGTGATTGATTCCAGTGCTGATAATTTTTCCGTCCTTCTTCATTGGCTGACACCCAACCAATAAGAAGAAAATCTCTTCAATATGTCTATTAAAATTTACTTTACACAAGCTATTTTTTTTTCTGTAATATTAATGGCTCTGGAAAATAGTGGGTATAATGAGTTTTTTTTTTTGTCTGTCAAACATTTTACATTATGAATAAAGAAAACCTACATATATTACACTCTTTTGTACCATGTAAGTTGAAATTGTTTATGAATCTGTGTATATACAAATATATATAAATATATATTGATGGAAATAAAATCACAACACGCTGAAGAATGATTTGATAAACTGTTCAAAATCTATGACTTATCTATAAACTCTCATACTGCTGTCTGTGTCTGAACTTTAGATGTTGTGATATGATTTAGTGTAATTAAAGAGCTACTTTTTTAAAAAACTTATTTCACCCCCGGGCAAAAGCATTAAAAACCACTAAGATGCAAGGGGTTACTGAGTGTAGTAAAATATGAGAAAAAGAAAACATTATTGAGGGGAGATAAAAGTAAAAGAACATGAATTATTAAGACAGAAGATAACAATTGACATTGCATTTAAATTATTGAAGATCAAAATTGATTAGAGAGAAGAAGCTGGAAGAGAGTTCCACAAGTGAGGAATGTGAGAGAAAAAACTGTTAGTAAAACTTACAGTTACATCTAGTCATTTCAATTGTAAAATGATGGGACCTTGCCATGAAACTAGTACTGCACTTAAATTCATAAAGTCTAGGTACCATAGAGGAAAGTTCATCTGAACAATTACTATGAAAGTGTTTATAGAAAAAGTATAGGTAAGCTATATTATGGTGGTGAGAAAGTGACTGAAGCCAAGATGCCACATTTATATATATTATGTTTAACGTTCTTTTTATAGATACAAGTATTTAAGCAAATGCTCTGTTTTATAATAAACAGTATTAAATAACATTTACCGGCCTGAATGTCCAAGAAATTTTCATAGAAAATTTTCGCTCTCCGACAGGAATCGAACCTGTATCCTATACGGAACCATCATTTCGCGTGATGTGCCTTAACCATTCAGCCACAGAGGAGCGTCTGGTTAGCAAGGTTGATTTTACTATCTTTAAACTTAAATCTTTATAAAAAGAACGTTAAACATAATATATATAAATGTCTTTAAAATAAATTGTCGGACATTGTCCAATTCAAAAATATATATATATATATATATATATATATATATATATATATAAGGCTAATATGAGGTCTCAAGTCTTGAATGGCTACCTTCCTAAACTTGGACTACCATCAGTGTCTGAGTTGGGTGTCAACCTTGTAAAACCTTGCCTCAAATCATTATGATAAATTCCTTTGTCAGACAGGATGCACTTCTTTGCTTTGTGCAAGTTTAATCCTAGTCTTGCCTAAGCAAAAAAAACAACAAAAAAAACATGGATATCTATCTATCTATCTATCTAGTTCCAGTATTCTGCTTTCAAACTAACCTCTTTGGATAAACAATAGATTCTGTTGTTATTGATTGGCTAAGAATTGCAAGATTAACTCAAGCGATGGTGTCTTTTCATTCTTATTGAATGAATTTGGAATCCAATACTTGCCTTGAAATTTAGGTGAAATTGAATGTAAGCATAATGATATTATCTTATTAACACCTTTTACATAGTGAAATATGAATAAATGTCATGAGTGAATCGTTGAATCTAGTTAAAAAGTTATTGTATTACAATAAATAATGGATGTTAGTTTTGTTCTAAGGGTAAAGATTAAGTATAATTAAAGCTGTTTTTTTATGAAAACTTGCTGTCACATATTTTCAATTTTATAAGAATTGGTACATTTTTCTACTTGTAAAATCTACACTATTTTATAAGCACCAATAACCCTCATTAAACCAGTACTTTGATAAAAATTTGAATGTCTTGGCATTTAGCCCATTAAAAGCACTAGCAGCTCTATATTATATCTTCATCCTATCTAGCAATGCGTTTTGGTAGATGATCAGATTAAATTCTTGAATGTCAGACTGTAACTTAAGCCCTGCTAAAGTTATCAAGAGTAATGACAAAATTGGGCTAATTTCCAAACATGATATATTCAGCAAATCTTTATTAGTACAACTTCCCAGTTTCATATTTGTTCACTTTGTTATTTTAACTTAACAAATGAAATATGTTCAAAATAATTTCCAAATAGATAAAATGAAAAATAAAATGCTAAGAATGTTAATAAAATTACGAATATTCAGAATTAACTTTTTAATAACTGATTGGAGATGAACACAAAATCTTAAAAAATAATTTCCTTCTTTTCAAAATATGTACAATGTGAAAGCAAAAGGGTGGAATAACTAATGAGAACATTCATCATAATTTCTTCTGCTAAAATTGTTATGCACTGCTTTCTTCTGTCCCTCTTGCCCTGCCCTGTAAGTATAAGATTTTCCAAGCCCTCCTTCCTCGTTATGAGCCCCAGAAATTATAAGTATCTCTTCCTGTATAAGTTTCCTTTTTTGTCTCCATTTTCTCTAAAACCTTGTCATTGCTTATATGCTTCGTAATTTCATAAGTCCCAGAACACATAAAGTTACCATATCTAGTGCAGACATAGCAGTAGTGGTATGTCTAGGGTAGGATAGCCTAATGGAGCTAATGCCTCTTCAGGCTGGTTTTGAATTCAGAGTTCATCCAAGGGGAGAGAGCTCAAGCTGTCCTGCTACTTAACTCATAGATGGATTTTTGCCTTTTCCAGGGGCATTAGCACAAAGTAAACAAAACAGAATTAATTGGAATTTGAACTTGGCTCACTGATGTCACTTTACACTACTAAGCTGTACATCTTCACATCAGAATATTTGTACTTGCTTATTCCTTGTAAATATGTTCTGGAATAATATCAGCTTATCTGCAATTTTCCAGCTTAAAACATTTTCAGAAAGACATCTAAGAGATCCGTTATTTGAGATGGAAGCATTTATATTTTAAACATATACTGTCATCTTTTAAAGGCAAAATATTCAAACTTATGAATAAAAATCATTGAGGAAATGGAAGCTATAGAAGATTTAATCATTTTAAAAATACATTTGTAAATTGCATAATTGCAGGTAATTCATATTTTATTAATACATGGGAAAATGATAGCATCCATAGAAAATATTAAAATACATTTTGGAATTCTAATGTTTTGTATCAATACTTTTTAATGTTACAACTTAATAATTCTGTTTGAGGACAAATCTATGAACATATATTTTCCTAGGATATGTATTTTTCTGAGATTAAAAAAGTCATATCAAAATAAAAATTGACAGATTTCTTCCCGGGATTTGTTTCTATCATAGCAAATATTTTTCATGGGAAATGTTAAGATAAAATACAGTCACTTGAAGGAAAAACTATAACATTATAATAAATACATATTTGAATAAAAAAAACATGTTGAGTGCACAGACATTATTATTATTATTATTACATTTAGAGAAAAGCAAGATTTAAGAAAAGAAAAAGAAAAGAAAAAATAGTGTTTATCAATATTCTGCTTTCTTCAAGTTATGTTTAAAAATTGCATACAAGTTTTTTTACGATTATCACTTGTCTTGAGGAAAATAGCTTGTACTAACCAAAGCGACAAAGTGAAAGAAATACATGCTGCATGAATGAAATGCAACTTGAACATGAGTAGCTAAATGGGGATCATGCTCATCCAGAATTTTTCTGTTAGTTATTTAATTTTAATGCCTCCAAAATATTAATCACCTAAAAGATTCCTTCCTGCCTCTCATCAACATGGTTGATGATAACTTGAATGATTTATTGCACCTTCTTAGTCTAACATTTTAACTATACTGAATCCATTTCTAGGTATGCTGCTAAGATAGGTCATTGTGTTGTACAAGACAATTTTTCTCTCCAGAATCTATCTTGCATATTTATAATTCTTCCTTGCTTTGAATACTGCTGCCACATTAGGTCCTCTGATAATAATAAAACAAGGATCCCAAACTATAAATAGGTACACCCTCCTGGATGTATACCCTGTATTGATGAGATGATAAACGAGATCACCAAGTACAGAATATTTAGCACGTTAGACCTATGGAGTGCTTACCACCCTGTGGACGACTTTATCAGTTTGGATGGATACCGTTTGGTTTCACTAAACTGGTTTCCACTTTTCAGAGGGTCCTCAATAAAATAATTCTTGAAGAAAAACTACAAGGCTCCTTTGCCTACATAGATAATATGACAATGTGCAGCCCTGACTGGGCCGACCACAATCAGAGCCTAAAATAGTGGCTGTCAAGAAATATAATCTTACACTCAACTTGTATATATTGTAGGTAAAGGAATCATAAAACAAACCCTGAACAGCTAAAACCACTACTAAAACTATCTATTCTCAACATCATAGCTGTCTTGCGATGAACCATAGGTATGTTTGCTCATTATTCTCAATGGATACCTTCCTTTTCTGAAAAAATACACCCACTTATGAAAATTACCAAATTTCCTTTACTTTCTTCTGCCATTAAAGCCTTTGAGGGGTTAAAAAGAGATATTGCCAACTCAGCCATCACTTTGGTGAATCTTGATATTCCTCTAGAAGTAGAGACTGACGCTTCTGACCATGCCATAGCTGCTGCAATCTGGGCACCCTGTAGTGTTCTTCTCCAGAATATTGTCAAAATCTGAATACAGACATTCGTCTATCAAAAAGGAGGTTTATGCTATAGTTGAGGTGCTAAATAAATGGCAACATTTCTTAATTGGTCACTGCTTTAAATTAATCACTGACCAAAAGTTAGTTTCTCTTATGTTTAATCCCATGACATCAAGCAAAATGAAAAAGGAAAAGATAGGTAGAGCTTTCCTGTTTTTCATTTGGCATTTGCTATTGAATCGAATAACAAACAGTTGTCAGGTTCGCACTTGAATAAAACCAAGGTTCTACAAACCTGAACCGGGAACTCTAGTAAAAGCTACACAGCCATTTGAGAGGTTGAGCATGCACTTTAAGAGCCCTTTTCCTTGTCCAGATGAAAGTGCAACAATGCTGATATGCTGCCTTTACTCACTGTTGTCAGTATTCAGAGCATCAGCTTATATTCATACAGATTGCAGGACCTCTTTTATGCCTGACCAACCAGGAGGATTCCTATTGATACAGGGAGTAGCCATAAGCAAGACTACCCTATACAATCCTCAAGGGAATGGACGGTGTGAGAGATACAATGGCATAATATGGAAGACCATACAGTTAGCACTTGAAAACCAAAACCTTCCAATTAGATATTAGGAAGACGTAATAACCAAGGATCTGTATGCTATAAGCCCACTACTGTGTGCAAGAACTAATTCAACTCCTCACAAAAGGTTTTTATAATTTTGAAGGCAAAGTTTGGCCAGGATCTCTCTCCCTTTGTGGCTTTCACAGCCAGGTACTGTTTTTCTTAGCAAGTATAATTCTCCTGTGAATAATGTGGAACTGCTAGAAGCAAACATCCAGCACTTCAACAGGAGACAATTGAACATTTCCCTCAGAGATTTGGTCCCTGCTGGTGAGTTATCAGTTCTTCCCTGAAGCAATACCTCTCCCTCTTGATAGTAACAATGACACAATGCCATTGGATTCTCTTGAGGAGCAAGTCCCTGATAGTGACAATTCAGAGATTGACACCAGAATAGCTCCCTCAAAACGAAAGCATACTACCACAGACTCTGATAATCATCTTTCAGAATCAAAGCGTCCCACTCCAAGAAGGAAACAAAAATGATATAAGATGAAATACTTCTGGCTGACTGTTCCTGTAACTCCTGAAAGGCCAGATCAACTGACACTGAGATGATCCCAGAGAACTGTCAAGAGATCCAGTCACATGGATGATTTTATGTCGGACTAGAGAAAACAAATCTGGGGAGAATGTGGTAAGACAACCTGATTATCTCCCCTGTCTTATGATTTGTATAAATAAGTCACACCATCTGAACCAAAATGGCAAGATTAAATTACATTCAATAAAGGCACATTAAGCCGAACTAGACTCTGAGTTTACATTACACTTACCTAATTCAAAAGAGTATAAAATGTATAAAACAATTCACTGTGTACCACTTGCTTGGATTTCGAGAAGGTGGGGAGTGTATTTTGAGTCTATAAGATTAATCCACTTTTATTCTACCCTTAGGAAATGAAAACTTTATACTTAATTATTTTTAACTGATTCTAGATACAATGAGTCAACATACTCCACTCAGTAGAGTGCCTTAGCATTTTGGATGTAATAATCTAGTGGGTTATATGGGCAACAAGCCAGTCTTGTATGCTATTCTTTTATTACTACTGTTTTGTCTTTCACCTTTTACAGGATAATTATAAGGATTAAGTGATTTAAAATTCAAATAACAATTTATTGTATTGTTCTATGTTTTTGTTAGTTTTTTTCTGTCTTTATCAGAACTGATTTACACAACTGATTTCATTTCAAGATATCAAGCTTTTGTGTTTCTCAAAATATTGTAACAAAATTATAATTAGTATTAAATAATTCATATATAGATATCAGTGTTCTCAAAACTATATTTGAATTATGTATGTGTCAATTGTGCCATGTCTGAATAGTTGAGGCAAAAGTAGATCTCTGTTAAGCATTTCTGTTGTGGATCTCAAGACGCTTCTTTTTTTTCAGTCCATTTTATCATATATGATATATAGGCTAGAGAATCAAGGAAGAAAAAAAACTTGCCTCGTGCATTTTTCTTTTGTGTTGCTGTATCTGTTGGGTTCTTTTCAAATCTTTTTTGAAGATTTTAAAAGATAAGGTTAGTTAAAAAAAAAATATGGAAGTGAAATCAGATTGTAGAAATTGAATTTTCTGGTTTTAGTAGGTCAATATAAAAATATGCTGACAAAAATTGTAATTCAGTTTCTATAGAAAAGAGACCATAATCTACTCGACATTTTCACACAAATATTTTTATTCTGACATTCATGTATGAGAAAATGCTGAAAAGTTCTTAACCTTACCACAAAGCTCTTCTAAAACATGATCCATTTATGCGAAATGTTTTGGGGTTCTTAACCCAACTTCTTAGCATCCCTTGTACAAACTGATTTATTCTTGATGAATAAATTAATAAAGGGAATACGTTGTGATAAATATGGCAACAAAGATGAGAACAATAGTCGAAATAATGTAATTAGTGTACAAATTCAGTAAGCATATACTTTCTTTTCATTCAAATTCTAATTAAAACTGGTAGGGAGATATTGTCAATTAACTACGACAATCTACAATACTGCATGAGTGTTTTCACTAGGCTATTACAGTAGTCTGAATGAGTGAAAATATATCACATATTATATAAGGTAAGAGTACTTTTACTAAACTACACTTTTAGTATGTTATTATAATAATGTGGATTAAGTTGTTTCAGTAAGAAATATTTGTGTTGATAGACATTACATACATGAATGAATGAATTTTTTAGTGAGACATTAGATTTGTTCATTCAACAGTGCACATCATTTGTCTTCCCTATCAAAGAACTTATTTCATCTTGTGGCTATATCAGGTTGAAACACCCGTTCCTGTACGATCAACAAAGTTAAGCAATGCCGAGCCTGGTCAGTACTTAGATGTGTCACTGCTTGGGAAGAGAAGGTACTGTAAGCTTGGATGCATGGATAGTGTAATGGATAATGGCTTGGAATTTTTAATCAGAAAGCCAAGTTCCAATTCTTGTTGGATTTGTTATATTCACTTATACACAAATACCCTTGGAAAAGATATTTCTTCTCCCCCAGTTATGGGTTAATTAGTAAGACTTGTATCACTAAATCATCATTATCTCAAAAAGAAAAAAATCTTATTATCTGAAAATATTTTCTGGCTTTAATTAACCTGTAAAAGGTTGATAAGCCATTGAAAACAAATCAATTTCAATGTACACTAAAGTTCAAAAGTTTGAAGCCACCCTCAGAATTAGCATGGGATGAACTTGATAGAAGAGTGAAAAAAAAAGAAAATGAACTCTTAGAGTAATTGAAAAAAGAATGGAATCAATTATGAAACTTATACTTTGAGAATCTTTTGCAACAAATGCCAAAAATTTGTGCTGCAGTAATCAAGGCTAAAGGAGGATATTTTGATATTTTCACTTTATATAAGTATAATAATTTTCTCTTATTTAAAGTATAAAACAACTATTTTGGGGGCCAATTTAAAAATTTTGCAGTGGTTCCTCAAACTTTTGAAATGTAGTGTACTTGAGTTACACATTTTTTTGTTAACAATGGAAACATAAAGAAATATTTCAATGTGTTTGCCCATTTTTCAGTACATAAATGACTCCCAACTATTTTTCTTGATTATTATTTTTAAATACCATATCCCATCAAGATATAGAAGATCATGCCTCTCTACAAATTAATTTTCTTCATTATTTGTGAATTGCCATAATTTCCTGGAAAAGATAGTGGAGTGGTTTCCCATTGGCTTTTCTATGATTTGAATTTCAGAGTGGTTTCTCCATTAAGCTAGCGAATCCAATCTACACCTATAACTAAAAAGAGAAGTGATGGATTCAATCCTTTCTCAAAAGCATTTGTGAAAAAGTAATTACAGTAGACTACATTGGGATTTGAACTTGGTTCACTAATTTCTCTTTCCACACTGATAGCTGCATACCTCATCCTTCTAATACAATTATTAATTTTCCTTTGGATCCTTCAGCACAAAACGTTTCAACATCAAATCAGATTAACTTCCTGTTCATACATAAATAGTTTAATAGTTAATGATAATTGCAATTGTTTCAGTTTTATTTTTTCCCCTTTTTCCTTTTCTGTTTTGTTGTTCTAAACTGAATACAATTAGAAGGATTTATTATTAGTGGCTACAATCTTAACAACATAAGATATGCAGATGACACTGTGTTAGTATTAGCCACAAAAAACCTACAAGAACCCAACCCCTAAACAAGCTAATAAAAGAAAGCAAGAAGAAAGGAATAACCACCAATTATAAGAAGACACAATGTATGATTGTCAGCAAAAAAAAAAAACATCCAAGATATGTGCAACAAATAGGAAATGTCAAAATCAAACAAGTACAGATGTTTAATTATCTGGGATGTGTTTTAACAGGGGATGGAAAATGTGATACCAAAATTGAAAGGATCATTGGAATGGTAAAAGATATCTTCCAAAAACTAAACAATGTATTAATAAACATGACAATTTCATTATAAAAAAAAGGAAAGAGTGCTGAAATGCTGTGTAATATCAATTCTCTTATTTATGTGTGAATACTGGACAATTTCTTCACAGAAGGAGACTTAAGGCAATGGAAATGTAGTTCTGCAGAAGAATACCATGGCTGGAGCTTGTAAGCAATGACACATAATGAGGAATGAAGAATTTCAAACTCACAAGTCATATTGAAGGTGTTATCGATGTGTACAGTTTCACGAAAGAACCAACAAAATGACAAATACCACCAGTAAGGTGAAAAGAAAATATGACAAGAATTGTTAAGATAAAATTCTTTATGACCAAAGGTATCTGTCTGGCTCTGACTGTGAAAATGACAAATTTGAATTTTGGAGAATGTCTGAAGAGTTATGGCATGGTTTCTAAGATGATCGACTTAAAAATAATGCTATCAACTTGTTGAAAATAAATGTGAAGTGTAACATTTAAATCAACAATTGAACTGACCAATCTTTGACTTAAAAATAAGGCAATCAACTTGTTGAAAATAAATGGGAAGTGTAACATTTAAATCAACAATTGAACTGACCAATCTTTGACTTAAAAATAATGCTATCAACTTGTTGAAAATAAATGTGAAGTGTAACATTTAAATCAACAATTGAACTTACCAATCTTTGACTTAAAAATAATGCTATCAACTTGTTGAAAATAAATGTGAAGTGTAACATTTAAATCAACAATTGAACTGAGCAATCTTGTTGATCATTTCTCTTAGGAGAAATTTAGTTTTTAAATTGAAAAACTTGTAAATTCTTTGCTTGTAACAAATAAATAACTTGCTAGCCCCTACTCATGTAATTTTACTTCTACGATATTAAATTGATTGGTTGTAGGAGATTCTGTGGCATTCGTGAGCAACCTTCATTAACCTGCACTTCTCCCAGGGTCTTTTATCAATATCAGGGTCAATATATATGAGTGAGCTTGTCTTGTACCAGAGGTCTCAGGCCAGTACAATGTTTCTGTCACAAGGAGGAGTTCTGTTGCCTTGATTTCTGAGTAGACATGTACACTCTTCATCATGCTTGTATCTTCTATTGTACTGCCATTTTGTGAATAAGTTCTGGACTATGCAGTAGTCTCCAGTGTGTACTCTCAATGCCATGATGAAGGGTACTGTTTTGACTGTATTTTCAGACAATTTAATCCAAGTTATTCATGAATGCATCTCCTGTGAGTCTGACTGTCTCACAACCTAGTCTTCTACCAAGCACACAGCTATCCACACATGAACTCATCTAACTTGAACAAAATCAGCAAACCCAATTTTAAAAAAAAGTAGACCACAGGTTTACCATCTCCTACATTAATATGAAGGATCTATGTTCCAATTTTCCAGAGGTGGAAATTCATCTTCTTTAGGCCAAACCCAACCTCCTATTTCTATCTGAAACAGGTATTTGTAACTCTATCCCACTGTAGAGCTCATAATCCCCAGATACTCACCCCTAATAGCCAAACATGATCACTTAAATCACCATGACCACATGCTTGGTGCCTATATTAAGGACAGATTTCTCTCTGGCAGAGATGCAAAAAATGAGAACTTTGATCTCTCATATATGTGTTTGCATGTGGCAATCACTGCAAGACAGTTCTGGAAAAATGTAAAGTGTAGCTATCCACAAGTGATCCAGGCCAAAGCTGAAAACACATAAACTGGATCTCAAGAGCTCCAATCAAATTCTGAATAGAGACAAATTTTCTGTGCCCACTGTTATAAATGGCCCCTGGCCATCTCTTTCTGATCAGATAAACTGAAGCTCTTTGCCTCAATCTTTGCCTCTAACTCAACTTTAGATGGCATAAGACATCCCCTTCCCAACTTCCTTCATCTCACCAAGCACAATCTCAGTAGTATTTTCATTACAGTGCAAGAAGTCTCAAGAATTATCAAATGTATTGACCCAAAGAAAGCCACTGGACCAGATAAAATCCCAGTGGTTGTCCTTAAGAATATCAATCAAGAATTATCCCCAATAATAATCAAATTATTTAACTGCTGATTGAAGGAGAAATCCTTCCCAAGTCTGTGAAAGGTGTCAAGAACACAGATGACCACTCATCCTCTTCTGTATAGACCCATCAGTATCCTCAGTGTCATTAGCAAGGTCTTGAGGCTATAATCAAGAAGAAGGTTGTTGATCACCTAAATAGGAACACCCTCAGTGACAAGCAGTACAGGTTTCCATTAGCCCGATACATTGCTGATGTTCTAACTACCATTACACACAGAATCGGTGAGGCAATAGTCAACAAATACATCTCAAGGACTATAGAAATATCTAAAGGCTTTTGAAAAGGTGTGTCATAAAGGATTATTGCACAAGCTCTCTCATCATGGAATCACTGGAAGCGTCTTTTCAGTTACAAGGTCTTTCATAATAGGTAGGTCCCCAAAGATAGTTGTAATGGCCAGTTCTCTGGGGGCCTAGCAATCAATGCAGGTATCCCCCAGGGTTTGCTTCTTGGATCAACTCGTCTCCAACCATTTGTGAATATCTATACTGATGATATAGGTGCACCTCCCAAACTCTAAATTACCATATATTGGCAGCTGATCCCTTTGCTGACCTAGATCTAATCCCAATGAGTGGGGAGAAACTGGCTGCCTGCATTTAGTCCCTCAAAAACCAAACTAGTTACATTCCATTGTCACTGATCAGACACTGAACTATCACCAATCATGAGGAATAGATGTTCTCTCAGGGAGGCCCCATGTCTTGAGTGCCTATTGGCACTCAACTCAGACCTCAAGTGGAGCTAATACATAAGAAGTTGGAAAAATGGTCAGTTCCCTGTACTGCACCAGTAATTACCTGAAGACCTTGTCTTATCCACTGCATTTACAAGAACCAGATCAGACCTAAAATGGAATACTGCTGCCATATATTTGGGCACTGGGTAGAACTGCCCAGTCTTCACTTTCCACTTTTGATAGAGTTCATAAGCATCACCATGTCCTTGGGGGTGACAAATTATTTATTCACCCTACAACCCCTTTCTCACAGATGAAATGTTGCAATCCTCTCACTGCTTTTATCACTATTTCCATGGAAAGTTTTTGAAAGAACTACATTCCTTAGTTCCACCAGTTCTAACCTTCACAGCTAAGACCTGCCAACACTCATTCCCTTTGTATTCCATTAGTGAGGAGTAAGTTCCATTCAAGCAACTTCTTCCCACAAACCATTGCTATGTGAAACTGCATCCCAAGAGGATGTTTTCCTGATAACTACAATCTAGGTTAACCCTGGACTTAACAGGTTAACACTCTACCTTGCCTTGTAAAGAAATAGAGGATCAAGGCAGAATGTCTTTTTCTGGTGTCTCTGTGAAGTGAGCTGGAGGATTGGGAGAGTCAGTCATGCCTGGCATTGATAGTAGTCTAAGAGCAGTTATCTAGGTCACTGGTTGGGAAGTTGACAGCTTGCCTGCCAACTGCTGACAGTGTAGTGAGCAGTGTTATTAAAAGCAGACAGGGTGGAGCATGAATTGTTTTGAATCAGATGCGATACTCAGAGCTCCTGTGCAGAGAACAACTTTATTTTTATTCTTGCTTTCTTAGTGTTCACATCAGGCTGACAGGCTTTGATCTCGAATGAATCAGAAAGAGATCTAGTTTGAAGCAGAGAATAACAAAGACAAGAAGGATAAAGGGAAACAGTGATTAATCTACCTTATGAGGTTGTGCAAATGGATGGTAGAACAGGGGATGGAAATGATAGTAAAAAGATGTAAAAAATGAACATTGCTAAGAGCTACAAAGGATTTGGAAAGCCATGATCGCCCACATCTTGAAGGGACACAAAAAAGGCTGAATTATGAAAATTAATTCAACCATCTTGTGCACTTAATGAGTTTGTATTAAAACATATATCTGTGTTTTTATAATTATATCAGTTACTAAAATCATCTATTATATGTCTCCTATAAAGAGCACATAGAATTTGTATGTAAGTTTGGATGTTAATCTTGTTAATAAATATTTTTCTATAAAAACTACTTCTAGCCTCTGATGATTATTCAATGAATGTAGCTTTAGATAGACACACCTATTGATTTACTTAGATGTGTATCAACTCCAGCATATTTTATTTACGAATTCAGTGAGCATTGAAATCATTCGCAATAGGTGTGCAACCATCTTGCTAACAGCAACTCTACTACAAAATGACTCCCATAAATATAAATAAAGGAATATTTGCTAGCAAAGCTCTCTAAGGAATTATTAGGAATAACATCTAATTTTGTTTGAAAAAAAAAGAAAAAAAGAATTTATAAATGTTGGTTCTAATCCTAGGGGAATGACTGCAAAGATGTCCCCCTCCTCAAATTTATAGACAAATCATATAAATGCATGCTGGGATTTCTTTCTAACCAATAAAATGGACCACTTCTTGATTTCATCCACCATATTTTCATTCTTTCTTTTCTTGAAGTAAGAACGTTACATTCACTTGATTGTATTACTTTTACTTGTTAACACAATTCTTACCTTGTGAACTTTTTGCCTGATTGCTGTTACTTTGCCTAGTTTTGTCTTGCATATATATATATATATATATATATATATTGTTTGCATAGTTTTATTTTGCCCTGTTCTTTTCTTTCTTTTGTTATTGTTTATTGGAAACTTTGTCAAATCTGTTGGTTGTTATTTCTGACAATTACATTTAAACATGGCCAATTACTCTACATGTTGTGAGCCCCAAAATAGACTCTATTTCAAAGGCAACAAATCCAAATATGAATTATGGGAAGTAAAATCTTTAGGATACATAACAATCCACAAATTAAACAAAATGATCTTGGCACCATATGATCAATTCATACAATATAAAGATAATATAAAAAATTATTGGAGTGTCTCTAAGTTTTTCATTGGAATTATTTATTTTGTAATTATGATCCTTTTGAAAACTGTAAAATATTAAATTATTAATTTGTTGATTAAATTATAAAATATTTAAATTACTTAAAATACTATATCTCAGTAAGTCTCAAATATAACAGTTAATGATTACAAAATGTTCTCTGTCTAATTACAATAGCTTTTAAGATTGCAGTTGTATTAACATTAATTTATATATATATATATATATATATATATATATATATATATATATATATATATATATATATATGTGCGATAAATTTAAGGTATGCAACATTTATGGGTTCACAATATCAGGGATAGAGCATATGAAACACTCTGTTTCATGCTTATATGTAATTGTCATAGCCTGAGGATTGCATATAAGCATGAACAGACTTTTGCTGATGGGTGTTGATTTAAATGTCCCTTTTATATATATATATATATATATATAAAAGTGAAAATTGAAGTCAACACTCAGAGGCGACAGACTGTTTCATGCTAGATGTAATTGTACGATTGTATCTAGCATGAAACAGCCTGTCATCTCTGAGTGTTGACTTCAATGTTCACTTTTATATTTACATATGCTCTATCTCTGATATTGAGCACTTTATCCCATAAATATAGCTCATCTTAAAACTTTATTTCTTCATTCATATATATATATATATATATATATATATATATATATATATATGAGTTTTCTCATCTGGCTTAATAGTTTAGTAATAGTGTCAACAAATTTAAATTTTAAATAAATTTTAAAATTAAGATTATTTGGAATTTATTTTGGGAAATAATAAAATAATAGTTGAATAATGAAACTATTTTGTTTGATAGAAAATTATGCCAATTTTTATAGCCAGGATTAAAATTTGGTTATGATAGGTTGTAGTGATTCAAATTCATTTTGAAAATAAAATAATTTGTTATCTTGCTGGAAATTTCTAAGAATAATTTCATAATGAAAGATATTAATTTTGTTAATTATTTTGATCATTAAACACAATTTCAGTAGTAATTTTCAATATTGTAGTAATATAACTTGCTTTAAATAGAAAAAGATTCTCTATATCAATAAAAAAGATAATGTATTTTTTAAAGTATTGCATTTGGTAACAATAACTCTTTATATAAAAATAATTATGCTAGGTTCAAATACTAATAGCCTCCAGTATCTGCTTAGTCATTAGCCTTCCAGATATCTCATACAAGACTCACATAAAAATACCAGCAAGCTATATTTTAGGGAGTAAAATGTGGTGTCTTCTATGCCATCAAATACAGTATATTTTATAGAGAAAAATATTTTTACAAATTGTAAACACAGACAATAATTTTAAGCACTTCAACATTGTATTAAATTTGATGAGTTGGATATTTTTTTAACAGTTTTTGTTTTGAGTAACATACTTTTGTATTTTCTTTAAATAAAGTTAGATAACAGTTCAGAAATTTTTTCAAATAAAGCTAGCAATGTTCGCTGGATTTGCATAGGAAATTAAGTTCTTCAGTCATATTCTTCATAAATGCTGAAATGTAATATGTATATCTGTGTATTGATCTCGTGATCACGAGAAATAAAAATAACCTAAATTCCCATGATTCCCTAGTACAAAGGAAACCGTCCTACTGGTGGGAAATTTAGAGTCATCCTCTTTTTCATTGACCTCTCACCAATACAGCATGTGGATTTGTGCAGCTCCAGAAATGAAGACGCCACATAAGTTTTACACAAATATCACTTTCTTGTGTTTAATATTACTTTGTAATAATAGACTTATCACTTGCAAATAATTTATTCATTCACCAAGACAAACACAAAATCAGAAACATTTATTAACAACCTCATTACAAGAACTTTCATATATCTACTGAACTAGTACAACTAAACCTTTCAGATAAATAAATCCTTCTATATACATGTTTCACTTTGTTGTTATGATGTATATATGTATATTTTATACCAATATGTCTTGTCCACAGAATTGATCTGGGAATTTAACTATGTATATTTTACTAACCAAAAACAGGAGTCAAACATGGCCCATCATAACATATCTGTATATACTTATATCCATATCTATCTATCTATCTATTTATCTATCTTCATATATATATATATATATATATATATATATATATATATATATGATAGCATGCAAGTGAGCACTGGTGATAATAAAAATGTGCTCAATGTAAAATAACAGAGCTAAAATTTATACTACTTATAAATATGCATATGTTCTCACCATTTGATGTAACTCTGATGTGGCAATTATTTTTAAAGATGTCAGATTAAAAATAAATCCATTAATTCTTTAGAAATTGCTTTGTTTACATTTCAGATATGAAACTGCACATATATTCGCTTTTTAAGAAAAATATCTGGATGAGGAAATGTGTCCTTAAAAGGGAAAATAAAGCCTAGCTGAAGTATTCTCGGTAGCTGAGTTGTAAAGCACACTGGATCAAACAGCGGTTTCCCCTACAAAGGGGAATACAGGTTTTATCCCAATTGGAGAACACATTCTCTTTATTAAGATTTCTCAAATGGCCATGCTGATAGATGATATATGTAATACACACTGCTAAAATAAAAATAAATATGGGACATTTGTTTCAAATATGAGTATCCTCAATAATAACATTTAAAATAATAAAAATGTTAGATTAAAATAAATCTACTAATTCTTTATCTCTCTCTCTCTCTCTCACTCTTTCTCTTTTTATATATATATATATATATATATATATATATATATATATATATATAAAATGTCTACAAAGTGCTTTAATCGCTAGGTCAGCCACAGTAAATTCACCATCCTTGGCAGATTTTCTGTTATCACAATGTAGGATATTTAAAAACAAAGATGATGGAAAAAAAAGAAAAAGAATATAGATGAATTTGGTGAGATTGCAAAAAATTATTTCAAACATTTTTAAAGTATCAGCATCTCTTATACATGCTCATATGTAATCACATCAATGTCAACAAACCCAGTCTGATGAAGACCTATTGGATGAAACGCATCACAAATAAAATTTATCCATTTTGCCTTAGAATTTCCTCTATACTGTTCTTGATCTATAAAAATATATATTGTCCTCCTATTTCATATATATATATATATATATATATATATATACCAGTTGTGTCCAAAAAGTATCTGACCTTTGGGAATAAAAATCAATTTTGTACATTTCATAAATTTTATTTAATCACCTTCAAAATACTCCCCTTGGGAATTCACACTTCACACACTTCTCCCAGTGGTTCTGCTACTGCTGGTAACACCTCTGGAATGTGTTCTCTGGAATGTTATGGGGCTCTGCCATTGCGTTTCCTCTCACTACTCAAATTGTTTCCTTTTCAGCTTGGTTTTCAGATTGGTAAAGAGCTAGAAGTCACATAGTGCCAAATTGGGAGAGTAGAAGTTGAACAAGTAGTGTGTTGTTCTTGACCAGGAAAACTTGGATTCGTTTTCTTTTATGTGCTGTGCCGCTTCAGGACATAGGTGATCATGGCGCTCCACATCTTCCACATCATCGCTCTTAATAAGATTTGTCTTTTTGCTATTTCTCCCAAACCCTATTCTGCCATCCATTTGCTCAAGCTCATCAAGTATGTTATGCTCTGCTTCTCTCTATCTCTCTTTCCCTCAATCTGTCCTGTGAGTATCAGGTTTGCCAATTCCTCCTTCCTCGTTATGTGCCCCAGAAATTTCAGCTGCCTCTTCCTGATGTTATGTATAAGTTTTCTTTTTGTTTCCATTCTCTCTAAAACCTTGTTGTTGCTCTCATGTTTGGCTCATGGTATCCTCAGCATCTTTCTGTAGAACCACATTTCTGTTGCTTCAAGTCTCTTCTTCATCTTTGAGGAGTTATGTAGGCAGAATGAATGGGCTAATTTTGCTCTCCACATGCACAAATCCTCCATTAAAATGCAATGCA
The DNA here is from genome assembly GCA_964036315.1 of Acanthosepion esculentum. NCBI lineage: Eukaryota > Metazoa > Mollusca > Cephalopoda > Sepiida > Sepiidae > Acanthosepion > Acanthosepion esculentum. The sequence continues at coordinate 44,099,329 of OZ038502.1, read as the reverse complement.
CTGATCCTGTGCTTATTCGCACTTTGTGAGCAATTTCCTGCATTGTTACAAATTATAGTCTTCCATGAATATTCACCGAGCCTTTTCAATTGGCTCCTTGTTTCAGCTTGTGGATGGCCTAACTTCACATACCTCACTCTCCACTGAGGTGTAGCCATGATTGAAGTGGTTCGTACCACTCCTTGATCTGAGTTTTGCTCATGGCATCATTGCCAAAGGTCTACTGAATCTTCTGGATGGTTTTAACACGAGTATCACCAATCTTTTAACAAAACTTGATGCAATATTTCTGCTTGAAGCATTTGGTCAGCTTGTCAGAAAACAAAAATCCAAGGAGCACACACAATATGACTGTACTCTAGGCATAACAGCCAGGAACTGACACAGCCTACAGCATGAAAATTTTCACACGTGTAGGAAGAGTGGCATCACTTCCCATCCAAATGATATTGAATGCACCTATATATTGAATATATATGTATATATATATATATATCAATTGCATATATTTTGGCAGCATGTTTTCATAAAGATATGTCTCATTAAATAATTTAGTAATAATTTTAGTAATTTCTATATATCTAGTCTTGAAAATAATATATTTAATAAATTTAAAAAAAAAACTCCAACTACCGTCTATGTTGATGATATCCTTATCTTAGTCAAGAATATGGATGAAATATGTCAACTACAAAAACAATTCCAAAATAATTCTGTCCTTAAATTTACATACAAACTTAATAATAAAATTCTATTTCTAGATATTGATAAAAACTAATAATATTAAATTCACTATCTCCCCATATAAAAAATCTACTAGCATAAATTCATGCATTCTTAACTATAAGGGTGAATATCCAAATTACTATAAAATAGCAATTATAAAAATCTCATAAACTGTGCAAAAATTAACTCATCAATAAAACAAAAATGAAAACATGGGAATCCAAAATTTCAGGATTGTGGGTGCAGATCTGGCCCAGAATGTTTTAATTTTCTCATGGCGTCAGCCTGATTCCAAAATTGTATGATATGTTGGGCTACAGCCTCTCAGAGTAATATTGAAAAATTGTGACACAGTGACTCACTGACATCCACATTTATTATATAGATATATTGTTAAAACAAAACAGCATTGTTTAGCATCTTTATTCAACAGCCAACAAGAAAGATGCAGATTGGAGTTGAAATATGTTTTCAAAATAAAATCACAGATTGAGAGATTAAATAGAGATTTGTGTTTATTCAAAGAATATAATTTCGAAAGGGAGCCCTCTAACCAACAACACCAACAACATTCCTTGGACAAGTAAGTTCCATTTCTTTGTTTATTCCTTGTATCATTGAAAAAGGACACAGGTGTGTCTGAAAATTCCAACTTTAAAATCTTTCCCTTTGTTCTTCAGTTCAATCAAAAGGTTAATAAATGATAAATATTATCAGTTTTATCAGTTTTATTGTTGGGTTTTTATTCCTCAAATTCTATTAGTTGGCTTATTAAATCTCTCTCTCTCTCTCTCTCTCCATATATATATATATATATATATATATATATATATATATATATAGGGAGATCTATGTTATTCTTTAATAACTATTTGAAACATCATATAAGAATTAAAAACAAATTATTTGTTATGCTCAAAAGGTTGGTATATTTCACGTGATGCGAATTTCTTTCTAAATATGTGGTTTGAATTTGGCTTCAATAGCAGCATATGTTAACTCCTTTTTCTTCCCGCTTAATTATCAGAATCCTCTTGTTTAATGTTTTTATCACAGAATTTTATCTGATTCACTCCCAAGTGTAATTTTGGATGGCCTGTCAGAATTTTAATTCTGGTTCTTTATATTAATTTGGATAATTATCTTGCTGAATTCCCTTTTTAATCATCAAAATCTCATCAGTATAAAAACATATAATAATTTTATCACTTTACTAGATATCTTATAATGAACCAGCAAATTTAGAGGCTAATAGGTTAAACTATTTTTTTTTTAATGCATAACTTCACTCTTTAAACTTAGATATACAGGATGCGATGGATAAATTGTCGTCGAAATTATGCAAATATGAAAATAACACTGACACCTCATTTTAACAGTTATATTTACCAAGATTACTCAAAAATATATTGAAATAATAATAATTAAATTTATTCAATAAACTCACTATTGGCTTCAACCACGACCTCCAGACAACTTTGAAATCTTCCACATCTCTTCTGGACAGTTTCCTTGTTTAAGTTGGTGGATGTTGCCATAATCCTTGCCTCCAGTTCATTTTTGGTGCTAGAAGGAGTTTTGTTAGTCTTGCACTCAACTGTGCCTCACATATAATAATCAAGGGTTTTGCAGTCTGGGGAGTTAGGTGGCCAGATGTAAGGGGTGATGTGGTTGCAGAAATTGTCTGGCAGCCATGACTGTATTCTTCTGCTTGTGTGGCATGGTGCATTGATAACCTCTCTGAAATGTTTGCATTTGAGCTTTTGGTGTTATTTTGTTGGTCTCTTGTTCAACTGTGCCCCACACATAATAATCAAAGGGGTTGCAGCCTGAGTAGTTAGGTGGCCAGATGTAAGAGGTAATGTGGTCACAGAAGTTGTCTGACAGCCATGACTGGGTTCTTCTGCTTGTGTGGCATGGTGCAGAGTCCTGCCAGTCATATGTGTTTAATCTGAGGACCTGTGGGAAGATGAATGGAGGCATAATGTCGCCATGACTACTGATCACTCCAAACACCTATGTGATCACCATTAGATTCATCCAATTCTTTCCAAATCCTCTGCACTGTCGTCATATTGACACCCAAACACTCTGAAACGTTTGTATTGAAACTTCTGACATGAATGCCAAGTCCAAATTTCTGGCAGATTAAACTGTGCCCTGGTGCTCTTTTCCTTACAGATTGGTATCCAACTGACCCTACTATACTGTGCAGACAAGAAAATCAAAGACAAACAATGTGCATGCACATAATTAAAAATATAAATGGTGACAATTTACCCATCCCACCCTGAAATCTATAAACATATCTAATATATAAGATTTTGCATAATATTTATAAAGTCAATAATTTTTTTATTAGACTTTAGCAAACAAACTAACATGATGAAGTAGAAAACTCAGTCTTACCTTGAAAAAGAATTTGTGTTCTTTGTTGAAAAAGAAAATCAGAATCAAGATTGGGTCAGCTTTAGTAGACCTTGAAATATGGTAATTGTTTGCACTTCTCTACTAGTCACAACCAATCAAAAACTTTCTTCAATAAAAGAATGATACTTTGACCAAAGGATTTCTTGGCTTTTCTTAGGTGCAGTCGTAATTATGCATTGTAAGGTGGATTGATTTATGCCTTCAGCATTTTCTGATGTGACACTGATTTTTTAACCCTTGGAATTAGGATTTTTTTTAATCTGAATCTCCTCATTGATATTTAGCACACAAACAAATATAAATATGTAGATGTTTTGAAGGATTCCTTTTTTTTTAAAGAAAACTTTCCTTCTTTGATGTCATTTCTAATCATTATTAGTTAGTGCTTTGATGTCTCCTTCACTTCTTAATGCTTTTGCATTTTGAGAAATAAAATTAAATACTTCAGTTTAAGTCCTGGTAAATTTGACAATTTACAAGCCAAGCAAAAGGGCAAATTATTACTATTTTAACTGGAAGTCTGATAAAATTTAACAAATACCAACTGGAAAGAATATTTTGTCAAAGCAGATCCAATGAAGAAATTCCTGAAGAATATTTCTTCTACATTCACTCGTTTTAATTTAAATAGCAGAATAGAAATTGAATATTATTATTTTATATGTTAGTACAAATAGTTTTATTCTTTTTATGAAAGAACATAACATTCTCAAATACATGTTATATACACTGCTATGCTTTGTTAGATATTAAAAATACATCCCACCCTTCCTTAAAAAAATGAATTTCTTTTTTTTAAACCATTGCATTTGATCAATGGATTATGGATTTATAGAAATATTATGCAAAGAACTGCAACTAGAGTAACAGTAACAATTGAAAAAATTAAAAATCTATATTGAAAAACTTTTGGAAGGAATGAGATTTTTTCAATGAATTTAAAGATATTTTGATGCCAGTTCTTGAACTGATTCCTTGAGGTATTTGATGCTATTTCTCTCTTTTTATATTTCTGTTAAGCACAAAAGTTGATTTTAATACAGAGCTGGTTTGAAAGTTTTAACTATTCTCACAGTCACCTTTTAAGAAAGCTGTATTCATTTTCTTGGACTGAAATTAATTTATTAAATGATATGTGAATTTTGATATTTTCTGATATATCAAAAATTCCTGGACCCGTTATTGCTTTCATCCTATTCATCTGAGTTTAAGAAAATCACTGTTCTTGGTCATGATTTGTTTTTTGCAAAAATCACAATGTCAGTGTCTTACATTTTTTTTTTTTTTTTTTTCAAATTACTCATGCTAACAGTTTCATCTATTTCACTTTCAATTTCCAGCCAAGTTTGATCTTCAAAAATTTAAATGAAATGTCAGTCATTATCTTTTGTTGTCTTAATTCACATTCATTTATTGTTCTCTCCCCTTAATAATGCACTTCTTTTTCTTATATCTTTCACACTCACTAACCCCTTATGTCTGTGTGGCTTTATTTCCTTGCTTGGGATGAAAGGATTGAAAAATAAATAAATACATTTTTTAAATAGAGTGCCCAGTACTGGCTTAAATATTTTCTTGGGAGTAAAATCTTTTATTATAGCCATTAAAACAGACATTTTTTAAATGAAAGACAAGGAGGTAAAAGAAAATATTTCTAATTACATATATGGAAAATTGAAAAAAAGAAGCAAAAAACACCAATGGTAGCTGGCTTTCATTCTTCAGAGTTTGATAGAGGAGTTTTGGTTTATTTTAATTAGTAGGTGACTTTAATTTTAGATGAAACATGTTGCACTGTGCATTATATGTTTCATTGACTGTTAACAGTAACCTCACGTTTCAGTGATTGTATTTGAAAGTAAAGTTTATTGAATGCCTAACATCTTATCAAATACTGTGCTGATCTGTATTATAACAGTCATGTCTTTTTCTTCCAATATATTGAAAAGAGATAACTCTTTGGTAATGGTATCTTTCACTGTTTCCTTATAAAGAAACATTTCTTTGACCAAAACAACCAGAGCTGTTGTCAGTTGAAATTTTAGATATTTGAACTTTAAAACAGTTTTTCCAGAAAATAGGTTTCTCAAGTTTACTGTTATTGCTCTTTCCAGTAGTGATGGTGTTTCTTTTTCCTTTTGTCTGAAGTAGTGTGGAGCACCAACATTTTGATTATGTCATTAGTTTCTCTTCAAGTTACATGTGCTATCCATTTCAGTTGTTGTTACTGCTGGAAGTCCTCAAATGATGAGGTTTCTATTATTTGGTACAATTCTTCGTTTGTGATTTTGTAGAACCAGTCCACAAGGTTCAAAGAAGGATATTCATATGACCTACTGGTTTAAACTACTCAAAGCCATTTTTAACCATTGAACTTAGGAAGCAGTTGTATACAGCTGACAGTTTAAATTTTTCTGAACAGGTTTGGGGCCATGCAGGACATCCATATGAAAGTCTTGATCTGATGGGACTGTTTATGAACATGTACCAAGTTTTTAGGTTAATGATTTGGCTCTGTAGCAGTTTGTGGTGTTGTGCAAAACTACCTCTAGTGCATCTTGTCCCATGTGCAATTTCCTTTTCTCCTATACTAAATTTGTTATAACTGATCCACACACTGAGATATTTGAAGTGTTTAGTATTTACTAAATCCATATACTAAGTTTTTGTGATGTATTCAGGGTAGGTGCTATCACTGCTTTCATTCCAATTCCAATTCATAGTTTCTGTTTTGAAAAGGTTTGAGTCCTATTTCTTGGAATACTTGGTAGAGGATGTTGATTTTTTGTTCAAGATCATTCTTCTCTCAATTATGAATGGATATGTCATCAGCATAACCCTCTCATCCTCTGTACATTGGCCTTGGGAGGGAAAATAAGAGCGCTGTTTTCTATTAGTAGATTCATTAGGGATATGTGCGGAATGTTTAAATAATCTGTGCCCATCTCTTCACATCTGTGCTTGTATATGCACAGGGAAAATTCTAGGAAAAGATTAAACAGTTATTCTTAAAGCAGGAGATTTGTCTTTTGCTTATCTATTTTTAGCAAACAATTCTTTTCACTGAAGCTATTTAATGTTTTTAGCTAGTAATTATATGCAAATTAGCTCTTGTTAAAAACAGTTCCCAGCCAATCAAAAATGGATGATTTAAAGTATTAAGATGATTTGAATAAGGGGCATTCAAAACTTCTGTGGAAAATGAAAATTTAAACTTAAAGTTTTTAAGTATATGCTTTATTTCTCCACATAAGCGCCATTAATATAACAAATGCTGAAAGCAGACATTTATGCAATCCCTGAAGAACTGAGGCTGCTGAGAATTTAACCATGTCAAATCAGCTTTTTTACATGATTAATAGTGTCAAAGAATTTCAAAAGTTTTATTTAAGGTTAGGAAATGTCTGAAAGATTGTAAGACTTGGATGTCTAAGTTCATTTTCCAACAATTTTCTTGCAATATTCTCCTTGTTTGATGAGAAGAATGGCAGAGACTTTATTGTGGTGGTGATCAACAGACTCTCTGAGGAATATTTCTATGGTGTTATTTGCTAAACTAATTTTCTCAAAACACTTTCATAATAAGCAGATGTTATTTTCTCCCACACCAAAAAAAAAACGTTATCTAGCAAAATGCCCTCAGCATTTCAGAAAATTGTCATCATAATTTTTCTACCTGACTGGGTTGTTTTTGCTTTGACTGGACCCTTTCCACTTTTGGGTAACCATTGCTTTGACTAAGCTTTTGTCTTCAAGATTCTACTGGTAAAGCCAATTTTTGTCTTCACACACAATTTGCATCAGAAAGACTTCAGTTTTTTATTCCATTTATTTAAAATTTCTATTGAAAGCTCTGCTCTTATCTGTTGTTGATCTGCACACATCAGTTTCAGTATCCAATGAGCAGAAAATATGTTTAACTAATTTTCCAGATAAAATTGTGTTTGCTGAATCAATTGAGATGTCAAGGGTGTTAGCCTTTATTTCTGCTGTTAATCATCAATTGTCCTCAGTTAAGTCTTGCACAGCATCAAATTTTTTTCACAAATTGATGTTGATTGTCTACCAGTTTATTCATCATCAACAACTCCATCTTATATTTCAATGAAACAAGTTATCTATTTGTAAGTTGCTGTTTCAAAGAATTATTTCCTTAAACTGTTCTCAAAGTTCCAATAATGTCCTCAGTCTTCCAACCAAGTTTTCCTATAAATTTGATCTTAATTTTTGCTTCAATTTTGAAAGGATTCAAATTCTATAAAGAGGAGGATTGTTTTTAAGCTGGCGTAAGCTTCATTCTATTATCTTGAAATACTCTTGGTTGATTCAAGGCAAAATATCTCAGTCTTGAAATTTACTTCTTTCACCCTTAACCATGGAAGGAGTCATTGGGGTGCCGATATGCTGAGCTGTCCACCATTCTTTTCCATCTGACACAGTCATGTGCCAGAGCTTTGGTCACCAAAAATGTTTTTTTAGTTTGTCCATCATGTGGTTTGTCTTGGGTGCTTTAAATTCATAGAACTCGTCCCTCTCCAGATTAGACCACAGTTGATGCCCTCCAACTAGGTGGCTCACCTTGGTGGCAAACACATGGCCATTGTAGCTCATCTGAGGAACCCTTCCAATCTGGCCAGTGGCCTGCATTGAAGTGTGCCTTTACACAGTGGTGCTGTGTTAACACCACCCCTCAAGTTTACTTAGCTGCAAACCATTATCAAAATATTTGTATCGTTTTCTTCTAACATGAACTTTTTGAATGTCCCTTGTATTTAAGTACGACATTTTGAACTTATAAAATGTGCAATGAAGCATGTACAAAAACCTATTACAACTTTAGAAGTAATTAATCCAATCAAATATCAATGAACTGCTATAGTCAGTTATATATTACTACATTCAGTGATGTTTCTTGACATATGCGTATTTTAAAAGTCAGTAAAATCACTTCTGGAAGCACTTTAGATGGTCTTAATTACAAAATCAAGATCAAACCAATCATGGATTATTGTTATCACATACAGAGTTGTTGAATTTCTGTTGTGTTGGACATTATTCAAGAAAGTCATCAGATCAATCAACATTTTGATTCTGACCCAAACTCTTCATCCATTAGAACTTTACCATGTGTAGCAATAGTTTTTCTTTCTACTATCCCTATTTGTATTCGGCAACGCTTTCAGTCTCTACATCTTTTCCTTAAGTCTCACTTATATTGAATATATAAGTTCTACTTACAGTTACCATCAAAGAATATGACCCCCTATTGTGTCTGCTAGTTAACAAAATAAGTTTCTTTGTTATATATTTGTTAGTAACAAAGAAAATGCCAATATAACAGACTTTGAAGCATCTTAAATACTTTTGGATATAAATAACTAATAATTACTTCAAGCATTAATATAGTGGATATTTCGTATTTGGAGTAATATAAGTGTTGAATTAAAAATAAATCCATTTATTCTTTAGAAATCATCATCAGGTCAAGAATTCTTCTTGGATTCTCCTGACTCATTCCTTCCAACCATATCTCTGTCAGACATCGTCATCACCAGGTCCTCCAGATGGCATCCAGAGTCATCTACAAGTTGGTCAATGTAGATGTGATGAGGTCTTCCAACCAATCTTTTGCCACACAATTGGGTTTCATAGGAGTGTGTTACTCATGAGATCTGACTTACTTCTCCAGGAGTGACCAGCTAGCTGAAGCCTTCTCTCTCTTACCAAAACTGAGATAGGAGGAAGGTGTCCATACAGGCATTTCTTTGTTGGGTGTTTCTTCCAGCTGATATCCAATGCAACTTGTAACATCCTTGTGTATGTTCCATCAAGTGATGCTTTTTCGTGTTTCGTCAGTGCCCATGTTGTTGAGCCATAGAGCAAGACAGAATTCTACCATGGCCTTAAGGAAGTCTCTCTTAAGATTATCAGAGAGGGAGGACTTCCAGGTGACGCTCAGACCATCAAGAACACCCCAGGCCTTGCTATTGCGGATTTTGATGTCTCTTTCCGTTGACTGGATGTTACTGCTGAGGTAAACAAATTCCTGGATGGATTTGATGTTGTTGCCATTTTTCAAATTAATTTCTCCTTCTTGGTTGTAGCTGATAAATTCGGTTTTACCAGCATTAATGTAGAGACCAATCCTGCTGTCTTTAGAAATAATTAATAATATTTACCTACATAAATTTTAACAGAGCTGATGGTGGTTTAGAAATCTATAAGTTAATTTCAAGAGCAAAGTGCTTATGGATATATCAGGTTGAAACACTGGTTTCTATACAATTATCAAAGTTAAGCAACATCCAGCCTAGGCAGTACCTAGATGGGTGAGCACTTGGGAATACCAAGTGCCATAAACTTGAATGTGCAGGAGGTGTGATGAATGATGGCTCCGAATTATTAATCAGAGAGTCGAGTTCCAGTTTCAGTTGGATTTGTTATATTTACTTACATGTAAATAACCTTGGGAAAAGTATGAATCCACCTCTTCTCCACCAAGCTATGGGTTAATTAGTAAGACGTGTATCATTAAATCATTATCTAAAAAAAAAATTCTTACACTTTAAAAATATTTTCTGGCTTTAAATAACCTGCAGAATGGATAAGCCATAGAAAATGAATCAATCAGTCAAAAGTAAAGCTAAGGATATACTCCTGAAAATGATCCTGTATAATATGAGAATAAACTAAAAACCTTACCACTAGAGGATCATTATTCTGATATAATTAACGGCTTTAAAGATGCATTCCAAAAGCTAAGCAGAGTATTAAAATACAGAAATATTTCATTAGAACCAAAGAAAAGAGTATTAAACTGTTATGTGATACCTGTCTTCTTGTATGGCAGTGAATGCCCAACAATCTCAAAGATGAAGAAGAGATTTGAAGCAACAGAAATGTGGTTCTACAGAAAGATGCTGAGGATACCATGGACAAGACATATGAGCAACAACAAGGTTTTAGAGAGAATGGAAGCAAAAGGAAAACTTATATTTAACATCAGGAAGAGGTAGTCAAAATTTCTGGTACACATAATGAGGAAGGAAGGCTAGGAAAATTTGATACTCACAGGACAGATTGAGGGAAAGAGGGACAGAGGAAAGCAGAGTGTAACATACTTGATGAACTTGAGTAAATGGATGGTAGAACAGGGTTTGGGAGAAATAACAAAACGACTAAACTTATAAAGAGCTACAAGGGACAGGAAATTGTGGAGAGCCATGATCGCCTATGTTCTGAAGGGAGACGGCACATAACAGAAGAAGAATAGGGGTAGGGAATGCTAGTGCATACCTGAGGTACCTATGTAAACCCACCTTTTCCCAGTGGGTCTTTTACTCCTCATATGCAATTTATCTGTTTTGGTATCTGATTTCCCAATTTAGTGTAAATCACACAACAAAGACCTACCATGGCATCAAAGCGAGCCAACCTCATTCTCTTCATATTCTATTGGTAACAAGTTCCACTCAAGCAGCCTCTCCCCACAAACCTCTACATTGTAGAAGAGACTCCGAAGAGGATACTCTCTCAACCACTACAATCTTAAACTATTCAAGTTTAGGGTTAGCTGTTATCTTTTGAACATATCCTGATAAACTGCACTTCTTACCTGGTACTCTTACCACTCCCAAAACAACCACCTTCAGTAAGACTCTACCTTGAGTAGCTCTTGGGCCTTTTAAAAACTGAGCATCAGTAAAAAATAAAATAAAATTTACCAATACTCTTGTGATAGAGATATTAACACTGTTTATGGCATAATATTCTAATATAATCCCATGTTTGCCATTTTCCTGGAAGATTGTGTGTGTGTTACATCAATGATTTTTGGTATTATCAGATCATGAAAATTTGAAAATAATATTTTTGTTGTATGAGCCAATCATTTTGAAATTGAAATTATGAAAGAATAATTGCTAGCAAATGAAACAGGTTAATGAATTGTCAGATTATAAATCATAATTAAGTTTATGAGGGTTTATAAATCTGTATACTTATATGTCATTATTAGATTAAATCTAATCTTAAATTTTTTCTGTGTAATGTTAGATCTGTATTAAGTAAGTTAACAAAGTTTATATTGCAAAATGAATATAAAACAAATACTATTTTCATCATTAGGCTCACTGATGTACCAATGTATGGTGAACTAAGCTTTGTCCTGGTTAATGTCTTCCCCTCTTATACATGTATGTTAATGAAGTCATTAAATACTCTTTACCTGATTTCAACTTAGAATTGAATCTCTATTGAGTGATATGTATATAACTCTATCCATGATTTCTGATATCATCTTCAAACTAGATCCACACAAGACTTGCAAATTGTAATTATCCCTATGAAATGTGCTGCTGAACTAGCTCCTGTTCTCTCCAAACTCTACAATAAATGCCCCACTGTTTCTTGCTTTTCAGCTTGTTAGAAATATCCGTCTGTCTTTAAGAACTCTAATGAATTTTCTGACCCCTTAAATTATCCACCTATTAGTCTTTTAACATATTTTGGCAAAGAACTAGAGGCTCTAGTCAACACTGAATTGGTTAAACATCTCACTTTATGTAGCCTTCTTTCCGATAAAAGTACTGCTTTTATTTTTCTAGGACTATCACCAACGTGTTGAAGTTCATTAGTGAATTTGTCTATTAGGCTTTAGAAAAGAATAGTGAAGCTTCAGCTATGTCTTTAGATATTTCAAATGTATTCGACAGGCTTTGGCATACTGGCCTTCTCCACAAGTTCAAGACCTATGGTGTCTCTGGGCAATTATTTGGTTTAATTCAACCATTCATAACAAATCATGTAATAAAGATCATGTTGAACTTGAACAGACATATTGCTAGATTATTTCACATTAATGCAGGGGGAGTGTTATGGGTCCTTACCTATGACTACAGAATGAACTCTTCCTAACACTATGCATACTATGCCTCTCAAGAGAGAGAGACGAATCGAGTCGAGCCGATAGTAGTTCACTCCAAACCAGACTGACAGTCATACTAACACCTTTCACATCTTGTATTATTATTCCGGGTAATATATCTTCGTTATTTCTACTCTTGTGTTCGTGTTGTTCTTCCTTGGTCCTAACCTGGACCATAACAGTGGCGACGAGGATATTGAAGAAACGAATTCTACGCGGAGATTCTAAAAAAAACAAACCTTTTTGCTATCAGTCGTCCATAACCGAGGCGACGGAGGTGTTGAGAAAAAAAAACAAGTTCTATGAGAAGATAAAAAAAAACAACATTTTTTTGAACACCAACCTTAACAGTGGTAACGAAGACACGAATTTTACCTGTCAGCCAGAACAGAATCGAATTCTACGCGGGAAAGTTTTTTCGTACTATGGTTCCAGAACGACAGACGACAAAGACCTGAAGTCTACACTGAGAAAAAAGGAAAAATTGTTACACAAAATTACGGTGTAAACATGAAAGACTTTAAGGCAACCATATTGGAACTAATGAAAATGCAATTCGAGCAGCAACAAAAAAATGAGGAAAGACAGACTATTCAACAGAAAAACTATTGGAAATTCAACAGAAAAACGAAGTGAAGAAACTCGAACTACAAGAATTACTACTATGGGCAGTAACAAATAAAGGACAAAATTCTGGAAGCGGCATTCTCACAAAATGCTATATGGAGCTCTATCAAAGACTTCACTTATGCACCGGACGAAGACAAAACGTTCGCAGCTTACTCCAGAAGATATGAAGATTCATATAGTGGATCAGGAAAATGTAAATTTTGGGTAGAATCGTGCAAATTGTGAGATAAGCATGAAATTTGGCATGAGTATTCCTGATAGGTCACTTATTCAGAAAAATGTGCTAGCCACGAAAGAAATTCAACATGGCGGCCATTTTTCAAGATAGCTGCCAAACGGGTCTCTGTTTTATACTTTTGCTCAAAAACTATAGTGCAAATTGTGATATAAATATGAAATTTGGTATGAGTGTTCCTTGTATGCCACTCATTCAGGTGAAAGTGCTAGCCACGAAAATAAACAATATAGTGGCCACTTTTTCAAGATGGCTGCCAAACGGGCCTCTGTTTTATGATTTTGATCTGAAATCATTAAATTAGTTGAATTTGATGAAATATTTTTTATTTATTGCCGTATCAATTATAAATCTGGGTGAGAGAACTCAATGATTGCACTGTTTCAATTGATTTGGCATGATATTAGCGCCCATACCCTACGGTGGATAATTACATGAAATGATTTAAAGTCGACATTTACAATCCTGATGAAATGTCCAATTCAACGTCAAAATTACTTTCTGTGCTAATACCTAGCATAGAAATTGTCCATATCTGGGAAAATATCTACAGGTCATATATATCCTTACAACTCTCCGCATTTGAATTTCAATAGGCTAACCTTCCAAGAACCGGCGACAAAAGTCCAGCCCGAAGTTCATTCGTTGTTACTAAATCTCACAAGGGCAACTGCAAAGCGGAGTACAGCATGTTCGAACCTTTGAGCACTTGCATCGTCCTCCACCACATTTTATCTTACATCCGCACTTTGTCAATTCACGACGGCTTTTAGAAATTGGTTTCAAGGAAGTCCAGGCAACTTTCCATTTGTTACCGTCTTTCAACCATCCCCACTTGGAAGGACACGGAAGCTCTGGATCACGAACGACGGACTGCCCCCAGATATGTCCTGCTTGGAAGGCAGCACGTTTGGCCTGTTCCTTTAGCGCTCCTTGTGTTGGCGGGATTAATTCGTATGACCTCTGCTTCCTGGCAAAGAGATCTAACCTTGTTTCATCTACTGTAGTAGCAGCACTTGACCGGTCGTACATCAGAACAATAAATCTCCCTAGAACTTGTACATAAGACTCATTAATTTCAGGACAGTGACTGAGTTTCGCAAATGTAGCCGAGGCATCGTTGCAAACATTCCATGTCTGCCATGCTTTTTTCCCCTTTGCCATTGAATCCAGATGCCACTTCACATCCGGAAAACGCATGGAAGAATAGTATCCCTTCGGTTTTTTCCGGTCCCAAAGAAGATGCAAGGTCGTGTATTGGGATCCATCGAGTGTGCTCCCCCTTGCCATAGGCGATCCACATTTTCTCCATGCCCATTGCAGTGAATGATGACATCAGGCTTAAGCCTACGACTACAATGTCCGCGTCATTAGCTTCAATCATGAGAGACTTGTGTCCATCATTAGCCGCATTCCAGGCATGCAAAAATATCCAGGTATCTGCCTCTTCATGTGTGCAAGGAGCCAATTCGTCTATCTTAGTATCAGGCTGGCTGGAACTTGGTAGATAATTTTCCTCTCGTGTTACAATTACTTCATTCGTTGTGGTCATTTTACCCACTTCGTCAGCAAGGAAATTCAACAGCTCTGTTTTGTTGGCGCTGTCCCTTAGAAAGCTCTTCCAATTAGTCGGTGTTTTGCTCTTTGCCGTTGCTCTCCTCCTGATAGCTTTCCCGCATTTTGATCGTGCTTCAGATTTCAGACTAGACTCGTGATAGACATCAAAAATGATATCTGTCCTCTTGTAATTGCTACTGTAGTATTGCACCTTAGGAAGATTATCCTGTCTGGCATATTCTTCAAACGTATTCGGTGTCCTAAGCGTTACTGTACTGACTAGAAATGCACCATCTACTATGAGTACGTCAGTTTTTGGCTTCGTGTCTGGAAGCTCCACCTTGGTTTGCAGGACATCAACGAGATCAGACTTGGTAGCGACATGTAGTTTGCCTCGCTTGCTGAGTGACGGAGGGAAAGATTGGTTCTCATGTTTGAAAAACTCTGGTAAATCACACCCTCTGCTTTGGCAGGAGATGAAAAGGCGGGAGAACAGTTGACAATCCTCCTTTGGTAGCTGTGTTTCTGATTTCTCTGTTGGATCTGTGCTTGTTTTGAAGAAGTCTTTATTATTCCGTTTGATTGGCTGATAGAAATGCTGACTGTCGGTCTTGAGTTTATCCATGAATGTTTGGGATTGCTCTTTCCCTTTCTCCAGATGAGATGCAACCAGCAGCACTGCTGTAGGATCAGCAATGTCCTTAGTGTCAAGCGACAGTAGATCAGTGGACTCCTCCGAAAATGGATTGCCCATTTCTTCTATCACACCTTTTCAAAGTTGGCGACTGCTCATGGTGATGACTTCCTTTCTTCGCCTCTTTGCTTCCTGATACGGCTTCATAGTCAGCAACGAATTGGCTAATTTCTGGACTAGCCACCATCCACCTCCGAAGAGCTGATGGATTCTCTGTCAGACCAACAGCTCCCCCATCCCCTTTGATGACGGCATTGTTTTGTTCATGGGCTTGGTCGATTGCCATTGCGGAGAACTTCCTGTCAGTTTTATGAATCACGAAATTCCCATTGTGGAATTCTCTGGCGACCTCGGGGTGCTGCTTCTCTAATGATATCACATCACGCAGATGAATAGAAAGCCATCTTGCATAGTTGACATTGTTGTTGGCAAAGAGGTAGGGTATCAGTTCCGACAGTGATTCTCGATACAGATTGAAATTCCCTTCTCTAAATGCTCGCACCAGTGTTAAGATTGTCAATTCCATGTTCAGGATAGAGAACCAAAATGCGAACTGTGGACTCTCCTCCTTTCGACTATCACACCATTCCACAAAGCTGGAGGCCTCCTCATCGCCATCAGAATGTTCGGCAAGGTACAAACTGTAGACTTTCTTCAGGAGCTGAAACAAACTGCTTGCTTTGACCTGATGTGATTGACGTGTTTTAGTGACATTGGTTGCCGACAGGAATGAATCTGCAGTTCCGGAAGAGGCTACATCAGCTTCAACAAGTGCACTTCTCCATCCACTGTCTGCTAGCATCGACCCAATGGACTTCAGTGCTGTCATCTCAATGTGCAGCCCACCAAACATGATCACAAACTTGTCTTCTCCATATTCCTCTGGCCAGTACCACTGTATTTCTTTTGCCATGGCATAGAGTGGTTGATCAGCTGCCAGGACGGGAGTTTGTCCTGGGTTAAGAAATGCTACAGCTTCCTCTTGATGGCATGCTTTATTGTGGCAACGCTGTGAGCTTGATCTCGGAGAAGAGGTAGCAAGGAAGTGATGTTGGTTTCACATTCGCTAGTCCGTTTCTGGCTCGCATGATGAGCTGACCATGTTATATTGGATTCATCATCTACATCGGTGGTACCTTGAACTTTTTCCAACCATTCGTATTCGACTCTTATGTTCCTTTGGAAGAGACTGGGGTCAGGCAGTGATACTTCATCTACTGAGTCTGGGGTTGGGTTCTTCTTGAAGTAGGCTGGCGCGATGTTTGTATAATGCTCTGGAAGCTCAGGAACCTTTCCTGTCCTACTGTCTGTTATTTCCGGTGAAACCCGCTGTTCTCCTCTGTTTTCCTTACTTGGGTGCTGGAACATAGAAATACTTGTACCATGGAATGATGTGCTAGCTGTGGTGGCCGTGGGATTGTGATCAATGTTGTCGACAGCGGCCGTAGTGAACAGCCCTTTTCGCAGCACTGGTGGGCACACAACATCTTCTTCGACATACTGTTTTATCACAGTTTCACCAAGCTTGCCGGATATCTCTAATGCCCTGTCATATGATATGCTTAGTTCATGCTCATGGAATTTGTCTATCAACTCTCTTTTTCGTGTCTTGGCGTACACCTTCAACCCAACATAGACAGCAAAAGGGGTCTCACGGTCTTTAGAATGTATTTGGGTTGTCAATCCTTCTCTACGTTTTGAGTAGCAGTTGAACTGTAAAAGCTGAGCAATAGCTAAGTCTGACTTCGCTATTCCGTGCGTCAGATGTGATTTTATATCAACACCATGTTCAATGCTGCACACGAACTGAAGAAGTGCAGGTGGGGTAGCCTCCTCATCAAAGCCATCTTTGAGCTCGATGCTGAATTTTGCCTTGTGCTGGAGCATTTCTTTTCTCAGGATATCTGCTGCCTTAGATAGATGGAGAGCATTGCTATACTGGCTAGCTTCATGGAGCACTGGTCCTATGTCCGCTTAGAAGGCAAGGAGTACATCACATCCCTTCTTATGGGCTTCAAGTTCTGGAATCCGAGCAAGTTAGCTGTTCCTTCAACCTGGTAGAGTGGACATTCGGGAAATCAACCCCAAGCTGTTCCAAGCGAAGCTTGTAGAGTGAGGCTAGGTCAGCAAGCCAAAATACAACCGGTGCTTCCGTGTTGGTGACTTTGCTATCCATGATGTAGATAACTAGTTCTGAAAAGGCCACTAGGTATAAATCCTTCCCTGGATCACTACTCTCTGCTTTCTCTAGGGAATTGAGGTACGCTCTTTCAGCATTGTACAACTTTTGGAGGCATCCAAGGTGGTACTTAACCTCCAGGGCAACAACGTCTCCGCCACTTAACTTTACAAGGAGCTTTCCATCGTTCAGGGTTCTGGCACATTGATTGAGGTGTTCATTTAATCTTTCTGTCATGCCCTCTTGCAGATTCGAAATAACATCTTCTTCTTCACAGAAGAAACATTCCACTTTTGGAATGTCTTCAGATTTTCGTCTCTTGTTTCGAGGTTCATCTGTTGCTCCGGAGGTGCTCGAGACCGCTCTTCCTTGCTGTGCTCTTTCTAACTTGGTGTTGTTGAACAGCAATCGGCAGCTCTGATGATATTTAGCTCCATTTCGAACCAGAGTGGTTTCTATACCTTCACCTTCATCAAGCCTTGAAGGGTCAAGTGCTATCGGCATATCATTGATGACATAAAACAATGGTACATTTTTTGCAATATTACTGTATCCAGCACAATCTTCCTTCCTCTGGAATGAACTAAGAGGTGAAATGAGGGTTTCTTTGCTTTTTTCCTGCTGACAAAGGCAGCATTTGCTCCAATCAGTTTTCGATGTGGAATCTTTATCCATCATTTGACAGGAACGGCCGAGGGTTTATCCTTTTACCACCGTTCGCTCACTTTGAAGTATGGGATACAACTGGGTTCACGCAACTGCCCTACACCTAGTCCGATCGTTCATCCAATGCCATTTGAATCCCGTGCGATCTGTACACCATCCAGATAACTTCAAAAGCCCCTGTTATCCTTGGCTCGGCTCTTCCGCGTTGGCACAATCTGTCTATTCAGGTACGTCTATCTAATATATTAGGGGCTTACTAGATAGAATTTGGGATACTAAACTCCATGTTTAGCTGACATTGAACCCCATGCTGAGTTCCACAGCAGTGTCTGTCACCAGTGTGCCCTGGTAGTGAGCGACATACACTCTCTTCATATCTCCTCACATTTCAATTTGAATGTTGTCTCCTGGATGAGCTACCACTACTCGACCTTATCAATTAACTATTATTTTAATACAAAAAGTCAAATGAAACCTCAGAAGAAACTACCACTCAGTCCATGCTCTCGCTGTGGGACTTTGCATTGGTACAAAGATTGTCCATACCGCTATAAGACTTGTCTGTCGTGCAATAAAGTGGGACATAAAAGTTCGCACTGTAGACCAAAGAAAAAACAAGTGGACGGGATAAATATACGAAAATAAGTACAAGTAGAAATGTTAAACAAAAAAATCAGATTACAATTAGATTCTGGATCAGATTTAACCATTATTAGCTTACAGACGTGGAAGAAATTAAACAAACCGACCATGTTGGGAACAGATAAAATAGCCAGGTACGGTTTACGTGAAAAAGAAATCGGGTGAGGTACGAGTATGCGCTGATTTCTCGATGGGATTGAATGCAGCGATTAAGGATTATCACTATCCTCTCCCTAGTCCAGAGGAAGTTTTCATAAAGTTGAACGGAGGAAGATTTTTCTCAAAGATAGACTTGAGCGAAGCATACCTACAAGTACCAGTAGATGAGGAAAGCTCGAGGTTGTTGTGCATAAACACACATAAAGGGTTATATAAGTTTCAGAGATTACCATTCGGGATCAAGGTCGCGCTGGCGATATTTCAGCAAATAATGGACACTATGCTAGGCGGACTGGATTTCACGATCGCATACGTTGATGACATCCTGATAAATAGAAAAAATATTGAACAACACTGGGAACACGTTCAAGAGGTTTTCAGGCAGATACAAAATTACGGTTTTAAGGTAAAGAAAAATAAATATGACTTCTTTATGAAGGAGATAAAATATCTGGGCCATATTATTGACGAAGAAGGAAGAAGACCAGACCCAGAAAGAGCCATGGCAATAAAAAAAATGCCGGTTCCAAAAAATTTAGCCCAGTAACAAAGCTTCTTGGGCTTAGTAAATTATTATGAAGAATTTATTCCTAACATGCACAAATTACGCGCACCCCTAAACGAACTGTTGAAGAAGGAAAAAGTTTGGGAATGGTCATATGAATGTCAGAAAACTTTCGACAAAATCATTAAGACTCTAACAGATTTTAGCGCATTATGATCCAAAATTGGAAATAATAGTCGCTAGTGACGCGAGTGTCTATGGTGTTGGGGCATGTATACTTCATAAAATGCCGATTTTCGCAAATCGAAAAAGAAAGGCTGGAAATTATTTTTGCAGTTACGAGTTTCCACAGATATATTTACGGTAGATTTTTCACCTTACAGATGGACCATAACCGTTATTGACAATATTTGGATGAAAGAAAGGTCTACCTTGTCTACACTGCTAATAGATTGCTAAAATGGGGGACGATTTTATTAAACTATAACTTTAAATTGGAGTATCTTCCATCAAACAAAATCGGGCCTGCAGATCGTCTTTCGAGACTAATACCAAAGAAAACGGAGCCATTAGAAGATTCCGTAATTGCAGCTCTACGATATGAGCAAGATATTTAGAACATCATTATGTAGTACAATTCGAGACCTACCTGTCACATTACAGGAAATAAGAAACAAAGCAGTGAATGACGAATTTGTAAAGGAAACGAAAACAAAAATTGTAGGAAAAGATAAGCATATATCAGACAGTTTTTCGTTATGTGATAATGTTCTGCTATATAATGAATAGTAACTCCGAAAACGCTACAAAGGTGAATCCTCAAGGATTTTCACATGGGCCACCCAGGAAAGAACAGGATGAAATCCTTAATGCGAAGTTACGAGTACTGGCCAAACATGGATCATGATATTATACATATGGTGGGGAAATGCAAGGGCTGTTCCTTAGCAGCCAAGGTACCTCCGATCACTCACAAGGCATGGCCTAAGACAGATCGACCGTGGTCGAGAATCCATGTAGATTTCGGAAGTCCATTAGAGGGTCTCTACTACTTGATTGTAGTAGACAGTTAGGGCAAATGGCCAGGTATTTCGTTGTAGAAAACCTACTTCTGAGACTACAATAAATTGCCTTCACGAGCTGTTTGCTCGTTTCGGAGTCGTTGATTGTTTAGTCACCGATAATGGGACACAATTTACATCTGCGGATTTTCAAGAATTTTGTGAAACTTTTCAGGTGAAACACATCAAATCCCCGCCATACCACCCAAGATCAAACGGGCAAGCAGAGAGGTTTGTAGATACATTAAAAAGAGCACTAAGGAAAGCTTATGACGTACCAACAGAAAAGGCTTTACAACAATTCTTGCAAGTGTATAGAATTACACCGAACAGTACTACGCCATCGGCATTATCGACGGCGGAAGTTATGTTCGCCCGAAAAATTCGGTATTCAACAAATTACTGCCAAAGCAATCACCAACGTCGTTTGTACCAAAAAGAAAATTTAACCCAGGGGAGAAAGTTTTTTTTTAAATGTTCCAAAACAACACATCCTATTGGGAGCCAGGTACAATAGAGAAACGAATCGGGAACGTCATTTACATAATTCAGGGTCCGAAGTTCTCGCATAAAAGGCACTTAAATCAGATCAGAAAGAGGCTACTAGAGAATTCTAACGATCTGCCTCAGGAAGAGGGGGAAGTAATGGACACAATATTTGACACATTCAATATGCAAAGGACTCAAGCAATTTCAGAACCACGGAAATCAAGCAGAAAAAGAAAATTTACAGAGCCTTTGATGATTAGTCCGAAGAGGAAAATATATTAAAGACCCCTGCGAGGTAAAAGCTTGGGAGGGGAGTGTTATGGGTCCTTACCTATAACTACAGAATGAACTCTTCCTAACACTATGTATACTACGCCTCTCAAGAGAGAGAGAGACGAATCGAGTCGAGCCGATAGTAGTTCAATCCAAAACAGACTGACATCTTGTATTATTATTCCGTGTAATATATCTTCATTATTTCTACTCTTGTGTTTGTGTTGTTCTTCCTTGGTCCTAACTTGGACCATAACAGGGAGTCACAGGGCTCTCTCCTTGGAGCAACTTTTCTTATCTTCATCCACAACTTTCCGAATGTCATCAGTTCCCAACTAGGTATTTATGCTGATAGCACATCTATTTACTCCTGTCTTAGAAGCAAGTCCAATAGGTCTGAGTAAGTAAAATTGGCAGTTGCTCTCAAAAATTATCTGCAATCAGTGGCTAACTGGGGCAAAGAATGATTTGTAAATTTTATGCCTCCAAAACAAAACTGCATTTAATCCTGATAGAGAACATTTTCTACCTCCAATCAGCATGGCTGATGCTAACCTTCTTGGACTCATATTTTACACTGGCATGAAGTTGAGTGATTATATTGAATTAATTGCTAGATTTGCTGCTAGAAAAATTCGTTCACTGTCAGATGCCAAACAATTTTTCTTGTTTGAACTCATCTTGCACATTTATAAATCTACCATTCATCCATGCATTGAATATAATTGCCATATCTGGTTTTGGTGCTTCTGCTATTCTTGACAAAATTCAAAGAAGGGTTTGTAATGTAACCAATCCTTACCTAGCATCTTGGTGTCAGTCACTTTCCCACTGCCATGTTCATGGCTTCCCTCTATCTTTTCTATAAATATTTTCGTGGTAATTGTTCTGAACTTTCCTCCTTGCTACTTTGACTGCATGAATTTAAGTGTGCTACTAGATTGGCAATGAGGTCTCACTGTTTTACTGTTGAATTAGCTCATTGAATCATGTGTTATTCTAGTAGTTTCTTTTCTCATACTTCTTGTTTGTGGAACTCGTTTCTAGTTTCTTGCTTCCCTGTCAGCTATAGTCTTCAAACATTTAAATACAATGTTGATTGCCATTTTCTGTCTTCCAGAAACCTGGTCTTTTATTGCCCTTTCTTCTCATTAAAGTCTTCTCATTCACTTTCACTCCTGTAAACTCTTCGTTTATTAGTGGCATTATCATCTATCTTGGGGTAAAATTATTAAAAAAAAATATCTCTAATTATTCCTGTTTCTTACTTCTATGACTTATTTCTTATCCAAATGTCATTGTAAAATATGAATTCTTTGTTTGTTAATTTCTGTTACCTAAAAATAAATATTCTGTCTGGTGATCTTTTATTCTCTTCTGCCCACTTTTTTCCACAAAATAATAGTTGGAAAAGTGCATTTACAAATAGACAGATTTTTTTATTCATTTCACCTCAATCCATGCAATAATAGCCACGAGAATGCAAGGGGTTACTAGGAGTGAAAGAAAAAAGAGGAAAATAAAAGAACAGGGTTTGAGAAGACAGAAGGTGACGATTGACATTGCATTAATATTTTTGAAGATTATAGTTGACAGAAAAGCAGGAAGTCGAAAGAGATTTCCACAAGTGAGAAGTTTGAGAGAATAAAATATTAGTATTATAACTTATGGTTACATTTAGTAATTACAACAGTAAAATGATGAGACCAAGCTGCTAATCTAGTACTGCATTTAAATTCATGAAGGCAAGGTACCAAACACCTGGGAAAAGACCTGAGAACAGACTAATGAAGTCTGTTCCCAGGTATCTCTATTTTTGTATCCTTCATCCATTTGAGTATGTAAGGTAAATTTTTAACTTTATTTTGCCATCTTTATTCCAATTTGCTCATTTATCTTATTCATTTACTAATTTTGTTTATCTTTTATTATTTAGTATGATGACATTTCCAACACAATCTTTCTTGGATTCTTTTTCTTTTTGACGCTTAACCATGCTTTTGTCTCGTGTTCTTTCAATTAAATGCATTCCTTTATCATCTTATTCTTTGTTGATGATAGGTTAATAAACTTGAAAATGATTGGAGCGTGGTTCATAACTAAAATACTATGCTAAAAATTTGTTCAGGTAAGTCTCCAAAACCCTATAATTCTTAATAATATCTAATCTCCATAACCAACTTCTTTCATCTTTCATTGTGC
The DNA here is from genome assembly GCA_964036315.1 of Acanthosepion esculentum. Lineage (NCBI taxonomy): Eukaryota > Metazoa > Mollusca > Cephalopoda > Sepiida > Sepiidae > Acanthosepion > Acanthosepion esculentum. Next base: position 44,075,955 of record OZ038502.1, on the reverse strand, counting down.
TTTGTGTTTTGTTTTTGCTTTTACTTTATCACTTTTTCACATTCTCTCTAGTCTTGAAGACATTTTCCTCATAGATTCATTTACAGCTTTCTCACTTGCATTCATTCATTCATTGTGTTCAATTATTCATATGTATTCAACACAAAGAGCAGCAGCAACAGCAGCAACACTAACTTGATCATTACCATCCTCATGTTGGCATTGTTATTGAAATATCACTTGTAATAGGGAATATCATGTAACTATGAGATGAGCTGTAGTTCAGAACAATATGAGCAAATAAGGGTTAACTGTGCTCTGAAACCAGTGTCTTGATTTTTATTCTTTCTTTCATAATACCAAGTGGAACTGAAATTTAAATTTAGATATTACCATTATTTATCCTTTATTACATTTTCTACTTTTTTATGTGTTTTTCAGGACATAGGTGATCATGGCTCTCCATAGCTTTCTATATTTTTTTAGTTCTAAGAAATTTTTCTCCCTTTGCTATTACTCCCATTTCCTGTCCTGCTATACATTTATGCAAACTCATTAGGTAGGTTGATATTTCCCTCTGCCCTTCAATATGACCTGTGAGTGTTAGATTCTCCAAACCTTTTTTCTTCTTTATGCACCCCAGAAATACCAACTGTCTGTCACTTTTTGAGGACATGCATCTTTTTTTCCCATCTTCCTTAAAATTTTCTCATTGTTCACTTGATATTTTCAGCATCCACCTGTAGAATCACAGTTTGAAATCTCCTCTTCATCTGTGAGGAAACTGTCACAGCATTCACTATCATATAGGAGGATGTTATGCAACATGTACCCAACTATAGTTATAGTACTAATGCAATATTTTTTTATATACTTTAGTATTTATGAAAATGGAAAAGATGTCTATACAAGCAAAAATATTTATTAAGTACTTAAATTGTTATTTTTAATAATTTTTTTTTACCAACTCCACATTTTGAAATTATCAAGAATATTATTAGTTGCAGTCCATTAGGAAGACAGTCCATTTAGGAGAAGGAAAACCCTGATTTTAAACCTCTGCTACCTTGCAGTCATATTCAGACAGAAAAGGCTATGGAAGTAAATCCAGACAGAAAGCCCAGAGTGGAGCCCCAAAAGAGGTTGCTTGTCAACTTTCTGGCAACTCCTGCAGCCAAGCTGTCCCCAAATGTAATGCCCTGTATTCCACTGGATCTTGTTGGTACGATCAAGATAGGGGCGGGTAGGGGGCATGTAAACTGGGCAGCACATGGCCTCTATATATTATCGCCCAAACCGGCACATTTTTGCTGGTGAAAAGTGAAGGTTGGATGTGTGACCCCATTTTGCCGTTTCTATGTTGCTTGTTGGACTGTTACAACAGACTATCGTTTGAACTGTGATTTGGCTACAAGTGTTGCAGTCAAGAGATAGAAGAAATCTATTGCAGAGGTTTGTTGCTACTATAAGTTGAGTTTTTTTCTTCTTTTTCTTTTCTTTACGACTACAAGGGGAAACTCTGAATTCAAACAAGCTGCTGCCTTGGTGGCCTTGCCGCTTTAATTTCTGAGAGGAGGGACAAGGTAACTTCAACATTCCTGGTGCTAAAGTAACCAGCAAGCCATTGCACTATTTCTGCCTTTAATATCACCATGAACCACAATCGTGAGATGGAGGGAAGTAGTGACTACAGCAGCACAAAATTTGCTAACTGAATGAATGAATGAATGAATGAATATAAAACATTTTTTTAAAGTAATTCACCTCAAGCAAGGCGGGAGTGCCACTAGTACACAAGGGGTTACAGAGGATTGAGAACAAGAGTAAAGAGACAGTTACATTTAGCCGTTTCAACAGTGAAATGCCAGTGAAACTGAGATGCCAGCCTCATAGCTCGCTTAAATTCATGCAGTCTGGGAACCAGTGAAAGTAGGTTGTCAGAACAGTTGCCATGAAAATATTTGTAGAAGAGACAGAGGGAAACCATGGCGCATTTGTGAGAAAGCAACTGTAGACTAGATGCCAGATCAGGACCTATCACATTGCATATTTGTCTATTAATCTCTGGATTTTATCGAGGACTTCGAGATGTACAGCAGGGGTACCAGACCATATATGACAGCAATATTCCATGCAAGGACGGATGGCTGATTTATAGATTTGAAGGATGGACTCAGATATGCATGTAGATTTTAAAAATGAAAACTTTACCTAATACTGATTTTGCTAACTTACTAGATTGATTTAATGCAACATTGCTTTAAATTGCTTTCTGCAACAGATTTGATTTGTTACAATTATTAGGGGGAAATTATTGTCTATTACTTATTACTATTTATCTGTGTAATCTATTTTATATTCCTTTTCAAAGTTTATGAACAATAATCATCAACATTGTATTTTTTTAATCAAGAAAATAAATAAATCAATCTACATATTATAATGTGGTAGAAATTCTTGTTATAATTCTTTTCATAAAAAACTGAATAAAGTATAAATGACAAAACTGCCCCAGTGGTATAAGTATTCACATTTTTTGTATCAAACCTTGAGGCTTAAGGGGTGTTGGGTTATGAGAACACTTTATTATACAAGAAAACTAAACCTATAATAAAAATTGAAAACTTCCCTTGTCTAAGCCTTGGAAATCATGACAAGCGTTGTGGGGCGTTGGGTTATGAAAACTCTTTTTTATACAAAAAAAAAAAACTATCATAAAAATTGAAACTGAGACTTGGAAACTATAGTAAGCCAAAATTTATTGTTTTCACCATCTCCAACAGAGAGCAAATAAAAATGAATGCATGATGCTAAAAAGCATCAGGCATTCATTTTTATTTGCTGAGTGTTACTGTTTAGGTGACATAGTGGAGCTTGGATTGAGGAATCAGAGAGCCAAGTTGAAATTCCAGTTGAGTTTGTTATATTCACTTACAGGCAAATATCCTTGCAAAAATTATGAATCTATCTCTTCTCCTCCCAGCTATGAGTAAATAGCAGGAGAGACAAGGTCCTATAGCCTTGATTGGTGACTAGTCTAGGAGAAGGACAACTCTCAATTCAAAATCTCCAAATAGGGATTAAATAGCCTCACCCATAATTGTCCAAGTGTGGTGAGTGTGGCTATACCCTTGAAGATATGGTCAATCAGGGAGGGGTCCCTCCAAGGAGTATGAAGGTACAGGATCTGAATCTGTACTAATGAGCCTGCATCTCTGGTACCCTTTTTTGTTTTTTACTGTTTAGTAGATTTTGTGATTATAATCATTTCTATGAAGACACAATTTCAGTGACTCAACAAATGCTAAGAAGCATTTTGATTATTTATCTGTTTTTATTAACAAAAAGATAAATATATGGTAAGTGTGTTCGTGTCAGGAAGTCACCAGTGTGGATAGGTGGTAAGATTTTCTTTACTGGAAATTTTGGAATAAAACAAGCTAAGTATTTTTATCTATTTTCTTTAGAGTGCTGAGTGAGTCCTTTGGTATTTGATGTAGCAAAAAGTTTCTTAATAAGGCAGAGATTGGTAGCAGTTTGGAGAAATGTCAGTCAGTGGTAATTTTTGAAGTCAGACCATGATAGGGTTAGCAGTAATGTTAGAAATAGGTCAGTTTTAATCTACTGTGTTTTTCTCAGCCCTAAGCAGAACAGCAATATCATTAACTACTTCTTCACTACTTCTTCACGTGTCACACACAGCTGGTTTCTCTGTAGTAGCATCTCTATTCATCACTCTTACTGTCTCTGTTGCTTCTAACCCAGAGGTGTCAGTTTATATCCATTTTGACCAGGCTCCAAGACTCTGGCACAAACATTGGTTTTGGCTAACATCAAAAGTCTTTTTGTGTCAATTCTTTTGATTGGCCAAAATAATTTTATTTTCCAGTGTTCCTTTCTTTTCCATTTTTTATGATGGAAGTTGTGCATGGATTTTCCCTGATTTTTGGTAGTTTTCAGTCACAAATAAGTAGGCTCTGATCTTGCAAAATTCTTGTGATTTTTGGTTGGGTTCAGTCTTTTCTTCTTCTTTCTCTTTATTTGAGCGTTGCCTTCTTGTTAGTTGAGAGAAGTATAGAAAGAGAGGCTCAGAGAGATAGAGACAAAGAAAGAAAGAAAGAGATAAGGGTTCAGAGAGAGAGAGAGATAGATAGATAGATAGAGACAGAGAAATAAAGCGATAAAGGTTTTAAAGGAAAGCACAAATTTTAATTCTTTTTATTTTTGTTTATATATTTTATTTTTATATTTTATTTTTATTGGGACACACTACAAATATATAGACTTGAGATCTCGATTTTGTTTTCATGCATTTCTGCTGTGGAAGTATACGGCTTTTATGAAATTCTCAAAAAAGGGAGTTTGCATCTTTAAAAAATGAGGCTAAGATCCATTCATGATTACCAGACAAAAAACAGTAAATCAATAGAGTTACATTGAAAAAAGATTCACAGCTTTTATGAAATGCTCAACTTTGTGAGTGAGAAAAAAAGGTCACTCTCCTCTACTAATATAGATCAAGAATAATCTTTGTTTTTTTCTTTGTGACACTTAATAGAGTCACGTTATGGAAAAGGTTTCAAAAGTGTTTCAATGGAACTACTCTTTATATTAAATGTAACCATATAGGCTAAAAAAGTACTAATTAAATTGCAGAAAGGAAAAAAAGTATATAGAAAAGAATTAATTTTAAAAAAGGAAGAAATTATCAGTTTGTCCTCTGAAGAAAAATAATAGTCATGTGATATAGATAATATAATAATGCAATAAATTATTAATTAAATATATCTACTTGTCTAAAAATAAATGGAAACTGATAATGAACTAGATATTCAATGTAGCTATTCATCATATACTTCACAAGGGAAAATCTCTTGCTAGCTCTTAGCAAAATCAAATTTATAGCAGTAATAATAATGGTAGTAAATATAAGATTTGTTAATAAAGTATCACTTTATATTCTAAAAATATATATGCCCAGAGAAGTGCATGTTTCTTTTATGAGGTAAGATTATATTGTAAGACCCTCAATCTCAAACTTGTAGGTATAAAATCTAGGAGTTTTTCTATTAAAATTATTATGCTTGTTTTTATTTTTTTCTTTACATTTAATTTACATAATTACAAAGTCTGATCAAAAAGTATCAGGACTATTACTATGGTAAGAGAGCTAATGTACACAAAGTGAAGCCACTTGGACAGATTGACTTTGAACTCAGTTGCACATGCATACTAAGTTATAATGATCTTGTTCATGTCTGTTTTTTATAGCAGTGCTTGGAAGGAAAGTGCATAGAGTGTATTCATTTCAACATATTACAAAGGTCCAATCAGTAACCATGGCCAAAAATTGAAAATTGAGCAGAGAATCTGATTCAAATTTTGCCAAAAGTGCAATGATACCTGAACAAAAACATGCAAAGTTGCAGAAAGTGTATGAAGTGGAGTGTTTGAACGAGACACAAGCCTGACAAACGTTTCCAAGATAGCTGAAACGAAATGTAGATGGTGACACACATTCTGGGAAAACTGCAACCAGCAGAACTGATGAAAACAATGCAGATATGCGTGCAGCTATTCTGAAAGACCATCTGTATGTGAGTGATCAGAAGATATGAACATTAGTTATGTTTCAGTTCAGTCCATTCTCATTGAAGATTGGGTATAAGATGTGTATCTGCCAAGTTGGTGCCAAACCTGCTTTTAGTTGACCAAAAAGAAAATCAATTTTCAGCTGCACAGGATCTCCTTGTTTGTTTTGAGGAAAACAAAAACTTTTTGAAAATGTTCTTAACAGGTAGTAAATTGTGAGTCTATGGCTATGATCCGTTAAACTAAGGCTCAGTTTTTGCAGTGGAAGACTCCAACTTCTCCTAGACCGAAGAAAGCACGAATGAGCCAAAGCAATGTGAAGACACTGTTGACAGTTTTCTTCGACTACATGAGCATTGTTTATCATGAGTATGTTCTGCCTGATCAGACAGTAAACAAGGAATACTACCGTGACATTTTGTGGCATTTGCAGGATGCTGTTCATTGGTAAAGGAAAGAATTGCATGTGTCTGGTGAATGGCAACTCAACCATGACAACACACCTGCCCATTCAGTGTATCTTGTGCAACAGTTTTTGCCAAAGCAATGCATTCCCCAGGTTTGACAAACATCATATTCCCCAGATCTCACTCCTTGTGACATTTTACTCTTTCCAAAAATCAAATCCCACTTGAAAGGAACAAGATTTCAAGACATTGCCAGCACTTCTTTCATTTTTAGCAACAAACATATACCTTTAAAAAGGTCAGCAAAGGACATTTTTGTTAGAAACAAAGAAAAGAGAACAGAATTGTTACATAATATCTGTCCACCTATATCAGAGTAAATACTGGACAATCACCTCATAGAGGAAGAAGATACTCAAAGCAGGGTAGAATGTTTTCATTCCACTTTCCATGTGTCAGGGGTATTTTGTATCAAGTGAATAAGACAGATGTTTTGTTTTTTTTTTAAATCAGTATCACCCTGGGGTATTTTGTATCAGGTGAATAAGACAGGTGTTTTTTTTGTTTTTTTTAATCAGTATCACCCTACACAAGGCATTAAAGCCACTAAGACACGAGGGGTTACTGGGTGTGGAAGAATTAGAAAGAGAAACATTACTAATGAGCAGGAACAAAAAGAGTAATCAGGAAGACAGTAGATAGCGATTGACACTACATTTAAGTTTAAGATTAAAGTTGGCTGGAAAGCATAGAGCCAGAAGGGAGTTCTGCAAACAAGAAGTGCAAGAAAAGAAACTGTTAGAATAAAATTTACAGTTACATCTAACCAGCTCAACTGTAAATTGATGAGATCTCAATGCCAGCCTAGCACTGTGCTTAAATTCATAAAGTCCAGGTACCATAACTAAGAGCTTATCTGAACAATTACCATGAAAATATTAATAGAAAAGGCACAAAGAGGCAACCTCACATTGAGAAAGTGATTGAAGTTGAGCTGCCAGATAAAGATTGATAATATTGCTGATTCTTCTTTGGATTTTATCAAGGAGCTCAAGGTAAATATCAGGAGCACCAGACCATATGTGAAAGCAATATTCTAAGCCTGGAAATTTACTAGTTTTGACATAGTGTTTATAATAAAGTTGTGTAAATCTTTAATTCAGTTGAGTGCTGACTTTGTGTTTTGTTCTAGAAAGCAGAAGAGGATTTGCTATGAAATAGCTTGATGCCTGAATATAAATACTTTTGTGACAAAACTGGAAGTGAGCCGGTCATTGTGTCACAATAATGATTATTTTCTGTTTAAAATGGAAAAAAATGATGCTGACTTGCATTATTGTTAATGGATGGGAATTGCAGCAGCTCTTTAGAATGTACAGTTAAAAAACAGACATGATATTCTTCTGATTTTGATCAGTGTTCTTGGTTCTAATTTATTTTTAAGCCTGGTAAAGTTTATGGCAGATGTTCCTGCAACACAAATGGTTTGGTGCTACTTCTTCTCAGCTGGTTTCATCTATAAACTTAATATTATGTCTACTTGAATTCAGCAACTATGTTTTATTTGAAACATGCTAAAGCTTATTCTAAAGATAGGAGATAGGAATATAGAATTTTCCAAAATGGTGAAAAGATTTTGCAGCATAGCTCTCCACTCATTCACTAAAGGAGAAACATTAAAAACTTTTCATCTGTCATTTCAAGTGATTTTTTTATTAGACTATTTGTTACTTGCATTAACAAATTTATGCATTATCTTTAAAGCACAAGAAAGCAAAGACATCATTCTAGAGGAATTAAGTTAAACAGCATTTAGCCTGGTCAGTACTTGGATGGGGGACCACTTGAGAACACCAGGTTCTGTAAGTAACCTTCTATAATCTGAAATACGTTCTTGCTTTAAATAACTCAAAAAGGGTTGATAAGCTGTAAAAAAAGCAAATGATTCAAATTAATCAAAGCTGTTCTATGGAATAATATGCAAAATGGAATTTTCTACAAAAGAAAAAAATATTATGAAAGAAATTTTATTTCAAGTTATTTATTTTCATTGAATGTGTAGAAAGTTGCTCAATCTCAAAGAATGATTTATATTTTTATTCGGTCAAGCTAGCTCTGATATTTGTGAGTCTATCATGCCAACCATGTATCCAGAGCAGTAAATCACTTGCAGGCTTTTGTTTTGCTTGCCAGCAGTGTCCTGCAAAGCACTTCTGCATTTAGGTAAGATTGTAGAAATATCAGAGATGGGTCCATAGAACAGTGATTTAGTTGGATATTGTCTCCAAGAGAAGTTAAGCATAGCTCTCAGCATCTGAGTGTAGGTTCCATCAAGGAATTTAGTTATTGTCCTGGTAGTGGCTCAAAAGAATCCCTGCTACTGGTGAAAGGTGCCTATTCATCATACCCATCCCCTGGGAGGTAAAAATGAGAATGATTTTTAGAGATTAACATTTTCATCACATCTTTTTTTTCTCACTGTTATTTGCTCTTATTTTTTTTTCTTTACAGTGATGTTAACATTGTGTAAGACCCAGGAACCATTTAAGGTCGAAGGTTACAGAGTAAGATGCCCAGAAATCTGGGGAAGATAATGGTTGTCCTAGTCTTGAACAGATTCAAATTGTAGTGATTGGGAAAACACCTGCTTGAGTGTCAGTTCCACAGAGCATTGATTTGCAGGAAGAAGTTGCACAAATGAAAATTATATCTCACAAATAAGAATGAGTGTGGTTCTCTACAATGAGTGTAGCATGGCAGGTCTTAGCTGTGATGGTTAAAACTGGTGGAACTAAGGAATGTAGTTTGTCTGAGCACTTTTCATGGAAATAGAAATAGAGAGGCTTGCAGCATTTGTGAGAAAGAGGTTGCAGAGTGGAAAATAAGGATGTGGAGATGCTTTTGAACTCTATCAAGACTGGAAAGTAAAAACTGGGCTGCTCCTGTCCATATATGGCAGCAGTACTCCATTTTAGACCTGACTGGGATCTTGTAAATGTAGAGGATAGCGCAAGGAGCTGTACAGGGAACAAATCATTTTTACAGTATCTTTAGTGATGGATTGTATGTAAAAGTTCCACTTGAGGTCTTCCAGCATTCACTACTATATAAGTGGATTGATATTACAAAGCAGTGTATTGTTCATAACATTGTTATATACCAATAAATATACAGAAGTGTCCTTGTAAACTTGCATTCTTGTAATGACATCAATTCATTTCTTTATTTCCTGCTAAATTTTACATATGTGAATGTCATACGATATAGTCTAATAGAATTAAAATTCAGGAACATCATATTACTATAAACAAATACTTATCAGGATTCCTCTGCATTCAACAATAAAATGCAGTTTCGTACATAATGCATGAACTGTTTTGTTTTGTCAGCACAGAAAAATAGGCTGATGCTAAGTATCAAGTGATCTGAAATAATTCATACATATAATTGGATTTCAGGGATGTCTTTCTTTCAGATCGGTTTTGAAAACAATATTGGTCAAGTATGTATGAAATCAACAAGAATGGAAACCATTTCTTTCTGTTATATATTGCATATAGCTGAACAAGAACAAATGAAACAACAAAAATTAGTCAGTGACCTCACAACTCTGTATCAAGTCACTTTTTGGATTACTCAACCAATGCTTTTATCCACTGGGCTATTATTTATATTGTTGATATAAAAAATCATGGTGGAATGTCTCTTTGTGGGCAATGGAAGTGATCTGGAGGATGAGGGAGTTAGTCAGGTCTGACATTGATGCTTGTGTCAGGTCAGTTAACCAAGACCACTGGTGGTATTGGTGACTATCTTACTGTTTTGCCTGTCTCACGTATAACTGTGTTGGATGGTGTGAGTGGGTCCTTTTAAGCAGTCAGGATGGATACATGACTCAGCATTTTTTGTTATGCTTTTGCTTTAGCAGCAATATTCATGATAGGATCCTTTTAAATTGTATTTTATATTTTGCAGGGATTTGTTTTGTGAGTCAGATGTGATGCTTGGAGCCATTGTGCAGAGAGCAACTTTTATTTTTCATTTTTTGTAGCATTCACATCCAGCTGACAGGTTTTTATATAGATTAAATCAGAGATCTAATTTGAAGGAGAGTATAACATTTCTTTGGCACACGGGTTTAACCATCTCAGTTTAATTTTTACTGACATCATCTCCACTACAATTAGCTTTTATTTGCTAATTTTGTTATGCTTGGACAAAAGATAAATTCGCATCATCTAAAGCCCCTTCACAGAGTTTGGACTACTCCTGTTATTTCATCTAACTTGTAACTTCCTTGTTTCCTCTCTTATCTGAACTGCACTTCATTTTTTGCAGGCCTTGTGTGTTGTCATAATCCAGAACCAGTGAATCCTCCAAGACAGAAATCATTAATTATATTATTTTCACAACTTTGAACTCTTTGGTCAAGAAATTGACTGGTAATGCATTTTCTAATGAAAAAATTCTTGAACAGTTGACAATGGCACTTATAAGCCCTCAACAGCCACATCACCAAGGTTAGAAGATGAAACCAAGCGTTAGGACCTTCTTCCATCTCTATAGAGGCAAATTACCAATCTTTGTCTGGTGAACATGTTCTTTGGATATGTATCTACTCAGCATTATCCATCCAAAACAATAAAGAATTCTGTCTGGTCAAGTCCTTAACTGGCTTTTCCCAAATAATTAAAATATCTTCACTATTTATCTTAAGTCTTGAGGGCTCTTTTATGATACTGGACTAAGGAACTTTAGTGATTATCTACTTCAATAATTAAATGTGTAAGGTTTCTTGTGGGAACATTTTATAGCACATGGAATAATAGTAAGGAAAAGAGTACATGCACAAAATAAGAGACAAAAAGATTTACAATGCAAAAGATGACATTTATTAAAACAAAATTAACAAAAGGAATGTTTAAAATAAGAGTTTCTTTTGTTAGACGTAAATTGCATACACAATGAAATGTTCATTAATATGTTATAGTGGGAACTTTCTTAGTGTGTTTTATGTGAAGCATTCTCATCCTTTGTAGCTTCAACGTGGTAAGTTCATGTCACCAGTTCAAAAGAGGAAATCTCAGAAAGCAAGAGTTACTTTATTGTTCACATGCTTTTATATTCACGAGCTGCTGCTGATAAGTTTTATTTAGAGCTGCTGCTGCTACTATCTTTAATGTCATTACAGAACAGTACACATTGATCAAGCCATCCTAAATTATGCTAACATGCTTTAGGCACTTTGCTGAACCAGGAATGCTTGCTTTCTACACTGAATAATTGATATACCTGTTTGTCGCTACCAAATCTACCAGCCTAGTACAAAGTACACTCAGCAGAACCTCATTGAGATATATTTTTTAATCAGTATCACCCCATGCAAGGGAGTAAAGCCACTAAGACATAAGGGGTTACAGGGTGTAGAAGAATTAGGAACAGAAACATTAATAATGATCGGGAAGAGGAAAGGGTAATCAGGAGGACAGTAGATAGCGATTGACATTGCATTTAAATTTTTGCAGATTAAAGTTGGTTGGAAAGCATAGAGCTGGAAAGAAGTTCCACAAATGAGAAGTGCGAGAAAAGAAACTGTTAGCATGAAAATTTACAGTCACATCTAGTCAGCTCACCTGTAAAGTCATAGATCTTGATGCCAGCCTATTACTGTGCTTAAATTCATAACTTCCAGGTACCATAGCAAAGAACAATTACAATTCAAGTATTTATATTTATCAGAGATATTGGTATGAACAGGTTTAATGACCTTTGTTTAACTTTTTCTGAAATGAGTAGCCTTCAAAATATACTGAACACTCAGATGGATAATCCAGTATGGATTATCCATGAGTCTAGATCTATTCTCAGTGCATATCATGTAGTTCACCTCTACCCAGGCTCTCTATTTGACTTTGACTCACTATCAAACTAAATCAAGTAGCTTTCTAAAAAAATTCTGATCTTTGGTTATTTGGTCAGATTTTGAGAAGTGAGTAAGGCTAAGAACTTTTCAGCATACCCATCATATAAAAAAAAGTGACTATATTTAATTTTTATTTGTCTATATTAATATTTACATTGCAGCTATGTGGCTTAGATGTATAGATGACAGATGAAATTTAACTCAGTCAGGGATATGTGTAAACACTGCTATATAATATGAATTGAATAAGAGCTTCTATATAATTCACTATGGAAAAAAAGATCAAATTCTTGGAAGTATTAATAACTTGCACAGAGATAACACCAGCATGCTTTTTATATCATAAGCCAACATACACCAGTCGATACCTAGACATCAATTTCCATTCTAGCATTCTTATCAGAGCACAGTTGGGAATAATGACAAAGAGAGTTTCAAAGCCAACTGATCTTTATTACATGTCAATTCATAAAGGTCGTTACCAGTTCACATCTCACAGGAGGGTCCTGTTAAAGTCTCTTTCAAGTCTTAACCTAAATAGTTCCCGATCAAGGGGAATAATTGGTGGGTACTTATTACAATACTACACCATATAGTGTCAAGAAAGGTGTCATCTGCTGCCTACAACATTGGGCTAAACTCAGTAGTAAGTGGCACAGACACATATGGACAGGGGGTGATCTGCATTAGAAACACCTACTAACTAACTTACAAGCATGAGCAGGTTGAATACAGGAATCAAAAATCTACTACAATCTGTTTATCATATGTAACGGGTACACCTGAAAAGATTCAGAGGATCTGCAGTCCATTCACCATCAGGATGGTATTTAAAAGCAGTTAAATTCTTTGGGGACATCACTCCCAAACCAAGCCCTTCTAATTTGAAAACATGTCCAAGAACTGTATGCATTCCATTCCATGCAGTTGTGGCAAGGAATACAAAAATGAGACCAGCCACCACCTAAAACTAAGGGTGAATGTACAATTTACAGTCTGCAGGCCAGGATAGTGATGCGCAAAGCTTTGGTGATGTTTGGTGATGCCTGGGGCCAACTCCTTTATTGTATGCCCCAAGACTCAAATAGAGGGCCTAGTACTGAGAAATGTGAGAAAGGAAGATTTTTTAAATATGTAAAAACAGATGAAACAGGAAATAAACACTTTATTCAAATGAAGTATAAACAACATTTTTATTTCATCTTTGATTGGATGCCCTCTCAATATGGATGCCTGGGGCTGTTGGGCTCTATGCACCCCCTTCTGGATGCTACTGGACCAAGGAGGGGTACTGAAATCCAGCATGGCTGATAATATATAGAGAAATGGTTGATCATCAACCTTTATGCAATGAAGTCAAAATAATGAACAACACTGGAGAATATGGGGAAAAACCAGCACACATGTTAGACACTGATAACCTCCTCAGAAGACCTAACATAGAGCTTAGTACCATCTGGGAGTATCTGATTAAAAAAGAAAGGCTACTTAAAATTTCATAATGTATAAGTATTTATTAAAGCATATTTAATTCTGTGGCTGTTGTGAGTTCAATCTCTGGGTTAGGTTGTTTGAAACATTTTTATAATCAGATTCAATGGGAAAACAGAGATGTGATACAAGTATTAACTGATATGAAATATCTCCTAAGCCTGAAAAACAGAATGAAAACAGTCTACTTCTTATAAATTGAATAATGGGTTTGGTTCAAAATTCTGAGAAAGTTACCAAGTCTGACAAACACCTGAAGAAGTACAACAGTTGAAGCATAACAAACAAGATATGCTTCCTAGTCCAAAAGTAAAAGCATATAATAATGATAATTCCTTACTTCAAAAATTCCAACATAAAAATTATTAGGGTGTTCAGAAGGTAATTGCAGTCATTCACTGCTATGTAATATGAATCAACCAACCAGGGACAGACCAAGGTGGAATGGTAGGAAAATACACTGAAAATTACGCTTAGAATTTAGAGGGCACTTAATGAGAATTGAACTCAATAACTACAGTTTAGCAGATGATCTTGTTAACTATTACACAATGCATGTCCCCCTATTATTGATTTAGCTTTAGCAAATTTTAAGTTGATCACATATTTTCTCGTACTTTGGATTTTTCTTTTCCTTTTTTACCCTTACAGATTTTTCTCAATCCTTCTTCATCTTTTAAGTACAATGTCTCTTTAGGATATAGGCAATCATGGCTCTCCACAACTTCCTATCCCTTGTAAGTCTTTTTCTCTTTGATAAGTCTCCCCCTCATTTCACTATTTATTCATTCAGGCTTAGAATTTGGAGGGCACTTAATGAGAACTGAATTCAATAACTACTGTTTACCAGATTAACTACTATGCAATGCAAGTCCCCCTGTTATTGATTTAGATTTACCAAATTTTAAGTTTGTAATAAATTAAACTTGAATCAACCAACCAGGGACGGACCAATGTTGAATGGTATGAAACTGCATTGACAATTACTCTGTCATCTTTCTTATCATTTATAGAACATTTAAGAATTTAATTAAGAAAACTCACAAAGAAGGAAGTTGAGTTCCTTAATAGTTTTTTTTTAAAGAATTGAACGCAGCATTCTACCATCTGCAGCAGCCCATTGTTACAGGTGATGAAAAATGGGTTTTGCATGTCAACAGAAAACGGAAATGACAATGGTTATCACAACAAAATATGAAACTAGTGTCAAAGTGAAAACCAGAGCTCCATCCACAGAAATCCTTGCTTTGTGTCTGGCTGAATATTATAACCTTCAGGAATATAGATAGAGACCATCATGTTAGATGTTTATTTCCAGCAACTTGATCAAGTAAATGAAGCATTATGTTGAACGTGTCCTGCTTTGGTAAAGAGAAAATGTGTTGCTCCCGCAAACAATACAAGGGCATTCTCTGTAAAACAAACCAGTGGAAAAATAAGATTATTAGGTTAGGAGGTCCTTCTACATGTATGTACTCACCAGATTTAACACCAACAGATTTACATTTGTCGTGATCACAAGAATATTTCGGAAATGGCAGAACATCCAGAATCAAAGAAGTTGAAAATAGTCTTTCAAAACATTTTTCAAAGAAAAACTTTAAAACACAAGTAAAAAATTGCCTTCCTATTGAGCTGCAGTAGTTGAAAATGAAGATGATTACATTTTTGATAAATAATATTTTAATAAATTTAATTTACAATTGATTTGATATCCTTTCTGGTAAAGATTAATTACTTTTTGAACATACTAATATTATTAAATAATATTGTAATAATTTTGTAATAAGAAAAATAAAATAATATTGTAATAATTTGGACTTTTGTGCATAATTTTTTATATATGAATTGGACGTATGTTGAATGTTATTTGCCAAACAGTTATATTTCCTTAAATATAATTACATTCATTGTATTTAACCTTGTAAACCCTGATCACTTCTGTTTTGTTTTACATATCTCTCTGCATAGTAGTAGTCATAGTACAGTTCTCTGTGTCCTGAATAGCAATCAGGTTTGCTAGACATAGCACCCCACCATATTTGCCAATTGTTCTCTATTTATACTTATCTATCTAATTTGCATATGCTACTACAGTTTCAAAGGTAATTTTTTCTTAATCTTTTTTTTAAAAATAAAATGAAGATAGATTGACGATAATCAATATTATAGAGTCAATGTGAAATCCACAATCCTTTCCTTAGTTGCAAAGTATGTGCTTTGCCAGGGTTACATAAGGTTTTGAATTCAGTGCTGTTCTTCTCCTAGACTGATTTGCCATTCAAGGCTATAGGATCCAGTCTGTCTTGCTGTGGTGGGGAGAGATAGATTCATACCTTTTACAAGGGTATTAATTAATGTAACAAACTCTACTGGAATTCAAACTTGACTCTCTGATTTCTCAGTCAGAGCCACTATCCATTGTTTCTACTGTTTCTTCATTAAATAAGAAATGAAGTTGAAGGGAATTAAAAGAGAAGATTAACTTCCAACTTTCAGTTTTTTTAACTGATATAATTTATTAATTTTTGTAAATTATACTGATATTTTTTTTAATAATTCATTGATTTCAAATTTCCTCCACTTACTACATATAATTATTTTTTTTCTTTTTAGGTAAAATATAGAATTAATTTCACTATTAGATATGAATTTAACATTTATTCAAACATTGCCTCTCTTTCTATATGGCTAATTGCTGTGTTTGTTTGAATATAAAAGATTTCTTGTTTCTTTTTCACCATATTTTTATAACAATACAACATCTGTATTCTTGTAGAAATGACTGTTTATTCAGTTTTTGACTTTTACACTCTTTTATGACATAAAATCTTAGAAAAATAAAATTAAAAAAATAAATACATCTAATTTTCATTTTATATTTAGAAATGAGGTAAAACATTGAAATAAAATTTGTTTTGCTTTTAAGTGATTAAATCATGAATGTTTGTAATATTGCATCAACATAAATCAGTGCTCATTTTAACAAAAATGACAAATATATATTTTTGATTTAAAAAAAATATTTCCAATTTACCTATAAATCTGTAAAATTAGTAAAAGTTTAAATCTATAACTTGATTATATAAAAGTAATTATAAAGTTATATTGAGATATTTTAAAATAAATAATCATGTTTTTAAATTCATATAAGCTTTAAAATTAAGATGTTGCTTTCAAGTATTATAAATGTATAACTTTTTATAAAATCAAGGCTTTCTATAAGTTCTGTAATGTTATCTTAGAGTATTATAGTATAAATTGTTCTAGAATATTCTGAGAAAGATCTTCTGGTCACAGATAATATATATTTAAAAAAATATATAAACTCAATCTCCTTTACACAAA
Source organism: Acanthosepion esculentum (assembly GCA_964036315.1). Classification (NCBI taxonomy): domain Eukaryota; kingdom Metazoa; phylum Mollusca; class Cephalopoda; order Sepiida; family Sepiidae; genus Acanthosepion; species Acanthosepion esculentum. The sequence continues at coordinate 44,059,215 of OZ038502.1, read as the reverse complement.
TCTTCTATGAAAATATATACATTTTTAACTATTTTACCCCAAGCAAGGTGATAATGCCACTGGGAGGCAAATGGTTACTAGGAGTGGAAGAAAAGGTGAAGACTTTACTAAGGAGAAAGGACAATAAAAGAACAGGATTTAGGCAGACAGAAGATGGCGATTGATGTTGCATTTAAATTTTTGAATATTGTAGGGAAGCAAGAAACTATAGAAAGATCAGCAGATGTGAAATGCAAGAAAAGAAACTATTAGAATAAAACATATAATTGATTCTACCTAGTCCAACAGTAAAATAGTGAGACCTAGTTACCAATCTAGTGCTTAAATTCATGTAGTCAAGACACCAAGAAGGAAAACTTAGAACAATTGCTATGACAATATTTTTCCTGAAAAGGCTGAGAAAAGCCATGTCGTGTTGGTGAGAAATTGACGGAAGTTGAGATGCCAAGTCAGGATCAATAACATTGCAGATCCTTCTTTGGATTTTGTCAAGAATCTTGAGATAGATAGTAGGAGCACCAGGCCAGATATGTCAATAATATTCAATACATAAACAAATGGTGGATTTATAAAGGTGCAAGATGAAAAATTATCTGGCACGAAAAAGTGAACCTAACAGAGGAGCTAAAAACTTAGTTTGAAGGTGTATGCTCTATTCATGGCTGAAAGTGCTCAATGTCAGGGATAGAGTTCATGTAAATAGAAAAGTGAACACAGGTCAACACTGAGTGTTTCATGCTTAAACTCAGCATTTAACCTTTAACACTCTGCTACCTCAATACTTTCCTTTCCACTGCATTATTTTTCAAGGCTTCTCTATTGCATTACTTAATTTCAGTCATGGTGATTTTCTGTTGCCATAGCAGGATATGACAACACAACTGCAAAATTTAAACATGCTATTATTCATTCATCTGAGTCACTTGCAGTGGCAGGATAACATTTTTGTTTTGCAAGCAAAATCAACTACAATATTTTAAAGGTTAAGCACGAAACACTTCATTGATTGCATTTAAGCATGAAACAGACTGTTGCCACTCAATGTTGAGCTCAGTGTCCATTGTTATATTCACACACACACACACACACACACACACACACACACACACACACACATATATATATATATATATATATATATATATATAATTTTCACATATGCATATACACATCCAATTAAATTTCTCTGTATGCCTCTGCTAAGTTTTTGTCTGTTTGGACATGACAGCCAAATGAAATGTCCTAAGGACTCAGTTTATCAGAAGGCATCAAGCAGTGGTTAACAAGCTCACCAGGATACTGGAAATTTCCCGGTGGGCTTCTTCTTTGATGTTTTGATAATTTTTTTTATTTTTAAGGATGTTTTTTTTTCTTTTTAATTTTGTTCTGTTAATGAAATATTAGGTGCAATAAGAATTGTTTCTTTAGGAATTTAGACATAAATTCAAATTTTTATAATTGCTGCAAAGTATTTGTGGTGCAGATTACAACATCAGCTTTTGCTGGGGTTTTGGAACCTGTGAACACAAGCAAAATTTCTTATTTGTTTCTCTGCATTTTTCTTTGTTAAATTCAGAATGCATGGTTATCAGCAAAAGGATGAGCTGAAAAATGCAAATTACAAATCGGTACAGAAATTTAAATATCTGGGAACTGTTCTATCAGAGGATGGAATGTGCAACACTGAAATCAGAAGATGCATTGGGATGGCCAATAATGCATTCCAAAAGCTAAGCAGAGTATTAAGAAACAGAAAAATTTCATAAAGAACAAAAAAGTACTCAGCTGTTATGTGATAGCTGTCCTCCTGTATGGCAGCAAATACAGGATGATCTCAGAGATGAAGAAGTGACTTGAAGTAACAGAAATGTGGTTCTCCAAAAGATGCTGAGGATACCATGGACTGAACATGAGAGTAACAACAAAATGTTAGAGAAATGGAAACAAAAAGGAAACTTATACTTAACATCAGGAAGAGGCAGTTGAAAACCTGATACTCACAGGACAGATTGAGGGAAAGAGGAACAGAGGAAAGCACCATGAAACATACTTGATGAGTTTGAGTAAATGTATGGTAGAACAGGATTTGGGAGAAATAACAAAAAGACAAAACTTATTAAGAACTACAAGAGACAGGAAGATGTGGTGGGCCATGATCGTCTACGTCTGGAAGAGACATGACATGTAAAAGAAGAATGGTATTCAGTAGCACTCCCCTCCCAGTACAGTTCTCTCTGTTCATACTTGAATGTTGATAATGTTAATCAAATTTGGAACATATGATGCATGTTTTTAAATTTGAAGATGTAAGAGCTTATTGCCCAAACCGCAGTTACCGTCTTCTTCTTATACAGCATTAAAACATCTAACAAAGTTAACAACATTTCCGTGTTAAGATTTAAAAGATGCTATATATATATATATATATATATATATATATATTCACAGACAGTACTGTTTCACTGTATCACAGCTCCTTAGTGTGACTAGACATCCAAATGCCTCAAGCCAGAATTGAAATCTAACTGATTTGGTGTCAGTCAGAGATTCTAACACTGAGTTATCTTCATTCGGCAGATTTACACAGCTAAATCTAGTGTATTGTTTTTATGAATGTAAACAAATGCCAATCAGCCAAAGTGCCCCATTCATTTTACTGAAGAGTTTGCATTAGCGCAGGTGGCTGTTGCTTTTAAAATTAGCTTATCACTCAACAGTGCTCAATTGAAATTATTCAGACATATATTGTTAAATATGATAGATAATGAAGAATACCTATAATGTTTTATCATGAGCCATTCCAAGCTTCATATAATGGCTTTAATTTCAGGAGAAAATAAAGACAAAAACTCTCCAACATTTATATATTTCTTTATTATGCTGTTCATTGATCTAAGCTTTTGGATCACATGAGCCATCATCAGAGTGGTTATTTGGACTTAACAACATAGATATTCACTGTCAAAGATGACATCCTGTTTTGTTTATATAGATGTGTGCTATGTGACGATAATGGTCACAGAATAGCAGACACAGGTCGTAAATTCATAATACTGTTCTATGACACTGTACATGACCACCTGAGAGAGAAATGTTATCAATAGAACTGTATGTTTAAATGCATTGTAATATGTGAAATGTCATTTTGTTGAGTGTGGGTTGCTTTGTTTTAATGTAAATGGCCTCCAGTATCTTAAGGTTTTTTACTGTGTGTATGTGTGAGTATTGTTGTGTTGTCAACTAATATCTGTATACATGAATATGTTTTTCTAAGAAATGTTGTTTAATGGAGCTGAGATCAGAAAGGTAACAGGTGAGTCTATGGGAGCAGGTGATTGTAGTAAAACCAATCTATGTAATAGGTTTATTATTAGTATCAGAGATACAATCTCTGAATGGGCATGTAAATTGATATGATGTTATAGAACAGTATTATGAATTTACGACCTGTGTCTGCTATTCTGTTACTGTTATCATCATATAGCAAACATCTATGTAATCAAAACAGGATGACATCTTTGACAGTGAACATCTCTGTTGTAAAGTTCAAATAACCACTCTGATGATGACTCATGTGGGTCGAAAGCTTAGATCGATGAAAAACATAATAAAGAAATATTCAAATGTTGGAGAGTTTTTGTCTTTATTTTCTCCTGAAACTAAAGCCATTATATGAAACTTGGAATGGCTCATGACATGATAAAATATAATAGACAATCATTTCTGTTATATTTAACAATATATGTCTGAATAATGATCTTCTGTCCCTATATATATATATATATATATATATATATATACACACAGTGTCACCAAAGTTTGGGCACATAGACAAAAATGCATATTTTCAAGAAATTAAATTTTCATCAACATTTTATTGAATTTGAATATTAACAAATAATATCTTCAATACGATTTCCATCATTTGGGATGCTAAGGTTAATGTACCTTGTAAGGTTTATGTGAACTCAATGCAATAACTCCACATTGCTGTCAATTTTGGCAGATTCACTCTCTATGCATTCAGTCAAGTGTGTTGCATCTGTGATTTTCATTGAGTACACCTTCTCCTTTAGCCTACCCCAGAAAAAGAAGTCAATTCTTTCTTCTTTCAACAAAACCATTTTATTTTTGGAGGTAAATAAAAATACTCATTGAGTATTTACTATGCATCCAGACTTTAGGGACACCCTCTGTGTGTGTGTGTGTGTGTGTGTGTGTGTGTGTGTGTGTGTGTGTGTGTGTGTGTGTGTGTGTGTTTGTGTGTGTGTATATATATATATATAAAGCTATGATGGGGGTCAAAAGCCTTGAATGGCAACCTTCCTATAGATGGTGTCTTGATAAAAGCACTTAGTGTACTTGGACTACCATGAATGTCTGAGTTGGGCATCAAGAAGTGCATCTGGACTTGTAAAATCTTCCCTCAATTTATTATGACAAGTATGTTGATAGGATACTGATACTCAGTCAGGCAGCATCTACCTTGCTTTGTGTGAGATTAATCCCCATCCTGTCTCAGCAAAAGAAATGACTATGATAATTGTAATGAAATCTCAGAGTCCAGTTCAGCTTAATGTGCCTTTATTGAACATAACTGAAGAGTCTTGCCATTTTGGCTAAGACGGCATAACTTATTTATACAAATCATAAAACAGGGGATGTAATCAGGTTGTTTTACCACAATGATGATAACTGAATAATAAGTAGAAATTACAGTAGTAAACTAATAAAGATTGTTCAGGAGGGCATCTCAATTGAGGGTCTGGAGAGGAGCAATTTCTAAATCCTTCTCTCCTTCCTTCTGATCAAAAAGTAAAAAAATCATAAAATGACAATCCATTTTCTGAAACATCAGGAAACAAAGGAGATAATTAATCAAGAAGGAAAAAGAAATCAGCACAATTTTCTTACAAAATTAAAATATGGAAACTATACAATAACATCATGGATTTTAGAAGCTGCAAAATTAATTTTTTTGTAGTTTTCATGACTTTAAAGATATTTTGCATGAAAATAAACTACATGAATTTTTAAATTGCAGTCATAAGGATATATGTAAAAAAATTGATGAGAGAAAAGGATTAATTTAATATACTTTTGTTGTGATAACCACTATATTTCCCATTTTCTGTTGACATGCAAAACCCATTTTTCATCACCTATAATAATGAGCTGCTGCTGATTGTAGAATGCTGTGTTCAGTTCTCAAAAAAAAAGCTGTTGAGGAAGCCAACTTCTCTCTTTGAAAGTTTTCATAATTAAACTCTGAAATGCACTATAAATGATAAAACAGAGTAATTGTCAGGGCAGTTTTCTACCATTCATGTTCGTCCATCCCTGGTTGGTTGATTCAAGTTTAGTTCTAACCAAGAGGAATTTATTACAAACTTTAGAATCAGTAGAACTTAAAATTTGCTAAATCTAAATCAATAACAGGGGGACTTGCATTGTGTAGAAGTTAGCAAGATCATCTAGTAAACTGTAGTTACTGAGTTCAATTCTCAAGAAGTGATTCTCAAATTCTAAGCTTCTGGGAATGGATAATGGAATGATGGGGAGGAAAGAGATAAATAATGCTAAATGCTTACAGATGATAGGAAGTTATGGAGAGCCCTGATCAACCATATCCTACAGTGACATAGCACATAGAATAATAATAATAATAATAACAATAATAATAATAATAATAAACATGGGAACATCAACAATCCCTGTTGTAGTTGGAGCCCTTGGACTGATTGGAAAAGATTCCAGTAGACTAATTGAAGGGATCCCTGGAAGTCCATGCCTCAAAGAGATACAAAAAATTGTTCTGACAAATACAGCCCACACTTTATGAAGGGCTTTATCTATGTAATAATTTTTTTTTTTTCAGTGGAAAGTGTCATGATGCCATTTCTAACCTTAGGTCCCTGGGCGGGACCTGGAAAGAAATGTGTAAACACCAGATATCAAAGAAAATAAAAATAATAATAATAATAATAATTGAAAAGAATCTGTAAGGGAAAAAGGAAACAAAAAAAATCTAAAGGACATGAAAATATGTTATTGATGTTATTCAAAACAACTGGGAACTGTCAGCCATCAGGGGCATCATGAAGTCATGTATTGTTAATGAAATTGTGAATCACATATATTCTGTGCAAATGGATTGTATTCAAGATGCAGCAGTAACTGACCAGAAATCCATAATTTTGTGTTATGCTGGAGGAAGTAAAAGAAAGTTTATTTGCTCTAAACAAGGTTACAGACTCAACTGGGTATGGATTATGCCAGCAACTGAAAGCTACACTGGAATATAGGAGATTAAACCTAGATGAATCTGCTAGAAGGATGCGTGAAGTATATGAGATAAAGTCACACAATATGTACACATTAGGTGCTATGCTCAGAACCATAACTGAATAGCAACAGTTCTGGTTCAAAAACATGCTTCTGGTCAAAAACTGTTGTGGAGTAAATAAGACACCCCCAGTAACACAAATGAACTAGGCAAGACACCTTAAATAAAGAACTCAAAGTGAGTCAATGAAAGTGTGTTGGAGTCAGTCAAGAAGAATTTCTAATGATGTTACAGTGAGTAGCTTAAGCAAGACATAATATTATAACCACTAGGAGTGAGTTAGAACAAAAAATGAATGACTTAAATTAATTATAGATTAAAGGTGCATTTTTGTGTTCAACATTGAAGTTATCAGTTTTGTAGAGTCATGGGTGAATGTTGAATGCTTTTTTGTGTTTAGTGTCAGGGGTCACCAATTTCTTCAGTGGTTTAATTATGCCTTGTTTCCTTGAACAGAAAATCAAATGCCAATAAAAATGCTATGCTTTATCTGAAATAATAATACAATCAACAGTGTGATTGTTCAGGTGCATTAGGAGCAGTAGGTAGTCAGAGCAGTATGTAGTCAGTTTCTGTGTCCTTTTATTTTACTTAGCAGCAATGACAATTTGTGGAATAGAAAAAGTAAGAAAGGAAGGAAATAGACAGAAAGTTATTGTTAGCAGCAAGTATATAAATTTTTGGCAATGTTTCACCTTCATACCTGAAAAAAAGGGTGTGACAAAAGGACGATTATTCCCTTGACACCTCTATTATTGTATGCAATTTTGCCTCCCTCAGTAATGTTTATTTAAAAATTATAAAATTATGGGAAACAAGGACAACAGATTAACCATTTTATAAAGAAATAAATTTGAAAAGAAATCTTTTTATTCAAAAATTTATAAAAACTTATAAAAATATGTAAATCAACTACAATGCAATATTTATTATTTACCATTTTATAAATAACTATGATAAAAAGTCTTGTATTCAATCTAATAAATAAATAGTGTTTAATATCCTTTTTGTCAATTCTCAAGAATAAAGAAAATGTATAAATCCACTTTCATATATTTGGGTTTTATTAAGATTCTAATCATCAATTTTCAAAACAATAAGCATTGTCAAGGGAGTTAAAAGTAATAGCAGTGACAAGGGAATAACCCTTTTTTTTTGACACATCATTTTTTTTGTGGGCATGAAAGTTAAACATTGCAAGATGTTTTTATTTTAACAATATATCAATATAAAAAATTGTATATTGTTTGAAATATTATGGTTAAAACTTTTCTTTTTACTTTAAAAAAAAAAAATTTCTTTGAAATAAACATATCATTGTAAGCTTATAATTGAAAATAAATGTTGTTATATTAAGAATGACAGAAAATATTCAGTATTCCATAGAAAGTTCTTTTTGTGTAGAAAGTTTTCTAAGATGTAAGAGGTGTGGGTGAATATGGATGAGCCTACAGGCATGTCCTTTTTTACCATGACTGATTCATTGTTGTTTAATTTTTCCTTTTGCACATTTTAATATCATTGAAATAGAATTGTGTGAAGTGTTTGAAGTAGAATTTTTTAATTGTCTTGTTTTAATAATTGGTCTATAAAGTGTACATTTTTTGTCACTATGCTGTCTTAAGCCAGAAATTATTCTGACTGTAGTGCATTTTTTGGCCCCTGCATCAGTGTACTTGTGGATTCTATTTCCAGATTACTCATAATCAGTTGTAAAGTGGCTCCCATAACTCATCAGTGACATTATTTTCAGAATTATGTAAGAAACATCTGTACAAAAGTATTTCATTGAAGATGGTTGAATAAATGAAACTGAAATGTTTGTAGAAGATTGGAGAAACCAGTTGGCGAACTAAACACATTGTCATTGCACATATTCTCAGAAGTTTTAACTCACCACAGTTCTTCACCATTTCATCGCAGAATTTCCTTGTACCAAATTTTATGTGAATTCCCTTCCTGAAAAATGGTATATCTTTGATATTCATTTATCTTATTCTTGTAGGTGTGTCTGTGCAGTACCCTGAGATCAGTCTCAGAATAACTTCAAATTGAAGGTACATAGATTATCTTAGTACCTGGAATAGAATAGAAAATACAAAAGCAGTTTTAAGACATCTAGACCTTGAAAACATGAAAACAACAAGAAATTTCATTAGATCAGTGAATGAAATATTTGATGACTTTTAGGAAACTGATTTTACAATAGTATTGGTCAGTGGTGTGGTGTATGTAGGCTATTACAAATTGAACATGTGCTGTGGGTGCCGCTTTTAGTGGGTGTTACTACAATGCCATTGAACATTGAACAAATAATTTGTAGTGCAATATTCATTAATTCAGTATGAAGTACTGAATCATTTGACAACATTCAATGCCAAAGGACTGTCAGTGTCGAATGTTGTGAGTAATATCTTTTTGCTGACCTTGATGTTGAACAGATATGATTGATAAATTTGCATCAGTGAAAAAAAAGAAAGATGCACTTTTAGGCTGAACCAACACCATCCTTATTTCCTTGTTTCCACAGTATGAGTGCAATAACTTATTAAAATATATCTCCTTCTGATGACATTATATGTTCATAATTTCCCAATGAAAAATTTAAAAGATTATTTAAATATTCATCTTGTCATGGACTATTTTATTGATATTAAAACACTAAAAGATAATTTTATAGTGTCATAATGTATTAAAACAAAGTATAATTAAAATATGTTTTCCTATAGTCTGAGGTTATGTGCTTTAAAAGATTTTGTTTTTGTGATAATTGTGTTGCCATAATTTTGTAAAAGTTCATATGGTAAGATTGTAAAAATTTATATTTTCTTTAAATAAAATATGACTAAAGACAGTCTTCTTGTTGAAGTATCATAATTTATTATAGATATTAATGGACTTGTATTTTTGAACTGGTAGGTTGAGATTTCACTTTGGTATGTTATCAGATGTTTAGATAGGGATGTAATTTTAGTACCTTGCAACGGATGCTACTTTCCAGAGAAATGCCTATGGAAGGGTAAAACAACGGATGTCACTTTCCAGAGAAATGCCTATGGAAGGGTAATTCAGGAAGATGAGATCAACAACAAAGAGAGAAATGACTGGAAGTATGAAAGAATTGACAATCCAGTGGAACACTTCAGGTAATTTGCAGTTTAAGCCTTGTGCTCAGTTTCTAATAAAAAATTTCCTGAATAGTTCCATTTAGATGTAAATTTACATCCTTAATTCAAAAATAACAAAGAAATTTTGCTCAAATCTTCTGTTTTGGAGTTATCAACAATAAAATTTCAGACTCATTCGCGTCATGGCTACAGCATGGCAGCCATTACTGGCATTGTTTACTGGCCTCAAGTAGTCATGCACCAAAGATTCACTTGTCTTGCTTAATGTGCACGCAATGTGTAAACTTTGTGCAAAATTTCAAAACAGCATTATTATTTACAAAATAAAAAAATGCAGAAATAATAATAAGAACAAATTTAAGATACAAATTTTTTTTATTAAATTTTGGCATTTTACAAAGCATGATTATTAAGTACCTTAAAATAAGATTTCATTAGTATTACAATTTGCTTTACTATTTATTTAATTATTATTTGTCTTATTATTTAATTAGTTTTATTATAAAGAAAATAACACTTGTCATTGCTTTTCTAAATAACTTAAACAAATCTACCAAGAACCCTAAAACTACGCCTATCCTAACCCTAGCACAGTAACTGAGATGAGTAAGATCAGTTAAAAGGCCATTAACTAAGTATGCTTCTACTCATAATTACTCAAAAGCAAACGTATGTAAACAATGCCAGTAATAGTGGATGGTCTTGACACAAATGAGCCCGAACTTTTATTTTTGATAACTCCAAAACGGTAGATTTTAGAAAAATTTTTTTGTTATTTTCAAATTAAGTATATAAATTTCGATATAAGTGTAACTATTCAGGAAATTTTTATTAGAAATTGAGCACAGAGCTTAAACTGAAAATTACCCAACACTTCAAGGTAGAACTATTTTGTTTAGGGATCAACCAAATTTCTCCAGCATTTTTCAGTGCATAATTATAGCTAATGTTTTTATTTGTATTTACTCCTCTCCCCACTATATATATATTTTTATTTTCTCATAAAGATATATATATATATATATATTTATATATATATATATAATTCCACTAGTAAGATCATTATTCTAATATGATGCAGTTCTTTTAAAGGAAGAAATGCATTATATAGAATTTTTTCTCTTTTTTTCATTCAATTACCCCCACCCAATTTAAAACCAGTAACATAATAACCAAAAATAAGATCTCTCAGCCCACCAGAACTTTACATAAGACTAATGTTGTTTATGAATTCATTTATCCAAAATATGATCAAATCACTTTCACTTCAACTCACATGACATTTATTTGATCAAAGTGCCATTAATATATACCACAAGAATTATATTAGACAGCTTCTTTTCTAATAATACTAGAATACTTTAATAATTGCATACAAAAATACTAAATATTATTGAAGATATTACATTCAACTTAATCAACCATCCATAGATAAAAACAACTATCATCTTAGACTCCATATTCTTGAATATATTTTTAAAAAATATTACATGACTTGCTGTGATCTGTCACATTGGATTTAACATTTAAAAAATGAATGACACTTTTAAAAACAATATGTTGCTTACTTAAAATACACTTAATTTTCTTTCCTTTTCTTTTCTCAATCACACCCTTGATGATGACTTATGTGAGATATATGTTGAATTCCACAATATGAATTTTGGGTATTTTATACATAAACAAAATTTATACTTGTGAAATATTATTCAAACACTAGAAAAGTAGATCAACAAATAAAATAACTATTCTTTTCAATAAGACATGTTTACAGCAATATTACATAACATTTTATTTGCTTAAAACATTTTTTTATTTATTCCATTGACTGTATTTCATGATTAAGTGGGCCTTTTTAAAAATTTTCCTATGATAAATTTTAGTCTCAATACATCACTGATATCAAATAATCACCTCAGAGGTTATTTGAAGTCATCACAGGTCATCAAAAAGCACAGTATGCCATTTGTAACCAAATGGACTAAAATATTGAACTAAGTATGAAGAACAAAAATGTATTTTGACTAACAAATGATTATAGCTATGATCAGGCTAAGCCTCTGAGGTCACTGGATATCATTGGCAATATCATTAATTTGTGGCCTGCATTCTTGAAGGTAAATTTGTGCTTAGGGGAGAAAAAGATGGTAGGATAAGTGGTGTTGACCCCCAAGGTCAATTTTGAATTAAAATAGCATTTTTCAGCTTAAAGTATGAAAACTTTATTTTTTTTTCTATTTTGTTAGTAAAATGTTGTATAAACCTGGAAAACATTTCCAGACAAAATCTCTAAAATTTTCAAAATTAAACTTGATTTTTTCAGCTGTTTTCAATACAATAAAACTCCCAGAAATATGAAAACTAATAGTGGCCCTGTGTTTGAGACATTTTTTCTTAAAAAATAATGCAGTTGAAGAAATAAAGTCTCACCATTTGGAACATATTTGTTGAGAGATTCAGCTATACAAGTTCCATATAGTTTAGCATTTGGTCCAAACAGAGTTGAGTTCCTCAGCTCTCTTGAGCTGCCTGATGTTTGTTCCTACAGGCTTCAACAAAATGGTTATTATGCTTCACAGAAATCTTAAACTTTCTAAAGTTTTACAAAAGAACTTCCTTATCAAGCAACTCCTCCTTCATGTCACATAGACAAATATCCTATGTGGTCTAGGCAAAAAAGATGTGTTCAATAGCAGGATTCTCATAATTCTAAAAGTATTGTTTTTTATTCTGGTAACATCAATTCCCATTAAGTCTCAGCTTTACCATGGCTATTGATATAATGGAATAACCTGTCACCCACAAGAGTGACTACACTATAGGTAGTAACTAAATATAAGTATCTGTAAGTCAACAGAGACCAACTGAAATCTGTTCCAGATGTGCTGGTCAAACTCTCTGCCTCCAGACAGAGAGGAGCCCCAGATGAGGCTATGTCTTGTCTCAGGAAACAGCTACCTGACCTCATTTTATATGTGGTCTACGGGGAATTTTTGGCTGAGCCTACAGGCTCAGATTACCCCATATTAAACTTTTGCCACATCCTACCTCGTGGGGAGGCTGGTAAATATTGACTAGCTGGGATCTGTTGAGCACGACTCAGACTTACGCAAGAACTACCAACCTTCCAATAGTAGCACTCACTACTGGATTGACTTGCAACAACCTTGTGCTTAACTGTTACCTTTATTCTTATTGTACTGGTTTTTACAATAAACCTTTACTTATTTTATCCACCTTGTTTTTCAAGTATATATTCCTATTAGCACGGAATATAACAGCTATCAACAAGGCACAAGGACAATTTGTCAAGGTCTCAATGTAATTTCTCCATACTTTTCTCATAGCCAATTCTATGTTGGTTGTTTTAGGGTTGGATCCCCAAACAACCTTTTCATAATGGCACTCAATAAAATATGTACTAATATTGTGGATTCAGAAGTCCTGTTGATCTAATTGATTACATTATTTGTTTTCTTTTGGACTACTTTCTGTGTGTAAAATAATCTTTTTTATTAGTTATATGCCTAAGAAAAAATATGGTAACATTTTTATTGTGTTGTTATAGTTGCATTTATTTTTCCTGTGCAATGCTAAGTATCCCTGCCTTGTGAGTGTACCTGTAAAAAGATATAAATATATTTAACTTAAAGTCATGATATTAGCAAATCATTAGTGAATACTTAATTGTAAATCATATTAAGTTCATAATTAGACTGTTCTGTTGCCAACAAAGCTTCAAAATCTCTTTCCATTGTGAAACATTGAATGAATTTCTTCCTTTGGCTTTACTGATTATCTCCCTTTCCTGCCTTTCAATTTTCCCTAATTGTCTTCATTGAAAGGAAAAAAATATAAGTCTATTAAATCTTTTTCCTCAGTCAAAACTTTCAAGATTTACAACAAAAAAAGATGAGAAAGTAAAACCTATGCAACGATGTTGGTGATGTGGGATGTCTGGAATTTTTTTCTCAAAATGGAAGTTCTAGGCCTATAAGTAAAATGTTGTTTTTAAGCCATTCATTGCTCTTTGCATTTTGTACATCTATACTTGTAAAATATATGATAGCCAGAGACATCAGTATCAACAGAATTTGATAAAAAAGTAAAATTTTCAATGTTTAAATGTTATCATAGTGCAAAAAATATATTCTTTATTATTTCATTCTTGAATTTTTTAATGAAAAAGATATTGAAAGTGAATTATTTGGGATTGTGACAGTGTTAAAATGTAGTCAAATTGCAGCAATTGTGTTTTTCACTCTTAGCTACATTTTTATTTTATTTTTTGTTTTTCTTCAGGAATGTAATGGAAATGATTTAAATTAGAAAATAATTTTTAATGCTATTGTTTTACAAAAAGGCTAATCTTATGAATCTTAATCTTTTTCATAGATGAAAGTGGTGCATGTGAAATGATTATTGAAGAAATACTTCAAAATGCATTCTTCATTATGGAGAATCTTAAAAGGCTGGAAAACTAATTTTCATTTAACAAAAAAGAAACAGTTTGATGTTAATAATAAAATTTTCAAAATACCAAGAATGATTTTTGCATACTTCTTTGATTATTCTCGACATAAAAAATATTATCAATCTTCTAGAATTTATTTTAAATGACAAATAACCTTGCAGGTTTGTTTGTTCCTCACACATTTAATTGAATCATTTCTATCCTACCATTTTATCTTCACTAGAAAATCCAGTCATCATTTGATTTATAAAAAAGATGTAAGTTCATGCCATTTCATTCTCTTGGCCCTTTTTCTATACTTATGACAAACTGATGAATTTTTCCATTATGGTAGCTGGAACTTCTTTAACTTTACCCTTCAAGCAATAATTTGGCTTAAAACATTTTGACTTATAAGAATGAGTCTATTAATTTCATTCTCATATTTTGAGAGAATTGAATCCAAAGTATAACATTGCTTAACTTCTTTATACAAGAGCCGTTTTTTTAACTGCGTAAGTAAAATTTATTCCGTCAGCAAATCAAAGGGTTCATCTTTAAGAAGTGCCAGCATTCTCTGGTGGAACTCTTCTGCTAAAAAGTAAAAACATGGTATGTCTTCATATGAATGTATATCTATAAATTTATCAGAAAATATGGAAAATTCCAATAGTCATCATAAAGGATAAAAACAGTAGTTAGTCTCCAAAAAAATGAATTCTGGTGACCTACTCATTTCAGTACTAACCACTCTGTATAAAAGCTGTCTAATTACTAAAAGTTTAGTAGAATAAAGCATCTAAAGTTGATGTTTGGTGTTGTCTATTCATTACAATTTATTCAGCTAAACTCACTAGTCCAACAACAGTTGAGCGTATGCTTTATCCACTGATCCAAATTAGCCAGATGCTGAGAGGAAGTATTGCCACTGGTAAAGAATCTTTAATAATTTTCTGGGGATTTTTCACAGTGCTACTTGCAATAAACTGCATTATTAATAAAATTAATATCTGTAAATGTTTTTGAATTCTTTTCCGAAGTGACTATCTTCAAGGAGACTCTGGAAAACTACATTATATATCAAGAAAGAAAACTAAATAAAGTGAGACCCTCTGACAATGAATCTCAGAAAAACAACAGCACTGAGACCTCCTCCGAAACAGAGGAAGAAAATCTAGAAGATCCAGACAAAATTGAACCACCATGAAGACTGCAAAGGACCTGCAAGATGCTGGGTATCTGAAGGATTTTCTCCCATTTGAGTAAAACAATAACCAGGGAAGAATGTGTTAATAATAAACTATCCTGACCTACCTATTTCAATACTAAAAATTCTGTATAAAAGCTGCTTAATTGCTAACAGTTTAGTTTAGCAGAATAAAACTTCTAAAGTTGATATTTGGCATTATCTACTCATTACTGTCAACATTTCGGCTGTTTTACACTCTAACCTTCTTCAGGATCTGTCTATATTTCTGAAATGAGGTATTGTAACTATTTAGACTATTTACATTGTTCAGACTGTTGTTTTCATCTTTACTGTCATATTCACGATGTTTCAGCTGTTGTACAAACTGGCCTTCTTCAGGGTGTATCTATATTTCTGAGATGAGGTATTGTAACTATTTATACTGTTTCCATTGTTTAGACTGTTGTCCTCATCTTTACTGTCATATTCATGACATTTTGTCCATTGTATGCTCCAGCCTTCTTCAGGATCTGTCTATATTTTTGAGATGTGGTATTGTAACTATTTACACTATTTTCATTGTTCAGACTGTTGTCTTTATTTTTACTGTCATATTCACAATGTTTCAGCTGTTGTATGCTCCTGCCTTCTTCCAGATCTGTCTATATTTCTGAGATGAGGTATTGTAACTATTTATATTATTTACATTGTTTGAACTGTCATCCTCATCTTTATTGCCCTATTCACAATATTTCAGCCATTGAAGGTGTCTGGAGCATACAACAACTAAAATATCATGAACATGGCAATAAATATGTCTGAACAATATAAATAATATTGTTATAAGTATGTTTTTGCAAATTCAAGCAATCTGTTCACCATTAAAATGGCCTTAATTTACATTAATTGTATGAAATAATCTACTAATTTGAGGGCTCATTTGTGTGCTAAACATTTATAATAAGTCAGTCAGTTATGTGCCATATATGATAAACGCTTAGTTGATCATGTATCTTTTGATACATGACAGCTGAGGCAGATTTTTTCCCGCAGTAGGTTGCCATTTCTTTCTGTGGTAAACCAGTTACCATCCAAAGCTATAGAACCCAGTCTGTCCTGCTATTTACCTATAGCTGGAGGGAGGAGAAGAGGATTCATACCTTTCCCAAGGGTATTAACATGTAAGTGAATGCAATGGATTCAACTGGAATTTAAACTTGGCTATCTGATTCCAATTAATAAGACTAAGTAATAAATTGATATCATGAAAAAAAACTTTATTTAAGAGAATGAAGAGTTCACTATAATAATTCATTAGCAGAATGGTGAATGCATTCAACTTTGAAAAATCATCAGATATGAGTATGAGTAAAAGAAAATAATTATACCTTATATTGGCTTTAATAATACTTTAACAAAAATAAGCTGTAAACCCTCCAAACAACAAAATTGAATTAAACATTAATCTGTTATTTCCTTAAAATGCAAATGAACCTCTAAAATTAGTTACATAGATATAGACAATTTTTAAAGTCTTTTTTAATATAAATAAGTGTTTGACTTTTTCTTTAGCAGTCAGCTCTGAAACTTAAAATAAAAATTAAATCATAGAATATCTCTGTCATCAGCGAGTAGAATAATTTAATTGTTGCAACTAAAAGCTAACTTTTCTACATTTTTAAACAGAAATATTTTTATTTTTATTTGTTTTAATCAATTTTGCTTTATTAAAACTAGTTTTCTTTTTGGAATAAATGTTGGTAATATTATTTTAAGATAGAAAAGCCATATTTAATTTTGGTGAATGTTGTGAGAGTTCAACAACTGAACTAGGGAAATATATAGTGTAGACAAGTAGAAAACTGACTCTTAAAGTAGCTTTTTTGCTCGTGAAATATCATTGTGCAAATATTAATGCATATCTATGTTTTACACATGCATGCAAAAGTAGGGAGATGTTTTCCATTGTATGTTTGGGTGTATTGAGCTTGCATATTGTTTGAATGTTAGTGAATGCTCTCTTGTATGTAAACAAGAAAGATTCACGCAGAGTTTTAAAAAGTATTTGAATATGGAAAGACAACATGTCTGCATAACCCTGGATCTTGAAAATGATAAGAAGCATAGTTAAAATCATTCAGTTGCTAACATGCAGACAATATTTATTTTATACAGTTTCTTGTACATAAACAAGAAAAGTAACTAAAAATTTAAAAAGAAGCTGTTTTATTTTCAACCCATATTTTCCTGGTATCAGTTTAACCTTATGTCTTTTTTTTAAATATCCAGACTATAACTATAAACTATAATTTGGAGCAGTGAAAATTTCACTGAAATATTTTGGAAAGTTTCCAAGTTTTATCTGAAATTAAGAGAATATAAACTTTATACAAAATGGTCACAAAGTATACAAAAAGGAAGACATTAGTTTAAACAGATGCCTGGAGGATATGCCTCAATGAATGTGTGTATATAGGTTTTTATATGTATTTGTTTATTCATATAATTTTGATTAGAAGGCATTTGTGATAGATCAATTGGATAACAATTTTAAAAACTCTTCTAAAATAATTAACATTTATCCTATTTTTATTTCCTTTTGCTGTTAGATTAAAAATTACATATTTTTTACAATGATGTTCACCCTGTACAAGGCCCAAGAGCCACTGGAGATAGAGGGTTACAGAGTAAGAGGCACCACCTCAAGCAAGATGATAATGCCACCAAGATGCAAGGGGCCTCTGGAAATGAAAGAGAAGGAAAAAACTTTAGAGGGAAGAAGAAACACAATCCTAAACTGAAAACAAGAGATAAACCTCTATTCCTGAAGACCAGGGAGGTTTTTGATCACTGAAGTAGTGTTGAATCTTGTCTGTATTCAGATAGTTTGATTTCTGAAAATGAAAAAAAAAACTTACTAAATATTTCAATTAAATTTTTGAAAGTTAAATTTCTGAGCTTAAAATCTCTGTAGAATTCCTAACTTAGAATAGCATCCTGGGCAACAAGGCTTCTTCTGATCAGGAGGTTCTGTGGATCGTTGAACAACATCTTAATTGCTGTTGTTACCAGGTCCACCCTGACTCTGTGTAGTAGTACCTGTTAGGGTCCCAAATATGGGCAAATAGTTAATCCCCCAAACTGGGGTTAAAACACTATAAAAGTATAAAAATACATTTTTAGAGTAAAAATACCAGCCACACATTTTCATAGCAAAAAGATTACTAGCAATACATTTGTGTAATATATATATATATATATATATATATATATATATATATATTACCAGCAATACATTTTTTTAAAAGAAATAACTAATTCTCCCAAGAAAATTAAATTTTGGCATTAATATGACCCATGACGAGTTGATATGCCACTAAACATGCAAACAAATAACTTAAATAAAAATGACAGAAAGATTAATGTTTTTTATGTATCAAGTATTTTTATGAGAGTAAGATTTGAGTAAAAATATTTGCTATTATAATTCTGTTGCAAATCTATGAAAAAAAACTTTTCACAGAAATGATGCAAATCAGTAAGTGTTGGTTAGTATAAAATCATTTTCCCAAGAGTTAAAAAAAAGTTTTGTTTGTCTTGTATTTGTCAGTATACTATTCAGGCTGTATATGAGCATGTGACAGTGTGGTTAAAACATTAACATTCAGACCTTGAGATGCAGGTTTAAATCCCTCCATGTTCAGGTTGTCAGTGAGGTGTCTTCTTGATAATACTGGCCTGGGGAAACAATCTCAGTGTGTGGCACTGTTGAGAATTGTCTGAAAACAACACCTTCAGTTGAACCCAAACCTTGTGAGTGAAACTGGGTAAATGGAACTATTTTAAATTTATCAATGGTTGTGCTAGCCTGAAGTCACAAGTTATCATGACTGAGAGTTTGAGCCTTGTTCAAATCTTTGAGCATGCCAGATTATGTGCTCTCTCCCAGAAATTGTAACTAAAGTCTGCTCAGTATAGCTGCAGTATAATAACTAGAAGAAACATAAACAGGCCTGAGCAGGCATCTACAACAGGGATTAGGTAGTCATTCTAGCAGGTAGGCATATTAAGATATGAGCAGCTGGCTATATGTTTAGTATACTCACAAATCATTTGTATTTTTGTGATAAAGTAACAAAATTTTAAATGTTTTTGTATGACCCCATGATCAAACTTTTCTCATATTACTCTCACCAAAATATGTTAATATCTCTGTTCTCTTACATCAAAAGATTCTTTGATTTAATTGTTTTGAGATAATGTTTATAGTTTTTATCTGTGATCTTTTGAAAATGTTTGACCCACATAGCCAATATAAACGGTACATTGTAAGAAAAACAAAACAATGAACTTGCTGTACAGAAGTGTTTTACATCATGACTAAAAAGTTTTATGAAAAATATTCTCCAGCCAAGTGTATAGAAATTTAAAATTCCACAGAATGGAATTGAAATCTGATTCTTGTCTGAAGAATGTTCTCTGGTATTTGTCTTTCTGACTTGAATGTCTAAAAGTGATTGAATTACAAAGATAATACTTTGACCAACTTATTTCAACAGTTCTGAGCACAAACTCATCAACAGTCACAGAGACACACGCCCAGATCTTGAAATTTCTTTACTTGTACATTTTTAATCAAAGAAAAGATCTTTGTTGTCATCAGTTTTTTAAAATTCTTTTCTCAGGGATTAAATGAATTAATTATATGTAGCATATAAAACTATTGTTTTAATAATATTGAATCAGATGCATTGTACAATAAATCTCTTCACATTTATATGTCTTTACAATTGAAACTGGAAACTCATCTTGATCGTTATACTTACAATGTTTCATCCATTGCACACTCTCTCCTTCTTCAGGTGTCTGTTGTACTCAGTAATCTTCTTGGAATTTTGAGCCAAACCCTTTATTCAGTCCACAGGCTAGATAGCTCCCATTCTGCTTTCGATGTTTAACTGATATCTCATATCAGGTAATACTCTCTTGGGTGGCATTATTTATAAAAAGTACTTGAATTATGAAATGTTCGCATAACACTCGATCTTGGACATGATTGAAATCACTTAGTAACTAACAGACAAGAAAAGTTAGTTAAAACTTTAAAAAAAAATCTTTGTTGTTTTTATGATACATGTATCAATACAAATTATATATATATATACTTCCCAGAGACTAGTGGATTAAAACTTTGGTCAAAACATAGATGAAAGAAATGGTATCTGAAACAATTGCTATCTGGCTTGATGTAGCTGTAAGTTCTATGCTAACAGATTCTTTTCTCGATTGTGGAACTCCCTTCCGGCTCCCTGCTTTCCAGCCAACTTTACTCTTCAAAAATTTAAATGCAATGTCAATTGCTATCTCCTGATTACTCTTTTCACTTCCCACACATTATTAATGTTTCTGTTCCTAATTCTTCCACACCCAGTAACCCCTTGTGTCTTAGTGGCTTTACTGCCTTGCATGGGGTGATACTGATAAAAAAAAACAAAAAAAAACACCCATCTTATTCACCCGACACAAAATATCCCTGTCCAGAAGAAGGCCATAGAATACAATGGGTGAATATTTGTGTCTATAATGACTATAAGCTACTTGATGAAATGGTAAGGAATATAATATTGATACGAGCAAATCTACTATTCTGTCTTTCTATAATAACTCTCCAGAGAATAAAATTTAATATTTCCATTGTCACTTATGACAGATGAAGATCACACATTCCTGATTGATTTCAAGTTTTGGCTTTTATTGTTTGTTACTCTGAGCATTGTACCCTCCAGGCTTTTTCAAGTGTTTTTCATTGTATTTTGTAATTTTCTTTGAAAGTTTGAACCCAGGCCTGGTGGATGAAAGTGTTATTTTTTAATCCGTTTCACCCCATGCAAGACAGTAAAGCCACTATGACACAAGGGGTTACAGAGTGTGGAAGAATTAGGAAAGGAAAAATTAATAATGAGCAGAAAGAGAAACGTTTAATCAGGAGGACAGTAGGTTGCAATTGACATTGCCTTTAAAATTTTGAAGATTATAGTTGTCTGGAAAGTATGTAGTCTGAAAGGAGTTCCAAAAGCAAGAAGTGCAAGAAAAGAAACTTTTAGCATAGAACGTATGGCTATATCTAGCCAGCTCACCTGTAAATTAATGAGATCTCGATGCCAGTCTTATACTGCACTTAAATTCAAAAAGTTTTGTACCATAGCGAAGAGCTCATGTGAATAAGTAAAACAGATCTGGTTCCCTGGCAATTGTGAATTCAATCCCTGGGTCACAATGCAAATAAAAGTGTAATGATGTCATTGCCATTACTTAATTGCTGTTGTTCCCAGGTCCACCCTGACTTGGGGTGGTAGCAACTGCTAGGGTTCCAAGTATGGGCAAATAGTGAACACACAAAAAAAATACAACACTATGAATGTATAAAAATACATTTTTATAGTAAAAATTCCAGCAATGCATTTTTTATTAAAATATTATCAACAATACCTATTTATAGTAAAATTACTGACAATACATTTTTAAAGTAAAATGACCAGCAATACATTTTATCTATAGTCGAATGCATACAATTGCGTTAAAAATATATTTGGTTAACGCCATAGAATTGTGTTCAAAATATTTAGATATTGGCATTAGAGGTTGATATGCCACTAAACAAAAATCAACTAACAAGAAGATAGAACTTAATTTATTTTTCATATGTAAAATTACATTTTATTCAGCTCCAAACTTCATTAATTATTATCAGACGGTGGGTTTGGTTAATCCAAATGTGAACCTTACATTCACTTGCTTGATGTCTGAGACTGACCTTTTACCACTGGGGTGAGTATTTATATATCTATCTCCATCATGCTACTTTTTCCCACACTTGCAACCCAGGTTTAACCAGGCTCATCATGAAAGTCTGTTCTTGGTGGCTAGGAAATTATCTTAGTTCAGCTCTGCACCTGGTTTCCTTGAAGGTCTGGTGTGATATTGAGTGCAAAATCTATTTTGGCTTCATCCAGGGTGAGATGCATACTGCAAAAATTATATACTCTGATTCAGAGAAAGAAACAGGTATGCGATATAATGGTAAACAGAATGGAGAATATTATCTGATACAAGATATTCCCTAACCATGGAAGCCAGAATAAGTGAAATCTTCCCAGTTTGATAAATTAAAAGGTTTGGTTCAAAATTCCCTGATTGACAAACACCTGAAAAAGTCTGAGAGGGTACAATGGCCAAAATGTTGTAAGGAAAACAACAAAGATGAGTTTCTGATTTAAAGGCATTCCTCATCTAAAAAATTCCAACAGAAATCTCTTCATATTACAGGATTGCTTAGTTCCTTGACAGATCTTTTAATAACTCTAACTTTTTTCCATCTTGTTCTGATAATCATTTATTTGCAGAGAAATAATGACAAACATCAAGATAACTCAGTAAATGAAAATAAATCATTGCCTTAAAGGAAGGAGTTGAAGTTTGCTCACTTGCTGAAAGTTTCAGTCATTTATTACCAAAGTTTACAAAAAGTTGGAAGCCACTGCCAGGTATTCTACCGCAAAACACCTGCTTAGGGTCCTAATAGCATCAGAACAACTATATTTGTACATAAGGTTAAAAACTATCTATTAGAATTCCAGAAATTCAATTAAAAATCAAAACAGTGAGCTTGTTCAGTAAGTTGAAACATCAAGTGTCTCGAATGCTTTGGTTTTTCACTGATGAGGAAAAATTTTATCAAAAAATAAAGGTCAACCAAAGGAATGATAAATGGTTTGGCAGAGACCCTAAGGGCATTTCAATGGTCATACACACAAAGTTTCCAGCAACTGTGACAGTTCTGGGAGTTGTGAGCAATGAAACATATATCATACCTCCTTTCCTCAGGGCTTAAGGCTCAATGATGAATATGAGGAGGTGTTGGAAAGGTTTATGAGGTCTTGGAAAGAGAGCATGAGCAAAGGAAAACTGTACATTTATCAACAAGACTCTGCATCATTTCATAAAGTAAAAAAAAAAAAAAAATGGATGAGTTACAATCTCTACGATCATACTCCCCAAATATAAGGCCTCCTACCTCTCATGACCTGAATCCACTGTTATATGAGGTATAGTCAAGAGAGAGGTCAACCAATGCCCCCATAACAATATAAAATCTCTGAATGTCCAAAGTAGATAAAAATCATGTGACTTGGGCATGTCAACATTTCAGACCTCATATGGAAGCAGTCATTAATGCTAACTGGATTTATTAAGTAGATGTATCAAGAAGAGTTTAAAGATTATTCATGACAGTTTTTTTCTCAAATAGAACTCTTCTTTCATGACTTGTATGTCTTTTACTAAATTCATGCAAATTTCTTCAAAGAATGTGCAACCCTGTATATGCAAATTAGTTATGCAATGTCAACAATAAAATATATTCTAATGTGTTTACTCCAAACTCTGCAGCTTATGCTAATGCAATATATCAACATTTCCTTGCCTGATACCATTGAGAAAATAGTAAACTTAATATCAGTATTATGTAATTAACCAAACTCTCTTTGTTAATATTATTGAATAAACATATTTTGAAATATTTGTTACTGTGAAGGAAACATTTTAAATCAGTTACATTCATGAGACTAATAGTAGATTACATTAATAGCAGCAAACAATAGAATTTGAAAGCAGACCAAAGTCTATTTGTTTTCTTATTTTACATAAATGGCTTAAAAGTAGACAAATAAAAGGTTGAATGATCTGTGCTACATAATTACTTCTTTAAAAATATTTTTTAAACAAAGAATACTTAAAATGAATAAATGCACTCTGATGTGCAATAGGTTGAACTTAATAATAACAATTATAAATGCAATGTCATTGAATTTAAATACTTTTTAAAAGGCTGTTGCGGGTGGAATATTGGCCCCCAAACAGATATTGAATGATGGAAGACAACAACAAACAAATCAAAGACTTGGGTTAAAAAAACATATTGTCAAGTTTATCTTGGAACTGCTGCTGATGGCTGGAACTGTAGGCTGGCTGTAGGCTGTTGGAACAGATACAACACTTTGACCCTCGTGATCTTGATCACAGAATGCTTGGGTATTTACCCATACCTCTCCACTGAGGTAGGATGTGACATGATGTCAACCACAAGTGAGTCACACTCTGCCCAAAGATAGTGATGCAAGTGAGAGATGATATGCATCCCCCAGCAAGACGATGAAATGCTTGGGTACAAAAATTGCTCAAGCCCCCGCAACTGTTGGTTGCACAAGGTCGGGCACAAAGCTTGTTTTAGCTGGTCATGTCTGTGGAACAAATACTACACTTTGATCAGAGTCATCTGGGCTGTGAAACATGTGGGTATTTACCCATGCACTCCCCCACTGAGACAGGATGTGACACAAGATCAATTATTTAATGGGGGAAACCGAGCACTTACACTCAGATCATTGGTCAAAATTTATTCAGCCCCTGCTTATGCGGGATCAAGCACAATGCTTGTCTTAGCTGGTCATGGCCACAGAACAGATACTACACTTTGAATGTTGCCACTGAGATGGGATGCGACACAAGGTCAGTTTTTATGTGTGGAACTTGAGCACATACACTTAGACCAGGTACAAAAATTCCCTGAGCCCCCACAACTGTTGGTTGTGCTGGCCTCAGTAACGAGCATCAAACCCCCTCTCTAGTACAATGAGAGAGTGCAACCTCAGGCAACTGTACTCCAGGACTGTGCAGTATGATTTTTCTCAGCTGCAACTCTGTCCACAGACAGAGGCCACAACTGAGTTGCACATAACTTAGAAATGATAATCCTCCCATGGCATATGCCAGGGAAAGCTGGTTTTTTTTTGTCACTTTTGAGGCCTTAGTATAATTATTAAGTGGAAAATATTGAACTAAAAATTTCTACCTATTAGCAATTTTCTATTGAAATATTTATATTTATTTTAAGTTGGTTCTTTCTCTATATTCTTATGTGACTCAAATGAAGAGTTCAAATTTAGAAAGATCTTTTAGAAGGAAGATATGACACTCAAAAATATCTTTAGAAAAACAGACTTTATCTGATATCTCAGATATAACTAGTATGAATAGAAACATAGCATTGTATTATTTTTTAAGTTTTGTTATCTTTTCTCAATATCTTTAGTTTGTTATTGTGTCATTGTTTAGTGAATTTCTGTATAGTTCATAAATCACTTGGAACAGATGAAGTCACTGAAAATCCTGTCTCTTGCACCACCTGGAAGTATTTATGGGGACATTTAAAGCAACAGATATCCTGTTTTGAAATGTTATATGTACAAGTTGAAGGGTGGTTCTTTTTCCTCAAATGCCATACCACATGTTTTAGAAAACTTATAAACTTAACAGAGTGATAATATCAGTTCCTGTTGATGGCTGAAATTAAGCAATGTACTCAAAAGTCAGGCTTAAATTCATTTCAAAAGGAATTTGGTGCTATAAAATTAATCTGAAATTATTTTTGATAAACTATTTAAGAGATGAAATAGTATTTATTTATTTAAATCTCCATATGAACTACTCTGTGACATTGTTTAATGAAAATTGCTAAAAGAAATATATGTGACATTCTTTTAGTGACTACAGATATCAGGGAGTGGTTTAACTATATTTTTTGTGCAATAAGGAGATAAAATCTTAGAATGAATATTCAATAAATTACTAGTGTTTCCACAAGCCAGTGTCACATTATTAAGATAAAATAGTGTATTTTAGGATAACATTCTTATTTGTAACAATTATAATCAAATAAACTATAAACTAAGATTAAGCATAAATTTATATTGACTTCCTTACTGACTGTTATTAAATTATATTTAGCAACAGTCAAGAAAAAATATTCTTGTAATTTGATCAGAGTTACTTATAATAGTTCTTTATGAAATTTAACACTCATTGAATATTTTAGGAGGTGCTGAAAAGTTCTTGGCTTAACTCACTTCTCAGAATCTGACTAAATATCAGAAATATTTTTTGTAAATATAGCATCCCTAGAATATTATTGGTCCTAACCTCAAATCTCAGCTTCAGTTATTTTCCCAGTGCTATAAAATAGCTTTTGTGCGCCTATTCTACAAATATTTCCATGGTAATTGTTCTGATGAACATTCTTCTATGGTACCCTTTATGAATTTAAGTTCAGTACTAGCATTTCTCACTTATGAAGCTATCTTCTGGCCTCTTACTTTCTGGTCAACTTTGATCTTCAAAAATTTAAATGCCATGTTAATTGTTATCTTGTATGAGATTGGCAGCTAGGTCTCATCATTTTACAGTTGAAATTGCTAGATGTAACCCTAAGTTCTATGCTAACAGTTTCTTCTCTCACATTTCTCACTTGTAGAACTCTCTTCTTGCTTCTTGCTTTCCAGTTGACTTTGATCTTCCAAAATGAAAATGCAATGTCAATCTTCTGTCTTCTTAATTCCTTTTCTTTTATTCTTCTCTCTCCTTGATAGTTTTTTATCTCATATTCTCTCACACTCAGTAATCCCTTGCATCTTAGTAGCTTCAGCGCCTTGCTTGAGGGTGAAATGATAAAAAATTGGTTTGGTAAAGAACTTTTCATCACCAGCTTCTTCAAATATTTTCTTGCTAGCCAGTTCAATATTTTTGCTTATTACTGTTTTCATTTTTCTCAGATCTCTTTTTATGACATTTTTAAAGCTATTTCTTTCCTAATTCTTATCTTGTTAATTTTTCAGTTTCTATTTTGACTTTTTTTCATCACTATTCAACTTTGAAACAATTTCCAATATTGTGTTCTCAGCACTCAATAACTTTAAAATTTCTTGTTCTTTTCTGAGGATATATCTTTCTTATGACCCATGGTATTTTTTTAGATAAAAGGAATTAAAAAATAAATATTATGTCATTAAATAAATTTATTTACAATATTATGAACAAGAATTTCAATTGCATAAATTTCATACCAACAAATAATTTACTGTAATAAAGATAACACAGCTATTTACTCCTGGCTCGATAGTCTAAGTCAGACAAAGTAAAACTGGCAGCTGCTCTTGAAAATGACCTTCAATTAATTAACTGGAACAAGAAATGGATTGTAAATTTTAATGCCTTCAAAACAACTACTATCATTTAATCCCCATAGAGAATTTTTTCTGCTTTCTGTCAGAAGAGCAACTTATTGTGCCTTTTTGATCTCATAGTGGGGTGATTATATTGAATTGCTAGGTCTACTGCTAGGAAAGTTGGTTCACTGTTTTGTGCCAGACAATTCTTTTTGCTAGAATCCATCTTGCCCATTTTCATCCATGCATTGAATATTGCTGCCTCATCTGCTCTGGTGCTTGAGTCTGTAATGTTATCAGTCCTAAATTGGCATCTAGATTTTACTCACTATCTTACTGCCACTGCATTCCTTCATTCATAACAGTTATTCTAATGAGCTCTCATCCTTGGTACCTTGACTGCATAAATTTAAGCAGACTACTAGATTGGCAACTAGGTCTCATCATTTTTCTGTAGAAATAGCTAGATGTAATAATAATTTCATTGTTAAATAATAGTTTAGAAAGTATTAATTTTTAGAGAAGTGTATTTCTGTTCTGACTTCCTCAGTTTGACCTTAAGGGCCAGATACAAGACAAAATAAAGCAAGTCAATTTTGATTGTCTGAACTAATATGGGAATGATAGATAGAGAAAGGTTGTTTGGGAAGTTAAGTCTAAGACATCAAACAATGTAGACAATATTCCTTTTTTTTGTCTGAATCTGTTCCCCAGTGCAGAGAAAGCAACCCCACTGGATAAGTAGAAATCTAAACATTGATGTCTTTAATAAAATAGTTAAGTTTAACATACCCATTGTTGATGTCTTTTTATTTCTGAACCAAAACTGACTAGTGATTACCAGCCAGTAGAAGATGAGAGAAGGGAGAGAAGATACAACAGTATGAGTGAATCAACACTGTCACCCAAGACCTCCCAGCATGAGGGAGGTAAACAACATTAGAGGATTTGGTGCAGTGACCAGGACCTCCCAGCATTTGCACAGAATGAGAGTTACAACACAATGTGGAAAAGTTTGGAGAGGAATTTCTGACTCAGGGCTCAAAAAAGGAAATATGAAAAAATTAATCATAGCATAAGGACAGAAAAAAGAGAAATTGTAAGTATTATGTGCTACTGCTCACACACACACACACACACACACACACACACACACACACACACACACACATCTAAGCAACAAGCCAAAATAGAAGGTAATGATGGAAAAAAGGAAAAAAAACAGTAAACAGACAGGGTTTGATGGATAGACAATGATAAAAAGATGAATAGAAAAAAGAAAGAAATGACCTCCACACTTATGTATACATACTGGTGTAGCAATGTCAATTTTGATGAAACATTTTAGTGAGGGACTGATTTTATTGTTTTATTTTGTCTTTTTACAAAAGTTTAGAACCATGTGTGAAAATCTATAGTTGATTTTGATTGGCACACTGTAATGTTGTATGTCTGGCAGTCTGTGGCCATGTGGATACCTGAATTTGCATATGTAACGCAATGGAAAATTGTTTTGAAAAAGAAAGACTGACAGGTTTAGTGATTGGTCATTCTCACTGTGATTTCTGTGGACTATTAATGAGTTGAAAATTATGGGACTATGGCTTTGCATGCATTCAAATGTTTAAGTTTAGAATTACTTTGTTAAATGTAATTAACTGATAAATGATTGTTTTGTTCATTTTTGTAACAGAGTGTGAAATTCTTTTTTTTTATTTTAAGAGCCATATGTGTGTCCTTTTGCCTTCATTGGTTGAAGAATTAAGTTGTTAATTAGTGAATTTTGTGAGTTAATTTTTGTGGAAAAATTAATTTAATTAATTGTTGTGGGGATAAGTAGATTTGATCTGCATAGTTTTAGGTTTCGAAAAGTGTTTGGGTCTGTGTCCTGGGTGGAGGATTGTCACACCTGGCTATGTAGATAGGGGAACAATGGTGGGTAGATTGGGAGCTTTACGCTATGAAGTATTCAGTATTGAGTGAATATATCACTAAGATACCTCTGAGATTAAGGAAGAGCCCTGACAACCAAAAGGAATCGGTCAAGTGGCTTGTGGAATACCAGATCATAGTAGATGACTAATGGAATGAAACCCTTGTAACCATGGTAGAGCCAATAATAGATTAGTTAGGAAATGCTGAGTGGGTGTGGTTGTTTTCCCTGTGGAGGCAGTCAGGGGCAGAATGAATTAGAGATGGTGCGAGTTAAGTTTTGGCACACAGAGGTAGATGGTTAATAATAGTAATTATAGAAAATTAATGGTGGTAAATTTGTGAAGATTTGTGCAAGTACACCCTTGTGAAAATTAATTGAAACGACCGTTTTAGTTTCCTTTCTTTCACCGTGCGGTCAGTTTTAGACCCACTGGAATGACAAGGTGTAATTGATTTCTATTTTTTCTCAGATTAGGTCATTTGCAGTGATGTGCAGTAATATGAATCTATTTTTGGAGTGTATGATGAAATTTGTTTGGCCTTGAAAAATATTGCATCATCCGTGATTGCCACAAATTTTTATCACACCCAGGCACTATTGTCTCAACTGTCAATTAGTAGTCCTATGGCCATTGTCTGCAATGGATGTTACTCCAAGGAAAAGTGTAATGCTGCATGAAGGCACTGGTAAGCCTTACCAGTGAGAAAATAAAAGTACTATAGACTGGCCCAGAAACTCTCCTGATTCAAATCCAATCAAGAATCTGTGGTCAATCTGCAAGGAATGACTTTGTGGAATGGACATACGAAGTAATAATATGTACACTGGGTCATGTTTCATTGGAAAAATATGAAAAAAATAAATAATAACAGAATTATTCATTTTGTTTCAATTAATTTGCACAAGAGTGTACATATGGTAATACACAAATAACAAAGTAATTTATTGGTTATGGTTGAATAAATAGGGTGATAATGGACCGTATGTGCTGTGTCACTGTGAGTAGGAAATAAGTGTGGATCATAGTATATTTAAAGTGTAAAATTTAGGTGGCAAAGCTGTGGCTCACTTGTGGTTATTGGTTGACACTATGGCATGGGGATTTTTGGCATGCATTGTGTGACTTTTGGATCAGTATTTTTTTTCTGTGAATTGTATGTACATTTTGTGTAGTCTCAAGTAAAGAGGCAAGAAATTTTTTTCTCTCCAGGATTGCAGAGGTGGCATCTGCTGACTTGGGTAGAGGTTCCATTGGAGTTGTGAAAGTTCACTGCTGGAGAGATTTATATCCAAACTGGTGTCTGAGGCATTGACCTTGGGTCACAGAAGCTAATGACCAAGAATAGACACAGGATTATCTGGTATTGTATTTTTTTGTTAAAAAAAATGTTTGTGAAGCATGAAAAACTGGTCAGTTTTGTTGTTTATATTCATTCTTTTTCAGGAATGGTTTATGTGCATGTCAGAGGGATCATGTGACGAAGGCCCAACGAAGAAAAAAATGTAAGCAGCACACCTTACAGACACGAAAGAGTAGAGGGGATTTTAGAGTAATATTGTTGAAATAAAATTTGTGAATTAATTTTTTTTAATGATTAGGTAAGGAATGTTTAGCAGACTATTATTTTTTGGAGAAGTGAATTTCTACTCTGACTTCCTTAGTTTGACCCTAGGGGTCAGATACAAGACAAAATAAAGGAAGTCGATTTTGATTGACTGAACTAGCATGGGAATGATAGATAGAGAAAGGTTTTTCAGTGAGTTGAGTCTAAACCATCATACAATGTAGATGTGTTTCCTTCATGTCTGGGAAGTGGCTTCCCAGTGGGGTGAAAGAGCAATCCCACTGGCTAGTTAGCGATGTATATGTTGACATAAATAAAATAGTTAAGATTAAAATTCCCTTTGTTGATGTTATTTTTTATCTTTGAACTAAAACAACTAGTGATCACTGGCTGTGAAAGAAGAAGGCAACATTATTGAATAGAGCCTATCCCCCAAGACCCCCTAGCAGGAGGGAGATCGTCGCTCAGGACCACCCCAGAATGAGAGGGCTATACAATGCTACTCTAATACTTTGTTTTCTCACCCTTCTCACTTCTGTAAATTTTTCTTTACTGTTGAACTAACTAAATGCTAGTCTATGTTATTATGTAGGCTCTATTCTAATAGTTTCTTTTCTTAGCCTTGGAACTCTCTTCCAGTTTCTTGCTTCCCTACCAACAATGTTAAAAAATGTAAACACAATGTCAATCATCATCTTCTGTCTTCCTGAATCCTGTTCTTTTATTGTCCTTTTTTCTTCATTCTTCTCATTCACTTTCACTCCCAGTAACCTTTTGTCTCTTAGCAGCATTATTCCCTTGTTTGTGATGAAATGATTAAAAAAAAAGATATATTTGGCTTACAGCTATATCATGTTGAAACACCAGTTCTTGTCCAATCACCAGAGTTAAACAATGTTGAGCCTGGTCATTATATAAAAAAGAGGGTACAAATGAAAAGTTTTAAAATTGCTAAGATTTTCCATTTCACTGAAACAGACTTTAAACATGAGAGCATTATTGCCACCTCTATCTTTCTTTCTGTCTTTCTTCCTTCCTTTGTTTCATTCATTCTTTATTTCATTCATTCTTTCTGTCTTTTCCCTGAAACCAAACAGCAACATTGATATATCTTTTCTTCCATCTATGCTCCTAATCAGAGGAATGGCCCATTGTTTATCTGAGGCAATAGCAGAGTGTAACATACATGCTAATTAACTAAGGATGACCTGGATGACCACTTGGGAATATCAGATGTTGTAGCTTGGTGATGTGTTGATATAATGGATAACAGCTCAAAATGAGAAATAAGAGAGCAAAATTCAAAATTCTTTCAAGTTCAATAGATTCACTTATACACAAATACCATTGGCAAAAGTATGAATCCACCTGAGTTAAATAGTAGGACTTGCATCTTGAAAACCCATTGTTACAGTTACAAGTTCTTTCCAAATCTTTCAATATCCCCTGAGCCAGCACAGAAGAGGAAGGCTCACCAAACCACATAACAATGGCAAATGAACACTAGATAGAGTTGAGTCATGCGAGTACACATTCTGCTGTAGGCAAAGAGAGTTTTCTTTTAAATGCTATTAAACAAATTTATTTACAATCTGATGAACAAGCATTGACTTGCATAATAAAATATCGTACGGTCAAATACTGTATTGTATTAAAGATAAATATTATAAACTGAAATTCACAAAGTATGTTTATCATAAAGATACTGAAAATTTGACCAATAGCAGTTGTTGTTGTTGTTGTTGTTGTTGTTGTTCTTCTTCTTCTTCTTCTTCTTCTTCTTCTTCTTCTTCTTCTTCTTCTTCTTCTTCTTCTTCTTCTTCTTCTTCTTCTTCCTCCTTCTTCTACTTCTTCTTCTCCTCCTCCTCCTTCTCCTCCTCCTTCTTCTTCTTCTTCTTCTTCTTCTTCTTGACATTGGCTATGATAACCCCCCACAATATATCATCCTTTGTATATCTTATCTCTTGTCTTTTTGTTATCTCTCCTAAACTGCTATCCATTTATTCAAGCTCTCTAGATAGGTCATGCATTGTTTTCCTCTGTCTCTCTTGTCTTCAATATGTTTTGTGAATGTCAAATTTTCCAAATTTGAAAAACATTGATTTACATAATAAAATCCCACCTGATGAACCCAGTCTTCAATGTTGTTACCTCTTTCCTCAAAAATCTGATGAAACTGTGTAATAAACTTTTAGAAAAAAACTTTTCATCATGAGCAGATAATAAAGTCTCTAAAGGTTGTGATGGATTTTTTATTTAATAATCTAACAGAGTTTTATTGCTTAAACATTATTTTTAGTGTATACTTGTATTTGAGTAGACACTCCAAATATTTAAGTAGTGAGACAAAAATAAATAAATATACTGTTTAATAAATAAACAGTGCATCTACTCAAATACGAGTATCCATAAAAATGACATTTAAGTTATAATAAAGTCTGCAAAAAGTAGTTAAATAAGCATGATAATTTCCAGCAACATGTATTTATAAAATGTCAATGCAAACATTAATATTTACTAGACAAATGGTAATAAAATGTGGAGAGCTACAATATTTATTGTAGACAACATTCCTTAGTTAGTAAGCGTGTATGTTACACTCCGCCATTACCTCAGATAAACAGTGGACTATTCCTCTGATTGTAAGGATAGATGGAAGAAAAGATATATCAAAGACACTTTTGGTTTCAGGAAAAAGAAAGAAAGAATGAATGAAGTAAAGAATGAATGAAATGAAGAAAGAAAGGGAAGATAGAGGAGAGGCAATAACATTCTCATGTTTTATGTCTACTTCAGTTGAAATCAAAAACCATGTCAATTTTTAAGCTTTTCATTTGTATCCTCTTACTTTTTAAAATAATGACCAGCAGTCATATTAATGATTGTTATTGTAATATTCTGTTACATTTGTTAAGTTCAAGTATTTACAAAGGCAACGGGGGAATTTCTATAGGTATTTTATAATTGTGGAACTTGCAAGGAGCTTATTCAATCATTAACTTAAGAATTAAGTATTATCAGAAAATGAAATTAGGAAAACCATGAAATGTTCATCCGTATTGCTAGTTTAAATTATTAACAGAAAACTTTTCAGTTATCTTAAAATAGTTCTTTGGCATGAGACAGATCAAGTAAAGATCTTTTCTGTACACAGATGAAGCAAGTTGTAAGGAAATAGTAGTTTTTTTGCTGATTGACAAAACAGCATTGAATTGATGACAATTCTTGAATAGCTGATACCTTGCAAGTAAAATGTTTATCTTTAGCTCATCTATAAATTTCTCTTTCTGATTTCTAAATACAATGTAATGTGTGCCTTTATTGGCTTCCCGTAAATTTCTTTCTTTAAACAACCTCTGCTGACATCATCAAACATTTATAAATTGTCACAGATAATCTATCAATATTATGTTTGGATATAAACTTTGAAAGCCAGTTTTTGAATGTAGAAAAACTTGACAGTTGTAAAATCAACTGAATATTTTTTTAAATTACAGGGTTATTCAAAAAGAATGAACTGATTTCATGATGCATCACTTTAGTTCTCAGGCATCATCATGAAATGAGTTAGTGACCATTTGAAAGAGGTGTTTTCTAAGTTTTGAATGGCTTCCGCAGGGGCACTGTAGTCATGTCGTATCTCCAGCAATGTTCACTTGTTTGTTTATCCTGGAATAGCAAATCCTCAGCAAAAGGTGTTCTGCATTCTTGAGTTCACAAAAACAAATATGGTTGTCATGGTGCAGTGTGCTTTTCAAAGGCAATTTGACATTCATCCACCCTCTCCTAAGAACATTTGACAGTGGTTTAAACAGTTTCAAGAGAGTGAGTGTCTGTGTAATGGAAAAAGTCCAGGACAACCATGAGTTTCAGAGGAACAAGTGGCAAGATCCATGCTGTGTTTGCGGTGAGTCCACAAAAGTCCACAAATCAAGCTAGAAGACATCTACATTTGAAACATAAGAGACTACGCCTTGTTCAAGCACTTACTAAGACCTTGCTGTTTGAGCCTGGCCTGCAAGATCCCCAGACCGCACAGTGTGTGATTTTTTTTTGTGGGGATAAATAATATATAAAAGATTGCATCTATGTTCCACCTCTACCCTCTAACCTTGATGACCTTAAACATCAAATAACAACAATGATCAACTCAGTAGATCATGATATTCTGATATGCATCTGGGAGGAATTCTCTTATCCTATTGATATTGCCCGCGCTGCAGGTGGTGGCCACATTGAACACTTGTAAGACAGGAAATAAAAGTTGATTGTGAGTAGACTACTTGTGACTGAAACATGTGTCACCCAAGGACCCATGGCCTAGTGGATATATATATATATATGAATGCTTTTATCCACTGTTGATAAAAGTGTTGGCTGAAGTAATCTGGTGACTTGACCCAAAGAATTCTGAGTTCAATTCCTGATTACAGAAGAGACAAACAAAAATTTGGACAGTTATGTTACTAAAGGGAAATAACTGATACTGAGATATCCAGAAAAGACATGGCACATGGAACTAGAACAATCTACCCCTAGGGGGAAAAATAAAGAGTTTGGTTCGAAATTCCAATGTATATCACCTGAAGAAGGCCAGATCATAAAATGGCTGAAATGTTGTGAATATGACAATAAAGATGACGACAAAAATCTGAACAATGCAAATAGTGTAAATAATTTATTTCTTCTCAAATGTTGTATAATTGATAATAGTAATCACAATCCAATTCATCAAACCTGATGAATTGGATCATGATTATGATTCCAATGGAATAAATTATAACCATGAAATATTAGTGTTTGAGCCTTTTATATTATATTCTTACTCTGTCTTGTACATAGAGCTCTACTTAGATTTTATGCTCTTGGAAATTGACCGCTAATATTATCTCTCTCTCTATATATGGCATGGTAGAAATACCTCCCATATTTTACTGTCACCTATATGGAACTAGTGAACTTAAGCAAGTGGCAATGGTGTCTTCATCTAGCTAATATCTTATCATTATTTTATTCAGATACCAGAAGTTAGCATCATGGCTCGTACTGGTGCACACTGTGCATTTGCTGTTGAAATATTTTTTAAGACTGATGAATCTGTAATTGCAACACAGAGAGCTTTTTGCACTCATTTCATGTTATATCAGACTAATGCTGTTCTCAATACTGCTAATGGGCTGAAAATTTCAGGGCCACAGGTTTGGCACTTAAAAGAAAGCCATCTGGAAGGCCTTGAAGTGTTCAAACTTCCAGGTGATGTAAAACTTTAGAAATCATCTACAACAGTGTATGGTGAAAATTGGCCACCATTTGGAGGATGTCATTTTTAATACCAAATGAATAAAAACTGTAGCCCCTTGCTTAAACAACAGTGAAATAATATTTTAATAGAAGTTACCTCCCTCTTTTTATCGATCTTTAAAATATGAGAGGTATTTCTGCGGAACTATGTGTGTGTGTGTGTGTGCATGCACACACACACACACACACACACACACATATATATACAAATACCTCTGTTGCCTTCATAAATACTTGAACTTAACAAATGTAACAAATTATTACAATAACAATCATTAATATGAAGGTTGGTCATATATATATATATATATATATATATATATATATATATATGATGTGTGGAAAGAAACTCCTTATTGAAAATTACTTACCACTTTTGTTAATATCAACACATTTGCATGAAACAGAATATGTTGTAATAAGTGATAGGTAAATTTGCAGATAATGCCTCAGTGACCAATTTTTAAAAAATGCATTATTCCTGGTGTAAAAAAGCCTGATTATTACAAAAATAGCAATAAAAATTGAAAAAACTCTACCTTTTAGGAGATATTGCCAATCTTAGTTGGGTTCTGGGTACAGCCTAGCTGCCTCAGTCAAGAATCTGTGAAAGTGCTCGGTAGTGTGAGGGATTGACTTTGGGAACAGAAATTGAGCAGGCGGTCAAGCTGGGACCCAACTAAGATTTACAATATCTCCTAAATGGTAGAGTTTCCTCGATTTTTTATTCCTATTTTTGTAATAACCAGGAATAATGCATTTTTTAAAAATTGGCCACTGAGGCATTATCTGCAAATTTACAAAATTTAATTGATAATTTCTATTTTTAATTTAGAGTGACAAGTATAATGCAGAATGGCACAACACCTGATACTTCATGAGTATGCTCA
>OZ038502.1:43954848-44019848 GCA_964036315.1 Acanthosepion esculentum | reverse complement strand
ACCTTCAAGCACCTCCTGTAGGCAACCCTGAGGCCACAATATGTTGCAGTCTGTGGCAGTTCTCTTCCAGCACATATTACATTAGATGACTGACCACTACTATTACCCTATCCCTTTCTTTACCAATATAATACATTGTGACTATAAATGACCAAAGATATATACCTAAACCAGCTCAGCAAAAAAATAGCTAAAGACTTTAACTTTTCTTTCTCCAACATTCATGGTATTTGTACCAACTTCTTCAGTATGTAATTGTTCCTTTTCAAAAAGTCTCTGGACATCCAAACTCTCTGCGAAACTAATCTTAACTCCCCTCCTCTGATTTCTCAATTCCTGGCTACCTACCTTTCCTTAGAAAGGACTCTAAAGTCCACATGCATGGCCTGGAAATTTATGTCTGCAAACATCTTCTGCTGGCTAGGGAACTCTCTCTCAAATCACCAGACCATTCTTATGAATCTCGAGACTGTTGCATGCTAGATAGTATTTCTGATAATATAGACAAGGCCATCTCCCTACACCCATTTGCTATCATATTCATGTTCAATGAATTTAATGCCCACTAAACCAGGTGGTTTAAACACTCTGTCACTGATCCAAACCATTAACTTCTTAATCATTCAATCTTTCACACTTTTGGTTGCATTTTTGGTTGACTTCCCTACACATTTCCCCAGTAACCCTGACAGACACACTTCCCTCCTAGATATTTTTTTACTTCTATCCCTAACTCATGTCATACTATGCAGTGCTACCCTCTAGGTATCTCTGATCATACAGTAGTGTCTGTAAACATCCAAGAACCAGCCAATATCTTTCTGTTATCAACAAGTGGATTGGGACTTGTTCTGTCATTGTGACATCCCTTGGAATGAAGTTTTTAATCATCCTGTTAAAAATGCGCATCCTACATGAAAGCCAACATCAATGCTTTCATTCCAACAAGAAAATACCAAGTTAAACCACATTCATCTCCTTAGTTCTCACTTGCATGCTCAACTGCTATAGCCTACAGGAATCACTTTTTCCGGCTGTACCAGAGAAATATGTCTGATTGCAGCAGACATCTTTTTGTCATTGCTCGTAATGAGTGCAAGCATGTCCTCAATGAAGTGAAGTTACTGTTTGCTTATAGAATGAAACAACATATAACATCTTACAAGTTTGGTTCTAGAGATTATTGGCAGATCTGCAAGAGTGTGCTGAACAACAGCAAATCCTCACTCCCTCTTCTATTCAATCATTTCGAAGTCCTGACATCTACAGCAGATAAGGTTGAATGCTTTGCTTGGAAATTCTTTTCCAACTCAACACTTGACTCATCTGGAGTAACCACACCTAGAAGTGATATTATACTGAGTGATATGAGCATAACCCTGTCACTGGTCTCAGACATCATTTCTAAATTAGAATCCCATAAGTCAAGTGGAGGTGACATACATTGTCCTAAAGAAATGTATTCTCAAGCTGGCTCCATTTCTCTCTAAAATCTACAATTATTGCTGCGCTGTTTCTTGCTTTCCAGTTTGTTGGAAATACTCCTCTGTATTCCCTGTTTTTAAGAACTCTGGAGACCCTTCTGACCCTTCTAACTATCACCCTATTCATCTCCTACTGCTTTTCGGCAAAGTATTCAAGGCATTAATCAATGCTGAAGTGGTTAAGCATCTTACCTCTCACAACCTACTGTCTGACAAACAATATGGATTCCGTTTTGCCTGGTCTACCACTGACATTCTGAATGGGCTTGCTTCCAGATCCTTTCACATGAACACTGTTTCTGATCTTCATCAATGAAGTTCTTGATGTCATCAGTTCCTAAGTTGGCATTTAGATGCTACCATTTACTCTTGTCACAATAGTAAATCTGTCAGAGCTGACAAAGGACCCCCAATCAATGATTAACTGGTGCAGGAAATGGCTTGTGAATTTTAATTCTTCCAAAACTAAACTGCTCTCAGTTAACTACCATTGTAATCAGCATGGCTGATGTTAGACTCTTAGAGAGCATCTCACTGTGCCTTCTTGGCCTCACATTTTCAACTGACTTGAATTGGAACAACTACATTGAATCAATAGCTGCATCTACTGCAAGGAAAGTTGGTTCATTGTGTCGTGCCAGAAGGTTTTTCTTGTCAGAGTCCATCTTGTACATATACAAATCTACCATTCTTCTGTGCATTGAATATCTGGTCTGGTGCTCTTACTGTTCATCTTGAGGTTCTTGACAAAATCCAAAGAAGCAATGTAATCGATTTTGACTTGGTATCTTGACTTCAATCACTTTCTCACAGATGTGATGTGGCTTCCCTCTATTTTTTCTACAAATATTTTCATGGCAACTGCTCTGTCAAGTTTTTTTCCCTGGTGCCCCGACTACATGAATTTAAGTGTGCATCTAGGTTCTGCCCTTTTACTGATGAAATCGTTAAATGTAACCATCACTTCTACTCCAACAGCTTCTTTTCTCACACTTCCTAACAGTGGAACTATCTTCTGCTTACTTGCTTCCCTGATAACTACAATCTTCAAAAATTTAAATGCAATGTCAATTGCCATCTTCTGTTGTCTTGAACCCTGTTAATCTTTTATCCTTTCCTCAATCCCCACTATACCCAGTGTTTTCTCTCACTTTCATTCTCTGTAACACCTTGCATACTAGTGGCACTCCCACATTGCTTGGGGTGAAAAGATAAAAAAAAACTCCCCATTCCAGAATTTCAGACAGGAGAAATCAGAAGACATTTCAACTTATTCTCACTTGATAGGTCATGTGATATGAATATATTTAAACCACATTTATATATATAAAACACATTTATATATATATATATACCCTGCTCCAGTGAAATTGGCCATGAACTAACACCTTCTTCCATGTGCCATGTCCCTTCAGGATGTGGGTGGTCATGGCTCTACAGAGCTTCCTATTCCTTACATATCTATGTCTACCACTCATCCATGCTTAGAATATTGTTGCCACATATGACCTGATTCTCCTGCTATTTATCTTGATAAGATCTAAAGAAGAATCAGCAATATTATTGGTCTTGATCTGGTGGCTCAGCTTCAGTCACTTTCCCACCACCATAAGGTTGCTTCTCTGTGCCTTTTCTATAAATACTTTCATAGTAATTGTTCAGATGAGCTCTTCGCTATGACACCTAGACTTTTTGAATTTAAGTGCAGTACTAAACTGGCATCAAAATTTTATGAATTTACAGTTGAGCTGGCTAGAGGTAACCTTCAGTTTCTTTTCTTACACTTCTTGCTTATGGAACTACTTTCTGGCTTCAGGCTTTCTAGCCAATTTTATGATGCAAAAATTTAAATGCAATGCTAATTGCTATCTACTATCCACCTGATTACTCTTTTCTCTTTCCACTCATTATTAATGTTTATGTTCCTAATTCTTCCACACCCTGTAATCCCTTGTATCTTAGTGGCTTTATTGCCTTGTATGGAGTGATACTGATTAAATAAAAAACAGCTGGCATTATTGATTGATGATTTAAACAATCTTCAATAATGTAGGCATCATTCAATCGTTTAGTATTTGTCTAAAAGACTAATTGGCAACTCTTGGATTAAGGAAGTGGATATTCTTTAGAAGTCATAAGGTCATTTCATTTTCTGTAGAATTTGCATGCAAATAAATATGGAAAACAATTCATGCAATTTCTATGTTTGCATCTGTACTTCTTGAAGAAAAAAAGAGGTGAAAAATGATGAGAACTTGTTGCAAAGAATCTTTGACTCCATTTTGCATGAAATGCATCAAAGAGCATTGTACTGTTAAAAATACGACATTCAGAAACCTTGTTTTTATCATCTAAATGAGTTCAAATATAATTTTTATGCATAAAGGAAAAACAAGTACAACATATACCCTTTAAAAAAATAAATGTTTTTTACCTCTTTGGACATTTGAAAAACCTTTTCTGAGTATTTAAGAGTTAGTTTCAGACCCATGTGAGGGGAATGAATTACTTCAGGAATATCCCATTTAAGACTTTCCAGGTATTACCAACCATTTTCTTGCATACTTCTGGCAAAAGAGCTCCTTTAAAGATTACTTGATATAGTCTATTTTAGCATAAAATTATAAGGGAAATCACAAATATAACCATGTCATTTGGCTTTTCAAATTAATTTGACTTTGTATAATACAACAAACTGGATTTCTTTCTCATTTAATGGAAAATCTTTATCCATTTTATATTATGTAAATAAGTTGTTTTTAAATAATGTGATTTCTTTCAAATGTTTTTTATATACATTATGCTTGCCAAAGGTCATTACAGTTCCTACCAGTCTAATTCAGATGTTTTTACAAGGTGACACTTTAGCTTTAAGTAACTGAGAAACTAAATGTTATTTTTTTCTAAATGGCAGCCACGTTTTCAGTAAAAGTTTGCATTTTTAGAGTTCAGATTTGGGAAAAAGTTTCAGGGTTTTTCATGTTTTTCATTAATGTTTTCCAACAACATTTTAGCATAAGAAAAGGCAAAATGTTAACAACATTTACACAAATCACATGAAATATTTAATGGAGATTTTATACTAAATCAAGTATGGTTTGACATTGTAGGACCTTAAAGAAATTTCATTATAACTTCTCTCTCTCTCACATTTAATACATTCTCACTTCAGTTTCTTCATTAATCTATATATATATATATATGTTTTTTAAGCATTACATGAAAACATTTTATCAATCCTAAAATGTCAGCAAATAAATCTGTACAGTTCAGGTTTACTTTTTTACTTTTGTCTTTTTTTAGAAAGTTGATTACATTGCAAATTTATGCTGTTTTCAGATTTCTGTTCAGGCAAGGTCAGATCTTTGATACCATATATATATATATATATATATATATATATATATCCAGATGCCTCACTTTACACTTCTATCTATCTATCTATCTATCTGTCTACTTCTCTCTCTCTCTCTCTCTTTCTCTCTCTCCCCCACCTCTCTCTCTCTCTCTCTCTCTCTCTCTCTCTCTCTATATATATATATATATATATATATATATATATATATATATATATATATAAATATATGTATTCAAAAATATATTAGATCATCCCATAAGTTCTGTCCGAATTTTAACTTTTTGTTAAAATGAACAAAATTTAAAGAGTATTTTATAATGTCTAATAGAACTGAACATTATTTTTATGTTTAGATGCATTTAAACTGATCAAATTTTATTTCAGAGAACAATAAAATTAAATTTTGTTTGATTAAAACCCTGCTAACATAGAAGTACCCAAGAATCATTTGAGGCACATAATGCTTCATGAGTTCAAGAAAGGAAACTCAGCAGCCGAAGCGGCTAGAAACATTCACTCAGTTTATGGAGAGGAATGTGTGAATGAAAGAACTTGCAGAAGATGGTTTGCAAAATTCAGAGGTGGAGATTTTACCCTTGATGATGAAGATCAAATCGAACGTCCAGTTGAGTTTGATGAAAAGCTTCTTGAAGCAGCCCTTGAAGAAAATCCTGCTTTATCAGTTGAGGAATTGGCAGTGGTTCTCAGTTCAAACCATACAACTGTTCATCGTCATCTTCAACAACTTGGAAAAGTTCCTAAACTTGGAAAATGGGTGCCTCATGAATTGTCTGAAAACAACCTCAAATCCCGAGTTGACATCTGCTCTTCTCTCCATTCTCGCCAACTTGTTTCACTTTTTTGGATAGACTTGTGACTGGCGACGAAAAATGGATCTTTTATCGAAATGTTAAGCATCGTAGACAGTGGCTTGGTAAAAGGGAAGGACCCCAGCCACAGCCGAGAAGGGAACTTCATGGGCAAAAGGTTCTTCTTTCAATCTGGTGGGATTGCCAAGGAATAATCCACTTTGAATTCTTACCACCTAATGCAACAATTAATGCTCAAATATACTGTCAGCAATTAGAGCATTTGAACCAAGCTTTGAGGAAAAAAAGACCTGCTCTAGTGAATCGAAAACGGGTGATGTTTTATCAGAGAACTGGCCGTGTACGTATATTCATTAATATAACATTTATGCCTATATTCATATATATGTATATATTCAATGTTGAACATATCACTCTTAAGTAAAAAACTCCCTATAGAATTATAATATTTTATTGTAATATTTTTGTGAGCCTAAGCAACATTTAAAAATGTTTGGAAACCTCAGAATGCTTGATATATTTAATAAAATGCTTCATTTAAATTAAATTTTTTTTACTTTGAATATCTGGTTACATACCTTTTACATTATCTTTAACATATTTTTTTTTAATTTTTCTCAAAATGCTATGTCCC
Organism: Acanthosepion esculentum; assembly: GCA_964036315.1. Lineage (NCBI taxonomy): Eukaryota > Metazoa > Mollusca > Cephalopoda > Sepiida > Sepiidae > Acanthosepion > Acanthosepion esculentum. The sequence continues at coordinate 44,013,542 of OZ038502.1, read as the reverse complement.
TTCAGGATGTAGGCAGTCTCCACATTCTTTATTATTGGTGAATTACCATGACATCATGGGAAAAAGTGGTGGGGTTTCCCATTGCTTTTTTCTCCATCATTTTGGATTCAGTTTTCTGTCCTTTACGCTGGTTGCCACCCAAGGTTAGTGAGCCTAATCTATCCTGTTATTTAATCCATAACCAGCCAGAGGCAGCAGAGATAGATTCAAATTTTTTTCCAGGTGTATTTGTATGAAAGTAAATGTGACAGACGAGGCTGGGATTTGAACTTGGTTTTCCAATTCCACTTTATCATAACCATTACACTAATACCATATTTTTTTATATTATTTGACTCCAGCCTTAGTGTTTGGGGAGGAGACACCAGAATATACACCTCAGTGATTTTTAGGGATTTTAACTGTTTAAACTCTTTAATATTAAACCTTTATTCAAAATTGAAATCAAGGATACAAAGTTTTCTCTGTTGTAATTTGTATTTCAAATGTTAAAAATTGTTAAAATATTAAAAATTGTCTCCTTCTAAATTAAACAATACTGAATAGAGTTTATCCTTAGATTTAAATCTATGTTTTATTTTATTTTTTTTACTGAGATTAAAAAATAACTAAAATAAACAAATACCATACCTAGACATTTTGCTGAAATGCCAAAAAAGGTTTTCTTTCTTTACCTTTTTTTTTGTTTAACGATATATCAACCTCTATGAGTTGGTCTGCTGAAATCTAAATATTTTGTATACAATTCTTTTCTTGTGATAATAATAATTTTAGTGATACAAACCCTACTAATTAACAAATAGCTAGGGAAGAAAAGGTGTATTCATACCTTTCCCAAAGGTATTTTTGTATGAGTGATTATAACAAACCAAGTTCAGTTCCAAGCCATTATCCATTACACCACCCACACATCCAAGCTTACAGAACCTGTTATTCCCAAAAGGTCAGCCATCTACATACAGACCAGGCTCTATGTTGTTTAACTTTGGTGATCATACAAGAACTGGTGTTTCAATGTGATGTGGCCATAAGCCCCGGAAAAGATTTTTCTGATACTGACTTCACGTTCCAGATTTCAACATGTTATCATTTTGACATTTGTTGTTTTCTGTTTTGAGTTTCATCTATTATTGATGAATATTCAGAAAGAGCTCAGTTAACCATCAAAAGCTAATAACAGTTCCAGTATATATGTCTTTAACTGGTAATGCCAGGTATCCTTTCTAATCATTATGTAAAAAAGTATTCATTATCTTAATAACAATACTGTAAGATAGATGTTCTTGAATAAACTCTAATAATGCACTTCTTTGAATATATGAGAGATAGTTTAAAAGTCAGAAGTAGAAAGTATGAGAAAGTTCATAGCTCACTTGTCTGCCTATTTTTTTCTAGTCCAATTTTATAATAAAGGGCTGTGATCACTTGACCTTTTAACTGTAAAATCATGCACCAATAGAGCCAATTGATGAGGCCATTTTGTTTTTATGAACAAGTCTTCATCTTATTTTCATAAAATTTATTATGAATCATTTTTTTATAAATATCATAGCTTTTTTAAAAGGATTTTCTCTATATTTTAGACACAATTATTGACTTTCAAATTACTCTGTAAAAATATATGAGGTTAATGAAGTCTTTTTCATATCCCTCACATATGCAGATTTTCTAAATATTTAACCAATCAAAAATAGATTTATGCACTTTCTCATTGAGTATGTGATTAATTTAGTTTTTCAGTTGGTAAAGAAAAGGAGAATATAATTGTCTTCTCCCCCATATTTAGAGTGGTTGATTTACTCAAGTTTTTCCATTCTATATATGAGTATACTAAATACTCATATATGATATGCCATATTTCCCTGGCAGTAAAAATGGTTGTAAAGAAGTCTGTGAGTGCTTACCACAAAGGATTTACCACAAAGGTGGTTGACCAGGGAATGGAAGAGGTGATAAACTGTTGATGCATGGATCAAGGAGTAAGGTGGATGTCACAGTGCCTCCCAGCCAAGCCACCATATGGTATCCCTAGTCACACATGCCACATGAGATCTAGCATTGTCATGGAGGAACAGTACACTCTTGTGATTAATGAATACTGGCTCCTTCTACTTTAGTGCCTGTTGCACATATTCCAACTGCTGTGACTACAGGTCTGCAGTGATGTTTTGACCCATTGGTAGAAGCACTTCTGTTCAAATAGTCTACTAAATCTTGCATGGGTGTAGAGGTGGTCTTATGGTGTGACACACATAGTTCCATGATGATAAACAATGTGTGGCACACTTGGGAGTGTCATAGAGAACCCACTTTTCATCACTGGTGAGCACTTGATCAAATATGGGTACATTGCAGTGCTGAGAAAGCAAAAAGAAACAGGCTATCACTCTTTGTTGCTTGTTGACAAGTGGGTACTCCACAGTGTTCGGGATACCCACTTGTTCAACTTGCATGCTTTCCCTATGCAGTGCTGGTGAAGTCTGACTGTTTCATCAAAAACCTGCAAGCATTTGGCAAGCTCACCACAGGTTTGTCTGTTATCCTCTTATATGACTATCGTTAGGGCCTCATCATCCAGGACCTGCAGGTTTCATCACAAAGGAACAGATCTCCTGACCTAAACTTCTGGAAACAATGCCTGGATGTGTGTTCCCTCACAGCATTATTCCCAAATGTTTGACATCTTCGGTAACTTGATGCAGATGTCTTAAAATTATAACGCATACACCCCCAAATGATCTACTTTGACACCACCAAGTTTCTTCACCACTGGTCAACTATGAATGCTGTGTGAATAACCTGCACCTGTATTTGTCAAAAGTGAAAAAAAGGCAATGTAAAAAAAGGTGAAGACTTTTTTGGTTACCTTATACTAACTCGTGGTTCTCCACAACAGTAAACGAATTGTGGCCATTTTGGTGATATTGCTTCATTGTTATGATTCTAATTTTTATGCAGCATGGAACATAAAGCATATTTGAGCAAATAATGATAAGGGAAAAATAATTCAAATGCTTCATGATCATAAAGCAACATCTGAAATTGCTAAATTCCTTCTAAGAGACTATCGTATGATCAAGACTGTTACAAACATAGCCATGTAGAGTGCACCACCTGACAAAGAGAACAAATGGGAATTTTTGACTTTCATTTGACGAATGAAAGCATAATTGAAAATTGACATATAAAAGCATCCACTCGTATATTAGCAAGCATTTAAAAATGTGCACGAAATCAATTATTTCTTTGATGTCAAATCACTTATTAAGCAAGGCTTACAGTCACATTACATTAAAAACACCAGTCCCAGTATGATCACCAAACTTAAGCAGCATCAAGCCTGGTCAGTACCTAGATGGGTGACCACTTGGGAATACCATATGCTGTAAGCTTGGATGTGCGGGTGGTGTAATAGATAATGACTCGGAATTGGTAATCGGAGGATTGAGTTCCAATTTCCATTGAGTTCATTATATTTACTAACATGCAAATATTCTTGGGGTAAAGATATGAATCTACCTCTTGTCTCTCCCCCCCAGCTATGGGTTACTTAACAAAATTTATATCAATAAAGCATTATTATCAAAAAAACTTCTTACAATCTAAAAAAAAGTTTGGCTTAAATAATCTTCAAAGGGTTGATAAGCTATAGAAAATTAATCAATCAATAAAAAAATCAATCCTTATTAAGCTAACGATTTTGGTCAAACAGTATTTGAAATTTCTGAATTTCAAGAAAGTACTATTTGCAGATAGAATGAGCCCAAGTCTTGATGAAGGAAGAGAAAGGTATTGACGACTTTCTTATCGCCAGCTATAGATTAAATAGAAGGTCTTTTATTAGAAAAAATCATTGCTATTCACAAAAGAAATTCTCATTTTTTTATGAGTGATATTCACTGACAAAAAATGATATATCTGTAGGGATATTACTATCATTCATAAAATAAAAATATAAAATAATAATAATAATAATAATAATAAATATCATAAATAAAATAAAAGAAATACCATTAAAACTTTATTTAAAATAAAATAAATAAAAACAAAATAATAAAAGATCTCTCAGAATGCAATGAGTAATGCACAACTCTCTCTTTCTCTTTGCTACTGACTTTCAAAAAGTCAAGATGTCTGTTTCCTCTCCTTGGCACTTTGCTTATCATAAGATGAAGTAACTTTCATCCTCTATTACATTCAAGATTACATCTAACTAAAATACATGCATTCCAGTATATTAAAATAAATAAATTATATAATTTTAATTTACAATTTCACATACTTTTAGTGTTATTTCTTTTTATGTTTTTTTATACCTGTGAACACAAAACTATTACTGTTGATATGATGTGAGTGACCACACATATTTGTTTACAAAAAAAATTTGTTTTACAATCCAAAATATGCATTAGCTTTAAATAACTGACAAAGGGTTAATAAGCTATAAAAGACAAATCACTCAATCAAACCTGATTGAAAAACTTAAGCCTTAAGTTAGGTTGACAGATCAGAAAGGAGTTGGAGAGGTTACGTTTTGGTTATGACTTGCTTAATCCCTGGAAGGTGAACCATGACATTAAAATGACTTCTTCTGCTTAACCTACAAACATTGCTTAAGAAGAAGACAATGGCATTCAAACAAAAAATCATTTCCATGCAGGGCCTTGCCCCATCTCATGCTGCCAGTGCAACTGATAAATTAAGGTTTCAAAATTACAGGTTTATAGGTTTTCAATGAACTAAACCCTATCTAGAATGTTTGGAGCATTGTCAAGAGGTACATTTATGAAAGCTGCAAGCAATTTATTTGTTGTTTTTTTAATCAATTCACCCCAAGCAGGACACTAATGCCACTAAGACGTAAGACTTATTGAAAGTGAAAGAGAAAGAGAAAACATTAGAAGGAACCAGAAACCCAGTCCTAACAAGGAAACAACTTCTACTTGTGTTCAAAAAACTGGGGAAGATTGTGAACTGGATGATAGGCAAACCTATCTACTGCTATTAAGGAAAAAATAAAAAAAACAATAAATAGTAAATAAATTTTCAGAGTTTAGAAGCATAGAATTGAGGAAAAAATAAAAAATAAAAAATAGTAAATCAAATTTCAGACATTAGAAGTATCTAAAAATGAAGTTTGATAAGCAATATATGACTGAAGAAATTCTCAATTTAACTTCTCATGACAGTAGGCTGCTTTAAGTCATTAGAGAAAATGGAAATTATATCAGTCATATTACTCGTTTACTTTGTTGTTGAAACCAGCATGTCGTGAACAGTTTTCTTTTTCACTTCTTTAAATAAATTTTTAAAAATTTTAATTTTTTTTTAATTTTTAATTTTTTTTAATGTTAACCTGATTGACCAGTTTATTTGTATTCAATAAAACTAAGTGTTTAAATTTTTTTTTTTTTTGGAAAGCCGGTTTTTTTTTTTTTAATAATAATGGCTAAAGTAATTAATAATAACAAAACAAAATTCATTGAAACAAAGCAAGTTCCATCGACCAATGATGACAATTCCAGAACAACGTAACTATAAACAATTTTTTCTATCCTCTGCCAGCCGCTATGATGGAGAAAGCATTACCTCGAACCGTCGCCAGTGAGACACGCTGCAAGAGCCACTCCGTTTCGCGAGGCTCGTTCCTTAATCGAGACGCAATCGCGCCAATCCTCCGAACGAGGGCCAATAACCCCTGAAGTCTCCACTGCCACAGGAGTAAAAAAAAATCTATCAGCAAGAGAAGAATATTTAGCTATTTTTTAAAAATAAATTATTGTTGAGTAAGTCATTGGCTGCAATTTTTTATCCTTACAGAGTTTTATATTGAGTTTTTCAGATGATTGTATAAAAAGTGGAAATCTTTTTTATATATTTTATATATTCAAATATAAAATCAATTCTTTTCAGGATTATTCCACATACACAAAAGACTAAGATTTCATGACATTCCAACCATTAATTTTATAATTATAGTAATTTTTTCTTATTTATATAAAATGTTGGAATGCACTGTAGTTTTTCCACTCTACAATGACAATTACTTTCTAAAGAAAAATATCCTATTTTTCAATGCAACTTCAACATTTGACTTTCCTGTTTCAAAAAATTAACTATTTTAAGTGAGTACTTCAGCAACCACTCCAAGTAAAAGTAAAATTATGAAACTTAGAAATTTTACTCAAGATTTATTGATTTCTCTCTTTGGAAATATGTTTGAAATTTTTTCATCAACTTTTGATGGTGGATCTGATGTAGCTTTCTTGTTAGACTCAATGAATTTAATCTCATTGCTTTTTAAGAATCTTATAAATTCCATAAGTGAATCTACAGTAAGCTACAGATTGAATATATGCAAAAAGAATTATTCTTATATTTTGAAAGCCTGTTTCTACACTGACAGAAAATAAAATTGCAACAGCCTGTAAGACTATGTTGATTTTTAACTTAACTCTTTCTTTATTTGTGACCTTGGTTAACCTGTTCCCCATTGATGTATGGAAAATGATGGAATGATGCTTGATTCATTCAGTTAGCCAATCTAAAAATCTTACTGCACTGTATCAACAGGTTCAAGGAACATGAAATACTGTATAGCAGAATGGTGTTTGCAATCTGTATGATTGTATAAATATAAGAGTATAGGCTTGTATTAACACCCAGAGGATATACAGTGTGTTAATATGGAGTCTGGATATTGTTGGTATGCTTCTTATTGTGGGACTTGTACTGATCTGTATATGTGATCAGTTATTATAATCCAATTATATTACAAGTATGTTTAATCTGGAGTAAAGCATTAAAATTTTATTCTCCATCAAATCAGGCATGGCTAAAGAATTTTCTTTTGACTAATTTAAAGAGTGGCTTAACAAGAAATAAATAAAATTAAACTTACTTATTGTTTACATACTAGTGATACTGTTAGAATTTATAAATATTTGTTTAAGAAAAAAATGACAGCTCAAGAGTAAGCTGTTATGAGTGAACATCACCAAGTTCTTCCTGCACTTGAATCAACCCATTCTGCAGCCATTCATGCCACAGGAAGGCAATGTGTTCTACCAGCAGAATAAAACCTGCCTACATGATACCCTTACTATTCAGTATCCTGTGCAATATATTCAACAACTTTCCTGGTTGGTATGATTACCAGACCACTCTCGTATTAAACATATATGGGACAGTGCTCAATTCTTTCAGTTAGCCTACCTACAACTCTTACTACAAAGTATCAACAGGTGCAAGAAGCATAGAATTAGCCTACCTACAACTCTTACTACAAAGTATCAACAGGTGCAAGAAGCATAGAATTAGCCTACCTACAACTCTTACTACAAAGTATCAACAGGTGCAAGAAGCATAGAATTAGCCTACCTACAACTCTTACTACAAAGTATCAACAGGTGCAAGAAGCATAGAATTAGCCTACCTACAACTCTTACTACAAAGTATCAACAGGTGCAAGAAGCATAGAATTAGCCTACCTACAACTCTTACTACAAAGTATCAACAGGTGCAAGAAGCATAGAATTTGCAGTTATTATCAAAAACTTGGTATACAAATTCCATTATGGCCGTAAGCACATCAGCGGTAAATGATAAAAAAGGGGAAACCATATTGTTTGTCAGGGAGTAGATCATGAGACGTAAGGTGCTTAACCACTTTGGCATTGATTAAAGCCTTGAAGACTTTGTTGAAGAGTGGTAGACGACTGATAGGATGGTAGTTCTTAAAAACAGGTACAACAGGCTGGAAAGCAAAAGTTAGCAAGGCAATAGTTATATAGTCTGGAGAGTACTGGAGCCAGCTCAGGGGCACATCTCTTTAGGACTATGGCTGGTATCCTATCACCATCACTTGCTTTATGAGATTTCTAAATTAGAGATGATGTCCAATACCATCGATGGAGTTATGCTCAACTCACTCAATAGAGCCTCAGTTCTAGGATGAAAATCAGGTGTGAGTCCTCTGGATGAGTCGAGTGTTGATGCTGCAAAATGTAACATGTGTGAGTATTATTGTATGTTAATATGGGGTTTGAGTATTGTTGGTATGCCCCTTATTTTGGAATTTTTATATGCATCGATCTTAATATCTTTATTGTAATCCAGCTATATTATCTATATATTTAATCTTGAATAAATTGAAATATATATTCAGGAGGTTACAATTTCATTTTCCATTGGTGTATTTTTACTTTTTTCATTCTGATTTTGTATGTCATTGTAATGTCATGCTATTTAAATGGGAATTCATTCCCTGATCTGCCAGTAACAATTGCCTTTTTGATTGGTCATCTCTTCCTTTTTTTCCTTTCTCTCATTCATTTGTTGAAATCATCTTTCAATATTTTTTCTTTGCTTTCTACTTTTTTCTCGCTTTCTCTCACATTCTCATATATTTCTTTTCTTTTTCTACTTTTTCTGGCTGCCTCACATTCTCTCTCATATAGATATATCCTTTCTTTTCTATTTTTGATCAACCAATGATTCTAGTCATCAGCCAAAAGAACATTTCATGTGACCTCGCTATTTTCTAAGACAAGATAGCTGTAGAATAATAACCCTAGTCATCAGCAAAAAGAACATTGTATTTGATCTAACTATCCTCCATTACAACCAGCTGTAGATCAATAACACTAGTTATCAGCAAAAAGAACATCTTATTTAATCTATTCTCCATTACAGCCAGCTGTGGATCAATAACCATAGCCATCAGCAAAAGAGAACATCTTATTTGATCTCACTATTCTCTCTGACAACCAGCTGTAAATCAATAACCCTAGTTATCATCAAAAAGAACATCTTATTTGATCTAACTATCTTCCATTACAAGCAACTGTTGATCAAGAACTCTAATCATCAGCAAAAAAGAACATCTTATTTGATCTAACTATTCTCTATTACAACCAGCTTTAGAAAAACGATGAAGCCGAATATTTTCTCTTCTTTCCAACAAATATAGTTACAAATTCTTTGACTTTGATGTTTGTTGTAGCTTTTGTTCTCTTATTGACAATTATTGTTTTTCTCTTCAGCTAAAAATTGTAGTCATCTATGTAGATGTAACTCTAATTATATTGGACATTATACATTAATATTGGAACATTGCATGATAAATCTGAAAAAAACCATGTTAATATTTACTCTTATTCTTCTAAAATCTACCACTTGTACCTTATGAGTGAAGAAGCCAACTCGTTGATGAAAAAATAATTCACTTATTTAAACAGTAATTATTCAGTTTTTTTACTTGATTATTTCCAACATAAAAATGAAATAGTTAAAGATATTTCTTTCTGAGTACATTTTTGCCTAAGAAATAGAGAGAAGAGGGGAAAAACAGAAGTGAGAAGAGGAAGTGAGAAGAGGAAGTTAGAAGAGGAAGTGAGATAGAAGAAGAAAAGAAACAGAAGTGGGATACAGGAGAGTAATAGAGAGAAGATGTAAAGAAAAAGAAGTGGAATAAGGGAGAGAGATAAAGAGTAGAAGAAAAGAAACAGAAGTGAAGAGATAGAAGAGGAAAAGAAACAGAAGTGAGAAGAGAAAGAGAAGGAGAAGAGGAAACAGAAGTGAGAATAGGATAGATAGTGAGAAGAGGAAAAGAAACAGAAGTGATAAGAGCGAGTAAGAGAAAAGGAAATGAAACAGAAATAAGAATAGGGAGAAAAATAGCCAGAAAAGGAAAAGAAACAGAATAGATAGATAGATAGAAGAGGAAAAGAAGCAGAAGTAAGAAGAGAGAAAAAAAGAAAAGAAAAGAAACAAAAGAAGAGGGCAAGAAGCAAAAATGAGAAGAGAGAGGGTGAGAGAAAAGAAACAGAAGTAAGAAGTGTAAGAAAGAAGGAAAACAAACAGAAATAAGGAGAGTGAGAGAAAGAAGAGGAAAAGAAACAGAAGTGAGAAGAGGGAGAGAGAGAATGAAGGAAAATGAAAGAAATAAAAAGAAGAGGAAAAGAAACAGAAGTGAGAAAAGGGAAAGAGATAGCAAGAAGAGGAAAAGAAACAGAAGAGATAGAGAGAGAGAGAGAAGAGGAAAAGAAACAGAAATGAGAAGAGAGAAAAGGACCAAATGTTTCCAGACCAATTATGTGCTGTGGCAAAGTAACAAAATTAACCCAATCTGTGACATACTCATCAATCAGCCCAACTTTTTAACTGTGATGTTTAAACAATGGTTCAGGGCTTAATTGAATGAAATCACCAGCAAATAATTTGGCCAATTTCTAAGCTGATAGAATTCACTTTTGATATTAACAACAGAATGAAAGAGTGAAATGAATTTGAAATTGACTGGGATAATTAAAAGAAGAAAAAAACGGGTAATTCAGGCCATAATAATTGAAAAATCAAAGGTGCCGCTTGAATTTCTTTGGTTTCATCTTCTTCAAAGGCAATTGTTGAACAGTGAAAGGGAATTTCTATTTTGGAATGTTTGAAAAATTTTAAATCTGATTTTTCCTAATAATAGTGAAGATGATATAATCACTTCAAACACCCATTCATTTTATCTTTCAATAATTCTCAATTATATATCTTTCATATTTTATTTATCAGCTATCTTCTCTTTGACTATAAATTGTAGAAATCTTGTATATCTGTATAAAATTCTTCACATACAAAGCCTTCTGTTTGTTTTCTTTTTCTTTTGTAAAATGAATTATCTTGATTCTTCATTTAGCTGACAAAAATGATATTTATTTTTGAGAAGCAACATACAAACAATAAGGTATCTTTCTTTTTTTTAATCAGTATCACACCAACCAAGGCAGTAATGCCACTAAAACAAAAGGGTTACAGGGCGTGGAAGAATTAGGAACAGAAACAATAATGATGAGCAGAAAGAGAAGAGAATAATCAGGAGGACAGTAGATAGCAATTAATATTGTATTTAAATTTTTGCAGATTAAAGTTGGCTGGAAAACATGGAGCCTGAAGGGAGTTCCTCAAGCAGGAAGTTCAAGAGTAGAAACTGTTAGCATAGAGTTTATGGCTACATCTAGCCAGCTTAACGAAATTGATGAGATCTCAATGCCAGTCTAGTGATGCACTTAAATTCAAAAAAGGCTAGGTACTATAATGAAGAGCTCATCTGAACAATTACCATGAAAGTTCTGAGAGGCTTCAGAAATATTAAGAATGTTCATTTGTTTGATTTGAACAAATAATATTTAATAAACTTTTGTAATGGACTTTATTCTTCATAGTATAATAATAGTATCATCAGGTTATTTTAGATTATATATTTTAGTTTCTTTCCTCAAAGCCGTACTTTTGACTCATCATAGCTGAAAGTTAATTAGAGAGCATTTCCAGTTTTCAAGAGTCATAGAATAGGTCAAATATAGATTTTTGCTTTGTACACATCTTATAAACGCATGGGTTAAGTCTGATTCTGTGCATCCATACAGGCGCCTTTATAAGGTCTTTCACAATCATACACATTGACCAAAGGTTAGCAACTGATCTCTTATGATCTAACTCTAATATTTAAGGGAGGGAAAAAACTGGTTGGTTACATTCAATGCCTCAAAAACCAAACTAATTACATTCCATCATTACCTACTGGACCCTGAACTAACACCAGTGATGATGAATGGATGTTCCCTCAGGGAGGCCATGTGCCTTGAGCGACTATTGGGGTTCAAACTCAACCCAGACCTCAAGTGGAACTCATATGGTCTATCACTAAAGATGCATAAAAAATGGTTGGTTCCTTTTAACACTGCAGCAAGAAACTGACTCCTCGTGCTATTTGCTACTTTTACAAGAGCCATATCAGGCCTAAAATGAAATACTGTTGCCATATATGGACAAGAGCTACCAAGTCCTCACTTTCCAATATTGCTAGAGTCCAAAAGCTTCTCCATGTCCTTGTTGGTCACAAATTACTTTCCACCCTGCAACCTCTTTTTCACAGATGAGATGTCATAAGCCTCTCACTTCTCTATCACTACATCCATGGAAAATGTTCAGAAGTTCCTTAGATCCACCAGTTCTAACCTTCACATCTAAGACCTGTCATGCTATACACATTGTAGTGAACCAATCTTATTCTCTCCATATCCCATTGTTTAGAAATAAGTTCCAATTGAGCAAATTCTTCCCATGAACCACTGCTCTGTGGAACCAACTCTCAAGTGGATATTTTCCTGATCACTACAATCTTAACCTGTTCAAGTCTAAGGTTAACTGTTATCTTCCCCACATATGCACATAAGCTGTGCCTCTTACTCTGTAATTCTCTACCCCGAGTGGCTCTTGGACCTTGTACAAGGTGAACCTCACTGTAAAAGGAAAATTTTAAAATAATTAATAATTTGTTTAATTGAAAAATTTCATTAAAAACAAAGAAAAGAGTACTGAACTGTTATGCAATATCAGTCCTCTATATGGCAACAAATACTGGGCAATCTCCTCACAGAAGAAGAAGAAGAAGAAGACACTTGAAGCAACAGAAATGTGGTTCTACAGAAGGATGGTGGGAATACCATTGGCCAAACATTTCAGCAACAACAAAGTTTTAGAGTAAATGGAAACAAATTGGTGACTTATGCTTAACACCAGGAAGAGAGAGTTGAAGTTTCTAGGGCAAACAATGAAGAAAGAGAGCTTGGAAAATTTGATACTCAAAGGACAGATTGAAGGCTAGAGGAATAGAGAAAAACAGCACATAACCTACCTAGTGAGTTTGAAAAAATAGATGGCACAACAAGGTTTAGGAGTGATAAGAAAAAGATGAAATTTATTAAAAGCTACAAAGTAAAGCGACTTGTGAAGAACCATAATTGCCAATGTCCTGAAGGGACATGGCACATAGAAGAAGAATGTAAATCTTTATTTACATCTAAACTCATTTTAATTCTTTAGAGTATATCAAATTAAGTATTACTTTTTTTTCTGGTGGTTTAGTAAAACTTGCTAACATTCTCACAGTAAAGCATCTTCCCAAGAGACATACAACTGAATTTATAAATAATGAACCCACCCAATATATAAATCCCTTGGTATTTCTGTGCTGTAAATAAAAAATAATATTTTATTTTGTATCATATTGTAAGAATGATGTAAAAACTTTAACATTTGAAGCAATCCTTGTGATGGATAAATAGATAAAAAATATGCAGGTAGTTTTTAAATGGATGAATAATTAAAACATTATTTTTTCAATTTAATTATAAAGCATAAATTCTGGCATGATAAGTTTGTGCACTTTTTGACTTGTGCAGGAAATACATTGACAGTAGTTTGTTATGGATTTTCTGTCCTTATTAAAATTCATCGGGTAGGATTTTATTTTGAATGAAATAAAAAAATTAAAAAGCAATATAAAAAAAATTCATCTTACACATTTGAATCAACAAGAAATTGAAGACCAAATTATGAACTAAAGTTCCTTTCAAAGCCAATTTAGACAAATTTCAGTTTGGTTTTTATTTTAGCAATTTCTTCCTTTCTATAATTATGACCTTAAGACTAATTTAACATAATCAAAATTAATATCAATTTACTGTCTTTTTACTTTGCAATAAAAATATTTAGAAGTGGAATAGCTGTTGACTAAAATTTGACCCAAATATTGCCAACTTTGATTAAACTGTGATCAGCCAATCACACTTTCTCTTCAACACTTAATTAAACTGTCTTTTTCAGCTGCCAGCAAATCAAATATTTAAAACAAAACAAAAAAAAACAGCCTGTTGTCTCCAAGTGATCAATCAGAATATTTATTTTCAGAAACTAACCTGTCTTTTGGGGTATTATAGGCTTAAAGCTTATAAAGTTAGTAAATTTTTTAAAAAATCATTATCTGGGATGATGAGTAATAGGTTAATTGACATATATATTCCTAGAAAAATTTTTAAGTAGAACATTGAAATTTCTAGGGCACATTATGAGGAAAAGGGGCTTGGAAAATGTAATATTCACAGGACAGATTGAAGGCAAGATGAAAGCAATGCATAACCTATCTAGAGAGTTTGAGTAAATTGATGGTAGAACAAGGTTTAAGAGAGAGATAAGAAAAAGACAAAAACTAAACAAAGTATAAAGAAAAAATTCATAGAAACAAAGGAAAGAGTACTGAAATGTTACACAATATCAGTCCTCCTATATGGCAGTGAATACTGAACAATCTTCTCACAGATATGTGATTCTACAGAAGGATGCTGAGAATACCATGGACTGAACATTTTAGCAATGATGAAGTTTTATAGAAAATGGAAACAAAAAGGATACTTATACTTAACATCAGAAAGAGAGAGTTCAAATTTCTAGGGCACATAATGAGGAAAGAGAGCTTAGAAAATTTGATACTCACAGGACAGATTGAAGGCAAGAAGGAAAGCGGAAATTAATGCATAACCTACCTAGTGAGTTTGAGTAAATAGATTGCAGAACAAGGTTTAGGAGAGATAAGGAAAAGACAAAATTTATTAAAAATGATCACCGACCTCCTGAAGTGAGATGGTACATAAAAGAGGTGGAACATTAGTATTAATAAGCTGACAAAGGAAATGACAAAATCAGCTGCGGATTTATAATTCCAGGATTCATGAACGTTTTTATCTGTGTATATGGGCTTATATAATCATTGCTTTTAATAATAAAAAAAAATCCAGTTTGCCTCAAGTATGCTCATTGAAAAGTGAATTGATTAGAATATAATAACGGCAAGAATTTGTAAGTTTTAGATTTCACTCGTCATTTTATTTTTACTTAATCACTGCAATAGTTGCCGCCAACTTTATTTCTATGTATGCACCATTTTCATCATATTACAAAATATCATTCCTCTTTTCCAAGATTGTATGACTCAAAAGAGGCATTGTTGTTTGTAGAAAGATCAATATTCTAACAATTTGAATCTGCAAATCTGTGATCCCAATTCTCCATTTAAATCTTAAAATTCCCCCTGGGAGTAGGGAAGGGATTTCCCTGATTTGAGAATCACTCCCTTAGAGAGTCTGAATTATACCTGAAACCAGTTTCATCTAGTAAAAAATTCAATGACTATTTTACATTTATTTCAATATTTTATATTATTATTTCAATATTTTCTATTTTAATAATAAATACTGCTGAAAACATAATTTATTTGTATGTAAATTTAATTTACTTCTTTGTAGACAAAGAGAAAGTATAATATTTTTTCCTGTAGTGACATTTGTTTTATTTTATACTTTAATTTCTATTACAAAACATTTACGTAATTTTAAAAGTTAGTTCTAATTAATATTCTGCATGATCTGCTAAATAAATCCATGCTAATATTTGTATTTGTAAAGATAATCATTTGCAGTAATTGTAAATGAAAAACAAAAATATTTTTAATAGAAAATTTTAAATGATGACAGCAAATCTTAATGATATTTTTTCCTTATCATTAATTTCTACATTACTTTAAAATGCATCTTTTAATTTTAGGGGGGAGCTGAGATTATTCTCTGCAATAGAAGTGTCTGAAAGCCTTGTAATCTGTTGGCTTAAGATAATTGAAGAGATTATCTTCATAGAAGAAGTATTGCTATGACAAAACTATTTCCCATGCTACTGGAAATCAGTCACAAAAGTAGGCTAAAAAATAAGGCGAAATGATTTGGTGACACTGAATATCGTTATATTTTGAAGAAAGGCTTAAGGAAGGGAAACAAGAACAATCTTCAAAAGTAATCTTATACTCTAAGGGAGTTTCACAAGGGTAAAACCTTGTCCGCAGGAAATGGATTGCTGCAAGTCCTATATATACAACATTCCTTGAATATGTAGGGTGTCTGTAGGGGTCAGGCTTGGTGAAATAATGCAGAATATGCAAAGAAATGGGGTTTTGGAAAGCAAAACATATTTTTAAACATGTGAGTGCAAAAGGAAATCACCAACTGTTCTGGAATAAAGTATTCATAATTGAGAGAACCACAACAGAAAGAAGAAAAAGCAAACAAACTTGAGAACTGCGAATATAACAGAATTTGATGCAAAAACTTTATACTGAGTTCATCATTTTAAAACAAATGAAATTAAATATGGCTGAACTTGGCCATATCACATATTGCATGATTATTCCTCAGTTAGTGATGATTATCAAATATCATTCTGTTTGGAGAATTTGTTTCTTTTTGATGTTAATTAAAATATATTTTGCATTTCTAAGCTGATTTCCCTTCAGTCTCAGTTGTAAGAAATTTTTTATGCTTACAAATCAGCCATTTTCTTTATTGGTTTCTTTAATTCTTGGTACTCTGTATTATTAACTGAAAAGTTAAGGCCTTATTTTTTCAGTGATTTAATTTTGGACTAACATCAAGTAACAAAAACATACCTCATTGTGTTTGATAAATGATTTCTGCAGGAATACTTTGAAGGTTACAGAATTTAACACATGTTTCAAAAAGTACAATGGCCAAATTATTTTGATGTAAAGATCAAAGATAAAAATGCTCATTCAAAATAAAAAATAATTGAATGATAATGCCTCATTTCAGAATTTTAAGCAAAACTTATCACATATTTTTAACTTGTCAGATAATTGATAAATTATCTTGATAAAAAGAGTTCCTCTTGACACTGATGTTCAGGAAAATATTTTCATCCCATTCATCTATTTTTTGCTCTTATTTATTTTATTAGTGACTTGTTAATATCTGATTTATAAGATAGGTGAACATTTTATTTTTTTTATTGTTGGAACTTAGAAATATATGGAAATGTTTTGGTGACGTTTCATTCCCTAATTCTACTTCATCCTTTTTTAACAACCCCCCCCTCAAATATTCCCTGATCGGAAATAATAAGGCTTTTCACTTCTGTTCTTATCCTTCTCTATTAATGACGATTTTCATTGAAACATAAAACAATAAAGATAATCTAAAATGCTGCGATGAAATATTTTACAACCTTGTCCCAGGAAAGTGGCTCATAAATTTGAATGACCAGACTCATATTATTTCTACTGACCAAATTCTCGCTCCTAACTCTGTTCAAACTGTAATGAATTTAGATGATACACAAACTGATCTGATCAATGCAACTACTTTAAAGGCTATACTGTAGACACTTTCATATCATGTAATATAATTCCTTGCAAATATAACAAAGCTTATTGAATGTTACTGCAAGCTATAAGATTATAATATTGAATTAAAATAGGACTCTTTAATATTATACATACAATTTGTTTTCTGTTCACTCTTTAATTTTATTTAATACTAGCTGAGGTATTGTTATGGTCCAAGGTTAGGGCCAAGGAAGAACAACACGAACACAAGAGTGGAAATAACAAAGATATATTACATGAAATAATAATACAAGATGTGAAAGGTGTTAGTATGACTGTCAGTCTGGTTTGGAGTGAACTAGTATTGGCTCGACTCAGTTCCATCTCCTCCCTCTCTCTTGAGAGGCACAGTATTTATAGTGTCAGGAAGAGTTCACTCTGTCATTATAGGTAAGGTCCCATAACAGGTATGCCTATATATATTGTGTTTTTTACCTTTTTCTTTCTTTTGTTACTGTTTATTGGAAACTTTGTCAACTCCTTTTGTTGGACATTTTTGCCAATTAGACTTAACCATGGCAAATTACACTATAATAATTATTTTACTAGCCATTCACCCGATGCAAAGCCCAAGAGCAACTCAAGGTAGAGGGTCACTGAATGCAGTTGTTGTATTAATGTAAAAGGAGGTGGTAAAAAGTGCAGATTACAAGGATATGTAGGAAAGATAATTGTTAACCCTATTCAAGAGGTTATAGTTGTAGTGATTGGGAATGTATCATCTTGGGAGTCTGTTCCACAATGTAGCTGTTCTTGGGAAAATGCCGACTGAATGGAACTTCTTTCTTACTAATGGAATATGAAGAGAATGGGATAATTTGTCCCAGTGTACATAACATAGCAGGTCTTAGCTGTGAAAGTCTAAACTGGTGGCATGTACCTTGCCGAAACATTTTCCATGGAAATAGTGATAGTCTTGCAACATTTCAGGAAAAGTAGGAGAGGGCTTGTAGAATGGAAAATAGTTCATCACTTTTGAAATCTATCAAGGCTGGAAAGTGAGGACTAGGCAGCTTTAGCTCAGATATACTAGGAGGAATCTGGTACTTTCTGGAGTGGTACAAGGAACCAATCATTTCCCAGAATCTTCAATGGTAGATTCTATATACAAATTCCAATTGAGGTTTGGGGTGGAGTTGAGGTAGGTTTTCAAGGAAAGAACATTCATTCATCATGACAGGTGAAAATTCAGGGTCTGCTCAGTGATGATTTGGAGGTATTGAATGTTACAAACCAGTTCTTCCCCCCCATTGACCTGTTAGTGCTAGGTCAGCTGCCAGGCTCTGTTCATCTAGATTTCCAGAGCGCTTTCCCATACACTGTTGTATCTTTCTGCATAGGTATTTATTAATGATCTAAATATGTTCTTAGGCATATCATTAATATAAAACAAAAAGAGAGAAGGATCAAGAAGCAAGCATTGGGGAATGCCAACATTGGACTTCAGAATACTTACCATTAACAACAATCTTCATGATAAGAAGGACTTAATAAGTGTGAAAACTCTTCTAGAGATTATATAGCTGGATATTTTGTGTAGGATCACCTTATGCCACACCTTGTCAAAGGACTTTGATATGTCTAAGACAATTGACCTTGTGAGGAATTTATTGTCTGGCGCCTCACTGATTCTGTATGTTATCACAGGAAGGGCACCAGCATGAGACCTAGAAGAGAGAAATCCATACTGTTTGTCACTCAGAAGGCTGTTTATGTTGAGGTGATCAACAACTTTCTTGTTGAGGGTAAACTTTGCTGAAGGTTGATGGAATGAGCACTGACCAGCCTTCTTGAAATCAGTGAACCATTTCTCCTTCAGGAAGCAATTAACCAATTTTGCAAAGATTGGAAATAACTCTGGGTTAATGTTCTTATAAACAACTTTTGTTATCTGGACTAGTAGCCTTGAGTCAAGACTTTTGAAATTTCACATGCCACAACACAATAGTATATTATGAAGTTTGTGTTCAGTGAGAGGTAGGTAGTCAGATAGGGGATGGTATTTGTAATCTACCATAGACTTAGGGGCAAAGTTCATTACAAAGCTCCTAGCCCAAACTTCAGAAGATGAAATAACCTCAGGGTCATTTATAATAGTAGGCATTGACCATTTGCCTCTATTGAGAATTTTGTTAGAGATTTTCCACAACTCGACTCTTTTATTTTCAACTTTGGCTTAAATTAATGGTGCATAGATGCTCTTTGCATTTTCTAGTACTCTCTTATAATGACTGTGGGCAGTTTTGAATGCAGCAAGTGTCTTACTACACTACACCATTATAGAGATTATAGTAGTGGTTACAAAATGCTCTGGCTGTATCACATTCTGGAATGAACCAAGGCATTTTATACTACTTTTCTAGGTATAAAACTTTCCATGCTAGAAAGAATCCATTCAAAAAAGAGGGTAGCAGTAATGGATGTTCTAGTCTTGACAAAAGCCGAGAGGAGATTCTGCAATGTAGCTATCTCAATCACTTTTGGTGTACTGAAAGATTGTCCTATGAAGTGAGACATCAGTGGATGCTTTTGGTTTGGCACTAGATTTAACATTATTCAGTGAATGGTCTAAAGTGCCCAAGGGAAATAACACTTCAGGAGAGTAATGTTTGGACTGGATGTGAGGAAGGGATCCAGGAGATTAGCATGATGCTCTATTGCATCAGGAATATGAGTAGGTTGGGTAACTGATGGAGAAGTCATAACAGTATCTATCCCCTTCATTGGTTTCGTTTGAATGGACAAATCACTTCTTGTGGTGAATATTGAAATCATTTTGAGTTTTGGCTCATTATTGTTAGTAATTCTTGTAAGAATACCTATGTGCTCTCTCTAATAACCTCTTGCCCAAGGCCACAGTGTTCTCTCTGTGTCATGGGTAATCCATATTCCTTTAGTGCCATTCCTCCCAAAAAATGATTTTCTCCCTTTGTATAAAGAATATCCACAGTAAAATTTTCTTTATTATATCTCCAGAAATGCTTGGGGTTAGAAAGGTCACAGCATTGCAGCATGATAGTAAACAAATTCATGAAGAGAAATGACTTTTTATTTGTTTAGGATAGTGCTGGATCACACAGGAAAGCAATAGCAGGAAGTTTTGAAAGTTTGCTGAGTGCTTCTTCAAGCAGTTCATTTATTTGATCTAGCTTGTCTAGAGGAACATTTTTCTTCAAATTTCATTTTCTCTGGCTGGAGCCTGCTTCTGGATTTGTTTTTTTTTTAAGCATATCACCCCAAGCAAGGCTGGAAGCCACTAGTACACAGGGGGTTACAGAAGGTTTGGAGGAAGAGCAGATAGGAGTGGTAAAGGAGAGGATGTGGAGAAAGATAGTGGATCGATCAAGGCTAGGGGGTTGCAGAAGATTTGGAGCGAGAGCAGATGGGAATGAAAGGTGAAAGGATGTGGAGAAGGGAAGAGGATAGATCAAGGCAGCTGGAGATGTCGATTGACGTTACACTTAAATAGTTGGAGCTTGTATTTGTCAGGGAAGCAGGAATAAGGAAGGGAGTTCCACAGGTGAGATGTGCGAGACATGAAGCTATTGGAGTAGAAGAGATGTCTACATCTAACAGTTTCAACGGTGAAGGGGTGGGAATGGGATGCCAGCCTTGTGGGACGCTTAAATTCATGAGGCCTAGGAACCAGCAAAAGCAGCTCCTCGGAGCAATTACCATGAAAGTATTTATAAAAAAGACAGAGCGAGGCAACGTCGCATCTGTGAGAGAGAGGTTTCACAGGACTCACCAGACTCTGAGCACAATTGGTTTCATGCCTCTACTGTTGCTGAAGCAAGTTTTGTTTCACAGGACTGTGATGTTCAAACTACAGTTTGCCTCTGCTTTTGTTGAGCAAGTCTCTTCATTTTATTCCCTACCTCATTTTTCTGCATTCCCCTTGGCTTCAACAGATTTGCAAGTAAAATTAGAGCTCCTCGTGGAACTATATCACTGAAAGGACACTTGACATAATAAGAATTTATTCCTAAATATTGTTCCTTGATACTCTCTGACACTGAAAGAATCACTACATTACATTTATCTATAACTTTCTTTTGGACACCATCTAAATTGAAACTGAACTGCATTCATCTTGTGTGTTTTTCTATAGATAGAAAGGAAAAGAAATAGAAAGTCATAGAAATTTGTAGAAACTTAATGATGTTCTAGAAAATTACCTGAAAACCTGGGAGAGACTTGTATAATGTACTGAAAAATAACTTCTAGATGGTTAAAGAATTGAGCAGAAGGTTGAAGTAAAGTTCTAAAACCTGCAGTTTAAAATAGAAGTAGTAAAATGTTTTAAAAGATTATAGAAATTTCTTTGGAAATTTCTGGAATATAAAGGAAAAAGACTGGGGAGGCAACAAAAACTTAAAGTAATATGTCTAGAATGATCTAGAAGGGTAAGGCAAAGAGTGGAAAGTTATAGAGGACTGTAGAGGATTTTATAAATTTACCTTAGATTTTGATTCTAATCTCATCTACTTCCTCCACCCCATCTTAAGATTGATTGACATTTGTTTTTCATTATATACCTCATTCCACAGGAAATGGCCTCTTTGATCCTAAAATTTTAATTTGACCTCTAATCATTCTTAGTTGTCAATTCTGATCCCACCCTATCCCCTATTTTTTAGAGTTTCTTTGATCTTATTCTTGACTTTCATGACATTCAGGGTTGACCTAGATCAACTTTACATAGCCCCTGACACTTCCATGCCTATCTGCATACCAAGTTTAGTTGAAGTCCATCCAGTAGTTTTTAAGTCTATTGCAGACAATCATACAGGCAAACACTTCATTTTATTTGCATAGACAGAAGTCTAGCAGCTCATCTCACCTCTAGCCTAACTGAAGTAGCTCAATGAGGAAAAGACTGGCTTTTAAAATTCAATATGACCAAAACGAAATTAGTAACATTCTATGACCACTGAGCAGACTGAACTTTCACTTATCATGATGGATAGGTCTTCTCTCGTTATCTTTTCTATTGCTAAAGATGCTGGAAAAATTGTACCACTCCAGTAAGTAATATGACTCTCCTTGCTATATTCTTGTGGTGGAGACATACCTCACAAAAGTAAGAGAAGATGAATTGTCTGTACATGAGCTTGTAGACATCATAGATCTGCGAGGCGAACTTCGGCAAATCAATGTTGAAATGACACAGCACATTTGTTATTGGCAAGAATGAGGCTAACACAAGTGAAAAATCTTGATTTCTTGCCCAAGACCGAGGAAAGATAAAAGGAGCTGACTTTTTGTTTCAGGGCAGTCTGTTCTTTGAGACTGGTGAAGGTTATACTCATGTTCCAGTTGGCAGAGCAATAGTACTGTTGTTTATGTTGTTCAGGAAACAGTGTCCCGAGTGAAGCGTTGTTCTGGTTTCCATGTTAGCTGTCAGAGGGAACAGATTCGAGTGGAAATTTATTTTCCTACTACCCAATTTTCATTTAAGTCTCACAATTCTATATTTACAAGAGCCAGATCAGACCAAAAATGGAGCTTTGCTGCTATACCTGGACAGGACCTTCCAGTCCTCACTTGTCTGTCTTGATAGAGTTCAAAAACGTCTACATGACATTTTAGATGATGAATTATTTTCCACCCTACAACTATTTTCCCACAGACGAGATGTTGCTAGCCTCTTGCGGCTCTATCGATATTTCCATGGTATGTGTCCTAATGAATTATATTCCTTAGTCCCACCAAAAACCTTTACAACTGGAAATAGATACTTTGTTGAACAGATTTCTGGTTTTCCCAATCACTATAATCTTGACCTCTTCAAGTCTAAAGTTAACCATTATCTTTCCAACATAACCCCATGGACTTTACCTCTTGCCTTTTCTTACACTCATACAACACCACACAGTAATTGTGTACCTTGAGTGGCTCTTAGGCCTTGTAAAAACTGACTATATGAAATATTGTGTAATGTGGTTGTATATTATAGAATATTGGTCAATAATATAGTTTCTCAAGGGAATTGCTTAGTACAATATCCATTTTTCTTCTTATATTCTGATTAATGCCTTTAACTGTTATTGATCATTCTTCACTAATGGTGGAAGAAGCAAAGCATCACTTCTCAAAGACCTGTTAACATTGCTAATACTTTCTCACCCCATTAGCTCTATTGACTGCCTAAGCATAACTTGCATGGGCAACAATTCATTATCTTGCTTAGAGATGGTTTTTCCTTTCCAAAGATGGCTATTTGTCACTCTGTGGGTTTTTATCTGTCTTGGTGCTACTTTTCAATTAATTACTCAATATAAAGCCCTAACTCATTTTCTATTGATATTAATAAAGAATCCGCTTTATAATAGTTCCATCAAAGAACTTTAGGTCTAAAAGTTAATACTAAATCTAGTTTAGTTACTAAAGTGTGATTCAGCATAGGAAACCACAGATCACCTAATAGTTATGACAGAATCATGGATTTGCACCAAATCTGTCAAAATATATCAAAGCATGAAAATATATATTCAAACCTATTCAAATAATGCTTTTAACCATATCAGACCTTATCTAATCACCAATATTATATCATTTGAATTGGAAACTTGGGTTTGAATTTGGATATGTCTGGTCTGTAAATTTGCATATTGTATAGACAAATACAGTTAGTAACAAGTCAGCAATTTGTCTTGCCACTGAGATACAATTATATTAAAGCATAATCTCCAGTGATAAACTTCATTTTTTACATTTCCATACTACCATAGGTTTATTGTTGGACAGTGAGCTCTTCCTGTTTATTCAAAATAACCATTGTAGTTTTATAGAATGACTTGCAAAGAGAAACAGGCTTTTAGATCTGATTTTAAATTAATGCATTTTATTTTACAACTGAATATATATTTATACCTCAAAAATATTTTCTTTATAGAGTTTTTTTTCTGACTTCAGAAAATGTGTATGGACATGAAATAATCAAAAAACAAATATCACCCCTATATTTAAGCAATGAAGTTTGAGGTATTAAAAAAGAATGGGTTTATACTTAATAGTAATATCATTTTAAGGAGGATATTATCTTGTTTTGGGCATGTCTAGTTCAAACTTGTTCTGTATGCATTATAATGCATTATTTTAATGCTTATTAAAACTCAACTAATTATTGTAATTATAAACTCTACCTGCCTCCCCAGTAAATTCAGTCCTCTGAGTGAATATGCCTTATATGGTATGTTTGACTATATTCAGTAACCACCTGTCCTCTGTTCTCCCCTACCTGCCACCATCTTTAATATTATTATTTATTATATAATATAAGCTGTGGGAAGACTATTCATTTAATGAGTATCATCTTGCTTTTTTTACCACCTGAGAATTGTGTGACAGTATCATTAACCACCTTTACATCCACATCAAACTTTTCATCACAAACAGCATTAAAATACTGTTTATCCATATATATTTTTGTATATATATACATACATATATTCATATTTTAAGACATTTTTATGTTTATCCATTCTTTTTATAGATACAAATATTTAAGTAAATGCTCTGTTTATAATAAACAATATTAAACAACATTTACCGGCCTGAATGTCCGAGAAATTTTCATAGAAAATCTGTGTATCTATAAAAAAAATGTATAAACATAAAAATGTCTTACAATAATTGTTGTACTTTGTCCATTTCATTATATATATATATATATATATGTATATATATATATATATATATATATATATATATATATATATATATATATATATATATGAATGAAGGAGGCACGGTGGAGTAATGGATAACGGCTTGGATTGAGGAATCGGAGAGCCGAGTTTGAATTCCAGTCGAATCCATTACATTCACTTACGTGCTAATACCCATGGGAAACGTGTGAATCCTCTTCTTCTCTCTCCAACTATGGGTAAATAGCAGGACAGACTGGGTTCTATAGCCTTGGACGGCAACTGGTCTAGGAGAAGGACAACTCTGAATTCAAAACCTGCGGAGGGTCGTTTGGGGATCTTGTGGCATCCGTTGCACCAGGTCCCTGTATTCGTCCCTCCAAAAAGTGTGGATGGCCCTGCACAAAGCCTTCACCACTATAATCAAATCCTGTGCGGGTGTCAGGCTTTCAGTTTCTGGGACCTGATCTGTCTGACCCTCATACGTCAAGTTCGACGGGAGAGTCCATCATATATGAATATATAATATTGTACATTCAGTTTGGTGTTAATAAAATATTGCTTAATGTAAAATAACAAAGCTATAAATTATATATTAATAATAAATATACATTTTTTTTCTCGCCAGTAGCACAACTTCTCACTTGTAGCACAATACAATCTTCAAGTGTTGATTTAAAACTAACCACTAGATAATTCAAATTTTGATATATATATATATATATAGCAGACTATCATAATAATGGAATGACCTATATTATTTACAGGTTTTGTTTAAAAAAAATTTTTAAATATTTAAAATAAGTATAAATGGAAAAAAATTATACAAAAATGCACATCAACACAACTCATATACCTCCAACTACAAAAATAGAATTATAATTTAAATACAAATATACACATCTAATAACTAGAAAAATAATACAAATGTACATACAAATGGTAAATGGTTGTAATTATATAGATATATATGGTTACCACATTTACCTTTGATTATTACCCCATTTACAAAATAACAAAACAAGATTATGCTTGTATCTATCTACAGTGACACGCATAAGTATTGGATACATGTTATTTTCTGTTATAACTCTAGTTTATGTTCGCCATTTTGCCTGATATTTGGTAAGTAATATCTCGTAAAGTTGTTTTAGTTGTATGTGGAAGGAAAATTAAAAACTCATGGTTGAATCCATTTTTTTTATCAAAGTTCAAAATTACCCTATGCAAAAGTATTGGATACATCAATTTAATATTTTGTTGTGTAGCCTCTGTTTTGTTTCACTGCTTCCAGTCGCTTTCTATAGTTGGCCACAAGTTTTTCACACTGATCTACCGTTACTTTACCCCATTCTTCCTTGCATAATTCCTCTAATTGCTTGAAATCTTTGTGGATTCCACTTATGAACTTTAACCTTCAAAGTATTCCACAAATTCTCAATTGGATTCAAGTCAGGAGACTGACTTGGCCAATTGAGAGTACTAATACCATTATTTTCAAACCATTCCTTTGTAAGTTTTGCAGTATGTTTGGGATCATTGTCATGTTGAAGTATGAAATTCCAACCATGTCCTAAAGAAGTTTCAGATTTCTGAAGGTTCTTCTCTAGAATCTCCCTGTACATGCTACCATTCATTCTACCATGGATAACTTGTAACTCACCAGTGCCCTTGGATGAAAAGAATCCCCATATCATAATGGAACCACCCCCAAACTTAACTGTGGGGATGGTAGTGTGCTTGTTGAAGGCAGTGCCATTTATTCACCAAACACTTGTCACTTTGTTCCTTCCGAATAATTCAATTTTCATTTCATTCGACCAGATTACCTTTTCCCAAAACTGCATACCTTTCTTTTCATAAGTTTTGACAAACTTTAATCGGTCTTTGACATGTTTGTTTTTCAGTAAAGGCACTTTTCTTGGTGATCTTGAATGAAAGCCTGCATGATATAGAGCTCTGCTAATAGTATCCTTACTTACATTAATTCCAGCACCCTCAAGATCAGTTTTAATTTCAGAACGAGTAATGAAGGGGTTTTTTGCACATTTCTGCTGATCCACCTTGAAGTATTCTCAATTATTTTTCTCGGTCCTCCATTTCTTGGAAGGTTTGCTGTACCGTCGCCATACTTCTTATACTTTCTGATGATATTTCCTACTGTACTTAGTGCTAGATTCATTTCTTTTCTAATTTTTCGGTAACCTTGTCCTCCTTTGTGACGTTCAATGATTCTATCTCGCATATCTCTAGATAATTCTTTAGTTTTTGCCATTTTTAATCCTTGAATTGCAGAATGCACATCAAAGAGTCAGATGATTAGTAGCACTATCTTGTAAACAATTGTCTGATTGGTCAGAGATAACATTCCAATAATATTGAAAATTTGAATATTTAAAGTCTTTTAAAATACAAAGTTTCAATTGGAAATTTGAAAAAAGTGTCATGTATCCAATACTTTTGCATAGGGTAATTTTGAACTTTGATAAAAAAAATGGATTCAACCATGAGTTTTTAATTTTCTTTCCACATACAACTAAAACAACTTTACGAGATATTACTTACCAAATATCAGGCAAAATGGTGGACATAAACTAGAGTTATAACAGAAAATAACATGTATCCAATACTTATGTGTGTCACTGTATATATCACCATTTTGGATAAAATATTAATATGGAAGAAAAAATTTGAACATATATATATATATATATATATATATACATACAAATATAAATAAAAAATATTAATATACATAAATATATAAATAAATATGCCTGTGATTATAGCCTCCCATAAATCTAAAGAATATATATATAAATTATAGGTACATCCAAGAAATACAAAATCACATACATACATATATACACAAAATTGAAAACTGTACATATACATATACACATTCTACTTATCTAAAAGAAATGGCACAATACATGAAATACATATTGTGATTAATATAAAAATATATACTGATATAAAAAAGCAAAAAATTACATTCAAAAAAGTAGAAAATAACTAATTTGAGCTAGTGATTATACACCTTAATTCAACTTAATGATAAAGTAACTAAATGTATTAAATGAAAAAGAAAAAAGGGACTTAAAGGCTAGAATTGGAATCACTCTGGTTCAACATATTACAAGAGGTATTTGTTTTTATGCCTACATGTTACAATTAATTCATTTCTCTTGTTTAGTAAATTAGTGTTATTTAAATTTTTTAAAATACTTGATTTTTCTGCAAGGCATAAGTTACATCTTTTGCCTTTACCATTGTAAGATGTAGTTCTTGTTATTACAACCCATTTAATTATGGGTGTATTGCCACCATCCTTTAATTTCCAGTAATATTTATTGAGAGCAGTATTGTTTTTGTATTTTTCATTACTTAAACTTAGCTTGTGATTATTAAAAATGGTTCATTGGAACCAATGTAAAATTTGACATTTTTATCAGATTGTATGCTAACTAATATTGTTTCAGCAGTTACATTTATTAATATTAATTTTTGCTTCATTATTATGGTTCTTTTTGCTAGTTATATAATTACTCAATAAAATATTCTTACAATATATAAAGTATATATATATATATATATATATATATATATATATATATATATATATATATTTGTGTGGGGTGAGTGTGTGTATATACATATATATATATATATATACATATATATATATATATATATATATATATATATATATATACATATATATATATATATATATATATATATATATATATATATTTTTATGTGTATATATATGTGTATATATATATATATATACATATATGTATATAAAATTTTTATATATCAAGAACAAATTTTATGGAAAAATATGTGCAAAAAGATTTTGTGTGATATGTTTCACCCTTTAGTACTTCATCGTACTAAAGTGATGTTTACGTTGATATATATATATATATATATATATATATATATATATATATATATATATATATATATGTGAATAAAGACAAGATGAAAGAAAAGATTTTTTTAGCTGACACATTTTGTTCACTGATATTAAGGCAAACACAAGGATTTTATTTTGCAACAAGTATTTATAAGCAGAAGTAAAAAATCTTAGTTTTTCAACATTTTTTTGTTTTAAACTTAACAGCACTCATAAATATACTTCAGGCTAACTGAAAGTCTAGGTAAATTATGAAGGATGCTAAGTGATGTAATTTAATATCTAATAAACGAAAGTGAATAAATGATATTATTTATTTTACATATATATATATGTGTGTGTGTGTGTGTGTGTGGTAAATATATAAGACAATTTAGAAAAATGTTTACACTGACATGTTTTACTGATTATTTGGTGTTATCATAAAGGTTTTTACAAATTGTCTTACTTATTTACCATTTTATCAGATTTTCATCCAAACTTTACTCACACAAGCATATAATGATCATCTCTTTCTTTCAGTGTATAAAATATATCTTTGTTATATTCTTTCACCAAATGTAATTTATTAGGTGAATGCAAAAATCTCTGGTGTTTTTGATTAAACAACCATTTTTAAAAAGATGATTCTGCAAACTTCTACAGATGCTTAATTAATGACAAAGTGGTAAAAGCTTTTCATGTGACAACTTTTGTAACTCCATTGGTCTAAAGGGATGTTTCTGTTGATGTAACTACACATACTCTCAAACCCAACATTCCAATGCAACTTATTTTCTCTGATATATGCAGCACTCCTAACAAGTTAGCAAAATCCCTAATAAAAATTTTAATGTCTCAATCGGCTTTTCTCACCTGAGATATCTCATCATCGGTGATCTCATCAACAATTTGAAAAATATAAATATGAAAAATCACTGCTGTTATAAAATAAAATAAGACATATCTCGGCTGATTTGCAGGAAAATAAATGAACATACTCAAGAGCGAGAGCCGGATGTGAACGGGACAAGGCCCGGTCACAAAATGACCATTATCGTCTTTTACGCATTCTGGTCGAAAAATAGAATAATATTTCAAAGTGCTTCTATTTTTCGACCAATAAAAATGCTTCCCTCCTAATTATACTCGCATCATTTTTCGAGCCCGTTAAGCCATAAAAAACGCCATAAAAAGGGTCACACGGGGAAGTACAAAGCAGTCAACAGGAGGTCAGGGAACTGATCTGTCACGGTCAGTCTGGGCAGTCAGCAGCAATCGGCTGCAGTCAGCAGGAGGAACGCCACGCCAACCAGTGTGAACTACGATGAGAGATCAACCCGGATTGGCAGCCAGCTTATGAACTATACCACAAGGTAGCTGTCAAAACACCACACATTCCTATTGAAATAAATCACATAAATCTATTTCTGCTGTTGTCGTATTTCTGTCTTGCAACCATACGCTTGTCTATAACACTGCTAGCTTATATATCAAAAGCATTAAAAGTTTAAAATTTCAGCATTCCCTTCTGTTCATGCACATGTGTAGTAACATCAACAGAAACATCACTTTAGTCTGATGAAGTTCTAAAGGATGAAACACATCACACAAACAATGTTTTCCACTTTGTCATAATTTTTATTAATATTGTTTAGATATATAAAAATTTATATAGCATTTTCTTCCAAACATGCTTAATATAATGTTTTTATATGCAAAATGTTTCTCATCTGCTTCCTCTCTCTTTTTTAGCACCTTATAAATACTATTTAAGAAATGTATAAATTACCTCACAAAATAAAAAAATAGACTTCTCCCTATCTTTAAACAAAGTAATAAAAATCTGTCAGAATTGTAAAAACCAAAATTCAATTTAAATGCAATGTTAATCACTATCTTTTTGAATCCCATTCATCTTTTGTCCTTTTCTCAGTCCCTCCTATACTCATTCTTTTCTCTCACTTTTCATACACTGTAATCCCCTGCATACTAGTGGCTTGGAGTGAAATGAAAATTAGTAGTATTGCAAACAAAAATTTGGCCTAACTATGGTTATTTTGTATCAGCCTGCTTCTGAGTTGGAATTAAAATCTAATTTTGATAATGATAAAGTTAAAATGCAACTCAATCATTTAAATGCTTAATCTTAATCATGTTTTGTTTTTGTAATGGAGA
This sequence comes from Acanthosepion esculentum, assembly GCA_964036315.1. Lineage (NCBI taxonomy): Eukaryota > Metazoa > Mollusca > Cephalopoda > Sepiida > Sepiidae > Acanthosepion > Acanthosepion esculentum. Next base: position 43,982,749 of record OZ038502.1, on the reverse strand, counting down.
TTTTGTTCTTGTGAAATAAAATTCTTTTTTAAATGATGCTGGATCATTTGCCTGCAAAATATCTTAAAGTAAATTGTTTTCCAATCCAACTCTTAGATTTTTATTGTATTTTTCTAATTTTTAAATAATTTTCTGTACATCAAACTCAGAATTGTGGATAGACTGGCTAACAATTCTGACAGATTTTTATTACTTTGTTTAAAGATCATATTTTTCATGTCTTTCTACATTTGGTTCCTGATAATAACCATAATGGTCAAAAGTACTCAAGCAAAAACAGAACAAAGATATGAAATTTACACAGTTTATCCACAAGTTTGATTTAGATATGCAACAACAAATCATTAAAAAATTAAGCAAATACAGAAAAAATGAAACAAACAAACCTCATCATTTGCATTTAATGCAACTTGTTTAAATGAATTCTTACTGCTTAAACACACACACACACACACACACACACATATATATATATTGTGTATTTGGGTAGCAATCTCTCCTTTATACAAGTTTCATTAAAAACACTTGACAAGGTACTGCAGTTAAGTTTTTTATTTAATTTTAATTGTTCTTATAATTTTCTTCTTTTAAATTTATAATTTATACATAATTTATGACCAGAAAAGAAGAAAATTAAAAGAACACCAGTAAAATTAAATAAAAAAATTAACTACAGTCAGTTGTTTTTAATGAAACTTTTATATATTTCCAGTCACCATAATGTTACTTCTCTGTGCCTTTTCTATAAATATATTTGTTATACTCCACTGCAATTAGATCTCTTTCTGATTCATTCTGCATGCCAGCCAGATATGAACATTGTGAAGCCAAGAAACACAATAAAAAAAAGTTTACTGCACATCACATCCAGTTACCAAAGAAAGCTCCCACAAGGAAAGCGACACTGGCCAAATGGAAACGTCCCCACAGAAAAGGAGATGTCTCTGGGGAGTGCCAGATCTGCTTAAAAGCAAGCCGTTCCATAATGACTCTGAGCAGTTGCAGGCCAACAAGCCACATGCAAACACACAGGGCATTGTCACCATCACCAACATGACTGCTCCTCTCAATGACTGTTACCACTCCCAGGCTTGACTAATTACCTGACTCTTCACACACTGAAATAACAGAAACCAGCTGTGACACCATGAAGCTACAACCATTTCTCATCACCAACGCCATCACCTCGGCAAACCCAACTCAATACAGTGGCCAACTGTCAAGCTTCAACACTGCCAGGCTCCAAACGCCAACGTTTGCAATTGATAACATCTCAATGTCGACATCACCCAGGTGCAAGCCATCTTCAGTGCAAACACTGTCACCTTGGCAAATCTGACTTCATAAGCAAGTACTTCCAATTCCACAAGCAAGTGACTCCAACTCTATAAGCAAGTGACTCCGACTTTGCAGGAATGCAAGCTACTCGTGCTACCATCTTCGTCACCTCAGTAACCAACCACCATCACCTCGGCATACCCGGCTCTTTACAAAGCATTCCTTTCGCAGTCATCATCACAACCCCATTTCATAGAAACAGGCCTACCAGCTGCACCAATCACTTATCACCTTGACAACCAATGTACCCTATCATGAATCAACCTAGCACTGTGGACTTCAATCAACCAACACATGCATCAGAGACTATGAACAACCATATCCTGTGTCCTTGATCAAACCAACACTAAAAATTGGTCATCCCAGCGCAACTCATACACATAATCACTATCCTGACAAACAGCTACTAAAATTGACATTTCTGCAATTTTCCAACAACTCTCTAGGATACCTTGTATATTAAACAATGTGCCTTCTTCAAAAATCTAATCCACATTATTCCTTTCCTTTCACAACAAAACAATTACTATAATACTTTTATGGTTATTGTTCAGATGAGTTCTTTGCAATGGTACCAAGACTTTTTGAATTTAAGCACACTACTCAACTGGCATCACAATCTCATCAATTTACAGTTGAGTTGGCTAGATGTAACTGTAAATTCCATGCTAACAGTTTCTTTTCTTGCACTTCTCACTTGTAGAACTCCCTTTCCAGCCAATTTTAATCTGCAAAAATTTAAATGCAATGTCAATTATTATCTACTGTCTTCCTGATTACTCTTTCCTCTTCCTGCTCATTACTAATGTTTCTGTTCCTAATTCTTCCACACCCTGTAACCCATTGTCCCTTAGTGGTTTTACTGCCTTGCATGGAACAAAACCAAGTCTCCAACTGATGTCACGTTGGTTCAGTTTTAATCCCAGCTTAAAGCAATCACATGTCTAGACACACCGAAGAGCTGTGATACAGTAAAACTGTCTGGCTGTGAATAACTATATATATATATATATATATATATATATATATATATATAAAAGTGGACATTGAAGTCAACACCCAGAGGCAACATCCTGTTTCATGCTAAAGGCATTTGATTGTGTTAAGCATGAAAGAGTATGTTGCTTCTGGGTATTGATTTCAATGTCCGCTTTTATATTTACATAAACTATATCTTTGATATTGAACACTTTAAACCATAAATATAGCATCCCTTAAAACTATATTTTATCATACATACACATGCACACACATATATATACATATATATATATCCAAATGTAAAAGAACGAGTAGTAAAATTTCCGTGTTTAAAACATTAATTTAAAACAGGGCTCAATACAAAAGTAGAGCAATAAATATTTAGTTATGATGCACTGTTACGTTAGAACATGTACATATCCACTACAAAACTGTACATCTTGTTTCAACATTAAAACGTAATGTTTCTTCAGATGGGAAATCACAAGTACCATCATGATTTCCCATCTGGAGAAACGCTACTTTTTAATGTTGAAACAAGATGTACAGTTTTGTAGTGGATATGTACATGTTCTAATGTAAAAGTGCATAACATATATATATATATATATATATATATATATATATATATATTCTAACTACCCATATACAAATGTGTGTGGGTCCCAATAGTAAACTGAAGTTTATGTTATATTTGGAGTGGTGATGTAAGAAAATAAATACTGGCTCAGGCATAATTTTGTAACCATTCCAGTTTCTGGGAATGCATCTACTAGACAGTAACTTCTCTATTTTACTAATAGTGTATGTTTTGATACCTTTGTTAAAAGATGACTTCTGAAAATACCATCCAGCAAAAAAAAATATATAGGAACCCACATTAAACCAACCTTGTGTTACATATACTTTTGTAGGGAAGCAACTAAATACCTACCCCAAAAAAAGGGGAGAGCGGGAAGATGTGTAGAATGCGAACTAACAAGCAACAACAAGCAGATTACATTAAGTGAAAAGCTTTCTTTTCATCTGAACATTTTTCTAAACTAAACTTGGGCAAAAGGTTAAATACAATTTCTTGATTAACAGACAAAAGGAAATGTAATGAAGTGAAAATAGCATTCAGTCTATTCTCAAAAGACCAGACAGACTAATAAACAAATGGTAGAATTGTACAGACAAAAACATGTAATGCATGTGCTGACTTATTGTAAATATAGTGTCTTTGCTTAGTTCAAAATGAATCTGTTCAATTTTAGGTAACTGTTCTGATACAATTTATTCAACACCAGCCCCACTACTAGGTATACAATTGAGAAAAACAAAGTGCTCTACTGTCAGTGCTATAACCTGTGCAAAATAAAATGAACTATGATGTTGCAAGAATATTATTCCCTACACACACAACATGTCCATTCTCTATACCTAAGCAACACATAATTGAATCAAAGCCTTTATAACTATCTACATTCTAAGGCAAAAAGTAGTAATGATCACTTACTAATATTTACATGTGATCATACCTCCCTATGATGAAGTAAACATGTTTGGGTACTTCATAGCTTAAAAGAGCCTTTAAGAGCATGTAACATGAATCAAGAAAAACTGATAAATATACAAGAGGAAGCTGAAAAGTTCTCAGCCAGACCCCTTCCAAAAATCTGACCCAGTATCAGAAATTCTTTCTGTATGTTTGTTTGTTTGTTTAGTGGCATATCAACTCCTTATGGGTCATTTAATGGGGATATTTAATTTTCTTGGGAGCATTAGTAATTTGTTTAACAAAAATCTATTGCTGGTTATATTTGTTTAGTTACAAAAATGTATTGCTGGTAATATTTTTTACAAAAATAGTAAAAAGACTAGCATGTGTTGCTGATATTTTTACTATAAAAATGTATTTTTATACTTTCATAATGTTTTGACCGCATTTTAGGGGTTACCTATTTGCTCATCGCTAGGACCCTAACAGGTACTACCAACCCAGGTCAGGGTAGACTTGGGAATAACAGCAATTAAGAGGTGGTTCCATGCTGCTCAAAACCTCCCAATCAATAAGCCTTGCTGCCAGATGTAGTTTATCATCATACCAGGATGAAGAATTTCTTTCTTGGTTGGTTTTAGCATTTCACCATAATGAAGATTGAAAGATCCATTTATTTATACTATTTTCTTAACAAATATTAATAGTAAGTCTGAGCAGTCCTACAAGTTCAAACTGGAAGCTGATCTAAAAAAAATAATCTACATTCTGTTGTTAACTGGGGCAAAGAATGACTTGTTAATTTCAATGCCTCCAAAACAAAATTGCTCTCTTTTAATCATCTGAGAGAACCTTTTTTTTACCTACCATCAGCTTGGCTGATGCTAACCTCTAGGAAAGTGACTCATTGCACCTTCTCAGACTAATCTTTTCTGCTGACATGAAGTTAAAAGATTATATTGAAGCAATTGCTAGATATGCTGCTAAGAAAATTGGCTCCTGTATTGTGCCTGACAATTTTTCTCACCAGAATCTATAGTACATATTTATAAGTCTACCATTTGACCATGCTGTGAATATTGCTGCTATATCTGGTTTGGTTCTTATATATATTTAGAGATTCTTTATAAAATTAAAAGAAAAATCTGCAATATCACTGGTTCTCAGATGGTATCTCAGCTTCAGTCATTTTCCCACTGCCATAATATAGCTTTCCTCTCCCTTTTCTATAAATACTTTCATTGTAAATATTCTCATGAACCCTCCTCTGTGGTACCTAGACTTTATGAATTTAAGTGCAGTACTAGATTGACAACGAGCATTTTACAGTTGAATTATCTAGATGTAACCATAAGTTCTAAGCTAATAGTTTCTTCTCTTACACTCTCATTTGTGGAATGCTCTTCTGTTTTCTTGCTTCCCAGTCAAATCTGATCAAAAATTTAAATGCAATGTCAATCATAATCTTCTGTTTTTTTAATACTTGTTTTTTATTGTTCTCTCACCTTAATAGTATTTTGTTCCTTATAGTCTCTTAAATGCAGTAAGCCCTTGAGTTTGGCTAGATGTAATTGTAAATTCTATGGTAACATTTTCTTTCCTCACACTTCTCACTTGTAGAACTCCCTTCCAGCTCCTTGTTTTCCAGCCAACTTTAATCTTCAAAACTTTAAATGCAATGTCAATCATTATCTACTGTCCTCCCAATTACTCTCTTCTCTTTTCACTCATTATTAATGTTTCTGTTCCTAATTTTTTAGCACCCAGTAACCCCTTGTATCCTAGTGGATTTACTACCTTGCATGAAGTGATACTGAATAAAAAAAATGCTGATAAGTTATTGAAAAAGCCTTTCAAAAAAATTTGATATTTCATCTCATCATTTTACAGTTGAAATGGCTAGACGTAACCATAAGTTCTATGCTAACATTTGTTTTGTTTTTTTGCACTTGTAGCTTGCGGAATTCTCTTCTGGCTTCTTGCTTTCTAGTCAAGTTTGATCTTCAAAAATTTAAATGTCAATTGTTATCTTCTGTCTTCTTAATAACTGTTCTATTATTGTTCTCTCTCCTTAATAATGTTTTCTTTTTCTTGTATTCTCTCACACTCACAGTGTCTTAATGGCTTTATAACCTTGCTTGGGGTGAATCTGAATTTGGTTAGATTTTGTGAAGTGTAGGCTGAGAACTTTTTCAACATTCCAATGTAAATGAACAAAGATCATGGTGTATGATAGGCAAAGTTTGTAAGACAGAGTTAAACTTGAACCAACCACGCTTATATGAATAGGATTTATTAAAGACAGAAAATCAACACCTATTCTATAATCGTTACATTTACCTTTTGACCATGACAATCTAAAATAGCTTCTAGAGATTTTTGAAAAATTGGCTAGAATGGCGAAGGCCTGGCAATTTTACTTTCATTATTGGTTTACTTTCATTATTTCTGATTACTGTTGGCCCAAATCCATTGTTCTTGGATTTGTAAGCAAGATCAATTCTAAATAGATTATCAGTAGATACAAACTTCATATAATGTTTGGCAGGCTTTTATGATGAGACTTTTCCTGTTCATGATTGAATGCCTTGATTACTTTGGTTTGTGATCAGTTTTGCCTCCTGCTACCACGACTGTAGAAATACAATCAGAATTTCCAATCAAGATCTCAATCAGCAATACAATAATATCTTCCTATTATCAGTTGCAAAGAACCTAGCTGGCCTTTTGTAAATGCAGCAGCAATCTTATCTTTTTAGCCAATAAATTCCTTTGCTTTCTTCAGGGTAATCAGGTAAAAAAAGATCAGAATAAAGGACAATGATTTTCATTACAAGAGACAGTCACTTATACATTCAATTTTATCATAAGAACAATGTAGAAAAACGAGGCAAATATATTAATAAGTATAAGGAAGGTAATTATTGAAATATTCAATATTTTAGGATTATTCATTTAATAATCAACAACTTTTAAGAATTTAGAATAATGAGGATATATATATATATATATATATATATATATATATATATATATATATATATATATAAAAGTGCACATTGAAGTCAACACCCAGAGGAAACAGTTTGTTTCATGCTAAATGCAATCATCAGGCCATTAATTGTTGCTTCTGGGTGTCTACTTTTATATTTACATACACTCTATCCCTGATATTGAGCACTTTAACCATAAATACAACAAACATTAAAGCTATATTTTATCATATATATATATATATATATATATATATATATATATATATATATACATATATATATATATATATATATATATATATATATATATATATATATATATATATCAAATCCCACCTAAAAGGAACAAGATTTCAAAACATTGAGGAAATCCAAGAGAATGCACTGAGACAGCTGCTCACTATTCCAATATATATATATATATATATATATATATATATATATATATATATATATATATATATATATATATATATATACAGGGTGCAATGTGTATTCCAAAATATATACACAGGATTCAATGGGTAATTTGCCAACCAAATTATGCAAAAATAAAAATAACACTAACATCTCATTTTAACAGATATATTTACCAAAATTACACAGAAAGAGCTTGAAATACTAAAGAGTAAATCTATTCAATAAAATCTCTGTTGGCTTCAACTTCAGCCTCCAGACAGCTTCAGAATCTCTTGTAACACTTCTGGATGGTCTACTTGTTTAAATTGGTGAATGCTGACATAATCCTTGCTTTTGATTCATCTTTGGTGTTACAAGGACTTTTGTTGATCTTGCACTCAACTGTGCCCCATATATAATAATCAAGGTTTTGCAGTCTGGGGAGTTAGGTGGCCAGATGTAAGGGGTGATGTGGTTGCGGAAATTATCTCACAGCCATGACTGTATTCTTCTCCTTGTGTAGCATGATGCATTGATACTCTCTCTGAAATGTTTGCATTTGAGCTTCCGGTGCAAATGTCAAGCAATTCAGTATGGTGGAGTGAATTGGGTCATGGTGCTCTTTTTCTTACAGACAGTGCCCAACTGACCCTACTATAATGTACAGTTGACTAAATTAAAAACAAAGAATGCACATACACAAAATTAATAATATAAACTGCTAACAATTTACCCATTGCACCCTGAATATATATATATATATATATATATATATATATATATATATATATGTGTGTATGCATATATATATATATATATATATATATATACTCATCTTTCTAAATTCCCCTCCCCAAACTATAACTCTCTTCATCAATGTTTACAATCTCACTACCCCCACAACACACACTTGTAAAAATAGATCTGCCTAATACTCAACAATCAAAATTGAAATTTTAGTTTATTTTCATAAAATATTTCACACATCAAAGTATCAGACAGAGATGTGGTTTTTGCTAATAATCTGATTCCACTGGAAAATACACCATTTACAAAGACATCTGTCATTGAGTCATTCTCATTTCTCTGTGTGTTCCTTGGACTGTTGATAAAGGAAGCAAGTGTATTTTGAAAATTCCATTTCTCTGTGTTTCAATTCTGTCATATTGTTAATATTTAATAAATAATAAATGTTTATTGTGCTGATTATATTGGTACCCTTTCGTTTGTCCTTCTTTTATTAACCAACCTATCTATTTATATATATATATATATATATATATATATATATATATATATATATATATATGTGTGTGTGTGTGTGTGTGTGTGTGTGTGTGTGTGTGTGTGTGTGTGTGTGTGTGTGTATTTTTTCTCTAACTGTTCTAGTATGTAGGATGGAGTGTTGACTCAAATAAGTAATAATATATATATATATATATATATATATATATGCATACAGCACCAACACAAAACAGTTAAGAAAATATTAAAACATGAAAACAAATCCTGGACCAGATTAGTAAAATACAACTCCAACCACACTATATGGCTTACTGAAAACTCACAAACCCAACATATATATATATAAAACGTGTGTGGTAGAAGGACACTAACATCAGAGTGTATAGAGCTATTGTCCTCACCATATCAATTTGGCTTTTAATCTCCTTCTGAAGCTGCAATGGTTGTGATATTATTAATATTATTAGCAATAGTATTAATAATAATAATAGTTGGCTACATGTATCTGAATATGTCTATCTGCTTGAGTGCTTAGTCAATCCCTGGTGATCATTCACGTTTCTGTTATTTCAACAACCATTGAACCCACCTGTAATTTATACAGTGACTATGCTGAGCAGTCCTTAGTTATAGTTTTTGAGAGAGAGTGTGTAAACAGTCTGATCAACAGTCTGAACAAGGACAGTATGTTCAAACCCTCGGTCATGGTGAGTTTCAACTTCATGCCAGCTCAACCATCAATGGCTCCCACATAGTTCCATTTACTCAAGTTCAATCACAAGGCTTGAATCAACCCATGTTATGGTTTTCAGGCACTTTCCACATGTGTTGCATGCTGGGATCACTTTTACAGGCTTATAACATCAAGATCACCTTCCTGACAAATTAACCATGGTGAGATTTGAACTCGGGACTCATGGTCAGAAAAGGAACATTCTAACCACTTGGCCACATACCCAAAGCAGCAGTAGTAGTAGTAGTAGTAGTAGTAGTAGTAGTAGTAGTAGTAGTAGTAGTATATATTTAAGCAAGTATTTTCAATTCAGGCAACAAGATCTGTCTGTTTAATTTTTTATTGCATTTTTCTTATTTTCAAATAAGTTGCTATAAATCCAAATAAAAATTTATGAGAAAAATGTGTCCGAGTTTGATAATTTAGATAATTATCTCCCCTACATTTTACTCTTCTGTAATATAAGTTATAATAAAGATGACTCCTTTTCAGTAAGCATGTGTAATATCTTTCTCTGTCCATTTTACTTATTTCCACAAATATTTTTACTCTTATTCCACTTTTAATATGCCAAACCAAACAAAAATTGTTGAAAAAGTGCAACTTCTTTCAACTGTATATATAGTCCCCTCCAAAAGTACTGGAATGCCAAGGCCAATTCCATTGTTTTTGTTGTTCACTGAAGAAATTTGAATTTAAGATCAAAAGATTAATATGACAAAGGAGTTCAGAATTTCAGCTTTTATTTCCTGATATTTACATTTAGATGTGTTAAAAATCTTAGGATATACCACTTTTTGTTTGAACACACTAATTTTTCAAGTGAGCAAATCTACTGAAACACATGACTGACAGGTGTTTCTTGTTACCCAGATGTTGCCTTTTAGATTGATTTTTTTAAAACCATAAAATTGCTCAGAATGCTTTACTTTTGATTTTAGCATTGGGTTTCACCTGTAGAGACTGAATTTCTTGTTAATAAGGATAAACAAGCATAAAGACAAGAGAACTGTCTATGAGAGAAAAGCAAGCCATTTTGAAATTGAGAAAAGAAGGAAAATCAATTAGAGCCATTGGTCAAACATAGCCAACACAACAATATGTCCTGAAAAAGAAAGAAACTACTGGTGTACTTAGCAACAGAAATAGAACAGGTTGACCAAGGAAAACAACAGCAGTTGATGACATAAACATTGTAACAGCTGTGAGGAACCACCCCGAAACAACAGTCAATGACATCACCAACTACCTCCACAATGCAGAGGCGACGGTTTCACAATCCACTGTCCAAAGAAGGCTTTGAGAGCAGAAATACAGAGATCATAACTATTGAGGGGTCTCCCCTTTTGACACAAATAACCGTAAATATTAAATTTCACAGGAAAACAAAAAAACTCAAGATATACGTAATGAAAGATACAGAAAATCTGGTGGGCACAGACTGTATGCAAAAGTTCGACATATGGGATTCACCTATCAGCTTTTTTTGTAAGGGTGCAGCTAGAATTGAATTGAAAGAAAATGTCCAACCAGTATGTAAAAAGAAGCGAAACGCACCATTTGCTACTACAGATGAAAACAGTAAAGAGTTATACAAGGCAGTAAAGGAATGACCTGTGACCTTGCGAGAGATAAAAAAAAGAAGTGAAAAAGGATGAATTTATTCAGAGGACAAAGGAAAAAATAAATAAAAACCAGTATACACCTACAGTACTCAAGAGATCATTCAAACAAGAATGGGTCTATTCCAGTAACAATATGGCTTATGAGGAACCAAATACAATAATTAACAGACTAGGAAACATGATGTACACCAAAGGCGAACAATTTACCCACAGAAAACATATTGACCAAATACAAAAAAGATGGGTTGAAGAGCCAAGCTCGTCACCCGCAGAAAATGACGAGTCAATGGTGGAGATCTTTGAAGTTTTTGAGATTCAAAGACCACAAGAAGACACAGAAATTGGAAGGACTAGCAGGAAGAGAAAATTTACAGTGCCTCTAATTGTTGACCATAAGAAAAAGGAAAAGATATTAACTCCCCCCCCAAAAAAAAGGGATTTAAGAAGGAGGGTATTGAGGTGTCTCCCCTTTTTACACAAATGGACTCACCCGAGGTATACATATACTACTACTAGTGAATACCCGGACAGTCTGTAATAGAGGAGGGTAGCACAAGAGTCACAGTTAGCGAGCATGTAGACTCAGTAAGGAGTCATCCACGATACTTCAATACCAAGACTGTATATATATTATTGCTACTAACCCGCATTCCTTGATCTACTAACCCATATTACCAGTTTGTATTATTACGTTAATACATTTATTTTCCTTATCCATTCCTGGCGTTTGTTATTCATTGATATCGGATTCATCCCGGAATCCACAACAATAACACAAGATGCAAACCACTCATCAACGGTAACAATTGAAAGGCCAAATGGAATTTACAAGGAAGTACAGAGATGAGCAACAAAAGTTCTGGAAGAAAGTTTTATGGACTGATGAGGCCAAGATTAATCTCTACCAAAGTGATGGAAAGGCCAAAGTGTGGAGAAAGAAAGGATCGGCTTATGATCCAACACATACAAGCTCATCTACAAAGCATGGTAGAGGCAGTTTCTTGACTTGGGCTTGCATGGTTTCTTTTGGAACAGGCTAATTCATATTTATTGATTATGTAACTCATGATGATAGCAGCAGAATGAATTCAGAATCCACAGAAACATTTTGTCTGCCAATTTACAGAGAAATGCATCAAAACTAATTTGGAATAAGTTTATCATTCAGTAGGACAATGACCCAAGACATACTGCCAACACAACAAAAGACTTTATTAGAGGAAAAAAGTAAACAGTTTTAGACTGACCAAGTCAATCACCAGACCCTAACCCAATAGAACATCCTGAAGAGGAGACTGAAGGAAGAAACCCCCCAAAACAAACAAGAACTGAAAAAGGCTATGTTAAAATTCTGGAAGAGCATCACAAATGAAATATGCAACAGTTTGGTGATGTCAATAGGTCACAGGCTTGATGCAGTTACTGCAAGCAAGGGTTATACAACCAAATATTAAATTTTATTTACTTTAAGACTATCTGTTCTTTTACATTTGCTCACCTAAAAATGGGGTGATCTGATACAAATGGAGGCACGTCCTAAGCTGTTTAACACATCTAAATGTAAGTACCAGGAAATAAAAGCTGAAATTCATCTTTTGATCTTAAACCTAAATGTCTTCAGTGAACAACAAAATCCAAAGAATTGGCCTTGGCATTCCAATACTTTTGGAGGGGAATATATATGTGTGTGTTTGTGTGCATGTGAGTATGTGTGAATATGTGTGTGTGTGTGTGTGTGTGTGTGTGTGTGTGTGAGTATGTGTGTGTGTGTGTGTGTGTGTGTGTGTGTGTGTGTGTGTGTGTGTGTAAAGGAGTAAAGTGTGTAAAAACAAAGTAAAAAAATAATCTTCAAACACAGCTCTATAAATTCAAATAATTGTATTATTGGGTGTAAAATAATTTTTGTTTTAAGCTGAAAATTAAATTATAAAGTTCCTTATTCAGTTGGTTCTTAGCCTTGTGTTTAGGAAAATAAATGTAAGCAAAGTTCATATGGAAATGAATTGTATAGAGTGGAGTGTATGTGTGTGATTATTGTGCTAAAAACCAAAACTTACATTCTGTTATGCATGCATAGCATAAAGTATCAGCAGAAAGAGGCTGTCAGGCAATCAGCTAAATATCAGTGCAAATAAGATCTAATGACAACTAAACCTATAATATGTTCTGTTTCATAATATAACTCATGCAAACTGGTTTCTGGAAATACCTTTTAAGCAAGCAATAATTTTACAAAAGGAACTTTAGCTCTTAGTAAGTTTTATGAGGATTTGGAAATTGAAAAATCAGTGTTATTCACATTCTGGTCAAGGTATACTGAAGACAATTATTTATTTGTGATCACAGAAAGTTAAAAGATAGATTTATTAAATTTAAAAGTTTTATTGGTTAATAAATATATTTCCTAATTTCTAATATTGATTTTTAAGAGGGAAAAATTGTTAATCATTTTCCTGGATGTGGGCTTTCAATTTTTGAGCATATGACACAGAAATGTTGTATGCTTTTTCAAAGCTTTTAAGCTGCATCCCAAGCAACCTCACTGATTGGTCAATAAAAGCTGATATGGAAGTTTTAATTTGACATTGATGTTATAATATTTTTGCACAGAAATGAGGTGATGTCTGTGTGATCTATTGATTTTTTTCTACAATTTTTAAGTGTGTCTTATCGCTCTCCCGTCGAACTCGACGTATGAGGGTCAGACAGATCAGTTCCCAGAAACTGAAAGCTCGACAGCCACACAGGATTTGATTAAAGTGGTGAAGGCTTTGTGCAGGGCCATCCACACTTTTTGGAGGGACGAATACAGGGACCTGGTTCAACGGATGCCACAAGGACCCCAAACGACCCTCCGCAGGTTTTGAATTCAGAGTTGTCCTTCTCCTAGACCAGCTGCCATCCAAGGCTATAGAACCCAGTCTGTCCTGCTATTTACCCATAGTTGGAGGGAGAAGAAGAGGATTCACACCTTTCCCAAGGGTATTAGCACGTAAGTGAATGTAATGGAATCGACTGGAATTCGAACTCGGCTCTCCGATTCCTCAATCCAAGCCGTTATCCATTACTCCACCGTGTGTCTACAAATATATATATATATATATATATATATATATATATATATATATATATATAATTATTTATTTGAATATTACAACATGTTGTAATATTCAAATAAATAATTATATCTGCTCTACTCTGTATTGAGCACTCTTTAAAGAATATTGATTGTTGGTTATTGGATTTCATTCCGTATATACCAATCCTAAACTTGGGTATATATATATATATATATATATATATATATGAGAATACCATGGACTGAACATGTGAGCAACAATGAAGTTTTAGAGAAAATGGAAACAAAATGGACACTTATACCTATCATCAGAAAGAACAGAGAGCTGAAATTTCTAGGTCACATAATAAGAAAATAGGCTTTGAAAGTTTGATACTCACAGGACATATTGAAGGAAAGAGAGAAAGGGGAAAACTGTACATAGTCTACTTAGGGAGCATGTGTAAATGGATACCAGAACAGGGTTAAGGAGAGATAGCAAAAAGATAAAAATTACTATGAGCTCAAAAAGACAAGAAACTTTGAAGAGCCATGATCGCTTACATCCTGGAGGTGCAAGGTACATAGAAGAAGAATAAGCATAAGCATTACATGAATATTTGTATATGCAAATATACAACTTTATATTTATTACTAGTTGTTTATTATATGCATGAAACAGCAATAATAATAAATTTGGGACAATATATGTTTTTATATGCCATTGAGTAGCATATAAAAACATCAAATAGTAGTATATATATATGTATATATATATATATATATATATATATATATATATATATATATATATATATATATATATATGTATGTATGTATGTATAAAAAGTTGTAAACCACTTACAATATTAGTTTTAGACCATCAAATATACCTTGCAGATGTTCATGTATTTGTGAAGATTTCCTATCACAATATATATATATATATATATATATATATATATATATATATATATATATACACTTATGTACATTAAAAGAAAGATTTGCATGTATGTGAGGATTTATGTTCATGGGCTCTCTTTATAATGGCATGTGTGTAATGTTACATGCACTTACATGATTAATTGTGCAAGTTTAAAATATATATTGTGTAAAGAAAAGTACACATTTTGAGTGTTTTATGTTAGAAAATTTAAGCTCTGGAGATTATGTATTCAATAAGCTATGATCCCTATCTAAACTGAAGAAGAAAATAATGTGTAAATATTATTGTCCTATGGCCCATTTGTGCCCAAAAGGAAACATTAACCAAAGAAAAAAATGGCCACCTCTTTTCTAATAAAGAAAAGAAAAGAAACAATTGAAACAAATAAATTGCACTTTTGGCAGCTCTTGTAAGACTTTATGGGAAACTGCCATTGTTACTCATTTGGTGCTTTTTCCTGTCTCGAAAACAGAAATCATTTGATCACTAGTAATTCATACATTCTAAATCAACAAAGTAAAATCTAATAAACCAAAACAAAAGCATATTTATTTTACAAAATACAAATAGAACAACTAAAGGAAAAAGATTTTATGTAAGGAATTAAGTATGTCACCATTCTCTTACTAACATCTGATGAAAATGTGATATACAAATATTGGGCCATTATTGTGCTTCACAGCAGCCAAGTAAGGGTTATATAAGTATATCATTCTGGCAGTGATCTCCAATGGCTGCAATGTATGCATATTCAATGCCAATATCACAATGTCCTAACTCTGTTTAAAGCTGTGGTTCTCAAACATTTTTCCTCTGGCACTCATTTTTGGAATGACAATTTGCTCATGCCTCACTAAATATTATATTATATGATAAAAAGTACATTTAAAAATAAAAAAAACAGGGAGATGGTTAAAGGGATGTAACAGTGGATTTGAAGTCAGAACATTATCATTGATAAGTCTCTCCTCCAATTTGCAGACCCTAGTTACTATATTCTTAATACTTGATATAATGCAAAAATATCACAATGATAAAGTAATTATTTATGACTATTTATAGTGGGACTCATGCATACAATTACAAGTAATTCATAATAATATTTTAAATTTTGAAATCATATTTATTTTTGGCATATGAATTTTTTAAAAACTGTTTCTAAATCTTTGATTGTCTTTCAATCATTCTGCCTCACCTGTTATCCTCTTCTGCAGCACCTATGAGGCACACAGTACCTATGAGGTGTACAACACCATTTGAGAACCACTGGTCTAAAGGAAGTACCATAATTCTCATAATTCTTATTTATATTTGCATTGCCAAATATAGAATAATTTAGGGTCCTTTGCACATGAACTTGAGATTATACTGCTGTTCTTTCTCTTCTCATTTTCTCTTAATTTTCATTTGTATTCTGTATTGCATTATCCTTATATTATATTGTTGTAACCTAGGGAAGGTCACTGAATAGAATAATCACACAAAGGTTGGTAATAAACAATAATACTTAGAACAAGAATAACATATATAAGATTTGCCAGTGGTGTGTAGAAGTAGTGAATTGCTAGAAGTGAGTCAAGTAAATTCCACAATGAATCTCCAACTGCAGACCAACATACATTATTTCCTACTGTGTTTATGTGAATGGGGACATACCCATTATCAATCATAGGTATGCTACAACATATATCATGGGAAAGTTCTATATGATAACAATAATGCTTACGGCCAGATCACATTGAAACACCAGCTCCCATATGATTACCAAAGCTAAGCAACATTGAGCCTTATCAGAAACTAGATGGGTAACCACTTGGGAATGCTAGGTGTTGTAAGTTTGAATTTGTGGGTAGTGTAATGGATAATGTCAGAGGTGGGAACACAAAGAACATCAATGTCATGATAATGGTTGTATGGTTGTTGCCAGCTACATCAAACTGAAGTAATGTTGGCATCAAGCTTCTCACTGCAAAATTGACTCCTCAGTAAATGTTAACGGTCTATAAAACACTCAAAAGTATATCTCCCTGGCATAAATGGTTACCATGTTTGTCTCCAACTGGATATGAGGTCAAATGTCAGTATCCCAATGCATGTGATACTTATTGGGTCAACCCACAGTGCTACTAACAGATCTAATGGCCTGAGATGCTTCTGATGGTCCTTTGCGAATCACTGGTAGCATCCTTTGATTTCACAATCATGCTGGACAACTGTATAATTCAGGGTGTTGGTTAGCTCACATCCTGGACTGGACCTACTAGGAATGAATTGTATCAAACATCTACTGTTGCTGAATCAATCCTTAAATTTGCAACCAGATGCACATTAGCTGAGCAGTGAAAGCTGTCACATGACCACATGTTTAGTATGGACTTCTGCATGCCCTTCAAGAAAAGCATGCATTGGTTTTCACTGAAGGCCTTGGATTTTGTATAAAATTTGAGGTTTCCCTCACTCTGCACCTTGGTGTGCAACCAATTTTCTGTCCAAAACACCTGAAACAGGAACTGACATGACTGGTAGAGGCTGGTGTTCTTACACAAATGGACTACTAGTCATGGATAGCATCCAGTGTTGTGGTCAAAAAGGCAAATGGATACATCATACATTTTGATCCATACCTACCTTGTGGCAATGGATGCATCAAACTCAGGAATTGGGGCTTTCATTTCTCACCATTTCCTGGGTGGATCGCAGAAAGTGATCTCCCATGCTGCTCATACTCTTAAACAGGTCAAATGTAATTACACCCCACTAGAGAAAGAGTCACTGGTACTAATCTTCATGGTCAAAAAGTTCCACAAGATGCTATACGGTCAATATTTCACTTTCATGACTGACCACAAACAACTGCTGTGTTTGGATTTAAAAAGGTTATCCCAGTATATGCTGTTAACTATCTGGAGTTTACAATGACTCTGTGATCTCGACTGTAGCCTTGATGTTTGAAGCTTAGCCCTCTTTACAATGACTCTATGATCCTAAGACCTACGAATCAATCTTGTCTTAGATTACATTCTTTCTCTGATTTGTTGTTTTCTCTACATCGGATGCAGAAATTGAACACAACTTGCAGTTGAGAAGTGGAATTACCTATCTTACAAGCTGCTCATGCTAGACATCGAGATAGTATATTCATTATTTAATTTTATTGACGATATTTTTCTCTGGGTTGTTGATCAGTTTGCATATGAGACTTTTGTTCTCTCTCATAATCACACGTCGATAAATAGGTAGAGTGATTAAAAGGGTAATTATTATAAAATTAAATGTAAGCTAAACAAAGTATAAAGAATAATTATAAATTATTAATGACCTGTTTATCACCTAGTTGAAGGACATTCAATTTTGTAGTTTCTATCACATCACAAAAATTCAAAATAAATGTTATTGAATCTGAGTGGAGGTAAATCACCTGATATTCAAATATTGAAGTTTACTTGTTATATTATAACAAAGGTGAAGACATCTATTTATTTTCTGCATCTTCTGTAGTATAGATTTTTTAATGTTTCTGTGCAAAACCAAAAATACATTATAAATTCTTTTAGTGTACATCTGCATAATTATCATAGCTATATAAATATATTTTTCAATCCATTCACCCCAAGCAAGGTAGTAATGTCACTAAGATGCAAGAGGCTACTAAAAGTGAAAGAGAATGAAAAAAAACTTTACAAGGAACCGGAAGCCCAAACCTAAACAGAAAACAAAGGATTGTTATGATTCATGATGATGATGATGATGATGATGATGATGAGGATAATTCATCATTCTAGAAATAAAGATCTGAAATTTCATCATTCTAAAAACAACCTCTCCACCACTTATGTTTCATGAGGATGATGATGATATTTCATCATTCTAGAAATAAAAATCTGAAATTACATCATTCAAAAAACAACCTTTCCATGACAAGCAAAAAGATTAGTATTAAAAAGAAAAACACAGACATATCTTCTTCACTCAGTGAAAATCCAAATTTGACAGTTTCAAAGTCTTCCCTTAAATTTCCGGAACAATTATAAACAAGTAAGCCCAAATTTGAAAGAAATGAAAAGTGACAATAACCCTGGGAACATCTAACACAAACAAAAACAATATAGTAAATAACCTCACAAAAAGAAAAATACACATTTTTGGATTTAATTACAACACGTTTCAAAGTCCTATTGTTGCATGTTATGGTTTCATTCATCTCATTTTCATTATAAAAATAGAGAAAATGACTCCTAATACATGTAACACAGGGTAACTTACATTAAGTACCCAACCTCCACACTGTTACAGGATAAACCTCTACTCCTGTTCAAAATTTGAAGAGAACTGTGAACCAGATGATAGGTGAAAATATTTACTATTAAATTTTAACCTCATTGTAAGAAAGTTATACTTAGAATCAGAAGATGCAGTTGGAATTCCTAGGGTACATAAGAAAGAAGGCTTAGCAAATTTGACACTTGCAGGGCATACTGAAGTCATGACAGACAGAAGAAAAGCAGCACATAACCTAACAAACTTGTATAAATGGTTGACTGAACAGAAATTAAAAGAGATAGAAAATGAAACTTCATAAAGGACAGGATGTTGTGGAGTGCCATGATCACCCATATCCTGAAGGGACACAAATAAGAAAAGGAAGAACTATTTCTACTTAGTTGATTTGTGTTCTATTTGTTTCTTTTCCAACATAGCAGAATAAAATGTATGTAATAATTAAGATCCAGTGACAGACCCAAAGAGTGTGAGTTCAATACCCGGTTCAGGCAGTGGAGAACTTTCAGAGGGAAAATTAGCAGGAGATAACTGATAACTGACATCCATCAAACATGGCTCGTGGAACTAGAACAGTCTACCCCAGTGATCGAAATAAAGAGTTTGGTTCGAAATTCCAACCACCTGAAGAAAGCCGGAGCGTACAACGGCCGAAACGTTGTGACAAATATGGCGACAAAGATGAGGACAATAGTCCGACTAATGTAAATACTGTACATAATACCTCATCTCAGAAATATAGACAGACTCAGATTTTTATAACTTCATTTTTGAGGACTTCTGGCTCAAATACTATTGAAATTTTGGGCATAATTTTTTTATTTTCCAAATTATTCATTCTCTGGATAAATTTTTTAAAAATCCAAGTTAAGGTTACTCGGTTCAAACATTGCAGAGAATAAGTGTGGATGCTCTTATTCATTCTTTTGCTTTAAATATATATACCATGCCCATTTCCACGGTGTTTTGTGTATTCCTTTTGGTTAATGGCTTGCTTAATTGAGATTATGCATATTAAATTGTTACAAATCTAAATTGATTGAATATATCTTTCCTCTTTATGGGACAGTAACCAAATTTAAAACTGAATCTTTTAAATTGAAATCTTTATTGATTAAAGTATTATGATGATCATAAAGACAAATATATGTGGATAATTTTTCAAAGTAGTCGTTTAGTATAATTCTACATAAAATCCTAACATCCTGTTAAAGCACTATTTTTAGAGATCTGTGCTTCTTTCACATGATAACTTTTGGTTGAGACAAATTCAGAAAAATAAACATAGACAGAAACTTCATTCTACAAACATAGAAGAATAAGAATAAATTTTCTTTTAATGTAGATCAGCAATTTTTTGTGATATTTTTTTTGCCAATCAAAAATCTACCTTATATGATTTAGTTATTTCAAAAGAGCCTTACCAAATGAAAAATACATTGATTTTTTTTTCTGAATTTCCTATGTCTATCAAACATATTGAAGCAGTCAAATATATCTTCTTAATCGTTATTCTTTCAAATAATTTCAACATAATTATTGATGTTTGTATTTTTTCATTTTATTTGTGTCCTTTGGAATTATAATTTTTTTTCCTAACAAAAACAAAATATATACTTGTAATTTGTTTTCATATAATTGATATTTTAAAGAAAAAAGGAAAGAAACTGAAACATATTCTCAACACAAACTGCTAACTGAAGAATTAGCAACTAAAGGTCTAAGGACGTTTTTGGTTACATTTTATAAATTCTTACACTCAAAAAACTTAACCTTTAGCACTCTGCAATATTCATAAGCATTTTATGCATCAGATATAAGTAGCCAGACATCTGCAGTAGCATCATCTTTTATCTTCAGTTAATCATTTTTCTGTTGCCATAGTAGGATATAACAACACTAACACACAATTCAGTCACACTGTTGTCTGATAATCAAAGTTGCATGCATTGGTTGTACAAACATTTTGTTTGACAAATAAACTCACTTATATGAAGAGTGTTATATATTAATTTTTGTTATATATATATATATATATATATATATATATATATATATTGTCATCCACAGACAGACTGTTTTGCTGTATCACAGCTCATCAGTGTGTCTAGACATATGGTTGCATCAAGCTAGGATTGAAATCCAGCTGATAGGTGTCAGTCAGAGAATCTACCCCTAAGCCATTGGTGCACAGAAGGGATGAAGGTGAATTTAAACGTATTTATTTTTAGGTAAGCACACCAGTGACTGAGAGAACTTGAGTTGTTTTATCAAAGAGTATTGCATTAGTAGTAGTAATAGTCACTGTTTACAAACTCACCCTTCTTTCCCAGAGAGCTCAATCGAAATAATTTTTCAGGAGCATATATATTGTCATCCACAGACAGACTGTTTTACCGTATCACAGCTCATCAGTGTGGCTAGATGTCCAGTTGCCTCTAGCTAGGATCGAAACCTGGCTGAATTGCATGAGGAGTGAAGATGAAAATAAACACCATGGCAATCAATCGTCAAATGATAAAAAATGCTTTCTGAGTCAGAGGATCCACACATCCTACCAGTTAATAAATTAATCTTTTGAAAATAAATATTTAACATTTTTGAGCCAATGGTACATGTTCCTGCCAACAATAAAAAAATTTTTTAAGAGTCTTTAAGTAAGGTCTCTAGACCAGACAAGCCAGTAAGGAGAAGGAGTGGCAACATGTAACATCAGATCATGAAACAACAGCTTAACAGAGAATCCCTTACTTATTCCCTTGGATACTCATCTTTCTCACCAAGCTATGTGACATGTTCACTCTTCCTCACCAAGCTACATGACATTTACACAATTCCTCACCAAGCTACATGACACTTACACACTTCCCCACCAAGCTACTTGATACTTACACTTTCCACCTGACTTTCTCCTTTACCCCTTTTTCTCACACATACAAATGAAGAAATCACATTTCTTTTCATCTTAACAAATAACTATAAACAAGGAACTTTAACACAGGAACTTTAACACTCATACACACTGAGAAAAATTTAGTTGTATAAACACAAAAATAAAATTTTTTATATTTAAAAACCTTTCTCATATTTTTCTTTTTTGTGGGTTGATTCAAATCTGCAATATATATATATATATATATATATATATATATATATGTGTGTGTGTGTGTGTGTGTGTGTGAATGAATGAATGGGTGTATGTTTTACTATAGATACAGAGTTATTTATCCAGTATATGTTTATATTCAGAACTACATATGGATTGATATTTAGGTACTTATCTTGTAAGGTTACATTAGTCTGTGGATAATATTTTCAAGTTGTGATGATGATATTAATATTTCAGATTCATTTTATAAATATGCACTTATCTGTGACAACTATATAAGACCAGATAAAGATGAGATATCCCTAGACATGCGGCATGTAGATACAAAATTACCTGAAGGTTACCCAGATTGACAGACACCTGAAGAAGATTGGAGGACACAACAATGGAAAAGATGTGATAATAGCAACAAAGATGAGGACATTAGACCAAATGTAAATATTAAACTTAGTTTACACTACATATATTTGTACTATTGTCCTCATCTTTCTTGTTATCATGTTTCAGCTGCTATACCCTCCAGTCTTCCTCAGGTGTATATCAGTTTGGGTAATCTACAGGGAACTGAATTCCTTCTAGATTACCAAGATCGATATACATCTGAGGGAGGCTGGAGAGCACAATGTCCAAAATGTTATGATAACAACAACAAAGATGACAACATTAGTCAGAGTAAATAATGATAACTCCTCATCTCAGAAATTTAGAAAGAAAATTCTAGAATTTTAAAATATTGCTAGCATACAAGTGTAAGCTGTTCTTCCTAATGGAATTTAGATATATTTTTTTAATCATTTTACCACAAGCAAGGCAATAAAGCCACTAAGATGCAAGAGATTACTGAGTGTAAAAGAATATGAGAAAAACATTATTAAGGAGAGGAAAGAATAATAGAACAAGAATTAAGACGATAATGGTTGACATTGCATTTAAATTTTTGATGATCAAAGTTGAATGGAGAGCAAAACATCAGAAGAGAGTTCCACAAATGAGAAGTGAACTTATGGTTGCATCTAACCATTTCAACTGCTGCTAATCTAGTACTGCACTTAACTTCATATAAATTAGATATCATAGAGGAAATTGCATCAGAACAATTACCATGAAAAGATAATATAAATAATACTAGCCGAGGTACACAGCATTACCTGAGTGTACATGACTGCAGTTGTATAACCGCATTCCTTGTATACCTGCAACCCCTCTCTAGAAATGTTTGCATGCATCCCCACTTGCATGCATTATCTGTTAGTATACTAAGCTACTCCCCACCTTCATCTTTTTTATGGCATGTCCTTCACAAGTGTTTGATCATTTTTAATAAAGGAATTCAATGATAAAACCTTTTGGTGTGGTCGTTGCTCGGGGTTAAATAATTTCAATATTTTAGATATTCAACAGATTTCCTAAGGCTGTAATAACTTTCAAATAGTATGGCATTGTTCACAAATCTAATAATGAAACAAAAACTGGGATGAAGTGTCAGAGCTTGATTCAACTGCAAGTGCAAATGCATGAATGCTCCCCCTCCTTCTTCACACATTTACTTATAAAGCTGGGGTTAATAAAAGGTTCTTTGGGAATTTTTTCCCTTTTAATGCTTCAATAATCCTTCTCAAACAATCTTTGCATCAAAGGTTGTTCGAATGCCAATTTAGGATGGAATCATATGAAGAAACTATTGGCTAAATGGCAAAAACTGATTTTGAACCTAGTTTGTCCACTTAACTGAAATCATCTAAACCAAACGTTGTGGCAAGACAATTTGTGCATCATATGTAATTTACATGGCAAATCTGGAAGGCATCAGATGAAAAACCAGGGAGTTATAGCCAAAAACAGGGTGTTTTCAATAGTTTTTTGCATTTTTTTCATTATATGCAGCGAAGCAACCAGTGCTAAAACAACACTATCATATTTTTTGATGATGGCAAATTCTTTGCAAAACGTTTGAAGAAAATGGGACAAAAAATGAGGAAATTATTCAAGATTTTATTTTAAGTGGTACGAAAAACCTGATTTTTTTCATAGTTTTTTTTAATTTTTTTATGTGAAGCCAATGTTGCAGGAAAACTATCACTCTACATAAACCTTGTAACATGAGCTATGTTTTGCAATAAGTGCAAAGAACATCAGCTCATCCAGTAAAAATTTTGTTGCCTTGGTTTTTGAAAAAAGTCGTGCCCACTTTCAGTTTTATTGATTTTTCTGCCAAACCTGGTAGAGCCTGGAGAATGAAAAGCTGGCCTTGACCTATTTAATAAATTTGCAACATGTATGCACAATTTCATCGAAATAAGTCGAAAAATATGTCCGTGCATAAATAGCATACGCACACATATAGACAAACACACAGACAAACACAGTTTTATAGATATAGATTATACAGGGTGCAACAGAAATACCTTCCACATATCTTCCCAGAAATAGTTCCACATAATGGTAAGACATTAGCTATATGAAGACACCCTTTCTGCTAATGTCTTACCATTATTTGGGAGGTATAAGTGGGAGGCATATGTGTGCGGTATTAGGTTGGTGCAAAAATAATGTCCTTTTCTCACATGAAGTTGAACATCAAAAAACGACATTATTTTTGCACCAACCTAATATTTCGGCTGCAGTCTATATGAAATACATATAAAAATATATCAGATGATGATCATCAGTCCTTATCCAAATATTGAAACATAAATAATTGAAACCAAAATTTTGCATATCTATTGCCAATTTAACTTTATCTATAACTAAAAGATTAATGGCTGTATACAAACCACTGTAGGGAAATTACTGTACATACACTGTGTGTGCAAAATCAATTCCAAATAAAAGTGAATAATTTTTAGAGGAGGCATGGTGGGGTAACGGATAGCAGATTGGATTGAGGAATCGGAGAGCCAAGTTTGAATTCCATTGGAATCCATTATATTCACTTATATGCTAATACCTTTGGAAAGGTATGAATCCTCTTCTCCCCACCCACAGCTATGGGTAAATAGCAGGACAGATGTAGTTCTATAGCCTCAGATGACAATTGGTCTACCGCAGAAAGAAATGGCAACCTACTGCAGGAAAAAAATCTGCCTCGTCAGTCAGGTATTAAAAGATACATGATCGCATATGCATGTATCACGCATGGCACATAACTGACTGATTGACTTTATATTAAAAGGAAATTGCTTCTGCTATGAAAAATAGATTCTAATGATATTTCTGTATTTGTGCTATATTGTTTTATTCATTAATTAATTGTGTTAAATTTGTGTTTTATTTTTTAAAAAAGTTCATGTGCGCAATAAGGAAATGTAATTTACTGAAAGTTTTGAACTGTTATTTTATGTTTGGCTAAATTGTAAAACACACCCATTTTGGTGACTGTGACATTGCTTATAAGAAGTAACCCTTAACTGATTAATAGGGATGAAATCACGGGCTTTGATTTTGTAATCATTGGGTACCAGTGATGATACACAATCAGCATAAATGTGTTCATGAAGTTAACTATTCACTGCTTTGTTCATCCAAGCTGACCTTTTCACTTTTCTAAAGATCAAAAGATTAGCTGAATAGGAAAAAGCTATGTTTCTCAATTATTGGAATCTTAAATCACTTTTGATATATGGCAGTTGTGAATGTGCAAAACCAGCTTTTCCATATATATACTTACGCTTTGATCATAGATTCTTCTGCTGCCAAACTCTCTGATCATATGGCACTCATTTTTGTATATCAGGAGATATGCTCATCATACATTGCCACTCTTAGCTTTCTCTCAAAAGCACTTCACACTAAAAATACTGTCTTCATCAATGCATCAAAATAGAGTTGGCCATTAATTCGTTTTCTATATCAATTTATTTTTGTTCTTGAATAGAAATGTTGTTTTTTAATATATTTGATAAAAAGAAACAAATTATATGTATAGATCCCAGAGGCAAGGAAATGGATGATGTTATGATTTTGTGGGATTATTTCATTGTTTGCTGTTAGATTACAAGAAGCACATTTTAGATTTGCAAACTGAATATTATCCTGTTCTGCTTCTTAAAGTACATGTTCGAGTTTCATTATATATAATAAAAGAACTTTTGCAAGGACAGGAATGTAAGAATTTGGGTTCTTTTGAATTAAACAATTTATGACAGGAAGGGCCAGCATAAGAGTCTCGTGCCCTCAGCAATTTTATGATACAGAACTCCCTGTGCTAATATATCGCAATTTTCATAAAACAGTATTCATATTAAATACAAATTTTATTGTAACCTAATTATGTACAATAATGTATCATCTCCCCAATAGGTGAACAATTCAACTAGAAAAACTGGAAATAAATACAATGTACCTAAATTCAAAATAGAGACATATCATAATAGATGATCTTTACTAAATTGACAATATTTTGCAGCAATTTTAACTTAACAAACAACTACAATCAACTTGAGATTTTTCATGCTAAAAAGTTGAATAATTTTAACTCAATCAACATTATGGATAAAAATAGTGATTTTTATATAGTGTTTTATTGAGACTTAGCATGGGCAGGACAAATTCATGGATCTGGACAAAAATAAACCCAAGAATGGCATCACATTCTGCAAAAATATTTCATCCTTTAATAGTCAGTTGTGCTTAGTTTAATTTGTAACTTAAATGTAGGTAGAAAAAAGCAAATGTTGATAAATGTCAAAAAGCACTGCCCAATCAGGCTAGGATACTTGGTTGTGGGGTTTGGGGATAGTATGCACCAGCTCTGATGTCTGGCAGGTTTTAGAGTTATCATAAGTTACAGAATTTTACCTTATAAACATAAGGTAAAAGCTCAGAAAATCTATTTTCTTTACAAACATTCGAAGAGGCTATCAAATGTTTTATTATTGGTGATTTGGATGTCTATTCTTCACCTGATGTGAATAAAAGATCATACATGCATAATATATATATATATATGTGTGTGTGTGTGTGTGTGTATGTGTATGTGTATGTACGGTCAAATCACGCTGAAAACACCGGTTCTCGTTCGATCACCGGAGTTAAGCATCATAGAGCCAGGTCAGTACTTAGATGGGGGACCACATGGGAACACCTGGTACTGTACGCAATTGTGGCTGTGTGGCTGAGTGGTCTAAGGCGTTGCTTTAGAATTACGAGGCACTGAGTTCGAATCCTGGCTGGAATTAATTTCAGCAGCTATCGAACTCCAAGCGCAGGGTACCTTTGGCAAGTGTCTGTTCCATAGCCATGGGTCCACCAAAACCATGTGAGGGAATTTGGGAGAGGAAACTGTGTGGAAGACCTCGTTGGCCAAAGCTAGCACGATATCACAAAACACTGTGATTGCGGGTTGAGGTGGCCAGCCTTGTTCATTTATGATCACACTGGGTTCGCACCAACGCTCTAAAACTGTTAATTGGCTCTGCACACGCCAATAACAGTATAAACTGCAGGTGGGCTCTGTGGGCATTTCCCAGGTGGGAAATTGCAAAATGCCTGTGCAAATGTTGCAATATGCGCTAGCTAGCTGTGCATTGCAACGGGTGTCCTCGATATCGAGTGGCCAATTATTATGTGTATATGTTTGTGTATGTATGTGTGTCTGTGTATATATGTGTGTGTATATGTGTGTGTGTGTATATATATATATATACATAAATAATTTATTCAAAAATTATAACAGAAAAATGTTATAACATCACTGCACAAGTAGCCATTT
>OZ038502.1:43559848-43952348 GCA_964036315.1 Acanthosepion esculentum | reverse complement strand
AACAAATTATGCTAACAAGTCAAATTATACTAACAAGTCAAATTATACTAACAAGTTCAACAAGTCAAATGCACATGAAGCATGATTAAACCAATGACAATCAAACAACACAAAAGTAAAAATACCAGAATTTCTTTCTTCTTTTTCTCCATATTTCATTCTCTGATTAAAGTGAAACATGCTAGATTGATAAACATTTGTTTTTTGTTCTTTATCTTATCATATCTGACATTGTTATAAAACATTAAATGTCATTCATGCCACATGTTGCTGGCTATAATTTTGTGGTACATAAGTGTATTTTGTGCTGGGTGTATATTTTGCAGATATTTTTCAAGGTATAAATATTTGAACGCATGTTATTTCATTTGAATGTCTGATTTCAATGTGCATATGCATAGTTGCATATGTCCCTAATATATGCTTTTGGCAAATTAATCATTTCTTTTTCTAATCTCAATCCAATTTTCCTTCTTATACTGCTTCCTTTTACCCCTTCTTTTCATGATTTTTGGTTCCTTTATTCTATTTTCTCTATTGGCATTGCATTAATTTCTTTCTTTTTCATCTGATATATCCTCACTGTCATTTTGTTCTTGGCTCTTTTAACTTACCTTGCTTCCTTTTCTATTTTTTTTCACAATTCTTTTTACATTCTTTGTTTTTCTATCCTATTTCATTCTTTCACTTCTTCATACTTGTCATTATTTCTAGCATTTTCATTTACTTTCCTTATTCTTTGTTTCATTTCCTTCTTCTACAATTTTTTCTTTATTCGTGTATATTTCTTTCATTCTAATATTTCTTTTTTACTTTATCTCCCTAACAACACAGATTGACTAATCTGTGTGAGATATATATATATATATATATATATATATATATATATATATGTATATATATATGTATATATATATGTATATATATATGAAGAAATATAGTCTTAAAGTGTGCTATATTTATGGGATAAAGTGCTCAATATCAGAGATAGAGTGTGTGTAAATATAAAAGTGAACATTGAAGTCAACACTTAGAGGTGACAGTCGGTTTCATGCTAGATGCAATCTAGGTGGCCTGACAATTGCATCTAGCATGAAACAGACTGTCGCCTCTAATTGTTGACTTCTATGTTCACTTTTATATTTATATATATATATATATATATATATATATATATATATATATATATATATATATATATATATATATATATATGTGTGTATATATATATATATATCATACAAATTATGATTTGTTATAGCAGATACTATTACTTTGGGTGTAGATGTTGCTATTATGGTCATAGAAGGGGACTTTGGTTGTGTATACATGTA
Organism: Acanthosepion esculentum; assembly: GCA_964036315.1. Taxonomy (NCBI): domain Eukaryota; kingdom Metazoa; phylum Mollusca; class Cephalopoda; order Sepiida; family Sepiidae; genus Acanthosepion; species Acanthosepion esculentum. Next base: position 43,951,014 of record OZ038502.1, on the reverse strand, counting down.
ATAAATTTTGAGGATATTTGGTCTGATGGATGGAGGTGGGATTGAATTATTTGTGTACACAGAATTGAGGATAATGTCAATGGTAAATTTTCAACATCAAGTGATGCTTAGATACCTTGGGTTGGTTTTGTACTTTTTAGAATCTGGAAGAATTCGTGGATGGATGTGATGCTGTAATTGGCAGGTAAGTATGATTTAATAGTGTAATTAATGAATTTCCATAGCTCACAGATAGGGGTTGGGATCTGGGAAATGATTGGTTGTAATGGGTATCCGCTACAACCAATCATTTATGTTAGTATGGGAAATCTACTCAGCCCGTGCTTCTCCAATTATTACATGTCCCGTGTAGGAAACATAATATTTAATAATATGTAAACCTAAAATATATGTCCGCTACATAAATGATATTTTTATTTTAACAAAAAACACTAAAGAAATAGATATTCTCAAGACCACATTTGAAAAACTCTGTCCTTAATTTTAAATTTTGAACTTAGTCAAAAAATAAATTCCCATTCTTAGACGCTCTTGTAGAATGTAGTCACAACACTTTTGCCACCTCATTGTATAAAAAACCCACTAACAGAAACTCTTACCACCTTAATTTTAAGAGTGAATGTCCATTCAGATACAAAATAACAGTGATAAAAATTACCTATAGAGAGCACACAAGAATTCACTCTCTCATCTCATGTACAGTATTTACATTATTCGGACTATTGTCCTCATCTTTGTCGCCATATTTGTCACAACGTTTCGGCCGTTGTACGCTCCGGCCTTCTTCAGGTGGTTGGAATTTCGAACCGAACCCTTTATTTCGATCGCTGGGGTAGACTGTTCTAGTTCCACGAGCCATGTTTGATGGGTGTCAGTTATCAGTTATCTCCTGGTAATTTTCCCTCTGAAAGTTCTCCACTGCCTGAACCGGGTATTGAACTCACACTCTTTGGGTCTGTTACTGGATCTAACCAACGCCTTTATCCACCGTACCATGTGTCCTTGAGGACATCTGGGTATGAATTTCTGAGTATTATAAACCTAATTTTTCAGCAACCATTTTTTACCAGTACTCATATTGCAATTTTGCTGTTATCATTGCATGTTTTACCAGATCTCGTATTGCAACTTTTTTGTTATCATTGCTGTTCTCTGGCACTCCTTATTACTGGTTCCCATATTGTATTTATTTCTATGCTTGGCCGACTCAGGAGATTTTTGTGGCCTAGCATATGTGCTGATTCCTTAAGTTTACGAATTTTCCAATGGTGTTCCCTGTCTATGATCTCAACCTGATCCCACAGGGGACGGTGATCTCCCTTCTCTCTCCATATGTGGTCAGCCACCCCTGATTTTTCTACTTCCCCTCGCATTACAGCTTTCTGGTGTTCTTGAAGCCTTACCTTGAGGGGGCAGCCTGTTTCTCCTTTATATTCCTTTCCGCAGCTGCACGGGATAGCGTACACACAGTCTTTAGTCCCGTTCTCCTCTATGGGGGGTCTCACTCGAGAGAGATATCTGCGAAGTGTTGTCACACTTTTGAAGGTTGTCCGGTTGTTGTTTGGACCGCAGATCCTTTGTATTTTCTCTGATAACCCCTTCACATAAGGCAGGCAGACTGTTTTCTGAGTGTTGTTGTCCTCCTCCTCCTCCTCCTCTTGTACCTGCCTATCCCAGTTTTGGGGGGCTGCTGCCATGTACCCAGGGTAGTTCTTATGTTGTAGGGTACTACTTATACTGACCAATTCCTTATCTAATGTCTCTGGGTCGCCACTTATGACTTTTGCTCGGTGTTGTAAGCAACGGACGATCCCTTTCTTTACGCTGTATGGATGGTGGGAGTTGAAATTGAGGTACTGTCCAGTGAATGTTGGTTTACGGTATACGGATGTCTTGAACCCATGCTCTGTTCGAGATATTAGTACATCCAGGAATGGGAGTGTGTTGTTACTCTCTTTCTCCATTGTGAACTGTATCGATGGTCTTATTGAGTTCACATGGTCCAGTAGAACCTGGACATCTTCCTGGTGTGGCCAGAGTATGAAGGTGTCATCTACGTACCTTAACCATATAGTTGGCTTGAGAGATATGGATTCTAATGCCATTTCTTCAAAGTATTCCATGTATATATTCACCATTGCTGGTGATAATGGCGAGCCCATTGCTAAGCCCTCATCCTGTCGATATATGTGTGGTCCCAATCCGAAGTGTGTTGTTTGTGTACAGAAAGTCAACATCTCCATCAGATTATCTATTGCAATACTGGTCCGTTCTTCTAGGGAAGTGTCAGAGGTCAATCTATCTCTGACTACCGAGAGTGCCTCCTCCGTGGGTACCTTGGTGAACAAACTCACCACGTGCAATGGCGAATATATACATGGAATACTTTGAAGAAATGGCATTAGAATCCATATCTCTCAAGCCAACTATATGGTTAAGGTACGTAGATGACACCTTCATACTCTGGCCACACCAGGAAGATGTCCAGGTTCTACTGGACCATGTGAACTCAATAAGACCATCGATACAGTTCACAATGGAGAAAGAGAGTAACAACACACTCCCATTCCTGGATGTACTAATATCTCGAACAGAGCATGGGTTCAAGACATCCGTATACCGTAAACCAACATTCACTGGGCAGTACCTCAATTTCAACTCCCACCATCCATACAGCGTAAAGAAAGGGATCGTCCGTTGCTTACAACACTGAGCAAAAGTCATAAGTGGCGACCCAGAGACATTAGATAAGGAATTGGTCAGTATAAGTAGTACCCTACAACGTAACAACTACCCTGGGTACATGGCAGCAGCCCCCCAAAACTGGGATAGGCGGGTACAAGAGGAGGAGGAGGAGGAGGACAACAACACTCAGAAAACAGTCTGCCTGCCTTATGTGAAGGGGTTATCAGAGAAAATACAAAGGATCTGCGGTCCATATAACATCAGGACAACCTTCAAAAGTGTGACAACACTTCGCAGATATCTCTCTCGAGTGAGACCCCCCATAGAGGAGAACGGGACTAAAGACTGTGTGTACGCTATCCCGTGCAGCTGCGGAAAGGAATATAAAGGAGAAACAGGCCGCCCCCTCAAGGTAAGGCTTCAAGAACACCAGAAAGCTGTAATGCGAGGGGAAGTAGAAAAATCAGGGGTGGCTGACCACATATGGAGAGAGAAGGGAGATCACCGTCCCCTGTGGGATCAGGTTGAGATCATAGACAGGGAACACCATTGGAAAATTCGTAAACTTAAGGAATCAGCACATATGCTAGGCCACAAAAATCTCCTGAGTCGGCCAAGCATAGAAATAAATACAATATGGGAACCAGTAATAAGGAGTGCCAGAGAACAGCAATGATAACAAAAAAGTTGCAATACGAGATCTGGTAAAACATGCAATGATAACAGCAAAATTGCAATATGAGTACTGGTAAAAAATGGTTGCTGAAAAATTAGGTTTATAATACTCAGAAATTCATACCCAGATGTCCTCAAGGACACATGGTACGGTGGATAAAGGCGTTGGTTAGATCCAGTAACAGACCCAAAGAGTGTGAGTTCAATACCCGGTTCAGGCAGTGGAGAACTTTCAGAGGGAAAATTACCGGATAACTGACACCCATCAAACATGGCTCGTGGAACTAGAACAGTCTACCCCAGCGATCGAAATAAAGGGTTCGGTTCGAAATTCCAACCACCTGAAAAAGGCCGGAGCGTACAACGGCCGAAACGTTGTGACAAATATGGCGACAAAGATGAGGACAATAGTCCGAATAATGTAAATACTGAACAATGATTTTCCTAACCACTTCATCGATCACCAGATTAGACTATTTCTTTCCAAAGGAAATAATAACAATAGTGAACACACAGACAAAAATAACATAAATATTTTCTACAAAAGCCAAATGCACATCAGTTATAAACAAGAGGAATCTTCACTTAGAAATATCATAAAGAAATACACTAATTATCTAATACACAAAATTTAAAACAGCTAAATTTATCCTCAAAAATAACAACACGCCTGCAAAATCAAAACTACAAAGAACGAACATTATTTATGAGTTAAAATGCCCCTTAAGGAACTGTGTTCCTGATCAAATTGAACTCATAAATAATTATATCAGTCACATTACTACATTCCTATCTGGATGACATGTTATGTCTATCTGACCACAGCTCCATGAGAATCCATTTAAACACACAAACTTACCAGACTCCATCAGCTACCATAATCCTTGCCTTCAGTTCATCTGTGGTGTTACGAGTGGTGTTACGAGTCACAAAACACCTTTCTAATCACCATTGGACTTATTCAACTACTACTAAATCCTCTGCTTTGTCCTGAATTAATGCCAAGCAGTATAACATGTCATTTCCAAATTTCTGGCAGAGTCAATTGTTTCATGGTACTCATTTTCTCACAGATAATGCCCAACTGACCCTACTATACAGACTGTTGACAAAATAAAACACAAACAACATGGATACTTGAAGTTAAAAATATAAAATCCTGTATGCATATATATATATATATATATATATATATATATATATATATATGTATGTGTGTGTATGTGTGTGTGTTTGTGTGTGTCTTTAGAAAAATAGTATGACAAATTGTAAAAAACGTTTTTGTGATGCATTACATCTATTGGGATTTCATCAGACTGGGCTTTCTTCATGTGGCCATGTCTACACATGTGCACAAAACAAGAAACATTGGTAGTTTCGAAAGTTTTGAAAAAATATTTTTTTAAAGAATATTTTTTGAAAGAATATTTTTTCAATCTAAGCTAATATATCTGTATTTCTTTTTCTCCATCAACTTTTTCACACTTTGTCATACTATTTTTCTAAATATTGTTTGTTAATATATAAAATTATATATCATTATATCATATATATGTATATATATTTGTGTGTGTATATATATATATATATATATATATATATATATATATATCAGGTCATCCCATAAGTTCTGTCCGAATTTTGAATAAAGAAACCAAGTGATCAAATGTTACATTTAATTACAGATTCAATCAACAATGTATTTTCCCTGATTATCTATGACTTCCTTCCATCTATTAACAAGCTTACTAATTCCATTACTGTAAAATTCTTTTGGCTTTGATTCGAAGAACTCACAAATGTCAGTTTTAACCTCTTCCTGTACTACAAAAGCTGTTTCTTCCAAATGATTCTGTAAGCTACGAAACAAATAGTAGTCTGAAGGAGCAAGGTCGGGAGAATAAGGTGGATGAAGAATTTTCTCCCAACCAAGTTCTTTGATCTTTTGTGACGTGATTCTTGCTGTGTATGGTCGCGCATTGTCCTGATGAAACATCACCCATTTTCGATTCAATAGAGTAGGTATTTTTTCCTCATGCTTGCTTCAAACGCTCTAATTGCTGATAGTATATTTGAGCATTAATTGTTGCATTAGGTGGTAAGAATTCAAAGTGGCAATCCCACCAGATTGAAAGAAGAACTTTTTGGCCATGAAGTTCCTTTCTCGGCTGTGGCTGGGGTCCTTCCCCTTTACCAAGCCACTGTCTATGATGCTTAACATTTCGATAAAAGATCCATTTTTAGTTGCCAGTCACAAGTCTACCCAAAAAAGGTGAAACAAGTTGGTGAGAATGGAGAGAAGAGCAGATGTCAACTCAGGATTTGAGGTTGTTTTCAGACAATTCATGAGGCACCCATTTTCCAAGTTTAGGAAATTTTCCAAGTTGTTGAAGATGATGATGAACAGTTGTATGGTTTGAACTGAGAACCACTGCCAATTCCTCAACCGATAAAGCAGGATTTTCTTCAAGGGCTGCTTCAAGAAGCTTTTCATCAAACTCAACTGGACGGTCGGTTTGATCTTCATCTTCAAGGGTGAAATCTCCACCTCTGAATTCTGCAAGTTCTTTCATTCACACATTCCTCTCAATAAACTGAGTGAATGTTTCTAGCCGCTTCGGCTTCTGAGTTTCCTTTCTTGAACTCATAAAGCATTATGTGCCGCAAATGATTCTTGGGTACTTGCATGTTAGCAGGGTTATAATCAAACAAAATTTAATTTTATTGTTCTCTGAAATAAAATTTGATCAGTTTAAATGCATCTAAACATAAAAATAATGTTCAGCTCCATTAGACATTATAAAATACTCTTTAAATTTTGTTCATTTTAACAAAAAGTTAAAATTCGGACAGAACTTATGGGATGACATAATATATATATATATATATATATATATATATATATATATATATATATATATATGTATATATATATATATATATATATATATATATATATGTATGTATATAAATACACTAATATTCCATGGTTATAATTTATTACATTGGAATCGTAATTACGATTCAATTCATCAGACCTACAAATTATGATTCCAATGTAATAAATTATAACCATGGAATATTAGTGTTTAAGCCTTTTATATTATATTCTTAATCTGTCTTTTACATAGAGCTCTACCTGGATTTTATTATGTCGGAAATATATATATATATTGAGCACTAATATAATCTATCTATCTATCTATCTATCTATCTATATATATATATATATATATATATATATTTAATTTACATATATATATACACACACATATATATACACATAAATATATATGTATACACACACACAAACACAAACATACATATATATATATATATATATATATATATATATATATATATATATATATATAACTTCTGGAGATTGAAATTTTTCTTTTTATTATTTTCTTTCTTATGAAAATTAAATTGGGGAAACTCTGTTGCTATGACAGTACATATGTCTGGTTTACATAACCAGCATCACATTGAAGTTAATGCACTTAGCTGCTGACTAAATGTAGATGAGGTCCTTCTTAGCTCTTGTTTAATTACGTATCTTGAGAGTTATTTGTCTTTAATCTATGTTTAATTTGTCAATAAACTCAGCAGCCTATCGCTCTGTTTGTTCTACAGGTATTTAAGATTACAAGAGCTGCCAGTGGACTTGAAATTCTTTTCTTGTCTTTTTTAAGATGCAGTTCACATTCCTTAACCATTTTTTCTTCCATCATCAAATGCCAGCCAATGATTCTGTTTTTAAGATCAAAACCTGGCTGACATTGTACAGCATTAGACTGTTTTGACTGTTATCTTATCATTGATACATGTCTTTTCTTTACTTTTTTTATGATTACTGTTTATTTCATGATCAATATAATTACCAATGTATTGAATATTCTAAACCTTAGTTTTTTGTGAAGTACGAATCAACAGATTACTATATTGATGTTTACAATTTATTTTTTATTAAATAATAGTAAATAGCTTTTCTCTTTTCTCTCTAGAATCTTATTATACATAAATCTACCATTCATCGATGCTTAGAATATTGTTGTCACATATAGTCCAGTGCTCCTGCTATTTACCTTAAACTCCTTGATAAAATTCAAAGAATCAGTAATATTAATGGTTCTGATCTGGCAGCTCAGCTTCAGTCAATTTCCTTCTGCCATAAGGTTGCCTCTCTGTGCCTTTTCTATAAATACTTTCATGGTATTTGTTTGGATGAGCACTTAGCTATGGTACCTAGACTTTTTGAATCTAAGCAAAGTACTAGATTGGCGATGAGATCTCATCTATTTACAGTAAGTTCTATGCTAACAGTTTCTTTTCACACAATTCTCACTTGTGGAACTCCCTTCTGGCTTCATCCTTTCTAGCTAACTTTAATCTTCAAAAATTTAAATGCAATGTCAATCACTATCTCCTAGTCTTTTGATTAGACTTCTTTTGTTCTCCATCCTTAATAATCCGCACACAATATCCCCTTGTATCTTAGTGGCTTTTAATATGTTCCTTGGGTTCAAGTTGATTAATATATATATATATATATATATATATATATATATATATATATATATATATATATATATATATATATATACTTTCCTAACTACATTGTTGATGAACAAATAAGGCAATCTATTTTTAATTTTAATAGAACATAATATGTCCTCAAATAACTCTAAACATATCAATCTTTTATATCATAATCAGAAGCATTCTAAATATAAATAAAATTTTAAAAATCCTAAAAACTTATAAATACTATATATCCCCCACAAATCCCAGTAAAAAAATAAAATTAATTATATACTATACTAAATTTAATACAACTAAATTTATAATCTGTAATAACTCCTCCCCACCAATTGATGTAATGCAGAAAACTAACACTATATATCAATTCAAATGTGCTTTGGGAGATTGCATCTCTAAAAAAAAAAGCTAATGTATATATTGGTCTTTCTACAATAACATTATCAAGATGGCTCACTCTACACATTCATGATTCATCATCCATTGCACAAAATATACAAAAACATTCCTGTCCTCATTTGCAATTTAGATAAATATTAGTTGACAGTACCCATATACTTCACCAATAATGTAATAAGCGGAAACTGTAAATTCTCAAAACCATTTTTATTAAAAAATTAAAACTAACACTTAACAGAATTAATTATGAATATAGTACAAATGTTCTGAAATGCTTATAGTATATAGTTCTTTAGAAATATCTATGTTAAAACTAAATAGTTTTTACAAAAACAAGCAAAATATAATTTCCTAACAAATTCAATTGTTAACTAAGTTACCTCCCTTCCATTAAAATGTTTACAATATATATATATATATATATATATATATATATATATATATATATATATGTATGCTGGTAGGATGTTGAATAGTTTCCAAACAAAAGTGGAGACAGGGGACAGTTTTGTTCATGGATTCTGAGTTGAAGATGCCAACCTAGCATATGATGGAAAAACAAGTTGTCATTAAAAAACTTTTCCCCTTTGTTATTTTTAGTGGATATCCATATTTGAGTAGAATGCTTGTTTTTTAAAAAGTGTTGATTTTGTCATTTTGTGTGTATATTTGAGAAAACTTAATAAAGAAAATGCTCCCTCCAGCAGGATTTGAACCTGCATCCCACTTTTGAGGAAAAACCACTGTCTTATCTGGTGTGCTTTAGACTGCTTGGCTACAGAGAGCCCTCACAGCCAAGCAAGGTTATATTTCCCTTAATTCCCATCTCATCATTCAGGTTTTTCTTGAAAGTCATATCTGCTCAGTTTCATATCTGAAACTTAAACAAAGCAATTTCTAAAGAATTAATGCATTGTTATTTTTAATCTAATATATTTTATTAATTCAAACATTATTTTTAGTGGATATTCATAAAACATCCCTTTCTTTAAACAATGTTTATTTTCTTAAATATTAAGTGTCCTCAAAAGAACTGGCCAGTGGATGAATACAAAATGGAGCCTTCTACTGAAAATGACTTTTGAAGCAATGTCAGATTAAAAAATAAAAATCTATTAATTCTTTAGAGGAAAAAAAAATATATATATATATATATATATATATATATATATATATATATATATATATTATAATTATTTTTTTTTTAAATTATGATTCCATCACTACACAGGAATTAGCATTTTTCAAAAATAGAAGCTGAAAACTTCCAATTCAGTTATAGAAATTAAATTAAATTAATGTACCTAGTTCTGTTTCATTTTTAAGCGAATATTTTGAAAAAAAATTTGCTTGAAAATGAAATATAAATACAAACATATACATATGTACATATATATATACGTATATGTATATATACATGCATACATACATATACATGAACATATACACACAAACACACAAGCAAACAACTACATACACATATACATATGTATATGCCCATGAATACAAATAGATAGGAGGACTAGCGAGTAATAGAAGTAATAACAATCTAAACTTACAATAACAAGTGTTGTTGTTGAAAATATTACTAAGCATTTTGTAAGTTAAATTATGAGCTGTGCTTGCAACTAACAGTGAGTTCATTCCTTTGATTTTAAATCTAATGATCTCTGTAAAGAATTACACCTTCGAGCTCTCTTAATTAATTTTCATTTAACAGTAGGTGTTTTGTTTCTCTCTCTATCTCTCTCACTCTATATCTCTGTCTCTCTGTCTCTCTCTCTCTCTCTCTCTCTCTCTCTCTCTATATATATATATATATATATATATATATATATATATATATATATATAAGGTAGCAATTGTTTATTTATTTAGCTTTTTCCCATTTCTTTCCCACAACAGACCATTTTTCTGGTTTCTGGGGAGAATTTGAAAATAATTGTTCAATGATATCTGAGTACTTTCATAAACCATTATCAGAAAACATTTGTAGGCTCACAGGGTTGAACAACAGACATATAAAAATGCCATTGCATTGGGCAATTCAAGGCATTTTAAACTGAACACTTTATTTAATCTAAAGGAACAATATGGGATTATGGGACAATAGACTAGTGGATTAAAATGTTGTGTCATTAATTTGGTTATATAGTAATTTTGAATTCAATCCCTAATAACATTTTTAGTGAATTTTAGGCCCTAATACTAAGGTTCAAGAAAATGGTGAATTTTAGGTACTAATACTTCAATAAAAATTTGACCATCTGTTTATGAAATTAATCAGCTCAATCTAATTATAGGGAAAGAATTAGTAAAATAAAAATGTATTTACTAATGCTAAATGAAAGAAAATTCATAGAAAATCAAAAGTCAAAATATGTGTGTATTGGGGCTAATACTGGATATAGATCTGGGTAGAGAATGTTGATTTAGGAATGCTGCAACAATTTTAAGCAGAAGAGAATTCCAACAAAAAGTGCACCATTAGGAAAGGAGAAATAGAATCTGTCCTGGAGATATTAGGACACCAACACACTTGTAGTATTTGTGCAAATGTCACCCTTTTGGCACAGCTGGTTTAGCCAGTCATGTGAGATCACACTAGAGAGGTCAAGTGCAAACTCCTGTGAATGCAACTCTGCCAGAAAGACCTGCAGGTTACTTGTGCAAGTTTTGTGGCAAAGTTTGTAAGTCAGTCCCAAGACTCAAACATCAGATAATTGTACACAGTGACAGGCAAGTTTCCAACAGAGGTAAGAGAGATGAGTTTTGTTTGCCACATTTGTAAGAGAGGTTGTAAAAGTGAAGCTGGTCTTAAGAATCACTTTCAGGCCCATAGGAGAGCATTAGCTTGGGTATAAATAATGGAAAGAATAAAATTCTGAATGAAAAAGAAAAAAAGCTACCAAGTGAAGAGATGGTCTTCTGCAAAGAAGTGACAATCATCAATATATTAGAATTTTATTTACTTTTAACAAAAATCTAACCATTATCTCAGCCTTTTTTTGGATATCTCAGTGAGCCAAAAAGTGACTTGACCCAAAGAGTTGTGAGTTCAATACCTGGCCACAGCAGAGGGAACAAAAACTTGAAGAGAATTGAAACTGAGATATCCAAAATAGGCAAGGCACATGGAATTAGAACAATCTACTACCATGGACTAAATATAAGGTTTGGTTCAAAATTTGAATGCATATCACCTGAAGAAGGTCGGAGTGTACAAGGGACAAAATGTTGTGAATATGGCAATAAAAATAAAAACAACAGTCTGAATGATGTAAATAGTGTAAATAGTTACAATACCTCATTTCAACAATATAAACAAATGTTTGATTATATACTTTAAACTCTGTGCAAATGTAAACAGTAGAGTTCACAGTTTATAACATTCATCAAAAAGATAACAGAAGTTGCAAAAGAAATCTCACTAGGAACGCAAAAATACTGGAGAAAATTGAATAATCATCTGAAGGCATTAAAGTGTTTGATTCATAGAAAACAGAACAAGAAAATGTTGAGATTAACCTTGCTTTTATAACTGGATTCTAATTTTTATTAGGCAGTTTCTTTTACAGCAGACAGTTTTTAAAATCATGAACTTTTGTATATGAAGTATAAAGTATGGGATCTTTACTCATCCTGTTAATAATATAAAAAAATTGGTTCAATCCACATTCTAACCAAATAACAAAATATTAGAATTTTTTCAGAAGGGCCACTTTGTCAGAATTGTCTGACAGTGGTTGAAAAACTCTTATTTTGACTTGTTTGCTAATCCAACAGCATTGGCAGAAAAACAGATTTTATTTCAACTAAATTTGCACTGGCAAGACAGAATGAACACTTGATTTCTTTTTACTTTAACACTATCATTTTTTACTTTAACAGTATCACTTTTTACTTTAACAGTATCATTTTTTACTTTAACACTATCATTTTTTACTTTAACAGTATCATTTTTTACTTTAACACTATCATTTTTTACTTTAACAGTATCACTTTTTACTTTAACACTATCATTTTTTACTTTAACAGTATCACTTTTTACTTTAACACTATCATTTTTTACTTTAACAGTATCACTTTTTACTTTAACACTATCATTTTTTACTTTAACAGTATCACTTTTTACTTTAACACTATCATTTTTTACTTTAACAGTATCACTTTTTACTTTAACAGTATCATTTTTTACTTTAACAGTATCATTTTTTACTTTAACACTATCATTTTTTACTTTAACAGTATCATTTTTTACTTTAACACTATCATTTTTTACTTTAACAGTATCACTTTTTACTTTAACAGTATCATTTTTTACTTTAACAGTATCACTTTTTACTTTAACAGTATCATTTTTTACTTTAACAGTATCATTTTTTACTTTAACACTATCATTTTTTACTTTAACAGTATCACTTTTTACTTTAACAGTATCATTTTTTACTTTAACACTATCATTTTTTACTTTAACAGTATCATTTTTTACTTTAACACTATCATTTTTTACTTTAACAGTATCACTTTTTACTTTAACAGTATCATTTTTTACTTTAACACTATCATTTTTTACTTTAACAGTATCATTTTTTACTTTAACACTATCATTTTTTACTTTAACAGTATCACTTTTTACTTTAACAGTATCATTTTTTACTTTAACAGTATCACTTTTTACTTTAACAGTATCATTTTTTACTTTAACAGTATCATTTTTTACTTTAACACTATCATTTTTTACTTTAACAGTATCACTTTTTACTTTAACAGTATCATTTTTTACTTTAACAGTATCACTTTTTACTTTAACACTATCATTTTTTACTTTAACAGTATCACTTTTTACTTTAACACTATCATTTTTTACTTTAACAGTATCACTTTTTACTTTAACAGTATCATTTTTTACTTTAACAGTATCACTTTTTACTTTAACAGTATCATTTTTTACTTTAACAGTATCACTTTTTACTTTAACAGTATCATTTTTTACTTTAACAGTATCACTTTTTACTTTAACAGTATCATTTTTTAAATTAGATTTACTAATTTCTGCTCAGTTTTTGTTTATATATTCATTTGTTATAAGGTTTTCATATACCGCATTGTTTTAATATCACTTTAGTAAGAACAGATGATAACCTGAGATAGCCTGGTCATATATTAATCACAGGGGATTTTGTCTTGAGGAAATTATATAAATGTTCAGATGGTTAATGTAAATCACCATCTGCCTCACTAGAGCATATATAGATGAAATAAAATCTGTTTTTTTTCTTCTGATGACTCGCTTTGAGCATCAACACATGTCAAAATAGGAGTTTTCCAAATTGTTATATATTTACCATTCTGTTGAATTCTTATCTAAATATAAATCATTCCTCTTTTTTGAACTACATAGCTTATATTGACTAATATAATTCAGACATTCAAAGAAAAACGAAGATTTAAATTGATTTTTGGTATTAATATAAATCATATAGCTGAAAAGTACTAACAAGACAAAGCTTTTGTTACCTTCTTTTGTTATTTTTTTTTTTTTTAATCAATTTCACCCCAGGCAAGGCATTAAATCTGGTAAGACAAAAGGGGTAGGAACAGAAACATTAATGAGCAGAAAAAGAAAAGAGTAATCCTTAGGATAGTAGATAGCATGACATTGCAATTAAATCTTTGGAGATTACAGTTGGCTGGAAGCATGGAGCTGGAAGGGAGTTCCAGAAGTGAGAAATGTGAGAAAAGAGATTATTAGCATAGGATTTACAGCTATATCTAGCCAGCTCAAATGTAAATTGGTGAGATCTCTTATGGTGGACTTGGAGATATGTAACAAAGTTATAGGATAAAGTTATTTATAGCATAAGAATATTTTAGTGTAATCTATATTTCTTGAAGAATTATAACAAGAAGGAAACATTTCTCATACTTCCATTATGTGGCCTTGTGGGTGATTAATTATTTTCCACTCTGCAACCCCTTTCCCATGGATGAAACATTGCTAGCCTTTTGTTACTCTATTGCTATTGCCATGACACATATCCAGACAGGCTAGATTCCATTTGTTCCAGCTCAGAATAAGAAATCAAAGAGGTGAGTTTGAATTCCATTCAGGTTTGCGTGTAGGCCAGTGTCCCAAGAGAATGCTTTACCAATCACTACGATCTTCACCTCTTCAAGTCTAGAGTTAACCATTATCTATTCTACACATCACCATTATATGCACTTCTCCTTTTGCATCTGTACAAGCTCATTCTGTAATCCTCTAGCTTGAGTGGCTCTTGGGCTTTACATTAGCTGAACAATAGCATTAAAAAATTCCAAAAGAAAAAGGATATTTCCTTTTTAGCCTGTAGTCCTAACAGATAAAGTATTAAAAAAGAATGAAAATATATAAAATAAGGAAGTGAATACAATTGATGGGTAGGAAACAGAAATTTCTAAGAAACAAATAGGAAACAAACAGGAAAATCAGAAAGACATTTGTCAGTGTTTTTTTTTCTCTTTTATTTTCATCTCATGTAAGAAGAAATCTTACGTGTGAGGAATGCATGCATTTGAAGTGAAATCTATGAAAGCATGAGTTTGTGTAAAAAGAAAAATCAGTTCATCAAAAATATTTTTTTAAATTTTACTTTTTCACAATTTCGAAACAAATTTAACACTCACAATGATCAGCTTTATTAATTAAAACACAAAATCATAGCTGCAAAGATACAACACAATACAGATAAAAGTGTGTGGAAATAAACATGTCAAGTTTTCTGTTTGAATTTCAGAGATGAGGAGTTATCATTATTTACACTATTTACATTTTGGACTATTTTCCTCATCTTTGTTGTTATTATCACCCAATCTCTTTCTCTTTGAATTTCAGAGATGAGGAGTTATCATTATTTACGTTTTGTTGTTATTACAATGTTTCAGCCACTGTATCCTCTGACTGTCATCAGGTGTATATCAGTCTGTGTAACCTGCTGGGAATTCTGAGCTGAACATTTTAATCTATGGGTGTAGACTGTTCTTCTTCCACTGCCCATGTCTAGGAATATCTTGTCTAGCCCTTATTTTTAATATGGCTCAGTTATTCTCTTGGGACACTGGTCTACACACAAACCTGAATGGAATTCAAACTCACCTCTTTGATTTCTTATTCTGAGCGGGAACAAAAGGAATCTAGCTTGTCTGGATATTTGCCATGGAAATATTCATAGAATAACAAAAAGCTAACAATGTTTCATCTGTGGGAAAGAGGTCGCAGAGTGGAGAATAATTCATCACCCGCAAGGCCACATAATGGAAGTTAGAGAAATGTTTCCTTCTTGCTATAATTCTTCAAGAAATATAGATAGCAATAAAATATTCTTATGCTATAACTTTGTCCTATAACTCTGTTACATATCTACAAGTGTATGACAAGAGATCTCACTATTTATATTTAAGCTGGCTAGATGTAGCTTTAAATCTTATGCTAATAATTTCTTTTTTTGCACTACTCACTTGCTAACTTTAATCTCCAAGAATTTAAATGCAATGTGATGCCATCTACTTTCCTCCTGATTACTCTTTTCCCTGTTTCCACTGCCCAGCCCAGGGATTGAATTCACAATTACTACATCATCAAATTCACAAACCGATGCTGTAATCCACTAGGCTATTGTATCATAGAAAAGATATCCCTAGATATGGGCAGTGGAACAAAAACAGTCTATCCGATAGATAAAGTGTTTTCTGGTCAACTCCGATCTTCAAAAATTTAAATGCAATGTTGATCATTGTCTTCTGTTTTCTTAATTCCTGTTCTTCCATTATTCTTTCTCCATAAGTTTGTCCTCATATTCTTTCACACTTGTGTCTTATTGTCTTGCTTGGGGTGAAATGATTTAAAAAAAGCTAAACAATAGTCCGAATGTAAATAGTGTTAATGATGTTGCACTTTTTATCAGAGTAGAAATGAATACTATAAGTTGAAAAAGACAATATGTCTACTTTTTAAGGATTTTGAGAGATTGACAATTATAAAATATTTTTCTTGAAATTTCTGTAAATTTTTCTGTACTTAGCAGCACATTTCCTTTGATATCCAGCTGATATCTTGCAAGCAATTATGTCTCTACTTATTAAGTGCATAATTTTCCAGCTTTGACAAGTATTTAATAATGACATCATTATGATGTCATGGCACATTACATTATCTCTGCTGAAGATGTAAAATCAATAATTTAACTAGATTTATAAAATTGATAGTAATTTTCATTGAAAAACTGTTTCATTATATTAGATACATTACTGTATGCCTGTTCTTGTGTTCTGTATCATAATATTACCAGAATTTCAAACAGAGTTCTGCCTGTTGATCTCCCCTCATAACAATTGATTGTACATGTGATGACTTCTGCCAAAAGCTCAAATTAATTCAAACAAAAACTCTATATTTACAAGATGTGATATGTATTACATTTAGTTGTTATTTCAGCAAAAGAAATATTTCTTTGAATTCTTTTCATGAAAATTAGGGAGAGATGCCTATGGTCTTGATTTAACAAAATTTCAACCATATTCTTTCCTACAAGCTGTTAATAATTTATTGAGAATACTCTTTATTTAAAACAATGATTCCCAAACTTTTTGGGTTACTGGCCCCTTGCATGCCAAAACATAAGCATTATACCCACCTCCACCACTAATGTATAGTCGACCATTGATTGGATTTATTTGGTGCTAGTATTTCATGCCAAATGGTATATTAGTATTTCACATAATAATTGTTAAATAAATAAAATACTGTCATATCCCGTTGTCACTCACACATTTTTCCTATCTGCTGTGGCCAGGTATTGAACTCATAACCATTTGGGTCAAGACACTTTTATGATCACTCAACCAACACATTTATCCACTGGTCCATGTGTTCTATATTGCCTGCAACAATACACTGTAAAGTGGAGGCAAGATTCACTTCAGGCACAGTGTGTGTATGTTATGCTTCAGATGTGCCACTGCAATCCTCTGGCTCTTGCACTTTCCTCCTGTGGAACTCCTTTCAGTTTATTTGCTTCCCTTATAAATACACTATTCAACAATTTAATTGCAACATCAATCACCATCTTCTGTCTTCTTGAATCCCATTATCTTTTATTGTTTCCTCAATCCCCCTATATTCAGTCCTTTCTCTTACTTTCACTCACTAGTGACGTTCCCACCTTTGCTTGTGGTGAAATGAATAAAAAAGAAAATATTTGATTCTTTTTTAATTATGATTCTCAAAATTAATACAAATAGCAATATCTTTACATTCATTTATCCTTCCAGAATTTCTAACTCTACATCGAAATATCCTAGTATTACTTTTCTGAAAAGTCAATATAATTATTAGTTATATTAAACTTAATAGTTATTTATAATACTTACATGCAGGCTATTGTTATCATCATCTTTGTTGTTGTTATAACAACATTTTAGTTGTTGTGCACTCTGACCTTCATCAGGTGTTTGTCTAAAGGGGATTTCAAACTGAATCCTTTACTTAATTTACAGGGGTTGATTGTTCTCACAGAACTAAAATAAGAACAATACAATATATCCTTAGACATGGGCAGTTGAATGAGAAAAATCTCTCCCTGTAGCTTAAATAAAGGATTTGGTTCAAAATTCCCTGTAAGTTACACAGATTAACAGACACCTGATGAATGGTCAAAACGTGATAATAACAACAAAGATGGAGACAATAGTCTGCATGTAAATATTGTAAATAATGATAACTAAATAATAAATAATGATCCAGTGATTTGCAGGGGTTTGGTGATGTTTGTTGATGCCCAGGGCCAATTCCTTGATTATATGACTCTAAGACTCAAATAGGGGTTCCTAGTACTGAGAAATGGGGAAAAAGGAAGGCATTTTAAATATATAAAATCAGATGAAACATAAAATAAACACTTTATTCAAATTAAATATAGACTAAATATTTATTTCACTCTTTGACTGGATGCCCCCCCAATAGTGATGCCCGGGGCTGTTGCACCTTCTACCTCTACTTCTGCATGCTACTGTCTTTATACCAGAAATTCAGACAGAAGGCAATAAGATGATAATAACAACTAAGATGGGGACAATAGTCCTCATCTTAGTTGTTATTATCATCTTACTAATTCCTTATCTTAGAAAAATTCCGACAGAAGGCGATCGGGTGATAATAACAACAATGATGAGGACAATAATCTGCATGTAAATAATGTAAATAATGATAATTCCTCATCTTAGAAAAATTCCGACAGAAGGCAATTGGGTGATAATGACAACAATGATGAGGACAATAATCTGCATGTAAATAATGTAAATAATGATAATTCCTCATTTTAGAAAAATTCCGACAGAAGGCGATCGGGTGATAATAACAACAATGATGAGGACAATAATCTGCATGTAAATAATGTAAATAATGATAATTCCTCATTTTAGAAAAATTCCGACAGAAGGCGATCGGGTGATAATAACAACAATGATGAGGACAATAATCTGCATGTAAATAATGTAAATAATGATAATTCCTCATTTTAGAAAAATTCCGACAGAAGGCGATCGGGTGATAATAACAACAATGATGAGGACCATAATCTGCATGTAAATAATGTAAATAATGATAATTCCTCATTTTAGAAAAATTCCGACAGAAGGCGATCGGGTGATAATAACAACAATGATGAGGACAATAATCTGCATGTAAATAATGTAAATAATGATAACTCTTCATTCCAGAAATTCAGACTCTAAACTTATTATATCCCAGATCAAAACTAATGATGCCAAGAGATCAAAGCATTTTCATGAAGGATGCTGTATTTTTAATACAGGACAAACATCATTGTAAAACTGTGTGGAATCCTGACCGGGAAACCAACTTGGATTTATAAACAGTAATTTTGTTCTCACTCACATTCAAAGTATACATATTGTAGTCAGAAGAAAACAGTATTGTATAGAATTAGATTTCCACTTTTTTGTTAATGCAGTTCAGAGAAGGCCACCTAAAGTATATTTAGTATCTCAAGCCATGTACATTTCAAGTAATTTGGTTACTTTTCTCTCATCTAATACACACTTTACAGAGAGGCTTGAATACATTTATGTACCTTTAGGCACTGTTGGGTACATTTTATTGACTTAGCCTAAAGTAATCCATTTTATATTATGGCTAAGGTGTTAATACTCCATAATAGAAAATGACCTTCTATATCAATTTAGCTATACTTACATAATCAGACACAAGGTCTCATATAGAAAAATGGTTAATGCCTTCCTACTTAAAGTTATATAAGCTTTTGGAAGTAAATTTGGTAACTTTTACCATTGTTCAGGACCAGATATAAACTAGACAAAACCAAAGTTAAAAGCTCATATGACTCCATCCAGCATTGAGCTTAATCATATTGAAGAGAACAATCCCAGTTTATTGAAAATGCCCTTCTCATGACATTCCACCAATTAGAAAAATAAATCTGAGTGCAGATTGAAGATTGTACCTTTTTAATATTGGCACTCAAAAGCCATAACCTCTTCACTTTGGTTCATTATTTCTGCCAAACCTTTGTGTCCTTGGATTCTCACTGCATTCATCAGACAAATGATTGCTTTCATTCAATAAAACTAATTAGAGCTAACAGCATCAAACAACAACTTAAAATCCTTGTGTTGTGCTTGAGTTTATTAATCTGTTTCCCAGCAACCAATTGTAAACTATTCAACCAACCTTGTTATTGCTTTTAGACCAAATTCTATTCTTTTGGATTTTTTTTTCAGTTTCAAAAGAATATAAGAAAATCATAGAATTTGTGTAAAATTATCAAGAAGAGAAACTAAGACACCTTAAAATAAATATTATCTTGATATATAGTGTCTTAGTATCTATTCTTGATAATTTTACACAAATTTTATGATTTCTTTTGAAATACGGTTAGAAATTTATGAGATAAATATAAAGGGATATCAATGATATCAATATTTCCCACTGCAACCCTAATCCTCTCAGGATTTACATGAAATCTGATTAGTGGCTTGTACAATATTGTGCTCTCTATCTCTTCCTACATCCTATAATATTCAGAGGAATAGAAGTAAGTACAGGGAACAGGGAATTGAAGGTCCATCTGAGAGAATTAGAACTACTACTAGAATTGATTATTGGTGGTCACAATCTTAATAACATTAGATAGGCAGATAACATAATTGATAGCTGACACAGAAAGGAAAATATAGGAACTCCTGCAGAAGGTAGTGAAGGAAAGTGAGAAGTGACTAAACATCAATTGTAAGAAGAGAGAATGTATGGTACTCTGTAAAAAGAGACCAACATGCGAATTACAAATTAGAGAGGCCTAAATTGACCAATACAAAAATTTAAATATCTAGCAATTTTTTTTTAACAGTGGACAGAAAATATGACACCAAAATCCGGACACATTGAGATACTGAAGGATACCTTTCAAAAGCTAAGAAAAGTATTAAGAAACAAATCTCTTTAGAAACAAAGAAAATAGTACTGAACTGTTATGTAATATCAGTCCTCCTATATTTTAATGAATGTTGAACTCGTGAGACAAGCTTGCTAACCATTACAACATAGTGAACTGCCCTATTTTGTTATGAATAAGTGTGAAGGATTTGTCATAAGGATAACAAATATTCAGTTTATTATGAAATTGACTGTAGGTGATTATCTCCCTTTGGATGAGATAAGTCACATGGGTCACGTGATGGCCACTTAGTAATATCATTTCATACAGTGATGAAAGTGGTCAGTAAGTCATAGAGTTCGTTTACAGGAGCTAAATGGACCCGTTGTTTGTTTTGAATGTTGAATCTCTCCTTCATCCTCACAGATGAAGGAGAGATTTGAAGCAGCAGAAATGTGGCTCTGCAGAAGGATGCTGAGGATACCTTTGATGGAACATTTGAGCAACACACAAAGTTTTAGAGAAAATGCAAGCAAAAAGGATATTTATACTTAACATCAGAAAGAGAGAGTTGAAATTTCCAGAGCGCATAATGAGTGAAATGAAATTAGAAAATTTGATACCCACAGGGCAGAGTAAAGGCAAGAGGGACAGAGGAAAGCGGTGCATAATCTACCTAATGAGCTTGTGTAAATGGTTGGTAGAACTGGGATTAGGAGAGATAGCAAAAAGACAAAATTTACTAAGAGCTATAAAGGAAAGGGAATTGTGGAGAGCCATGATCTCCAATGTCCTGAAGTGACACAGCACATAGAAGAAGACTATTGTAAAGGGAAGCAATTTTAATATGTAACAGTCAAGATTAAAATTAATTTATAGTCTGTTCTCGTTCTGAGCTTATACATTCCACATAATAATATTATCTATGAAATAGTTATTATTGCAAATATCTATTTAGGGAGATAGCCTATCCAGACCATGATAATAATCTTTTATATTTCTGTCTGTTTATCTGTACACACAGTTTATCATTTTCATTCTGGATCAAAAGATTTCTTGATATTGCCTTTCCAAGTCAGCCTTTGTTGAAGAACATATTTTTCAACTTAAAAACAAAGCAGCACAATCTAGAAGAAAGAAGAATTGATGTTAAGGCCAGCACACACATTTTTTCTATCTGCAATAAAATGTCTCTGTCAGTAATGTTCTTTTAGAAAATACCTGCAAAAAGCTCCAACAGTTCAAGAGATTGTCAGATGGTGGACATGCAACCATGTTGTGTTTTTACTTACTTTAATAATATCAGTGGTTGAAGATTTTATTTATATTGGAAAATATTTTACCCCTTCATATGACAAACACGTTTTGTTCTCAGGAAGACTTTTCTACCACTGAGACATACACAATACTATATATACATATTTACACATGTCCCATTCAGAGAAAAATATAACATATATCTATATAGCAAGCAAAGTGAAAGGAGAACAAAAAGATAGGGTTTTACATATAATATGGAGATTCTTCTGTGTTTCTGGAGAAGCTATCTTTGGGACTCCAGATGCAAGTGGGTCAAATTCATCAACTATATCCCAAGCAAGGATATATTCCATGAAAAAGAAATGGTGAGTCTTGAGATTTCCCAAATTTAGGACTGATATCTGGGGAAGATATATATCCCAAAAGGAAACATGTTCTTATAAGCTGTTAGGGGAGGCACATTTAGCCTCTGCTCAGCCCAAACTGGTTCATTTAGCTCCATCATGTGACCCATGTGACTTATCTCATCCAAAGGGAGATAATTGCCTTATGTATTCCTACAGTCACTTTCATAATAAACTGAATATTTTTTATCCTTATGACAAATCTTTCATGCTTCTATTATTCATAACAAAATGGGGCAGTTCACTATGTTGTAATGGTTAACAAGCTTGTCTTGCTAGATCAATTATGACTGAATTGTGAGTTTTATCCTCACTGGGTGCCCCATACTTTTGGACTTGTGCCAGATTTAAGTTGCACTTAGAGAATCACCATAACAAAAAGATTGTATTATAATTCTGCTTGTTTCTTAGTTGACTAACATTATGTCATACCAATGCCTCAACTGATGGACTATTTTGCTTTGATAATGAGGAAAGATAGAAAAGACGTATCAAGGATGTTGTTAGGTTTCAGTGAGAAAAAAAAGAAGGAGAACACAGAGTAGGTTATAATGCTCTCCTGCTTCAGTGAAATGGAAAAACTTGTCAATTTCAAGCCTTTTCATCTGTAATGCCTTACTTCTTTGAATAATGGCCTGCATTCCTATTTATGATTTTTATTGTAATAATTTGTTAAAGTTGTTATATGTAAATATTTTATGATGCAATAGGGGGAATTCTAGTCAGGGAACTTGCAAGGAGCTTATTCAATCATTAACTTAAAAGTTAAGATTCATCAGAAAAATCAAATAGGAAAACTGAAATTTTCACAGGTTTTTCTAGTTCACATTAATAACTTATGTAAAATTAAGATCTTTACAGAGTGAAATACCATAATTTCTCGAAAATAATATGCACCCATAAATAATATGCACCCCAAAAAATGATCCAAAAATTAAGAAATATATCTATCCCTATCTATAATACGCATTTATAAATTTTGTCAAAAAAAACAAAAAAATAATTACAAAGACATTTTGTCAACCTTGACATTAAGAATAAAATCAAAATTAAGCAACTAAAATAATGTTGAAAATTACCATGTGGTTTTCCCAATAAATATAACATTTTATTTTAGCCCCCAAAATGTTGTCAAAACGTGCAAGTTATAGTGCAAATTTTAAACAAAAGTAATAGAATTAGCAGAAAGAATAGGAAACAGAGCTGCAGCTGGAGAAATAAAAAATGCCATTACTGATAAACATAAATTTATTGACAAAAAATCTTACAATTATCATTGTTGGATTTAAAATGAAAATTGGGATAATATATTTCTTATTTTAGCACAAGTATGTATTTATTATCATAAATCAATAACGAAAAATTATTTTTGTTTAAACCTCCTTATAATATGCATCCCTACTATCACCTGTAATTCACAGTAAAAAAATGCATATTATTTTTGAGAAATTATAGTATTCATGTTTTATCAGAAATGTTAAATTTTCATGAAAACAACACTTTCTATGCTTTTTTCTTTTTTAGTATTGAATTTAGAATATTTTCATTTTAAAAATGTACTTTTTTTCTTATTTTGCTCTTTGTAAAAACACGCAACACATTAACTATTAATTATGGTCTCAGAAAAATGTTCATATGTGATTACTTGAGTCAAGGTCATGATTAAATTAGTATAATATTTTGTTAAAATTAAAACTAAAACACAGCTTTAGAAAAATATATATAGATACCTTGCAACCCAAGTTTTAAAATAATTTAATATATAGCTTTTTAGCTTTAATTATCAATGTCATAGTGTCAACACATATAGAAAATCATATTACAAATATTCTTTACATAGCTATTATCATATTTAAGTTTGAAGCAAAGAAGAGAAACGATACAAATTATAATTTTAATATATGTCTTGTTGAATATGAATATTAAATCAATAGCTGCATCAACTGTCAGGAAAGTTGGGTCACTGTATCTTGCCAGAAATGTCCATCTTGCACATTTGCAAATCTATCTGTGCATTGAATACTGCTGCCATATCTGGTCTGGTGCTCCTACTATTCGTCTTGAGGTTCTTGACAAAATCCAAAGAAAGTTCTGTAATGTAATCAATCCTGACTTGGCATCTTGACTTCAGTCATTTTCTTGCCAATACAACGTGGCTTTGCTCTGTCTTTTCTAAAGATATTTTCATGGCAACTGCTATGACAAACATTTTTCCCTGGTGCCCAACTTCATGAATTTAAGCATACTACTAGATTGGCAACTAGGTCCCACCCATTTACTATTGAAATAACTAAATGCAACTGCTGCTTCTACTCGAACAGTTTCTTTTCTTGTTCTTTCCACCTGTGGAACTCCATTCAGTTTCCTTGCTTCCCTGATAACTACAATCTTCAAAATTTTAAATGCAATGTCAGTCACCATTTTCTATCTTCTTTAATCCCATTCATCTTTTGTCCATTCCTCAATCTTCCCTATAATTAGTCTCTTCTCTCACTTTCACTCCCTGTAACCCTTGCATACTCGTGGTATTTCAGCCTTGCTTGGGGTGAAATGATTAAAAAAAAAAAGAATAATGATGACAACCAGTACATATATTTTACAAAGTTTTTCTCTCCTCAAAAGATCAACAATAATGGGAAATGTTGCTTGATTATGATTGAAAAATATCCCAATTGCAAGAAAAGATTGGCTTCAGTAATGACAAATGTAAAATAAAAAGAAGGTTAATATGTGAGAAAACAACTTACCTTAAGAGTTTTTGCTTACTGAATATAGAATATGCTAGGGAATGAAAGAATGGTGGATACAAAAAACCTTTTTCTTTATTTGTTGTTCATTTAAAAAAAAACTAAAAGAACAAAACACAAAATTGACAATAATAGTTCTTCTCCATTCACTTTACTAAATTCATAGGGTTTTTGCAGAACTACAGCCTCTGTGATAATTCCAGAGCAAATAGATTTAAAAGAACACAGAATGGTAATAATATTCAATAACAGTGATTTTATATATGAACAATTTAACAACAATTTTGGTATTTGATAAGTGAGTAAAGTTCTTTATGTTCAAAAATGTTTCTACAAGAGTTAGTAAGAAATATCAGATAAATTTATGTGTGTGCTCTTTTGTTCATTGGATGTTTATGCAAAAGAAAAGTAGTGTATAATATTCTGTATTTGTGTGTATGAGTGAAAAGAATGTTTGTATCAGTTGAGAAAATCACGCCTTACATGTTGAGTACTTGAAAATGTATCAAAGAAATGACCAACGTGGCTCCCAGTAGCAATGGTTAAAAGAAGGACCCTGAAGCTAATTCCGCTTTCCTTTATGCACAACTTGTTGAAAAAAGTACTGGATCTTACAGCTATTCAATCTTTTAAGCAGATTCTCTGATTGGGTGAAAATATGCAATCCGAATTTCTTGTTTTTTTAAGTTGAAAGAAACGGAAATTCTGTGCCAGGCTTAGCTGTGTATGAACGTGTATTTAGCATTTGCATTTTTGACTCTGAAGCAATAACATCCTGTTTGATTAGGTTTGTGTCACCACAGTCAAATAATAAAAATAATGCCAATTCATGATGGTCAGATAGAACACCAATCAAAACTATACACTTGCCTTTAAAATGAGCTGGGAAGGAATTAAAAAAGTGCAGAAAGTCTCTTCATTTTCAGAATTTTAAGAAGTTACCTCTACCACAAAGCGATTCCACAAAGTGATTCCAAATCCATTTAGCAACAAACAGCTGCAGACAACTTGCTGTTAAAATCAAGAAAAATCCTTGAAAAAACAATAAATTTGACCATCACCCACAATTTACCTGTTGGTATAAAATAACCCCAGACAGGTTGACATTAAAACCAATCAATCAATCAATCACTTGAAAATCTACCTGTTTATTTTTGAAAAGCCGTAGTAATTTTCTTCATTCTGTATTCTTGCCGCTTAAATAAATGGTGGGAGGCGTAAATTCGTTAAAATTTCAAAAATTAAGAGATCCCACACCACACTTTATTTGAATTCCCTCCCACATTTAAAAGCAGGAGCAAATAATTAAATCAAAATAGTTATTTGTATCAGTAAGAAAACTCTTAGCCAAAAATATTAATGATGGCATGTATAAATATTTAGGGAATAAAAGTAAACAAAATGTTTCAGGAATTAAATAATATTGAATACATTGAAGTCAAACCTCAGACATGGTAAAATAATAATACTACTCCTGCAAAATTTTAAATCTCAAAAGCACCTAGTATTATAAAACTGCCTCCTCAAGATGTAAATCACTGGTAGTCAAATAATTTTGTCATGGGTTATCTTTTCTTGAATTTATCAAGGGTCTGTGTCTATGTATCAAGTATTTGTGTCAAATTATTATTTCCACATCATCATTAAAATATTAAGTGAAAATTCATAGAATCCTCCCCCACCAGCTATGGGTTAAATAGTAGGACTTGTATCTGGAAAAATCATTGTTATTCTAAAAAAAATGGTTAAAGCAATATTAACTCACAAAAAAATTATTCTTACAATCCCCAAATTATATTTTGGCTTGAAACAACGTAGAAAGAATTGATAAAAACAAATCAAACAAATCTAAGAAAAAACAAATCAGCATACATAGAAATGTTAAGAAAAATATAATGAATATATTAATAGCTAAATTATTTACGCTCAGGTTGTTGCCCTCATCTTTGTTGTTGTTATTCCAATGTTTTGTCTGTTGTGTCCTCCAGTCTTCATCAGGTTTATATTGATCCAGGTAACCTACAGGGAATTCTGAACTGAACCGTTTATTTTATCTATGTGTGTAGACTGTTCTCGTTCCATTACTCCTCACTTTCCACTGTGCCCTAGTACCCACTACCCACCCCAGGGATTGAACTCACAATTACTATATCGCAAAATTCACTTACAAGGCTGGCATCCCGTTCCCACCCCTACACCGTTGAAACTGTTAGATGTAGACGTCTCTTCTACTCCAATAGCTTCATGTCTCGCACATCTCGTCTATGGAACTCCCTTCCCTATTACTTTTTCCCTGACAAATACAATCTCCAACGGTTTAAGTGTAGCGTCAATCGACATCTCCAGTTGCCTTGATCTATCCACTTCCCTTCTCCACATCCTTTCACCTTTCATTCCTATCTGCTCTCGCTCCAAATCTTCTGTAACCCCCTTGCCTTGATCGACCCACTGTCTTTCTCTTTCACCACATCCTCTCCTTTACCACTCCTATCTGCTCTTTCTCCAACCCTTCTATAACCCCTTGCGTGATAGTGGCCTCCAGCCTTGCTTGGGGTGATACGCTTAAAAAAAACAAAAAAAAACCTGTTTCTTATTAAAAATGTTAGAATTGTTTTGATTTTGTCAGAATTAATGATTCATTAAAAAACATGATGAACTCATTTTAAAATCTGACTTTTCTTTCTCGATAATTCTATTCAAATCTTAATGTATTTTGGAACACCATGCCTGTTACAAACTGCCAAAAATAACCCAATCATCAGCTTTCATACTCACTAGTTAAGTATAAAATATCAATTTATAAGAACTTATATTCTCTTCCAATTGATAGACTTCTAGCACAGAGAGCAAATTCACATGAGAAGAAAATTATTACTTAAAATTAATAAAGATAATTTACATCAGAATATTTGCGTGTTAGTGGCCTCCAGCCTTGCTTGGGGTGATACGCTTAAAAAAACAAAAAAACAGCACTTTAGTCCACTAGTCTGTTGTGTAAATAATAATCCACTAGTCCATAGTATAAATAATGATAACTCCTCGTCCAAGAAATTCAAACAGATAAAAAGTTAAATTGTTTTTAATTTATATTTATTTTGTAAACAGATAATGCAACATTGCAAAATAAATAAATATTCCAAATATTAAAAAGATCTATTAATAAATAATGACAAATTGTGATGATTAGATTAAAAATAATAGTACCAATGTGCTTTTAATGTGAAAGATGAATTTTCTTTTTCCTTGTCATCTTGTCTTGCTTCAAGTGAAGTTAATGCCGCATAAAGAAAAAAATGGATATCCATTGTATTTCTCTATTCTGTCTTAACAATACTGATGGCTGAGTAATCAGTCATATAGAAAAATGTTGCAAGAAATAATAGAAAGGCAGTTTTAGTGAGTTCCAGATATTTTGTTTTTACTTTCTTTCAAAACTCCTTTCTCATCCGATCCTTTGTCAGCAATATTTGGTTTGCATATCACTTCTACTTCATACATCACACCACAGTGACGGACATACATTTTTGAATCCCTGAAGCTAGAACAGATTTAGGGGCCCCTTCACAGCCAGCAACAATAGATTTGAGGATGCAAGAGCCAAAATATAGCCTAGGAATAAATTCTAGTGAGCTCAATGAGCCCATAATGCTGGGTGTTCAGGCATTGCAAGCCCTCAAGAAAACTTTGAAATTTGATCAATTACAGGGAATTTTGAGGCAATATGAAATGGGTATTAGTGCATATTCTAATAGCAACATTAGCTACTTTAACGCATTGGCTTATGATTCTATCACTAAAATGGCATTATTTTAATAATAAACTCTTTAACAATAAATCTATTGATGTTGTTGAAAAATTCACTCATTAAAAAAAGTTGCCTCAGGGTCCCTTTGGGATTAGAAGCCCTGAAGCTTAAACTGCATTGGTTGCATAGTAAATCCACCATTGTACCATCCTTTGAATAGCGCTGATGTAGATAATAAGTATTTTTGCTAAATGATAAAAAAAGACTAAACCCAAGAATTAATTCAGAAAAAAATTTACCAATGTTAATTTATCAAGGACATTTCAAACTATATTTGTAAACTGATGCTATTTTATTTCTATCATGGCTTCCCATTACAAATGAATATTTGGGTATTTCCATATGGGAAGCTCATGTCTCATAGTGCCACCTCTTTTATTTTAGGAATTCTTTTTAGATCATTTTTTCACATGTTTTTTGTGCCATGTAATGTTTTTGGGAAAGGGTTGTTCCTCTGTTGTTCACTGATGATTGCTGATTACACAGGAAATTAGGGTTCTATTTAAGCAATTTTATAACCTGTCTGGGAGGCACTTCTCAGGCAAGCAGACACTAATCTGAACAAGAGAGTCCTTAGAATATCACAAGAGTTCAAAATGCTTCTGGCTCTGGTTAACTTAACTATCAATTAGGAAATCACTTTTATCTTCTTTAAGAAGTTGTGGCAATTCACAGGATTATAAAGAAACAAAATATGTGGAGAGCCATGATTGCCTATGACTTGAAGGCACATGACATTTAAAAACAAAATGTTATTCTCTTCTGCAAGTAGATCTCTTTCTTATTCACTCTACATCTCAACCAGATATGAATACAAAGAAAGCAATGCATAAAACAAAAAAGTTTTCTTCTGCACAGGGGCTCTGAGCATCACTACCAGTCCACAAAACAAATCCCTTACATTTTAAGTTATATATAGTTTCTCTTGCCAAGAATTCTTTCTTTCTTTTCTTCATTGTTCTTAGAACTCAAAATATATTCATTTTTCTATGTTCGTTCTCTTTCAAGAAAGAAACAAGATGCTTTAATCTAGTAATTTCAAATTTGAATTCAGTGGTCAATCAGCAAGGTTAGGTGTTCAACAAGTGCTATATGAAAAAGTGTCTATCTATATTTCTGAAATGAGGTATTATAACTCTTTATATTGTTCTCCAAGGACACATAGACCAGTAGATAAAAACGTTGGTTGTTTGAGCCAAAAAGTGACTTGACTAAAAGTGTTGAGTTCAATCCCTGGCCTCAATGGAGAGAACTTGAAGAGTTATCAATGTGAATTAACTAAAAAACTGAAATATCCAAAGGAATTAAAAAAATGAAAATATGGACTAAAAAAAGGTTCAGTTTGATATTTCAACAAATATCACCTGAAGAATTCTGTAGTGTACAACAGCTGAAACATTGTGAATATGACAGTAAAGATGAAGACAACAGTCTGAACAATGTAAGTAGTGTAAATGAAAAAATGTATTTTAAAGCACACTGGACATTATAATTAGGTAACTTATCTAAAAAGAAAAAAAATAGCCTTGTGTATGAGTTGTAGTCAATGTACATATGAGACCAATTAGTAAAAATCAAGATACTGCTTGAAAACAGGGACAAAAAAGATGATGTAAGAAAGGAGTTTTTAAGAGAAGGGGTATATAACATATTGTTTACCAATACCTGCATTGTTTTGGTTATTTTTACTAAATTTCAGCAAATACAAGGCATAAGGGTTACAATTGAAATAGTAATAATGAATGAGGTGTGTGATATGGTGATTTTCTAAGCATAGCTTAGATGTGGCACAAAGCTGAAAGTATGAGGCACCCAGCGAGGAGCAAATGCACTACTCAGTTGTAATTGTCCTAGCGAGAGAAACTTTTTAACCATTACACCACGTCGAGGTACTCATAAGGTGTGTGATATGAATGGAAGAAAAGGTAATAAGTGACAGAAAATGGGACACAGAAATCCAAAGGAGTTTTTTTTTTTTTTTACAATAATGTTCACCTTATACAATTGCTGATCTTTCATCAAACCCTTTCCAGGCCTGTGCCATGGAGGAAAACAGATATGAGGGCAATGCACATGGATATTGAGAGGTGAGAAAATGCTGCCAATGATCACTCATACTGAAAACACGATTTACACTGTAGATTGGAGTAAGGAGAGGAGAAATGAAGCCTTGCCCCCAGGAAGAAGTAGGCTCAATGGAAAGAAAACAACAAGGCAAACTCAGAGTAGAACATCTTCAAGATTGAAACTGTCACTCCCATGTGGGCCTGTACAGCCATAATAGATGCTGCACCAACATTATCAGCTGAGGCATAACTCCTTGGGTGCAGATCTCAGGTCTCTTTTTTGACCAGATGGATATCACATATATATATATACAAGGCCCAAAGGCCACTCAAAGTAGTTAATGAGTAAGAGGCACATTTTAAGGGGATATATGGGGAAGATAAGAGTTAACCCTAGACTTGAACAGGTTAAGATTGTAGTGATCAGGGAAGCATCCTCTTGGGAGTCAGTTCCACAAAGCAGCAGTTTGTGGGATGAACCTGCTTGAGTGGAACTTACATCTCACCAACAGAATACAAAGGGAATGAGGATTGGTTTACTACAATGTACATGGCATAACTTATCTTAAGCATGAAGAACTGGTGGAACTAAGGAATGTAGTTAGTTTGAACACTTTCCATGAAAATAGTGATAGAGTGGCGAAAGGTTTATGATGTTTGTTAGAAAGGGGTTGTAAGTTGGAGAATAAATCATCAGAGATGCAGAGATGCTTTTGGTCTCTATCAAGACTGGGAAGTGAAGCAAGAACAGCTCCTGCCCATGTATGGCAGCAGTACTCCATTTTCAACCTGATCTGGCTCTTGTAAAGGTAGAGGATAGCATGAGAAGTCAGGTATTTACTGGAGCAGTACCGGAAACTGACCATTTTTCCAGCAGCTGTAGTGATGGATCATATGTTTGAGCTGTATGAGAATAGTGAAACTAAGAAACTAAACCAAGTATTAAGATATAAGAAAATATCATTAGAAAGAAAGAAAAGGTCTGCTGAACAGTAGCTAATTTATATGACAGTGAATGCTGGACAATCTCTTTACAAGATGAAGAAAAAATATAAAGCAACAAAGATGTGGTTTTATTGATGAATATTAAGATTACCATGGCAGAACATGTGAACAATGTTATAAGTTTTAAGGAAAATAGGAACCATAAGGAAATGTATACTTACAATCAGAATGAGATAGCTGAAATTTCTGAGATACATAATGAAGAAGTAGTAGGAAGTGATAGATATTAATTGAAGTGTTCATCACCTATGCAGGAGTCTATTGCACAAATTGACAGTTCTTGGAAAGAATTTGTCTTGAGTGGAATATTTTGAACATGGAAGAAATGTGGGTGATTGAACTCCATGGAAGTAACATGGCATGTCGTAGCTGTAAATGTCTGAGCTTGTGGAACTACAGAATGGAAGTTTGTCAATCTTGATGTTAGTTATAAATTTAAACAACAATCCCAAATTGAATCAGACAGCAAACAAAAAGCAACCAGTTAAAGAGAAGGAAATTGAGAAATAGTTTTGTGAGAAACAGAAACTAAGAACAATACATTTTCACTACCAACATATGTTGTTTATTCATCTTATATACTTACAAAGTTCAAAAATACATTAAAAAGAAGAAAATTCCAAACATAGTTGCACTGTTATTAATAGAAAGGAATCGGAACCGGTCTCTTTTTATTGTTATTTTTTATGAAATTTGATTTGAAATTGGATAATTTTGTTTTTCATTTCAGCATTTTAGTAAATTTCCCTAGAGCCTACTGTCTATTTTTTTTTCTCTCTCACTCTCACTGCATTAAGACAATAACAACTTTATTCTACTTTGATCTTAGTCATCAGTAAAAGACTAGGGAAAGCAGTTTTGTTCTTCACAACAAATTCCAATAAACAAGTCTTTTTTATTCATTTAATAAAGTTTCATCAATTATCTTCCCTCTCTGAATACAATAGTAGTAGTATTTTCTGTTTCCTTATAAGATAATATTCAGCATTGACCAAGTAACCAGTGCCATTTTCAGTTGAAATTTATAAAATCTTAGTCTTAAAAATTTTTCAGGAAAACAGGTTGTTCATATCCAGTAGCTCTGTCCACTATTGATGGTGGCGGTGATGGGGGGGGGGTCTCAACCTTCTATTTGAAGTGGTGTGAATTGTCAACTTCTTGATTTATGCGTGCTATCCATTTTAGTTGTTGCTGCTGTTGAAAGTCCTCAAGTGATATAGCTTCTATTATCTGGTAGAGTTCCTTGTTTATGATTCTGTAGTCAGTCCACAAGGTTCAAAGAAGGATAGTCCTCACTAAGACCTACAGATATCACTTGCTCATTACAGAATTACTTTGAGTGTATCAAGAGTAACATAATTAACAATATAGAATTAAATAATTTCATAAATGGAATAATTTTGGCAAACTTGTTTTTTCTAATTAAGAGTATTTCTATTTTCTGTAAGCTTTTTTTAGTGTTTCACTTTCTTTCATGTAGAAAAGAAACTATTGATAAATTTACATAAGCATATGATTTCCATTGAACATAGCATCTTTATTTTCAGACTATAGTTTTATATAACAAAAAATGAAAATGACAGAAATAATGATATAGATAGATAGATAGATAGATAGATAGATTACTGTTGAATATCAGTGGGAAATATGGATAAGAAATATATGAAAGAAAAGAAGATAGCTTCTTTTTTTTAATTTTAAACCGTAATCCAGTTGATCAATATTCAATTTTTCTAATCTAGTTATATTCTCTATTTGTGTTTAAGTAAATATACAAAATGTTTTGCATCTTCAATATTACTCAATAATTGAGTTCTGTCTTTCATGGGTGTATGGTTAATATCTTTTTTTGTTTTAAATAAAAATCCAATATTTTCAAAAATTAATATTTGAGAAACTCATGCTATACAATGTATAGATTATAGACAAAATTTATTCAAGATTTACTTTAAATGCAAATCCAGTTGCTTGCTATTCTTTTAGAGTTGAGAACCATTTTATTTATGCTATTTGTAAACACAAAAAATACTCTTGATAGGCATTTTGGTCCAAAGAAATCTTTTCATCAATAATGCTTTTATTATTCCAACTACAAAAGTAACCAGGAAAATAAATGACAACTGGAATAAGTATTATTGCGCATGATTCATTTAATATTTGCCCCAATGCTAATTCAGCCATTACAAAAAAATAGAAACAATATCTCTCTGTCATTTTTATATATACATTTTGATCATAGCTATATCCTTATTATTCATAAGATATTTTTATCTATGTGCATCCTCACTTAGTATGTAAATAAATATAAATTAAATAAGCTACTGATAGGATTTGAATCCCACTTGTACAATAATATTTTGTACTATCCCATCTTTATGACAGACTCTTCAAAGAATTCACATATGAGAAACGTAAGCTCAAATACAAACCTGTTTGCTTATATTTGCTAGCATTATGAGAAACTTTGTATATTTTTTTCATTGATGTTCACCCTGTATAAGGCTGAAGGCCACTCAAGGTAGAGGGTTACAGAGTAAGCAACACAGATATATGTGGAAGCTAATGGTTAACCTGGACTTGAACAGGTTAAGATATATATATATATATATATATATATATATATATATATTTATATATATTTATATATATATATATATATATATATATATATATATATATATATATATATATATATATATTTAAGAACATTTTTATGATATGTTTAACGTTCTTTTTATAGATACAAGTATTTAAGCAAATGCTCTGTTTTATAATAAACAGTATTAAATAACATTTACCGGCCTGAATGTCCAAGAAATTTTCATAGAAAATTTTCGTTCTCCGAAAAATGTCTTTAAATAAATTGTTGGACCTTGTCCAATTCAAAAAAATATATATATATATATGAAATCTTAAGTATTCTTCATCAGACATTCTGAATAACACATATGGGTTACCTAATAAATAACGATAATTGTTCTGCTAATTTCAGTGGGGACTCATTTTCCTTCATTAGTAAGTCCCACTCAAATTACTACTTGAAAATATTGGAGGCCATATATATTTTGTCCTTGAGACCTTCTTTATGCAAACAGAAGGATTTTGTACTGGGCTTCCAATTAATTTCCATTTAAGAAATTTTTTTTCTTTCCTACATATTATCCATCTTTTTATTATTGACCTCGATTTAGCTTTGTTGAGTGAGGTTCGAAACTGGTTAGCTAGCTCATTTTTCCTTTTTTCCTTTTAATCGATATCATGAGTGGGAATAAATACAAATTTTTTCTATTCAAGGTGGTCTCATATATATTTATATTTAGGCAGCATATCTTCAAGCATTTTTGGCTGAATAATCTAGACATATTATGTCTATTTATTTTATTTTAATCCTCTCAAACTCGTGGATCCATTTCTTAGTACTGTTATAAGACTGAGTAAGAAAGATGCCATAATTTTGGTTATTTCTTTTATTTTCCCAAGTACTTTCAATCTCATCCAAGATTATCTTCACTGGTGAATTGCTAAGACAAAAATTAATGTAAATGATAGTTGGAAATTTTTTGTAAATGTACATGAAACATGTACACCCACACACACACACACACACACACACACACATATATATATGGGTAAATACAAGTAGGTATACGTGTGAGCAATCGTATACAAATACATATATATAAACTATAGTATAAGAAAAAAGAGTGCTCAATGTAAAATAACAGAGCTATTTAATATATATATTAAGAAATATACATAATATCTTACATTAATTGCACAACTCTGAGTTTCATGCCAAAGCAATTTTCAAGTGCTGGAATTATAATTTCAGCACTTGAAAAGTGGACTCCTCCACTTGCCCACCTCTAGCTGTGCTACTGGCTTAAAAACATTTCTAGTTCATAGAATTATGAAGAGATTTTCTGATTTAACTATTAAAGTCATTAAAAAATTGAATACCTAAAATACATTATATTTTTATACTCAGCTCACACTGTGATTTTACAATAAACTACATCTGGCAGCAAGGCCTCTGATCATGAGACTGGAGGTTTTGAGGAGCATAGAACAACCTCTTAATTGCTGTTATTCCCAAGGCCACCCTGACTTGGGTTGGTAGCACTTCTTAGGCTTCTAACTATGAGCAGATAGTAAACTCCCAAATAAAAACAAAACACTATGAAAGTATAAAAAGATATTTTATAGTAAAATTACTGACAGTACATTTTTATATAAAATTTACCAACAATACCTATTTATAGTAAAATTACCAACAATACATTTTATGTGCAGTTGAAGGCATACAACTATGTTCAAAATATATTTATTTGATTCCATGAAATTGTGTTCAAAATATTTAGATTTCGGCATTAAATAACCCATGGAGATTGATATGCTGCCAAACAAAATCATCCAAACCAAAGTGATTTTTTCCTTTTTCTCAAGTCTCTAAATTCAGAGCTTGAGATTATTTCTGGTTCATAGAAAATTTACAAAATAATCAACTCCACTTTTCAGCATAAATGAGAAAAAGTTCATCTTAAAATCTCTGCCTATAATGCTGAAAACATAGAGTCTGAATCTATTCATATGATGTTTATAGATTGATTCTCTTTAAATTTGATGAGAATATTGTGTTGAAAGTTAAAGTGCTAATATGACATGATCCTTTCCTATTTAGTTATTAGTTCTGCTGAGGATGTCAGCTCAAGTTCTAAGTATTTTCCATCTTGTATATTGCCCTCCCTTTTCTCTAGATTAGAAATAATCTTTATAATAGTGATGAGGTGCTTTTGAAGATTGATGAATTGCTGTCATTACTGAAATGTTCTCAGGCACCACAATGTGGTGTAATAGTTAGCAAGCTAGTTTCACTAGAACAATTATGACTGGATAGTGAGTTTGATCCTCACTAGGTGACCCATACTGTCAGCCTTGTGTGACACCTAAGCTACGCTTAGATAATCACCATTACCAAAATGTGCTAGTGTGAAAAGAGAGAGAGAGAGAAAGAGAGATGTCAACAGATATTTTTTTTACTAATGTTCACCCAAGACAAGGCCCAAGAGCCACTCAAGATAGAGAGTTACTGTTTAGAGTTGTATTAGCATAAGAAAGAATGAGCATTAGGAGTACAAAGCTGAAGCATACTTCAGAAGGAACAGGAAACATAATCCTAATAAGAGATAAACCTCTACTCCTATTCGAAAGACTGGAGACGAGTGTGAACCAGACGATAGGTGAATCTATCGACTAATCAGATTAGTGTATGCTTGCAATTTTAGAATAAACTAATTAATTGTACCAAAGCTTTATTATGGGGCTATTTTTAAAATATTTAAATAATGAAGTAGTTATATCTTAGTTTATTTGCAGATAGAATGTCAAGACTCTTAAGGAAAGCCAAAAACACATAATGACAACCAACATGGATAAATGTGACGACAATGAGACGTTTTTCCCCATGATGTCACTTTTTTTTTAACTGGCAATGTTTATTGTTTTAAAAAGTGATGATTAGAATTGTAATAAAACCTAAACATAATGAAAGTGAATTTATACATTTTATTTGTTATTGAGAATTTACAACAAAAATAATAAACACTATTTATTTATTAAATTGTTTATTTGCACTATTTATTTATTATATTATTTATTGAAATGGTTGGCAAAACATTGGCTAATTGCTAACTGATTCAAGCTTTATAAAATAAATAATAAGGATTTCTTTACAGTTGGTTCACATGTTTTAATAATTTAGTAAATGTTTATAAATTTATGAATAAAAATTGTTTTCACATTTATTTCTTTATAAATTGATAAATGATAAATATTGCATTGCATTAATTTTAATTGTATTGGCTTTTAAGAATGTTGTAAATATAAAATTATTCTTGTAAATAAACAATAGAATAAATAAATAGTGTTTAATATTTTTGCTGTAAATTCTCAAGAACAAAAACAAATGTATAAGTTCATTTTCATAATGGTTAGGTTTTATTAAATTTCTAATCATTGCTTTTTAAAACAATAAACATTGCCAAAGAGTGGGGGTAGTTAAAAAAAAGGTGGTGTCATGGGAAAAACCATTCATTTGTCACTGTCTTATTGTGGGCACACTTATCCATGTTTGCCCATATAATGACTTCACTCACAACTTGTTATTTTTTTTTAATCATATCACCATAAGCAAGACAATAAAGCCACTAAAATGCAAGAGGTTTCTGAGTGTGAGAGAATATGAGAAAAAGAAAACTTTATTGAGGAGTGAGAAGAATAAAAGAGCACAAATTAAGAAAACAGAAGATAACAATTGACATTGCATTTAAATTTTTGAAGGTCAAACTTGACTGGGAAGTAAGAAGCTGGAAGAGAGTTCCACAAGTTACAAGTATGAGAGAAGAAATGGTTAACATAGAACTTACAGTTTCAAGTGTAAGATGATGAGACCTTGCTACCAATCTAGTACTGCACTTAAATTCATAACATCTAGATACCATACAGGAAAGTTCATTAGAACAGTTACCATGAAAGTATTTATAGAAAAGGTACAAAGAATCTATGTTAAGGCAGTGAGAAAGGGACTGAAACCAAGATGTTAAGTCTGGACCAATAACATTGCAGATTCTTCTTTGAATTTTATCAAGAATCTCTAAATATATATCAAGGACACCAAAAAAGATGTGGCAGCAATATTCAAAGCAAGGACAAATAGTAGACTTATAAATATGTAAGATAGATTCTGGCTAGAAAAATTGTCTAGAATGATATAGTGAACCAACATTTTTAGCTGGAGACTTAGCAGTTGATTCAATATATTCTTTCCACTTCATGTCAGCTGAAAACATTACTATATATGCTTAATAATTCTATTATTATGTATAAATCCTTACACTATAAAGAATCATTGAAAAATCAAATGATCTGGAAATGGGATTGACCATATCTTAGAATTGCTACATCTATTTACAGATGAAGATCTACAGATGATACTCTACTGATGGCAGATTCAAAAGGAAAACTCCAAGAGAAGGTAGCAAAGGAAAGTGAGAAGAAAAGAATATCTATTACCTGTAAGAAGACAAAATGTATGGTCATCAAGCAACAGAGAGAGCCAAAGATGTAAGCTTCAAAGAATCACTCAGGCTCAGAAATTTAACAATCTGGGTAAAATATCCAGATATATTTATATGGGTAATATATCATGTGAGTTTCAGCTCAAAATAGATAACCTGATAAAAACTTGTTTGGGGAATGTCAGATTTTATTATGTAACATATATAACATATATATTTCATTAGTACAATATACCATATACTTGAATAAGCCTTTGGTAAGTAGCTGAAGCAACATCATGTGTTGACCTAAGCCTTGTGAGTGAAACTGAGTAAATGAAGCTGTCTGGAAGCCATTGGGGGTTGCACTAGCATAAAGTCACATGTCATTGTGACTGAGGGTTTGGGCATACTAGACTTGTTCCACTACTAATCATGCCAGATTATGTACTCACTTCCAGAAACTGTAACTAAGGTCCACTCAGTAAGGTTGCAGTATAAACCACAGTTTGATTCTGCCGTCATTAAAGAAACACAGATCTGCCTGAGTAGGCTTCTGCAACAGGGATTAGACAACCACCCTAGTACACTCCATAATGTTTAGAGATTTACTGATGCCTACATTAATATGGGCACATTGATGTTTTATATACTTCAACAACAGTTCATTCATTGACGTTTTTTTTACTTTTTCTACAGTTTTAACTCTAACATTACTTGCAGTAATAATTTCCAGTGATTTTCTTTGCTTCAGAAATTGTTTTCCATCCTCATATATATTTTTAATGTTGAGTCACATTTTTTCTATTGGATTAATATATAGAAATACTAAGAAACATTCTTTTTAGTAAGGTTACCAATAACTAATAAGGTTACCAATAATCAATAAGGTTACCAATAATCAATAAGGTTACCAATAATCAATATGGTTACCAATAATCAACTTTGCAGAATTTGGAGAAGCATTGGCTTGTTTGAATATACTCTTTAATTTAAAATTGCATATCTATGACCTGTAGCACTCAAAAAATTTCTTGTCCAAGAATTTACAGTAATTCCCAGCATCAATCTCAATACCATAATCAACTTTGAAAAGACCTATAATTCTACTGCTAATAATATTAGAACCAAATTGTACCTCACCTTTCCACTATTGTTAATTATTTCCATAAAGAACCAAACCTTTAGCCCAGAACCAGGTCTATCAATGTAGCTCTAAATTCATCACTAAAAATTACTGTTGATAAATCTGTTTTCATTTTTCATGTGCTTCTTCACCCAAATCA
Source organism: Acanthosepion esculentum (assembly GCA_964036315.1). Lineage (NCBI taxonomy): Eukaryota > Metazoa > Mollusca > Cephalopoda > Sepiida > Sepiidae > Acanthosepion > Acanthosepion esculentum. The sequence continues at coordinate 43,910,633 of OZ038502.1, read as the reverse complement.
AATGCTTCTTTTTGTGATTTTTACTTGAAAGATAATAGTTAGGTTGCTTTCATATCTTTAGCCAATGTTTTTAATATTTTGCAACTTTTCTTTTTTACATTCATAACACCTGCTTCTTCAAATATTTTCTGGCTGGTCATGCAATTTTGTTTTGTGGTGGGTGGGTATTCCTCTTTTCATTTTTCCCTAATCTTCTTTTATCACTTTCTTGAAGTCATTTTTCTTGTTTTTACCTTGAAATGTTTTCAATTTCCTTTTTAAGTGTTTTCAGATTTCTGTTCAATTTTCTTCAATTTCTAATGTTTTTTCCATCACTCAATAACATAATAACTTCTCTTTTGAGATTACATCTTTCTTTACAGCAGTCTTTATATATCTGAAATCCCAAAATAGATATTAATAATTATACTATTATATATTTTTATTTACAATATGATTAACAATTCTTGAATTACATAATAAAATCTATCACCAAATGAACTATTGTAAATGCTTAAAATAAAAATAGATACTATAAACTGAATTCCACATGATATTTTTCACACACACACACACACACACACACACAAATATATATATATATATATATATATATATATATATATATATATATATATATATATATATATATATATATATATATCTTAAGAAAGAGAAAGAACAGATGGAGTAAGAATCCACAGTTCTTAGCATTTACTTTTAAAAAAATACAACATAGAGCAAAAGATTATTAAAATATTTTTACTATAATAGATTACAATAAAAACACTTTACATTGCTACACAAAAGTTTTCATGTTTTGGAACTATAATCATTCACTCTTTGGGCGATGGTAGATAACATATAATAAAAATCATATAAAAAGATTTTTGTGTAGCGATGTAAAATGTTTTTATTGTAATAAAAATATTTTGATAATAATAATAATAATAATAATAATAATATATATATATATATATATATATTTGGGCAGCAACCTTTCTTTTAAACATGTTTCATTGAAGATGATAGACAAAGAAAATTTAATTAATTTTTATTTAGTTTTATTGGTATTCTTAAATTTTTCTGTTCGTTGGGAGTAAGAGAATGCAGAAATTGTCTATATTGTCCATTGCCCAAGCACTTTCGGCTACATCTTTAACCATTTTCAAGGGGAGTGTTTTAGGTGTTGTTAATAATCTTTTCAGGGATTGTCAATAAACTTTGTTTTTCTGTTATTTCTCCTAAAGCCTGTTCCACCATCCATTTACTCTGGCTCAGTAAGTATATTATACATTGTTTTCTTCTGTGCCTCTTGCCTTCTATCTGTCCTGTGAGTAACAGATTTTCTAAACCCTCCTTCCTCATGTTTGACTGTTTAAGATGTATTTTTTAAACAGTCAAACATGAAGAGAAATTAACAACACCTAAAACAAACCTCCTTGAAAATGGCTAAAGAAGTGGCCAAAAGCTCTCCAGACAACGGACAATATGGCCAATTTCTGCACTCCCTTATTCCCACCAACCAGAAAAATGTAAGAATGCTGGAAAAACTAAATAATAGATTAATTAAATTTTCCTTGCCTGTCATCTTCAACAATATATATATATATATATATATTTGTCATCCACAGACAGACTGTTTCACTGTTTCACAGTTCATCAGTGTCGCTAGACGTCCGGTTGACTCTAGCTAGGATCGAAACTTGACTGAATTTGCGTCAGTCGGAACTTCTCCCACTAAGCCGTCAGCGCACGGTCAGGGATGAAGGTGAATTTTAGCGTGTTTATTTTTAGATTTAGATAAACACACAGTGACTGACAGTGACTCAATTCTGCCAAAGAGTCATACAATGTTAGCTTAAATAGTCACTGTTTACAAATTCACACCTCAAACCAGAGAGCTTAACCGAATTTAAATTTTTCAGGAGCCAATATATATATATATATATATATATATATATATATATATATATATATATATATATATATACTGGATGTAACAACAAAACTGTCCAAATCGTGAAACAGCATAATTGTTTAACCCACAAAATGCTTAAAAAATCACTAAACTAAGTTTCTTTTTTTCAGGTTTTCAGATAAGACATTTAGCAATCTTGACATCATTTGTCACGAGAATCACTGAAAAACACTTTGAGTTATTCATCTAGAAAGAGAACAGGTTAAAATCATTTTGTGTCAGCCCCACTGTCTTCTCAATTAAGCAATGGTGAGAGGCAAAAGATCATTCAGTCCTTCATTAATGGTACAAATATTCATACCTTGGCTTCCATCTTCAAAGTCCATTCAAGAACCATCAAAGTAACTTTAAAAAAGAGGTAACAGTAGAGAGGAAAACTGTATCATCTTGAATAAGTTGAAAAATGTTCCTGGAATAATATATATATATATTTGAACTTTATTTCAATCCTTCATGAACTTCTGATCCTTAGCTATGATAAATTAATGATGACCATGTCATTTTCATTTATGATCGATTTCATCATGATTCTTTTGTTAAGCTTGGAGAGTAATTATACATTCTTATTGTCCAAATAGAGTTCAATAGTTTTATAAAAGCTATGAGGAATTCCAGTAAGATATTTTTAATCATTTCTAAGATACAACAGCTCAAAGCTTAATCTAATAACTGGACAATTTTGCTGTTACACCTGGTATATATCTCTTCTATAAAAGGCAGGATGTGTGTGTGTGTGTGTGTGTGTAACAAATGCACGGCCGCAATTTTCGACAGATTTGCACCAAAATTTACATGCACATAATCGAAGTTAGTGAAAAGGCCAAGACTGAATTTACATTTCCCAACTCCCATCGATAGTGTAAATAATTGATTTTTTCATGCTTCTATGGCAGTTTTCATGTAGTTTGCGGCCATTTTCTACTGGCCAGAGTGAGAGCCTATAGCTGGCTGCCATGAATAGGCAGAAAGATTTTATTGGCCAGCATGAGAGCCAACAGCTGACTAACATGAATGTTAACTAGCATACTAGCATGCAAAAAAAATCGATAGCTGCATTCATCACAAGTGGGAAAAATTTAAATCTGCATGGCACTTTACACTAATTGGCTCATTTGCTTGCTAAAACTCAACATTGATTCTGATTCCGCAGAACTGGGTTGGGTGTGAAAAAGTATTTGTTGTGAACATTCTTTTTTCATTCAATTTTTCCAGTTATGCGTCCTTTTTTAAAGCTGATCGTTTTGTGTTCATTTTGTTTAGTTCTTTTTTCATAACAGATTTAATGTTTAGTATAGAGCTTAGGAAAAATTCATAGTGTGAGATAGGCAAGAAGTAAGGCATGTAGGAACATCAGCATGGCAAAGGGCAGTCCTTAAAGGCAAGGAAGGGCAAAAATATTTTAAGTCAAGTGATAGTGATTGCTGTATGAGTCGTACGATTTTTGAATCAAGCACGGGCAACGCCGGGCCATGCTGCTAGTATATATATATATATATATATATATATATATATATATATATATATATATATATATATAAGCTCAAAAATTTATCAGCATCAGTTGATTAATATTAATACTAATTTTCTTGTGAAAACACTGATTTGCATTAACAAAAACTGACATAGTTTTTTTTTGTGCAGGTCAAGAAATAAGAATTAGGATAAAGATAAAAATATGGCTAATGATATCAACATAAACAGAATAAGGCAGGGCTCTATCTCATGGCAAAAATATTAAACTCATTGGATTTTTGTATTGTTATAATTTATCGAAATTTGTATTTTCACACAGGATATCTGATTATTATCACTAGAGATTCAGTAGCAGGAAGTCTCCTCAAATATCCAGCACCTTCCTCAGTATCATTTATTATCATAATTCATACATTTGCATCTTCACATCAGATATCTGGTTATTATCAAAGAAGAATGTATGGCATTAAGTTTCCTCACATATCTAGCATCTTGCTCAGTATCATTTATTCTTATAGTTCATGTGTTTGTATTTTCAGATCATGGTTATGATCTGGATAGTCTCAGTTCTTTCAATCTTGATTATAAAGGGGATGCTGGGAAATTAAAGGCATTAAAAAAATTCTGATATCCCAAATTATCTTATTCTCTTATTTTCTTATTTGTTTATATTGTTAAACCCAACCCAATTCTCGGTGAATCACTGTCCTTATTCTGTCATAATCCTTTATATTCCCTTTCAACCAACTTTTTACATTGTTTTTTTATCCACAAAGATGACATTGTCTATTTATCGGAATTTTAAATTCCAAACTATTTATATTATTGCTTTTCAGAATTAAGCTTTCAGAAGTACAAGCTTTCAAATACTAGTTTTGAATGTAATAAAGTCTACAATAAAGTTTTTGTACTTTTAAAATTATCCCATATTGCTTGATTTCAATTGATCTTTTATGATCATATACCAGTCTATGATAGCTAATTTTCATTAAAGCTGTTTATTTTTAACATAGCTCATACAATAGAAAATTGTAGTTAAGAAAACAAATTGTTGATATTAATATGATGTTTTAAGATTTCGTATAAGATTCAAGTTTTATCTGTGATTTAACTAAAAATTGTCTCTTATCTGTTTTCCAATGAAGAGGAGGATGTGAAGGCATATATATCAGATTTAGTTGGTTTGCTTTTTCTTTTTCCTTTTTAATCATTTCACCCCATGCAATGTGATAATACTACTAGAATGCAAGGGGTTACTCTGTGTGAAAGGAAATGAGAAGACTTTAGTGAGAAGAAAGGATAATAAAAGAATATAATTCAAGAAGACAAAAGATGGTGATTGTCACTGCATCTAAATTTTTAAAGATTGTAGGTGGACCAAATATATGAACAAGAAAATAGAGACTTATACTTAACTTCAGGAAGAGACAGTTGAAATTTCTATGGCACAAAAATGACAAAAAAGGCTTTGAAAATTTAATATTCACAGGGTGGAGGAAAACAACACATAACCTTACCTAGTAAACTTGAGTAAATAGATGATAGGACAAAGTTTAGAAGAGATAAGAAAAAAACAAAATTTATCAAGTGCTACAAAGGACAGTGAATTGGGGTGGTCCATGATCACAAACATCCTGAAGGGACATGACACATAGAAGAAAAAAGGTGGCAGGGAAGCAAAAAAATTGGAAGGGAGCTGCTAAAGGATAAATTTATTTTATCATTTATGGTTTGAAATTAATAGATTCTAAAAATATTTCTATGTATTTCACACACTTCAATATTTCATGAGTAAGCAGTTCTTAAAAAGAACCAGGAAATTTATTATACAACCAGCAGGTTAGCAAATCAACTTTCAGGATTTAAGCATCAATTTATTAAACATAATGAACTCTAGTAAAAATCAATTCCACAAAAGCATATGTGTTGATATTTCCATCATGTATATCCTGAAGTTTTGTCACTTTGTCATTTAGTCTTCATAGATTTGTCCTTGGGTGTAGTGAAGAGATTTAATTTCTCTTTTTAGATAGCCTCTTGTGTAACCATGACATTGACTGTTCATCTGCAATAGTTTCTAGATGCCTTCTAAATTCTCAGGAGACAGTTCTTTAACCATTTCTGGTCAATATATTGAATTTTGGTGTGCTTTCTTTTGTGTCATTAATTGCCATCATTCCAAGATAAACATTACCTATTTCATACACTGCTGTTTCTTCTGTTATCCATTTCTTCACAAATCAATGAAGTCTGTTTCAAATTGGTAACATTACTCTGTCTGTTCAGTAAAGATTTGTCGTAAACTCAGTTATAAAATGTAAGAAATAATCTCTTTTATGTCACCTGATTATATTCATAAAATACAATTCTCTGGTGTGAAAACTAGAACAAAAATGTTATTTATATTCATAAAATTTCTAATGTAATTGGTTGTCAAGTCCTTGTTTGGAAATAGAAAAACAGAAAAATGATTTATATTAGTGTTGGATTTTAGTTTAAATTTATCTTGTATTTTTTAAAATTAACTGTAGTATAAACATAAATAGAAGAATCAATTTTCTCAATAAAATCAAAAAGTCTTAATATTGACTGAGAAAATTAAAATAGAAGTGGAGGATGCTTCTGCATTATTTTGATTTTGTTTTATATAATTTAATATTCATTCTATTCTTTTGGTTAACATTGAGTTCTTTTTTTACATTTCTTCTGATATTTCTGCAAAAAATAAATCACCTAAAGTGGTCCTGAAAAGTTCTTGACTTGATCCATGTCCTAAAATCAGATCAAATGACTAAACATCAGAACTTGTCTTGGAATCCCCTTTTTGGTTATAACAAGTATTATTCAGTAACCGTTTTACAATTATAATAACTGATTTCTGCACAAATTAATCAAACTGGTTACAAAAAGCTAAACAAAAATTTGAATAAATAGCTAAATTCAAAAGTAGTTAATATATTTTCAAATAAATTTACAAATTGATTACAGAGGTTTAAAAACATTTTCCTACTGTTAATAAGCTTTTTGGCACTTCCTAGGTTAACTGGTCTGCTTGTTAAAAACAACAAAAATATTGGAAGGAATCATTTTTATAGATTAACATGAACTTATTTTACCCATGACAATTGTCAGAATAAAATAAATATTAATTTCTTTTTTCCTGTTCATAATATAAATACAATATCAAATCAATCCCTGTACTTTGTTTTTACTTGCAAATATCAAGTTTGAAACCCTGCTTGGATTATTGATACCTGCATAATAATGACAATGTCCTTTTTTCCCAATCTATATCAGATTATAGCAAAAGTATGTACCTGGTTTTCATTGCTCATATAAAATGACCACAACTTGACATTGGCATTTGTTTTGGTGCTGATTTCTGGTGTGTAATAGATTGAAACCTTTCATCGTTCAGTTGCGAGTCAGACTTCATTGAATGTTGACCTTGTTATAATAAGCATTTTCTTGCAAGAGGAAAGGAATAATGAGGATTAGGTTTCTGAACATGTATTTGTCTAATTCAGAATTGTCAGAAAATTAGTAAAACGTCAATTTCTGTTGCTGATCATCAGGATGGTGATCAGGTGTAAGGGTAGTGCCGGGAGTCAACCTATTTCATGTGTGGGTTTGATCAAGTTACAGCATATGGTTATTTGCACATGTTGGTCAATCAAGGTCATGGTGGTTGGTTGATTCATTGGTTGTCAAGGTAACATAGGATTGGAGTAACAGGTAGACCTGTTCTATGAAACAGGGCTGCAGTGACGACTGTAGCTAGTTGGGTATGCTGAAGTGACGGCAGTGGGTTGCTGAGTTGACAAGGTTAGTGTAGATGGTTGGCCGGTGTTCTATAAAACAGAGGTAGGCTGAATGGGTTGCATGCTTGCAGAGGTGGAGTCACTTCCTTGCGGAGTTGGAATCACTGTAGTAAGTTGAGTTTGCCAAAGTGATGACGTCAGTGAGGAAGGCTTATAGCTGGGTGGTGTCAACGTTGAGATGTTAGCAACTGCACTGATTGGTGTCTTGGCCCTGGCGGTGTTGAGGGTTGATAGTCAGCTGCCCTATTGTGTCAGGTTTGTGAAGGTGGCAGTGTTGTTAATGAGGGAAGCTTGTAACTGGTTGGTGATGATGTTGAGATGATTTTCTGGATTCTATGTGCATAGAGTCAGGTGGTTAGTCAAGTTCAGGTGTGGTGACAATCTTTGAGAGGAGTGATTATGTTGGTGGTGGTGCCAGTGCCCTGCCTGTCAGCAGATGGCCCACCAGCTCGCAACTGCTCATGGTCAGTGCACTTTTGCCATAATATGCTCTATGAATTTCAGAAATAAATAAGCATCCAACGAAAGTGTTGGTGGGGTTACAGAGGGATAATTCCCTTTGCACTTCTTCCAGTTAGCAAAACAATAACTGCAAAGAAGTATAGCAACCAATTCATGAATTTCAATGTGACTATTTAAGAAAAAAGGCCAATTTTGGTAAATTGAAAAGATGTCATGACATTATAGGATATAAACTCCTATATTTTATGGTCAATAAGTGAGGTACAAACAAGAAAGAGTTGCTTACAAATAAATCCTACTAAATTCAGTAGATATGAAAAACTTTTTTACAATTTTGTGCAAACATGGCTCCAAATTAAATAAGTGATTTCTGGAACCTGATTGGATATAACAACACATGATGTACTCTCTACAACATCCACATGGTTGAACTCCAGATAACCTCGAAATAGGTCAGTGCTTGGGTTACTGAGTACGTTCCTATCTAAAATTCAAATAGGATTCATGAGCCAGTCATGGACTCTCCATAAGCCATAAAATCAGATCACCAGCCTCAGTCAGCGACCAGATCTGCAACATCACAGTGAGTGAAAGACAGTCAGTGAAAGATAGTCAATGAACCAGTTAGACACATGTTACCATAACAACAGGTATGTCAGTGATGACTTTTCTACATACAATGCTACAATGAAAGTAAGTCTCATATCTTCTCTGTTCACTGTGTTTTAAAATTACTGCTATTGCTTGCAATCAATCAGTAGTCTCAAACATGTTTCATTAGTGTGTGCTTCACACACACACACACACACACACACACATATTGGCATACAATACCACTTGATTTCCTTAACAAAATAACTTCAAGCACTGCAGACTCACATGCAACAAAATAACTTTGAAATTTGCAGACTCACTTGCAACCAATCATTTTGAACACTGAAACACTGAACACTGAACACTGGTCTCTTCATGGTCTCTTCATGGCCACAACAAAGAACATTGATTTTCAACATCTAAATATATGTACCTGCCTGTATAAATGTTATTGTCATATTTTTCTTGGACTTCTTCCTTTTCTGTGAAGATCATTTCTTTGCACTGTTTATAATTTTGTGTTTATTTGTGGACATGACACTCAGATTTTATTTTTCCACCTAAATCCCAGGTAGACTGACCTCACAACCTCCTTGTTGCAAAACAGGCCTTGCACCCTCCAGCATTCCATATTCTCCTGACTTGATTCCTTCAGATTTTCATTTGTTTCAGTCTCTTTAGAACAATCTAAATGACAAAAAATTTGTCTCTGTACAGTCAGTTAAAAACTATGCCACAACATTATTCCAACACAAAATTTGTACAAAAATTGTATCAGCAAACTTGTATAACAATGGGAGACAGTTGTTAAAAACAAAGGAAACTATGTACTTGATTAATAAATGTTTTTTTGTGAGTATGTAAAATTTTGTTACGAATTTTTTAGTCAAGCACAATCTTTTGCAATAATTTAAATAGTATGTAATTTTCAAACATTTGTAAATTAAAACAAAGTTCAGACAACTCTTTAAGCTAAATATCATAGCTTGTGGAAGGTCCAATGAATTCTAATCTACAAAGATTATTCCTTCCTAAATGTTCCTCTATTTTCTACAAGTGGACCAGTCAATTTAAGTAGTGCTAACTGTTCATAAACCAAGTTGATATAACAAGCCTACACTGGCAACTGAAACAAAATATATCTTAAACACTTCATAATAAACATTTTCAAAATAGTTAAATCCTCCATTGTAGCAAACTGATTATTATACTGTTAAAAGTCCTTCTTAAATTTCCAAGTTTTTAGAACCTTAAACTGTTTTTATATTCCTTTAATTAAAACAATTTTTAATAGCTGAAAAGAAAATTCTATCAAAATTTATCTATATATACAGACATCTGCAGTAAGATATTTTTTTTGTTATCCAATAAATTTTGTCAGCATATGGGCCTATACGCACAACTGAAACTTGGCGAAAGGCTGAAAGAGTTACCGGGGGCAAAGGTTATAAAAAACATATAGTCCAGTAATTTGCTTTTCAAATATCTTCTGCTTTGATTCCCTTATAAGCTTTTTTATAGCCAATATATCTTGATTCATTTTAGCTCAAGTGAAGTATCAATTTGGGAAAACATCATCACAATTTCACTCATTTGTATAGCTCCATTGGTCCATACATAATGAACTTGAGTAAAGATCAATCCTACAAAAATAAACATTTGTGTTGCTCTTTATAACCTGAATTTTTTTCAAACGTTTTTTCATAAAATAGACTATGCAAGCTTTTGTTGTTTGGGTGTGTGGACTTTTTTTAATTCAAGGAGTGGTAAACCTTAATAAGCTGAGTGGTAATATCCTGTAAATCATTATATATTGGCTAAAAAATGATAAGAAAAATGAAAATGAGTGAATATAGGATGTTTGCTGTTCACACCATTTCTTATTTTTATAAAATGTTATTTCCAATATGTTTGAGTTGACATGCCTTTTCTTTTTTATATTTTCCTAAACCAAGAAATTAATATCAACTGGCCTAGATTGGGAAGTCTTACTAAATAAAAACCATGCTCTCACCGTGCATAGCACTTCCTGTATTTATTGGAGACATCAATGTCAGTAGGTAAGAATAAAAATGCACAAAAGCCAAGTAGAAATGCCTTACCAGTGTTTAAAATTGCTCAAATGCACAACTGATTCAGTAGGTCATACTAACAAACAGTAGTGGCAGGTTTGTGCAGTGAGCTGGGTAATCTAAAATTATTCTCGTGGAAATTAGTACTGGATTACCAATTGCCGGATTGGTGATGGTCCAATCTGTATTCTCTGATGTATTAGTATCTATAATCTTGAGACAATAATACTTGTAGTATAATAATTTAAAACTTGGCAAAAAAATAGTAAAATTGAGAAAAGCTACACAAGAATAATGATATTTTTATATTCAGTGATAGAATTTGAATAATTAAATTATTATATTTGATATAATTTCACTTGCTCATATATTTTATGTGTTATATTTTTTTCCAAAAAATCCACATATTAGAAATCATTTTTCTATTGAACATCCCAAGGCACAAGTTTTTGTTTCTTAAATAGATGTTTAATATGAAGCAGTTAAGATGAGTCAAAAATCTTGATTCTTCTACATTATCATTCATAATATATGCAAAAATGAAGGCTGCATAAAGACAAAATACAATGGGGTCTTCTTAAGAATGAATTTTAATCTTGATAAGTAGTTGTCTTTTAAACAGATTTATATAAAAAGAGTAATCTGATTTAATATGTTGATTTTGTTCTTGTACTTAGTAGTTATTCACTGTAACCAACATTCCATTTAACTGGAATCCACATTATATCTCCTTCTCTGTGCTGTATCCTTTGAGCACATTGGCAATCATAGCTCTTCACATCTTCCTGTCCATTGTAATTCTTAGTAAGGTTTTTCTATGTACTGCCTCTCTTAAACTCTGTTCTGCTATCCATTTACACAAACTCGTTAGACAGAATATTTGCAGCTTTCCCTCTTGCATTTAGTATGTCCTGTGAGTATCAAATTCTCCAAGTCTATTTTTTGTCATTATGTGGTTTAGAAATTTCAATTTTCTCTTTCTGATTTTAAGTATAAGTATCGTCTTTGTTTTCATTTTCTTTAAAACTTTGTTGTTACTCTGTCCATGGTATTCTCAGCATCCTTCTGTAGAACAACATTTCTATTATAGTTCCAGCATCATTAGCTGATTGATAGTCTTATGTAATTGTTCAAATTAAAATTCTTCTTCTTCTATGTGCCATGTCCCTTCAGGATGTTAATAATCACAATTTCCTGTCCCTTCTACCGCTTAATAAATTATGTCTTTTTGTTGTATCTCCTAAACTCTATCCTGACATCCATTTGCACAAGCTCACTAGGTAGTTTATACATTGTTTTCATCTATCCTTTTGGCCTTCAATCTCTGTGAGTATCAAATAATTTTCTAAGCCCACTTTCCTTATTATGTGCCTTACAAATTTCAACTCTCTTTCTGATATTAATTATAAATGTCCTTTTTGTTTCTGTTTTATCTAAATGATCATTGTATCTCATATTTTGGTCCATGATATTCTCAGCATCACATTTCTGTTGCTTCAAGTCTCTTCAACTGTGGTGAGATTATCCAGCATTCACTGCTGTATAGGAGGACCAATCTTACTGCTTAGAAATATGCTTTACTTGGGATTTAATTCACCAATTACGGCATATCAACCTCCTTGGGTTATTTAATGCCAACAAGATTTTTATTACTGGCAATATTTTTTTGTTCAAAAATGTATTGCTGGTAATAATTTTTTTCTTCAAAAATTCATTGCTGGTAATAATCTTTTACAAAAATGTATTGCTGGTATTAAAACCTATTTTTCCATTTTCATAATGTTTTGACCCAAGTTTGTGGGTCAACTGTTTGCCCATAGCTGGGACCCTAAAAGGTGCTACCACCCCAGGTTAGGGTGAACCTGAGAACACCAGCAATTAAGAGGTGGTTCCATGCTCCTCAAAACCTCCTGATTAGAGGCCTTGCTGTTGGATGTAGTTTATTGTCTTACCCAGGACGGCACTGATTCTGAAAGTTAAATATAATTCATACATCTTCATGGTTACTCAGCTAAATGTGTTTTTTTCCTTTATTTATTAAAAGAATAAGTCAGTCATTTCTAACTTATTTTATTTTAGATTTTATGAGAACTATAATGGCTTTGCAAATCTTCATCAAACGGTAATGCTTCATTTTTTGTTTATAAATTATATATCTGCAAAAACAAAAATGTCTTTGAAAAATAAATAAAATTTATGGTTACATATTTCATATGTTATCAAAATCACATCACACAGAATCAAGTAAATGACTAAGAATTGTATTCTTACAATAGATCTGATTTCAAAGAGCTTTTGATTTCATTTATATGTACTATAACAAGATGGCTCCACTTGAATAAATATCCTTTGATAAACAAGAGAATGTTATTAATGAAAAGAAAAACTTATTGCAAATATTGTTAAAAACTGAGTGGTGAATAATTATATTATACATCTATTATTATAGAAGTAGCATGATTAATATTATAGGTCCATGCATATTTATAATATTTCAGACACTGTTCAATATCTAAAAACAGAAGCCTGGTCAGCTGAGCTAATTATTATACAATCTGGCAAATATCAAATAACCCACTTAGTATGAGAACAGTGGATAAAAAAGATAGTTTGGTGAAATGTATATCATCATTAATAGCAGTTTGCTCAAAGTTTTATTTATATTTCTTAGTATGAGGGTTGCTCCAAAAGTAATGCTCCTATTTTAATATGTTGGCCCTTGACATCAGAGGTGGATGATAGTGATATAATAATATATGTTGAACCTTCCTGCCAATAACCTATCATTTTTTGCTTTGTTACGAATAACAACCAAGTGCCAGTCTGGAAAAATAACATGAGATGCAAGTGTTTATGTAGCAGAAGTGTATCACTGAATTCCTCTATGCAGAAAAAATGTCACCTATTAACATTCATTGACACTTTTTGAACATTTACAGAAAACAAGAAGTGCACATAGAAAGTGGGTAAAGAATTTCACCAAATGTCTCAGTTAAAAAGTAGGTTGCCTCGGTGCAAACTTTTACAAGCACAATAGGCAGCCTTTTTTACATCACTAGAAAAATTTCATATTCATTGGTGGTGGCTATATAGAAAACTAGTGTTTTCTATCTGAAAAACTTGCTCTATTCAATAGTGTTATTGTGCTCCCTGTATCTGCTATAGGCATTATTTTAAAAGTTTCTTCATAGTAAAATTGAAGCAGTTTTCATTTTTAAAAAAGTGATTTAATTAACAAGATAAAGGACACATTTTTTTCTAATTATATTAGGTTGGTGCAAAAATAATGTCGTTTTCTCACATATGTTACTTATGTAAATAACGACATTATTTTTGCACCAACCTAATAGCAACTTTAATTTCTATTTATTTTTTATTAATCCCTTAAATCCTTTCCTTAATCCAAGTGTCTTCTTTTTTTTTAATCATTTCACCTGAGCAAGGCATTAATGCCATTAAGACACAAGGGTTACTGGGAGTGAAATAAAATGAGGAGACTTTTAGATAAGGAACTGGAAACCCAATCCTAAACTGGACAGCCTCTACTCCTGTTCAAAAGACAAGGAAGGAGTGTGAACTGGGTGACAGGCATAAATATAATTTGTAATTATAGATAACATCCGATTAATTTTTCTTGAATTCTTAACCAGGATTCTTTCAGTGACTTGTCAACCATGTTAGCTGTTTATCAAAAGTTTCATCCTTTTTTTTTTTTTTTTTTTTTGTGAGTGACATTTTTTGTGAATATCAAATCAGAAATTTGCCATTAATTGTTAACTTTTCTCTGCTGGTTTTCATTTCACTTGAAAGTCAGACATAATTGTTTGATTGTTAATAAACTTTCTGCCGAACACTTAATCAATATTTGTGTTTGTATTTCAGAGATTTAGGTTGACTCATAAGTAATTTTCATTTTAATGATGAATGTATCATCTCTCTAACTATTCTTTAAATATATCACAACAGATGATAAAAATGGATTGCATATGACAATGTTTAATGAAAAAAAGGCAGTTGATTAATGAGGATAAATCTTCACAATTGGCGCTAAAAACTGAACCTTGTGAGAGAAAGATACTGTGGTGCATATGGTGGATTGTCTCATACTTCAATGTGATCTTCACATTAAGTCCCAAAATCACATTGGAGCATGAAACTGACAGTCACCATGCAGTGTTGATTCATATGTCTCTCTCTCTCTCTCTCTCTCTCTCTCTCTCTCTCTCTCTCTCTCTCTCTCTCTCTCTCTCTCTCTCTCTTTATATATATATATATATATATATATATATATAGAGAGAGAGAGAGAGAGAGAGAAGGGAGAGAAAGAGAGAGAGGGGTGTTCATGTCATCTGAAGATTGCATGAGTGGGAAACTTGAATTACAACTAGAGCCAGCCTTTCATAGGACTGAACATTGTTAAGTGTTTTTTTGGTAAGTCTAGATAGTGTAGGTTTTGAGCACTTTATTGAGTAGGTAAGTTTGCCTTTAGGACTTTTTTCTCCTTTTTCAGTATTGTCAATTTTTATATGAGACTGTATCTGATGTAGTTTTAGATTTTGGCAAGTTGCCTGTTGGTTTTTATTTTGCTTTTATTATACATATATATATATATATATATATATATATATATATATATAATGTGGCATTATATTATGTGCTCTGGTATGCAAAACCTTTGGGCCATGTTGGTAAATTAATTACTTTTGTTAATTTTGCCCCCAAATCAAGAGTGATTGACAGTATGTGTTTCTCAGTACATTTTATGACCTTTGAGTGTCAGAAAACTGAACTTTACTTAATGCTGTATAATGGATGATAGAGATTGAATGACAGCAGACAACACTAAACAATATTGAATGACAGAAGATAGCAACAAACAAAATGAAGACTTGAGCAAAAAATACAATGCCAAGTTTATTTTCATTAAAGAAAATACATCAACAAAAATAAGTTTATAGTGCACTAGGCAAAAAATATCTTTGCATGTTCATGTAAGGGGTGAAAAGAACGTTAGCCTGAGGAGGACAGTTTTGTAATCGCTGAAGAGCATTGTCTTGAAACGAACAGTTTTATGGTCACTGTAAAATGTTGTACTGAAAAGGAGAGTTTATTGCATATCATTGCTGCTGACAGGAATAATTAGAGCTGAAGGCCTGCTGGAGATGGCATTATATACAGGTATCCAGTAAAAAAAATTTTAATCTGATATATTCCTATTACTTCAAGCATTAGTTTTAGTGGATATCTGTATATAATGCAACATTTATTTTGAATATAAAGCTTTTTGCTTTCCTATGATCTTCAAAAATTTAAATGCTATGTCACTCATCATTTTCTGTTTTTTCAATCTTGTTCTTTTATTGTCCTTTCTCCTCAATAACATTTTCTCACTTTCTTTCACATTTCTTGCATCTTAGTCACTTTATTGCCTTAATGGGAGAGGTGAATGATTAAAAGATTTCTTTAGCACAATGCTTATATAAGCTGCTCTGGATAAATAATTGAAGTTTTAAAATTTTCTTCAAAATTTGAAGTGTGACACTATTTAGCTATGATAATTGACTAACTGATTAACCATAAAAATTAAACAGGAAAATACTGAGAACAGAAAAGACGATACCCCAAGTTTTTATTTTTACTTAAAAAAGAAAAAAGTTATTTTCTCAAAAACCTGAGAATTGGCATAAACAGTGGACTCACAAAACCGTGAACAAGATATCATTTGAAATCGCAAGATTTTAGAAGGCAATGAGGCCATATGTTGATTATAAAAATTTTGGCATAAGAAAATATTCTGAAATATTTGCCGATATGGGATGGAGAAAATTACCATTATTTATTTTTCTCAAAGAAGCCAAGGGTTCACATAGGCACTAACTCCACAAAAGGGGACAAAATGGCAGGCTTTGACAATTGATTGATGATGTTGTAAAATTACTGGTCGAGAAAAACACAGAATAACCAAGCGTCAAGGATATGGTTTTAAGTGGCCTTGTGCTGATTATAGAATTTTGGCATGAGAAAATATCTCAAAAGAATTGCCGATTTGAAGATAAAGAGATTTTTTTTTCTTCGAGAAACCAAAGGTCCTCACAGACCTTGATAAATGATTGATGTTGTTTGTAAAAGCACGGGTTAAGAAGACGCAAAGTGGCCAGGAGCATCAAAGATATCAGAGATTTTAAGAGACAGAACCATGTGTTATTCATAAGAATTTGGGCCAGTGAGAACGAGAATTTTGTAAACAAAAATTCTAGTTTATAATTTTAATGATGCCAGCTTACCCACACCCACATGTCCAGGACACCATTGGTCGAGTGGTAGCAATGGTGATAGATGGAAGTAATTTGATGAGAAAGATGGGGAAATTATTAATGCCCACTGAAAGGAATTGGTATGAGGTACCAATGTGAGAAGGAGGGAGTTTGAGAGGATAGCTATCCTGCAACCTCTCGTCTTGACCAAAGGTATCCCCTCAAAAATGGAAAGTAATTAATTTTCCCAAAATGGGAACTAATCAATTTTCCTAGTCAGACAACAAAGAGGTCCCTTGTCAGAAATCGGGATTTACCGAAAACCCCAGGCCACATCTAACCCCGCACTGATTTTTGGTCGATGTTCATATAAGCAAGCGCCCTTGTTCGCCAGTTGAGAAGTTTCAGTTCAGCAGTTTGAGTAGCAGGAACCAGAGTGTTGCCTCACAGAAGTTGACCAAGAGATTCCACGACCTCCGACTTTGCCTTTCTTATCAATAGCAAGTTATACTGATGAACAAATCTAAGCCAGCACTTAAAAACTAAACCTAATGACTTAGAAGAGCAGAACTTGCCTAAAAACTATAAAAGTGTCACTCTCCGAAGAAACAGGTTGGGAGAAAAACACTCACTCCTGTATATAACAGATGGATAAAACATAATTTGTTTCTTTCAACATACTTGAATCTGTTGGGATTTTATTTGCTTCTTTTCTTATCGCTTGTGCGATATCACCTCCAGTTTAGACTCATCTGACATTACGGCCCGATGCCTGATTGATCTCATCTACCTAAGATCAAAATCACAATGAGGATAGGTTAGACTTGAGATTGAAATAGTTACTTCGGTAGCCAGACATTGGAAGTGAGCTGAAAATGACGGAGCTGGTGTCGAACCAGTTGTATCTGGTGTGAAGTCATTTGAAATCAACAGACCATCCCACTTGGTACCCTGACCAAAGGAACCCACAGGGCAGCAATGACCACCAATCAACCAGGAGACAGGTTGGTGGCAACAACTAGGAGTCAACCCCAAAACTCTGATAGGAGAAATACCACAGTTTTGTGCTGCAACTTGGAGTTGACCATGAGCTGGCAACTCAGTGTCACAGAAGTTTCCCCCTTCATCTTAACAAAAATTTCAAATTACATTTAAAAGTCATATTGCATTAAACATTTGAGAGCAGTTTATTACATTCTTTATTTTTATAATGAGTTTTTTTATTTAATTAAAAAGTGACAGCTACTATTGTGACAAAATAGTTTTTGATTTGCTTTAAATAAGTTACTACTCTATGGTCAGAAGTGTTTTCACCTGCTAGGAATTTTCATCCCAGTCAAAAATAATTTCATGCCAAAACTGATTAAACTATATATTTTATATTTTGGATAAAAGGTACATGAGATTTTGTATAAAAAGGTACCTGGGACTTTTTTCTTTTCAAATTAACCTTGCAAGTTTGTTACATGTCAATAATAATGCAGACTGTCTGAATTTTTGGAATGAGGAGTTATCATTATTCACATTATTTACAATAGCCTAGTGGAATAAAGCATTATTTTGTGGCATAGTAATTATGAGTTCAATCCCAGGTCTGTGTAGTACAAACTCAGATTCATAGGATACAAGGCTAGTAATAACTGAGCAATACAAAAAAAAACAAGATATCCCTAGACATAGCAGAATCAGAACAATCTATCCTCATAGATTATATAAAGGGTTGAGTTCAATATTCTCTGAATGTTACCTGGATCAGCAGTCACCTGAAGAAGGTCAGAAGACACAACAGCTGAAACGTTGTGTACAATAACAACAAAGATTAGAATATTAGTATGAATATAAATAATAGTAAGAGAGTGGATAAAAGCATTGGTCGAGTAATCCAAAAAGTGACTTGACCCAAAGAGTTGTGAGTTCAATACCTGGCAACAGCAGAGGGAACAAAAACTTGGAGAATTGAGTTATTAAATGGAATTAACTGAAACTGAGATATCCAAAATAAGCATGGTGCTGGGAATTAGAACAATCTGCCCCCCACCCACCCCGTTAACTAAATAAAAGGTTTGGTTCAAAATTCCAACATATATCCCTGAAGACAGTTGGAACATACAATGGCTGAAATGTCGTGAATATAGCAATAAAGATGAGGGTAAAAGTTCAAACAATGTAAATAGTGTAAATAGTTTTGAATTACTGAGAAAGAGTTGATAACCTGTAATAAATAATAAATAATCATTCGTAAAATAGATTATCTGTCAAAAAATACAAAAATTGTGAAAATGCTGTCTGCATATTGAAATAAGCATTTTCCCATTGCAATTGTACTTGTATGTTAAATTATTCTATCTGTGGTCAGTGGTTATATCTCCTGACCGACTATTATAGTTTTAGCATCATTAGGTGATTGGTACTCTTATGTATTAAAATGTAATTGTTAAAATTAAAATTCTTCTTCTTCTATGTGCCATGTCTCTTCAGGACATTGGTGATCATGGCTCTCCACAATTTCCTGTCCCTTGTAGCACTTTTTAGTCTTTTTGTTATCTCTCCTAAACTTTGTTCTAACATCCATTTACACAAGCTCACAAGGTAATTTATGCAGTTTTCCTCTATCCTTCTTACATTCAATCTGTCCTGTGAGTATCAAATTTTCTAAGCCCACTTTCCCCATTATGTGCTTTATAAATTTCAACCTTCTCTTTCTGATGTTAAGTATAAGTGTACTTTTTGTTTGTTTTATCTAAATCTTCATCATTGCTCACAGTTTTTGACCATGGTATTCACAGCATCACATTTCTGTTGCTTCAAGTTTCTTTTTCATCTGTGAGGAGATTGTCCAGCATTCACTGTCATATAGGAGGACTGATATTATGCAACACTTCAGTACTCTTTTTTTTGTTTCTAATGAAATTTTATGATGTCTTAATACTTTGATTAGCTTTTGGAAAGTATCTTTTGCTCTCCAAATGTGCCTTCAGCTTTCAGTGTCACACATTCCATCCTTTGTTAAAACACTTAGTAACAGTCGCCAGAGTTGAATGTGAAACATTTTGTAACTATATAGATAGCATTATACAAGACGCGATGGATAGATTGTCGTCTAAATTATACAAAAATTAAAATAACACTGACATCTTATTTTAACAAATATATTTACCAAAATTACACAAAAATATCTTGAAATACTAAAAAGTAAATTTATTCAACAAAATCGCCATTGGCTTCAAACATGGCCTCCAGACGACTTCAGAATCTCTTACAACTCTTCTGGACAGGCTCCTTGTTTGTGAATGCTGCCATAATCCTTACCTTCAGTTCATCTTCGGTATTACAAGGAGTTTCGTTGGTCTCTCGTTCAACTGTGCTCCACCCATAATAATAAAGGGGGTTGCAATCTGGGGAGTTAGGTGGCCAGATGTAAGGGGTGAGGTGATCACAGAAATTGTCTGACAGCCATGACTGGGTTTTCCTATTGCCAGAGATAGTGTCTTCCAACAGCCACCCTCTTGACAAAATCAAAAACAATGTGCATGCATGAAACTTACAAATATAAAATCCCAACAACTTATCCATCATACACTGTAAAGTAAAATTTATGATCAGTTTAATAGTTAACATGTATAACAGTAAACAACTCTAAAACCTTCAAATGTTCAAGACAAAATACACAATTACATCTTAAAGAATTGCATAACCTTTTTTCTCATTGCTATTTTGAATTTTGGTATTACCTTTCTCATATATAAGTAGATATGTTGTATGAACATTCTCAAAGGAAATTCCATTGTTGCTTATATATATGAGGAAATCAAGACACCACTGAAGTAAGAGAAATGTAATGCATGCATATATTAGTCTCTGTCTTTCATGACTGATAATGGATACAGCAGCAATTTGCTATTATTTCTTGTGTTAAGAATAATGCAAACACAGGTGTATCTTTATAGTCAGGTACTCAATTCTTTCTTATGAATTTCAATGAAATATTGCAAAACAATCACAAACAGATTAAGCAAAGGAAGTGTAGATTTCTTTCAGAAAGAGTATCAATGTGGTATCGACATCAGTCGCTAAGATCAATGCTTAAGTTTGGTTTACTGATTCCATTTTCTAAGTTATTAATGATTACCAATTTACATCCAAATCTTTCTCACTCCTGTTGGATGAACCACTCTCTCTGACTGACCATGTCTTCAGAGATGTACCTATACTCACCACACTTAGCCAAATTGAGTGCTGGCGAGTTTATTTAACCCATAGTTGGTGTGGATAGCCTTTGACTGAGGAGTTCATTCGCTCTTGCTTTTTGCTCTGCTAGGGTACCATTTACCCTCCTCAACAGACCAGCATCTGGTGGGAGAGCTAGGTTTACTCATTGACATCTCGGTCACTCAGGTTTTAAATTCAGTGTTGACTTTCTCCTAAATCAGTTTCCACCCAAGTAAAGTGGAGCAAGCAAAATGTACTGGGTTTCTTTAAAAGACTGCAAACAAATCTTGTAAAATGCACTGATCCAAATAACAATACTGATGCAAATCAAAAATCTAAATCCAGATCCTTTTCACTCCTGTTGGAGGGACCACTTCCTAATTGAACATGCCCTTAGTGGAATAGCCATCCTCAACACTCTTGGCCAATTGTGGCTTGGTGTGGTTATTTAACCTATAGTTGGGGTGGATGGCCATTGACACTGAGGATTTTATCTGCCCTTTAACAGCTATTGTTCTTTGCACTACTGGTGTTTTGGGAAGGGTATTAAAATAAACAAGAACCTATACTAGGAGTAAAATGCCTGCATACAGATAGAAAATGGACTCAGTAGATACACAAAAATAGAAAGAGGTGTAAAGCAAGGATGTGTTGTCTCACCAGACTTATTCAACTTGAGGTGATTCTGAGAGAACTAGAAGTCCAACCATGATTCATTATTCATAGCCACATTCTTAACAACATAAGGTATGCAGATAACGCACAAAGAAAGCTACAAAAACTACAGGTAGTGAAGGATTGGTTTGGTTTGGTTGTTTTATTTAACTGCATTCCAACCTTAGTGGTCATTTTATGCCGAAAATGATTTTGAGTGACTTTCATTTGGTTTTCAAAAATGTATTGCTGGAGACATTTGGTTTTCAAAAATGTATTGCTGGAGACATTTGGTTTTCAAAAATGTATTGCTGTAGAAACATTTGGTTTTCAAAAATGTATTGCTGGAAAACATTTGGTTTTCAAAAATGTATTGCTGGAAACATTTGGTTTTCAAAAATGTATTGCTGGAGACATTTGGTTTTCAAAAATGTATTGCTGGAGACATTTGGTTTTCAAAAATGTATTGCTGAAAACATTTGGTTTTCAAAAATGTATTGCTGGAAACATTTGGTTTTTAAAAATGTATTGCTGGAAACATTTGGTTTTCAAAAATGTATTGCTGGAAACATTTGGTTTTCAAGAATGTATTGTTCGAAAATGTATAGCTGGTAATACTATTTTTCCAAAAATGTATAGCTGACAACCTTATTTTTTCAAAAACAGCCTTACTGTTGGACATAGTTTATCACCGTACCTAGTATGCATATGCAGTTTACCTTCATACCCATGGATATGGATGCAGTTTACCGTCATACCCATGGACGCGGATGCAGTTTATTCCATCATACCCATGGACACGGATGCAGTTTACCGTCATACCCAGGATGGGTAGTGAAGGAAAGTGAGAAGGAAAGATTAAGCATAAACTGCAAGAAGATATAATGCATGGTTGTTAGCAAAAGGATGAGCCCAAAGTGCAAATTGGATCCAAAATCAAACAAATGCAGAAATTTAAAATATCTGAGAAGTGTTTTAACAAAGGACTGAATGTGTGACACTGAAATCCAAAGGCATATTGGGATAGCCAAGGAAGCTTCTAAAAGCTAAGTATAGTAATAAGAAAAAAAAAAAAAACTTCACTGGAAACAAAGAAAAGAGTACTAAACTGTTATGTAATATCTGTCCTTCTGTCTGGTAGTGTGTGCTGGACAATATTCTCAAAGCTGAAGAAGAGACTTGAAGTGACAAAAATGCTGAAGATACAATAAACCAAACATGTGAACAACAACGAGGTTTTGGAGAAAAAGGAAACAAAATGGAAACTTATATTTAACATTAGGAAGAGACAGCTGAAGTCTTTGGTGCACATAATGAGGAAGGTGGGCTTGGAAAATCTGATAGAAGGCAAGAAGGACAGAGGAAAACAATGCATGACATACTTAGTGAGCTTGAGTAAATGGATGGCAGAAGAGGTTTTAGGAGAAATAACAGAAAGATAAAGTGCATTAAGAGCTACAAGGGACAGGAAGTTGTGAAGAGCCATGATCAACTACATTCTGAGGGGACATGACACATAAAGAAGAAGAAAGGTTCCACTTAGGCTCCTCATCAAACCAGGATCTGTTGGGGGAGCTTGTTTATTTGCTGTCTACTTGACCCCTCATGATTCTAAATCATAGTTGTCCTTCTCCTAGACTGGTTGCCACACAAGGCTATAGAACCCTGTCTCCCATGCTATTTACCCATAGCTGGAGAGAGAAGAGATGGATTCATAACTATTTCAAGGGTATTTGCATGTAAGTGAATGTAACAAACTCAACCAGAATTTGTATTTGGAATTTGAACTCAGTTCTCTGATTCCTCAATCTGAGCCACTATTCATTACTCTACCATGCCTCCACCCTTGCATTGACTTCTATTTATTTAAAAGTTCTTTACTCCCAATTATCCTATCCTTCCACTGGACTTTTCTTTTCTCTTAAAATAGACTAAGTAGTGACTGCAGAAGAATGCCGAGAATATCATGGACAGCGCATGTAAGCAATAAGGAAGTTTTAACGAAAATGGAAGCGAAAAAGACACTTATACTTAGAATCAGAAAGAGACAATTAAAATTTTTGGGACATGTAATAGGGAGAGTTAGAATGCAAGCAGGACAGAGGAAAGTAATGAGTAAATTATCTAATGAAGGCAGACTGGAGTTTGAGAAGAATGATAAAAAATAAACATTGCTAACATCTACAAAGGATGAGAAATTGTAAAAAGCTATGATCACCCATGTCCTGAAATGACATGACAAACAGAAGATATGACTATCAAGTAAGCCACGTTTTTATATTATGTGTACTTGTGTGTGTGTGTGTGTGTGTGTGTGTGTGTGTGTGTGTGTGTGTGTGTGTGTATCATGGAACATCTGATCTGGTGCTTCTGCTATATATTTAGAGTTTCTTGATAAAATCTAAAGAAGAGTTTGCAATTTTTTGGGTCCTGATTTGGAATCTCAGCTTCAGTCACTTTTCTACTGTCATAATGTAGATTCTCAGTACATTTTCTGTAAATAATTTCATGGTAATTGTTCCGATGAACTTTTCTCTATGGTACTTAAACTTTATGAATTTAAGCACAGTACTAAATTGGCAACAAGGTCTCATCATTTCACAATGAAAATGGCTAGATGTAACCATAAGTTCCATGCTAACAGTTTCTTCTCTCACACTTCTCATTTGTGGAACTCTCTTCTGGTTTCTTGCTTTCCAGTCAACTTCAAAAAATGTAAATGCTATGTCAATCATTATCTTTTGTCTTAATTCCTGTTCTTTTATTGTCCTCTCTCCTAAGTTATAGTTTTTCTCATATTCAGTAACCCCTTGTGTATTAGTGGCTTTATTGCCTTACTTGAGGTTAAGTGATTAAATAAAAGAGTATTAGTGGTTTGAGTTATTCATATTTTCTCCTGAGTACCATTTTATGTGCTATGCCTTCCTCATGATGTGGGCGATCATGGTTCTCCACAACTTCCTATCTTTTGTAATGTTTGTTCATTTATTATCCCTCCATGTCCATGTCCTACTATTTTTTACACAAGCTTATTAGGTAGGTTCCTCCTTGTTTCCCTCTACCTCACATGTGATGTCAAATTCTTGTGAGAGTCAAATTCTCCAAGCCCTTTTTCTTCCTCATATGTTCCAGAAATTTCTAATGTATTTTTTTGATTATGAGTATAAATGCCCCTTTCGTTACTATTTTTCTTAAAAGCTCCATCCAGGGTATACTCAGTATCTTTCTGTAGAACTACATCTGTTACCTGAAATCTTTTTTTTCTTTGTGAGGAAGTTGTCCAACGTTCACTGCCATGTAGGAGAATTGATACTACTTCTTTCATCGAGTTAGCTCAGACATTTTCAAGAATGTCTGAGCTAGCTATCAAGTCATCCATTGCAGTCCTGCATCAAGGTCAGAAGGTCATTAGAGTGGCATCCTGTGTCTCTGCATAGTTGGTCAATATAGATGGTTGCTGGGCAACCAACCCATCTTGCACTATTGATAGTTGTCAAGAATAGTAGATTATTTGCAAGTTCTTGTTTTACACACCATGAGTATTCTGCAAAGTACATTCAGTGTTCATGTAAAATTGTAGAAATATCAGGGATGGGTTCATAGAGCTGTGATTTAGTTGGATGTTAACTCCAAGAGATGTTAAGTATAGCTCTTCAAACCCAGGTGTAGGTTCAATCAAGTTTAAACTTTTAGTTAAAGTCCAAGCAGTCACACTATACATTAAAACCAACTCTATAGCAGTGCAAAAGAAGCTCTGTTTGAGCTTGTCTGAAAATGTTTCTTTTTTTTTAAAATAATTTAATGCACACAATTTGTAGATTATATAGGATATAAGTTTGGGTGTAACGGATATCAGCTCAACAATTAATTAGAGAGCTGAGATCAAATTCCAGTCAGGTTCATTACATTCAGTTACGCAGAAACACTTTTGGGAAAGAGATGGATCCAGCTCTTCTCCTCTCAACTATAGGTTTAATAGCAGGACAGACTGTGTTCTATAGCCTTGGTTGGTAGCCAGTTTACCGTGCAAAAGAATCGGTAACCTACTGTAGGAAAATATTCTGCCTAGTCAGTCATGAAATGAAAAAGACATGATCGCCTAAGCGTGTATCATGTATGGCACTTAACTGACTGATATAGGATGCATGAGCCAAGATCATGATTTCTAATGTAAATGAATGTACACAAATTATTTTAATGTGAACAAGTATATTTTAATTCAACAAAATTTAAAAAATACTTGGAGAATTACTCATCAGCTTGAAAGATTTTAAATTACACAAATAGATTATATCTTTTTTTAGTTTATGAAAGAAGCAGAGGCAGTATCCTACTATTACAATGAAATCAATACAGAGTAAAAGTCAATGATCACTTTGTTACTGCTATTAGGAAATGGTTCATCATGACCGACAGCTATGGATAAATGAAATAGATGCAAGACAGAATCTAAAGCAACCTCTTATTAGTATCATTTAATTTAATTGTGTTCTGCTAAATCATATTTACAGATAATTATAGTATTTGTCCATGTCAGTTAAGTGAAAAATGAGATGAACAAATTTAAACACAACTTTTGAAATATTGATCTCTGCTTTATAATAGGAATTGGTTTGTTAAAGAGTTAATGTCAGGACCAGAAGCCATTCTGGTCAATCTTAGATTACATCTTTTATGAAATGGTTTTTTTATTTCTTATTTTTGCAAAAATAAACTTCCAAGGCCAAAAATACAAATGTCAAATTGAAAATAGCAGAAGAGTTTTGGTTTAAATCTTTTTAGAATATATTAATTATTGTTCTTGAAAAATGCAGAATAGCTCTGGATCTTTAGTTTCTTAGTTATGAAAATTACTGTCTTCCATTTTATTTCTCTTACTAAATTTCACCCAGTGCAAGGCTCAACAGCCACTCAAAACAGAGGGTTATAGTTTAAATGGTAATGATGAATGATGTGTGAGATATGTGTGGAAGGAGATAGGAAGTAGATATCATGGGTATAAGGAGGGAAGATAATAATTCACCTTTGACTTGAAAAGCTTATGATTTCAGTTTTTAAGGAAGCACCCATGTGGGAGTTTGTTCCACAAAATGACAGTTCTTGGGAAAAATCTGAGTGGAACGCCTTGCTTACATTTGGAACACTGAGAGGAAATAAGGGTGATTTCATTCCATGAAAGTAGCATGATTTATCCTAGCAGTAAAGGTCTGAACTGGTGGGACTGAAGAATGGAGTGCTCATTTGAACATCTGCCATGAATTTAGTGATTTCTCTTGGCTTTTTGTAATGTAATATTTAATTTTGAGTTACCTAATAAACCATATCATTTATATATCTTCATTATATTTCTTTCATTTTGAATTGCAGAATTTTTTCTTTTTCTTCTATGTGCCATGCCCCTTCAGGATGTGGACAATCGTGCTCTCCACAACTTCCTATCCCTTGTAGCCCTTACTAACATTTGTCCTTTTTACCAGTCCTAATTCAACTCCATTCATCTACATAAGCTCATCAGGTTGGTGGTTAACTGCATTTCGCTACCCCCTTTTAACTTCAATGTTTCTTTGTTTAGTGGCATATCAACTCCTTGTGGGTCATTTAATGCCAAAATTTAATTTTCTTGGGACCATTCATTATTTCTTTTACAAAAATGTATTGCTGGTAATTTTTTTACTATGAAAATGTATTGCTGATATTTTTACTACAAAAATTTTTATATTTTCATAGTGTTTTGACCCCAGTTTGAGGGTTAACTATTTTCCCACAGCTGGGACCCTAACAATTGCTGCAACCCCTGGTCAGAATGGACCTGGGAACAACAGCAATTAAGAGGTGGTTCCACACTCTTAGAAACCTCCTAATCAGAAGCCTTGCTGCCAGATGTAGTTTATCATCATAGCCAGGGCATTCTTACCTTCAATATGTCTTGTGAGTATCAAATTCCTCCCACATTATGTACCCCAGAAATTTCAGCTCTCTCTTTCTTATTCTAAATAGAAATGTCTTTTTGTTTCCATTTTCCTTAAGATGTCTTCATTGTTTACTTACTCTGTCTATGATATTCTCAGTATCTTTCTTTAGAAGAACTTTTCTGTTACTTCCAGTTTTCTCTTCATCTGTAAGGAAATTTGTCATTTGTTTAAAATTCAAATCTCTGCAAAGATGGCTCAACAGTTAGTAAGTATTATTTTTATGCAGGAAGATTATACAGATACACATTCCTTTATTCAAAATGAGACACCCTTTGGAATTTAGAATTTTTTGATTTGGAATGGCAGTACAGGTTCCATATATAGGATAGACAATTAAGTTGATTGTCTCCCAGAGGGGAACTCACAGCTCCAATGAACATTTGAAAATCATCAAAAAATAACCATTATATATCTGACACATGCAAAAATTATTGTGAGCAATAGGGGTGTGTATGACACTTGCTGGAGCACAAAGGCAATTGTGTGGTGTTGCTTGAGGCAAAGCCATCATGAAATAAATTCTTTTGTGTTTTATTGAGCCTTGTAAAGCAAACCAGAAGTAAATTTTGAGATGTGGATTGCATCTGGTTATGTTTGGTACCAAATACAAGATTTGATGTGCAGGTACCATTCATAGAAAAATTTGGTTTTCAGAATTTTTTTATATCAGATTGAGTACCCATAATTAACTATCACATGTTATTTTGGGGGGTTATTTTCTTCAATAAAAACTAGCTCCAATATTTTGCAAGTCATACAGTAAGCATCTGACAGGTAAGGAATGGAAATATGAGTGTTGAAAGATCCCCCCTCCTCTTCAAGTGAAGAACTTTAATGATTGGCAGTGGAGGCCAAGTGGGACATTAATTATAGGTGGAAATGTACCTAACTTGCCTATTGGAGGTGGAGTGAAAGGACCAGAAAGAGGATTTACACCGTCTACCTGACACACACAGACACACACCCTGGAAGGAAGGAAGGAGAAAAAGTAGAACAGATGAACGGGGAGAAACACGCGGCGGGGGGGGGGGCGAGGAGAGTCCTGTCTGGAAAAATATAGAGCAGAAAGACGAAATAAACAATAAAGAGAGAAGGAAAAGAGAAACCCCAGAAAAAAAAACAGGATGTAAGTTCATAGAGAGATGGGGAAGATGGGAAGAGCTACAGTATATGGTTTATTTACTTACGATTTGGATTTAGTTTTCAAGGGGACAGAAATTAAGGCTGTAATTAATACTGGAGCTGTGGCATCAATGATGAAGTTGGAGGTTTGAGATTGAAAGGTAGAAAACTAAAAAAAAACAGTGATAAAGCTAACACAGGCAATGAAAGGTAGGTGGGATAAAATGTTTACAAAAATTACATATAATGCCTTCTCTGAAAATGTCATTGAAATACAATTGGTTTAGGGAGAATAATGCTCAGTTTGGTTTTGAGTCACTTTTGAGGAAACATGTCTAGGAAATGAAACTAATGTGAAGAATTTGTAATTCTATCAACAAAGGATGTGAAATTTCCATCTCACAACCTGGTGGAACAACCGACTTCAGAAATCAAAACCAAAAGAAAAATTGTGTTTCTGATGCAATAGAAAAATCCTCTTGATTCAAATCATTACAAAGGCAAAGAATAATTTTTTTCATAACCTGTTTGATCTGGAAGCTCACTGAAAGAACTGGAAACCAGAGAACTCAGAAAGTTAAAATTGAGTGTTGACTCAAAGACAAAATCCATATTATGCAATGCTCAAAATATGTCCTTTACTTTGTATGAAAATGTGGAGAATGAGCTTGATCAACTTGAGTCTCTGGATATTATTGAATCTGTGCAGTATTCAGAATGGAATACTCTCATATTATCAGTCTCTTGTTTGTGTAATGATAAAATGACAATAAACAAGTGTTCAAACCTTTATAAATCCCTTATCTCTGGATAAATGATTTGTATACAAAGTTGGAGTAGAGTCAACAGTTTATCAGTCTAGATTTGAGGTTAGCATTCCTACAGATGCCCTTAGATGAAAACTCAAAGCATTACTTACCTATGTCATATGGTTTCTACAAGTTCAGTTTTCTTATTTTAGGGGTAAAGTCAGCTACAGGTATCTAATAGTGCTCTATAAACAGTCTATATAGAAACAAATAGTAGAGGAAAAAATAGAAGGGAAAATACCAAATAATTAACAAAAAAAATCCTAAAAAATAATTAATTCTTTGAAAAACCAGTATTTGGAAATGAAATTAATGAAGCCAGATATCATAGACAATGCATTAAAATGTGGAGAAAAGCAAAAAAAAACACAATAATTCATACAATCAAACTGCCCCACAGAAAAAAATGTCCTGGTCTTAAAAAATACTTTGAGTTACATTTCAAGTGTGACCACACTAAACTTAAAATGCCAACAGAAACAGAACATATACCAATAATCATCCAACCATAACAAAGGCCATCCTGAAACATAAACAATAATAAACCCACTGATGAGGAAATTAAGAAAACTAAAAAACTAAGAATAATAACACATCACTTGGCACTGAGGCTGAACTTTTAAAAATGGCTTACTTTCTCCCTGAATTCAATAATAAGTTTCACAATTTTATAAACGAATTCATGAATCTGAAATGCACTCTCAAAAAGTGAGGTCTATCACACATTAATACATTATGGAAACAGAAAGGTGGCCCTCAAGACCCTCACACATATGAAGGTATCTCAATTAGATCCCTCATGGTGAAAGTTTTTCTTTCCATTCTAGAAAGGGATGCAACGATGGCATATATATCATCAAACAACTTCAAGAAAATGCTTGCCTCTTTAATAGCTGTATACCTGCTTTGTCAAGCTCACAGCATAATATGACTACATCACTAGAGAATTCTTCTTCTCATTCATCAGAAACCATCTTCCAAGCTCCAAATCGACTGAATGCATCAATCTAAATGAGGAATTATCAATCTACAGAATTTTATATGTCTGATGAGGACACTAATACAGAAACATTTCAGCCCTCAACAGAAGTACAACAAAGAAGAAATGAGAGCCCCAATCTATTTAATCTCTTCCCAGAATATGCCCTGTACATTTACATGCATTGGTGTGATGAGATGGGCACTGACCATTCAAACATTCCATACGACATCCCAAACAAGTCTACGAATAAAAGACAATGATCCTGTTTTCCCTCTTGAGGCCAATATACTGATGAGGACAACAGCTGTTCATAGTTGGGATAAGAATGATCTTGAACAGAAAATCAGCATCCTCTATTAAGTGTTCCAAGAAATGGGACTCAAAATAAACCTCTCCGAAACAGAATCTATGATCTGGAATTGGAATGAAAGCAATGATGTCACCTACCCTGAATCCACCATAAATTTTCAGAGTGTGGAATTAGTAAATACTAAACACTTCAGATATCTTGGTGTATCTATCAGTTATAACAAATTAAGTATAGGATAAAAAAATGAATACAGAATAAGTGACACTAGGGATAATTCCACCCAACACTGCAAATTGCTACAAACCAAAATATCAAATTGATAAGTTGAGCCAGGTTCTTAAATAGTCTTGTCAAATCAAGACTTTCAGAGGTATGTCATGAATGGCACCAAACACATTTAGAAATATCTAAACTATTAGCAGTATACAACCACTTTCTAAGATTAATGGTTAAAAAAGTCTTTGAATGAATGAGTCTTGGCAATGGTCTTTGAACATTCTGGACTGGTATTATAGAATCACAAACAAAGATCTGTATGAAATAATAGAAACCTCATCACTTGAGGACTACCAAGATCTACAACAACTAAAACTAAGAATAATAATACAACAACTAAAATGGATAGCACATGCAACTCAAAGTTATAATAATGGCATAATCAAAATGTTGACATTCCACACTACTTCAAATAAAAGTTTAGGAAGGAAACCTGCATCAATACTGGAAAGAATAATAAAGGCTACTGGACTTGAGAAAACTGTTTTCCCAAAAAATTGTTTTAAGAGAAAGATTTTATAAATTTCAACTGAAAACAGTACTTGCTGCTCAGCCAATGAATGCCAAGTTTATTCTTTGTAGGGAAATAGCTAATGTTACCATTACCATTAGCAAATGAATCACATGTTGTCTAATGTCCATATCATATATTGATGACATAATCATCAGACTCTGAATACTTGGTCAATCTTTAAAGAACTGTTCAAAATCTCCCTGTTTTCTTGGCCATGTGTAAATTTATGCCACTTTCCCTCACCCATTTGGGTCATTAGATTGATTCTATAGCCCTACAGAAGTTAAAATCTATGCAATCTAAGATGCACTAACCCCTTGCAATGTGTCAGAACTCAAGGCCTTTTGGGGACTCAGTGCCAAGTGATGCATTATTATTCTTAGTTTTTTATATGAGGTATTCCCCCAATGTCACAGATAAGCCGAATCCTCTCTATTATCTATTGTTGCAGAGAGGTGTCATTAGGAGATGCAGCCTCAGCCAATCAATAGCCTTTTAGTGAGCCAGTGATTTGTTGCAAATTATAAAAGTTCTTGCTTATGACGTTACTGTAAAAGAAATAGTATAGAGTACCTTAATGGGTTGAAAATATGACAGAGTAAAGAAAGGAAAGCAATATTTCCCATTATTGGGAAGGCACTTAATGTCTTTTTTTAAAAATACAACAGAGAAAAATTGAGAAGTGATCCAGAAGAAATTGATCCAGAAGTGATCCAGAAGAAAAGGATTAGAAAATCTTGGCTCAAGTTGTGAAAGGCAGTGTATCAATCTTAAATATTGCAAGGACCTGATTTGTGGAAAGTGAAAAATGTAGCCAAGACTATAACAACTAAATTGCAGAAGTAAAGAACTTTTATAAAATAGGAATTGCATTTGTCAGTGATCATGTATGAACTGCATCAGACCTCATGGTCATTGTTGCTATCTTCAGAGCATGTCTGAATATAATTAGGCATTGCTTTTTCTGGAACACTTATCACTGAGCACAGTG
This sequence comes from Acanthosepion esculentum, assembly GCA_964036315.1. Taxonomy (NCBI): domain Eukaryota; kingdom Metazoa; phylum Mollusca; class Cephalopoda; order Sepiida; family Sepiidae; genus Acanthosepion; species Acanthosepion esculentum. The sequence goes on along the minus strand of OZ038502.1, from coordinate 43,878,158 downwards.
ACACCTGCTCACCTCAAGGAACTTCAGCTTAGAATTAAGTTTGAATTACCTCATAAACTTAGGTCCCTTGCTGATTTTATATTCAAGTTGCAGCATTATTTTAACACTTTTGTTTCCTATGGAGAGTGACAGCTGTTGATGTCATTGCTCTTACTCATAAGACAGAGTACCTATTTTTTTCAGTCTAAGTTTTTCAGGTGAAATATTTGCCTATTCTTTAACCCTAAACTTGAACAAGAATTTGGAATAAAAGAATATATATTTTAATTTGACTAAACCAAGATCCATGCTGCTTACACAAGAAAAAGTTGAAAAATACAAGTCAAATCTGCTTAGCATTTGCTTGTCTCTACATGAGCAGAAGCCATCAGCTATGCCTACTAGAATTTTAAAGGGTAACAAAATGGGAACTGATTGAAATTACCAGTAAAAATTATATCAAATAAACTACTCAAGAAAGTCATTAGTTTGTCAAATGGGGTGTGGGTATTGGTGTCCAAAAAAGATTTCTCTCTTGGAAAACCAATAGTACCAACTAAGATGACACATTTTTCCACTTAAGTTTACCAATGTTTAGCCCTTTTTAGGGGGTAGGGATTTATGATCCTACTGATTATTATCCAGTAGAAGGATAATTTGAAACTTAAGATTCTTTCTTGACTCTAGTAAATGTATTACCTGGGAGATGGATAGAATTATGGTAACCCCAAATGCAAAAATTCATAAATTAAACTTTGTAAAGAATACCTAAATGGTTGGAACCAGTAAAGTAAATTATCTGACAACATCTAATAGGCTGATTAGAGAAAAGAGAATCTACTAGGAATGGTCAGCTGGCAGACTCTACAGCTTGCTAATCATTAGCAGGGTCCCATTTGATGGTTACAGTATGTTAAATAATGGTATTGATAACCAGGACTTGGGTAGGAAAAAGAAAATCTCAAAAATATATGCTGACAGGTGCATGTAAGTGCAGCAGAAGAAAATTAACGAATATTATTGAAGCTTTTGTAACAAGTAAATCTTGAGATGATCTGGCCATGGTGAAAAAATATGTGTGAACTTACCTGGCCAAAAATAAAGAATGTTTGCAATAAACAACTGTAAAAGTGAATACCTACAAGCAGGAATCCCTATCTACAAACATAAAAAAGAAAACATATATTATGATAGAAAAAGAGAAAAAATGGTCTTCATAGAAAGAAAATATGGAGGAAAGTGCATGCTGAAATAATTAAATGGAGAAAGGAAAGATGATTGAGACAATAAAAACTTTACAGAAATTTGAAAACCTAAGGAGATGCATATCTGAAAAGAAATAGGTAAAAGAAGTAGAAAAGAGAAAACGTTTTACACAAATTGTTATTTACCAGAATTTGCTGTATATGTTATTAACAGCAGAATTACAACAAAGTATCCAATCATTAGAGATTTGTTTCTATAGGACCATCCTAGCCATCTCCTATGTTGACCACATCACAAAGAAACAACTGGTTGACATCACTGAGTGGACATTGTCACACAACTGGGACATATGGAGGGAGCTGGTCAGATGCTCAGCTGTGCAATGACCCTATGGCCATGCCCAGTCATAGTATTGAGGATGATGATGCATATCTTTAAAGAACCAAAAACAGATGACAGTGAGATTTTTAAGAAGACTACACAATAAAAGGTAAAAAACGATAAACTTTTCTTGTTGTGGCATAAATGTTTCCTTTTGTAATCATTATAAAGAATGTAGGCTTTACCTGACTGATTTTTAAGAGCTAAGGTGCAGTAGTTGTTATTTACCAGGTAGAGAGAAATGTTACACTGCTGTTAGTGTGAATTTTACAAGCAAGTAAAATCTGCAATTGATGACCAGTTGGAATGGGCTTAACTTTGCTGATTTAATGTGAAAGACTAAGAAAACTGATCTAGTCTATTTGGATTTTATAAGCAAACCGAAAATACCTTGAGATTATCTAGATTGTACAGATAAAATCCTTTATTCTGAATTTAGGTTTAAAAGAACTGGGGAAAATTAAATTTAGGAAAGGGGACTTAGAATTGTGACAAAATAAAAATTATGTTTACCTAAGACATGTAAGACAGCTGGCTGTCGGGAATCAGAAAGTAATACTTCATGGACTTATCTCTTCTGATGATTATAGATATCGGCAAAGCTATTTGTTTGACAGATTAATGCACTTACCGAACCTTCTGACAAGAAGAAAATATGTGATGAATTAGGAAAGTGCATTTGGACAAGACAAAAACCTGATAAAGTTGTTATTATTATGGCTGTGTTATTTAATATAGATAGTGCTGACACCAGAAAATTATAATTTTCACCAAAAATATTAATTGGCCAAAAGCAAATTATCTGATGGCATAACAAACATGATCCTAACTTAATAGTAGGAAGAGGGACTTGAATGAATTAAATAGTGATGAGTTGAATGGACACAAGGACCAACCATGCCAAATTTGTGAAGAGCATGCAAATTGATTGATTGTGACTGATGGAACACTAATCAATTATTCCAAGCCCCAATCGCATCATAGGATCTTCAATATAAGTCTTTCAGTTTTGGTCTTTAGGCAGTTGTTACTGGGTGGTGCTAGGAGCTGTAACCAACAGACAAGCCACCTACCTCCTTCATCAACCTCCTTTGCACATGGAACTTATTGAAACGCTCCAAGAAGATAAGAATTTCCAACTCGACATTTTCACTTGTGGAACAGTCAAGTAGAGGAAGATTGAAAACCAACTTTGGTTGCAGGTCTGACGCCATAGTTTCCCATCTGTACTAAATCAGTTACTGATCCAATGAAGGTTGACCATATGAGAACTGTCCGACTGGCCAAAGATAAAGAAAATCACAGCTCTGCCAAACAGGGAATGATTGATGTAAGCCTGGCTGAATAAACACAGTTTTTGTTGCTATAAACAGGTGTTTTTCATCTATCCTGCAAATAAGTTTCTTTTTCTTCTGAATGGATTCATTCAGTTTGATAGATGTTTCCTCTCAACTTGCTTGAAGACCACCTCAAATCTAAATCACTATGGATGGGGAGTCTGACTGTCAGAAAGAGAGAACAAAAAGAGTGGAGATAATTCTTCATACCTGGGTATGTAGACGGTGTTATAGTTTGTCTGCTCTGCTGAAATGGATTGAATGATATGGTTAGTATATTAGTGACCATAAATTTATCACAATCTTCTGAAGAAATAATCTTTTTCCTTTCCTTTTATTTCAGATTATACACCTGGTGAAGGCTGAAGAATGAATCAGCTGAAATATTGTAATAACAACATCAAAAATACAAAATAATTTAATTGTCTGAACAAAAATTAGCACATAATTCTCATTTTTTTTATATCTATTAAATTTTTTAAATTGTTCCAAAACATCTTACAAATTGTTCCACTCCTTGACAACTTATTGACTGGGGAACTTTTGACAAAATATCAATAAAATCAGCATCACAATATTGAGAAATAAATTGCTTCTGGTAATCTTAAGCCACAGAAATAGCCTATCCTATCTTCAAGAAACTGACTTTGCAATCAAAGGTCCTTAAGTTAATTCTGTTTACACTACCATCAAGTGACAGCAAGGTCAGTCCAAAGTGTCCCTCTGCCTAAAACACTCCTGTTTCTTAAACAAAATAAGTGGAAACTTATTTTCTGTTTTGGCTGAATGATTGATGCATTGTCACAAGTCCGCTTCATCTTTATATTACTTCTATTATCAAGTTCTCTTTCAGTAATAGATTTACTCTTAACATTCTCATTGAGGCACTTATCCTTCAGTATATACTTACCATTATTTTTGCATAGCATCAAATTTCAAGTCATCTTACAATCTTCATCTGTAGAAATGTCAACACCTATATTAACATATTTTGCTCTTTTGAGTACCAAACAAATCAACGGCGTTAAATAAAACATTTGTAGAATTAAAATTTTAGTGAAATAAATTTATGTTCAAACAATATTTACTGATAATGTAGATTTTGTTTATCATGTGAATATTAAAAATTACTGCATTTCTTTGGTTTAACAGTAATATCACATTGAAACACCAGTTCTTGTCTGATCCCTAAAGTTAAGCAACACTGAGCATGGTTAGTACACAGATGGGTGCCCATTGTGGAATACCAGTTGCTGTAAACTTTGTGACAGGCCTAAGAAAGCAGGTAATAGATATAATATTGCTACTTATATTTGATCACCAAAGTTAAGCAACAATGAACTTGGTCAGTACTAGGATGGATGCTCACTGAGGAATACCAGGTGCTGTAAGCTTTATGACAGGCCTGTTAAGCTGGCAATGGACACAATATTGGTACTTATATTAACAGAATACCTTGATATATGGAGATGTTTCTGCACTGACAGGTTGCAGGACCTACCTGCATTTGGATGAGTGGTGAGTGCATTTCTTTATAAAATCATTTTTTCTCTACTTTGTTTTGGTAGATGTTACATAATAGGACACTTTGTGATAGTGGTGTAGTGGACCATGCGGTGTGTGAATGTGTGAAGAGAAGATGAGTTATCTCTAGGTTATGGCTTCCGCTGGCTGGTACAGCTACATAAGAATGTTGGACTTTAATGGAGTCCAAAGAAAGCAAAAGAAAACGAATGAGACCAATATACATGTATGCGAACAAATATATATTAATAACAAGTAGGTTAAAACACGAATTACAAATACATTGAAGACATGAATAAAATGTGACAGTCTGTATGGAAAGTTGTGTGTGTTGAGTTGAATGTCCGTACAGGGTGAATTTTGTTTTAGCGTGTTCCCAGAATATGGGAAACGCTGGTTGTGTATAAGAGTTCACATATTGGAAATTTTAAGAGAAAGTTTTATATACCTCGCCTCACGTGCGAGGTTGCGGCCCACGGCCGAAGTCGAGATAGTTGCTCGCATGTGCGCGTAAGCACAAAAAAGAGAGAAAGAGGCGAAAGGTCAGCCAGTATTTATACTCCCGGGAGAGAGAGACCCCTGTTGACGGGTTAAGGAAATGAGGAGGAGCTAACTGCTACAGTGGACTATTTTTATATCTTCAATTACATGTGAATTTGAAGTATGAATAAGTGAATCCCTGTGTCTTGAGAAGATATTAAGCCTCAAACTCACACCTGATCACAAGTAGAATTCCTATATATGATCCATTGCTAAAGGTGCAGGTAAAATGATTGACTTCCTCTACTGCTCCAGTAAGTACCTGACTCCTCATACTATCCTCTACCTTTATAAGAGCCAGATCAGGCCGAAAATGGAGTACTATTGCCATATTTGGGCAGGAATTGCCCAGACCTCACTTGGCAGTGTTGAGAGAGTTCAAATGTGTCTCCAAGTTCATGTGAGAGAAGAATTATTTTCCACACTCCAAACTCTCCCTCACAGGCGGGATGTGGCAAATCTCCCACTGCTCTATCACTACTACTGTGGAAAGTGCTCAGACAAACTGCATTTTCTGGTTCCACCAGTTTAGACCTTCATGGCTTGGACCCACCATGCCACTTGCATAGTAGCAAATCACCCACATCCCCTTTGTATGTCATTAGTCAGAAGTTCCACTCAAACAGCCTCTTCCTGCAAACTACTGCCCTATGGAACAGACTCACTAGAGAATGTTTTGCCTATCAGTACAATATTAACCTGTTCAAGTTTAGCAGCAACTGTTATCTTCTCCTCCTATCCATATAAACTACCCATTAACGTAACCACCTACTTTGAATGCTCCCTGGGCCTTGAACTGGGTGAACCTTACTGTAAATAAAAAAAAAATACCAGCTTGGTAAGTGGGATTGGTTAGCCAAATTCAAATTTCAGGTTGGTCTATTGCATTCACTTTTACACAAATGCCCTTGGGAAAGACAAAAATACATATTTCTTCACTCACCTACAGTTTAAACAGCAGGGTAGACAAATCTCAAGCATTGAGTGGCAAACAGTCCATGGAAAAGAAAACTCTGAATGCCAAGAGAAAGGAACTGAAAAATACTCCACTATCTTTCCAAAGAAGCCATGGCAATTCACAGATAATGAAGAATAGTCTGTGAAGAATTACGATAACGTATGTTCTAAATAGATAAAGCAATAAAAAAAATAATATTTATATATGATTAATAATAAATTGTATAGTCAACGTCTTTCCGATGCAAACTACTGGAAATTAAGCTTTTATATACTTATTTGAACAGGGTTAAATCCAAAAATCACAAAGTAGCAGGCATCGTCTTTTGACATGATGTTATAAATTGTGATAGATTTAAAATTGGGTATCAAATGAGACTGCATGAGTATTTTGCTTATTTAAAAGTTACCGAGTTCTCACTATATTTTATACAACTGGAGGTAGTATTTCAAGTGAGGAATATTTCTTAGCAAAGCAAAAAGTTGACATTTGTCACCTCATTTAACAGCTGAAAATGCTTCTTCTGTCAGTAAACCTCAAGTTAATATTTATGATAAACTTAAAGAAGAAATCTTCTAACATAATTTTGCGTCACAATGAAAATGGCTCCTGCAATTAATGGCAACTGAATGTTTTGGAAATTAAAAAACCATCACAACTTATTTGATGCTAGCTAGCATTAACAAACTACTTGATAATAATATATTATATTACTATTATATTTTTTTTTTAAGTATTCAACCCCAAGCAAGGTGGGAAGCCACTAGCACGCAAAGGGTTTCAGAGTAGGAGCGAGAACAAAGAGGAGTGATAGAGGAAAGGATGAAGAGACAGTTAGGGATATAACAGGGCATCTGGAGACATTACATTTGAATAGTTGGAGATTATAGTTATCAGGAAAACAAGAAATGGGGAGGGAATTCCACAGGTGAGAAGTGCAAGACATGAAGCTATTGGAGTAGAAGAGATGGCTACATTTAACAGTTTCGACAGTGAAAGGGTGAGAGCAAGATGCCAGCCTAGTTGAGCGCTTAAATTCATGAAGTCTGGGAACCAGTAAAAACAGCTCATCTGAGCAGTTACTGTGAAAGTATTTGTGAAAAAGTCAGAGCGAAGCAACAGCACATCTGTGAGAGAGCAACTGCAGACAAGATGCCCGATCAGGGCATATCCGTCTTTGGATTTTATCAAGGACCTTGAGAGAATTAGAAGGGGCTCCAGACCATATATGGCAGCAATACTCCATGCAAGGGCGAATGGTTGATTTGTAGATTTGAAGGATTGACTCCGGCAAGAAAAATTTCCTGGTGAGGCATAGGGAGCCAACTTTCCTATTGATGGATGAAGCTATTGACTTAATGTATTTGTTCCATCGCAGGTCAGTGAACAATGTGAAACCGTGCAGTCGCAAAGAGGTGCTCTCGTGGAGTTGAGCGTCAGACATTCTAATGGGAGGCAGGGATGGTTCTCTGTAGTGAATAATAGAGAGCAGTTTTGTTTTTGAGGCATTAAAGTTAAGCAGCCAATTCCTGCCCCAGTCCACAACTGATTTGAGGTCCTTTTCAAGACAAACGGCCAGGTTAGTTTTGTCGGCGACACTAGATTTGTTTTTGAGGCAGGAGTAAATAGTAGTGTCTTCCGCATAGATGCCAAGTTGGGAACCTATGACATCAGGAAGATCGTTAATGAAGATAAGGAACAGAGTAGGGCCTAGGAAAGGAGCTGGAGGATAATCCATTGAGAATGACCTTCAATGTACGGTTCGACAGGAATGATTGTATTAAGTCGAACAATCAACCTGTAATTCCATAACCCTGAAGCTTGTGAAGAAGGCCGGCATGCCAAACCCTATCAAACGCTTTGGAGATATCAAGAGCCATGGCACGAGCTTCTCCATTATTATGAAGTGCTTGGTAAACAATTTCAGTTATGGCTATAAGCACATCAGCTGTAGAACGGGCAAAGCAGAAACCATATTGCTTGTCGGAGAGGAGATTATGGGATGTAAGGTGCATAACCACTTTGGCATTGATTAAAGCTTCAAAGACTTTACCGAAGAGTGGTAGGAGACTGATAGGATGGTAATTAGAAGGGTCTCCAGAGTTCTTAAAGACAGGAACAACGGATGAGGACTTCCAACAGGGTGGAAAACAAGATTCATTGAGGCAGTAGTTATATAATTTGGAGAGGACAGGGGCCAGTTCAGGTGCACACTTCTTCAGGACAATGGCTGGTATCCCATCTCCACCACTAGCCTTGTGGTGGTCTAATTTAGAGATGATGCCCAGAACCGATGACAGGGTTATGTGCAAGTTGCTCGTGTACCTCAGTTCGAAGGGGGAAATCGGGTATGGGTACACCGGAAGAGTCGAGTGTTGAATTGAATGAGGATTTCCGAACAAAGCATTCAGCCTTGTTGGCAGAAGAGGTCAGAACCTCAAACTGGTTGAACAGAGGGGGTATAGAGGGTCTGCTATTGTTAAGTACGCACTTGCAGAGACGCCAATAATCCTTGGAGCCAAATTTGCGAGATGCAATACGTTCATTCATTCGAGCAGCATAGAGACTTTGCTTCATTGAAGGCGCACTTACACTCGTTATGGGCAGAGACAAAGAGACGTCTATTGCAATCAGACATGTCACTACGATAAAGGTGGAAAAAGTGATTCCTATGGGCAATGGCAGCAGAGCAAGCAGCGGAGAACCAGGGGGAGGAGCACAATTTGACCTTATATTTCCTTGAGGGGATGAAAGCTTCGATTCCAGTTTTAACCCAGGAAGAGACCTCGGAAGCACATTCTTGAACAGGGAGCGAGAAGACAACGTCCCAGGGGACGTCGCGAATGAAATCCCGGAACGAATCCCAGTCTGCTCGTTGATAGCAGAACGATGTTCTAGTGGTAGGAGGTTCTTTGCAGGGGGTGGAGTTGAAGGAGATGTTGACAGACACTACAGCATGGTTGGAGTTGCTAAGAGGGCAGAGCTGCGTGGCGCTACAGGACTCGGGGATGGAGGTAAAACATAGATCAAGAAGCCTTACCATCCAGATTGTAGGGAAAACGTGTTGGGAAGTCAACTATTTGCGCGAGGGATTGAGAAATTGAAAAATTAAAGGTTTGTATGCCTGCAAGGTCAGTCGTAGTGTTATTGAACCACTTGGTATGATAGGCGTTAAAATTGCCAAACATAAATGTGCGAGCAAATGGATGGAGAGAGAGCCTTGTCAATGCTGTCAGAAATGCATTCGAGTACACGACAGTCTTGGGAGGATGGAGAGCGATAAAGGTAGAAGAGGTAGCTTACAACATTGAGAATGGATAGCCGCAGACACATATACAAATGGTCTGGAGATTCAAGAGACAGCTTTTACGCCAGCGGGAGATGGTCCTTGACGTAAACACCAAGGCCATGCATATGGGTTTGAGAGTCTTTTCTAAGGAGTGGAAGGTAGCCAGGGATCGAGAGGTCAGAGGATGGGATAGATGAGTCAAGGTTGGTCTCACAGAGAGCCAGTATATCCGGGCAGTTCGCAACAAGGAAGGATTCAACACCGCAGAAGTTCGATCTAATGCCACGGATATTAGAAAATGAAATGTTAAGAGCTGGTTTAGGATTTCTTTTGGGATTGTTGTTAGATTTCATGATGTGTAGATGCAGTAGCAAAAAAAAAACGGTGATCGATCGCAACGTGAACAGACAGAATTTGGCGCAGGCTGCAGCATAATGTGGCCTCAGTGTTGCCCACCGGAAATGAATGCAGAGACACCTATCCATGTGTGACATGGCATTACAGACACCCCGGTATTATACAACTGTTGATCAGAGTGGCCGCTCAAGACGCTATGCAAGAGTTAGGGCTCCTAACTACCAGTCGGAAACAGCAACCAGAAAAACTGTCAACCGTGTACCCTCGGAATGAAGATTGAAGAGACATTGCCAAAGACAGCACACGTCATGGGAGAAACACGGCAACCTCCAGTACAGAGGCCAGGGAGATAGGAAGAGAGAGATCCGGGAACCCCTTCCTAAACAAGAAACAAGGTGTGAGCCTCTACTCTTGTCCAAGAGAAGGGGGAGGAGTATTGACCGGACGTCAGGGAAGCCTACCTACTCCTATTACATACACAAACAGAAAAAAAGGCTGCAACTGACAAATCCGAGTTGACAGCTGTAGACATACTTACCAATGGATGGGAATGGGATTTTATGTTTATGCCTTCCATTATATTAAGTTTTAATTTAGTATAAGTCCCATTGTCCTATCCTAAAGAACAAATTTGGTTTACCAGTATAGCGGATGCGGCATATAATTCTAATACAAATGGCAGCTAGCGTTCACTATTGCTGACTTCCATTCTCATGGTCAGATAGTGGATTGTAGAGGCTGACTTTGTATGTCACAAAGCTTTTCAGTTTCAAGGAACTGAGAGTTGGGGGGCGGGTCCCCACCACCAACAATGGGCTTGGGGTCTTCGCTTTCAAAAACATAGACAACGGGAAGACAGATATGGCAAGACATTTCTACGCTAGTATCTATTTTATCTAGCAGAATTAACATCCTACTACAGAAGAATGCAGACAGCTTAGTTTCATGTACTGTCCAAGATGATGATTTGGGGGGGGATTTACAACTAAGCGGCTGCAGGGTTACGAATTAGTTACAATATTAAACCACAAGAAGAAAAATGTAAGTAAACTAAATTAGTAAAAAATAGAGTGGTAGAATAGCAAATACAGGGACAGAGAGAGAGAGACAATAACATGGGCAAATTTGAGTAAGCGTATTCCACTTACAAATGGCAGCTAGCGTTCACTGATTGCCAACTTCCATTCTCATGGTTAGATAGGGAATTATATATATTATATTATTATTACTATTTTTTTCATTCAGAAGTTACCTAGGTATCCTCTGTTATGGAAGAGAATTTTCTTGAAATAATGTCAGAAATAATGGACAGAAGTTTGGCTATTTCAACATGTAACCAGTTTAGAAGATTGTACTCTTTCCTAAAGTCAGAGCAGCAAAACACTTTTGAATTCTCATAGGTATTCTCTGAATTGCTTGATCTAAACAAGCTTGATTTTAATTCTGGCATCTCATTTACAGTCACTCTCTCACAGACATGCTGTCGTCTCCCTCTGTCTTTTCTACAAATACTTTCATGGTAACTACTCTGACAAGCTATTTCCTCTAGTTCCCAAACTGCATGAATTTAAACATGCCACTAGGTCAGACATAATATTATTCAACTACTCTCATCCTTGTCATCTTATTATAGATAAAATTGTAAAACAGGAATTTCAGCATTTAATGGGTCTAGGAGTAGTTTATCTGTCCCAAGTAGGTTTTGTTTTTTTTATAACTCGTGAGGGTTCATAATGCCTGTACTATGATATGTACTATGATATGTACTATGATATGTCATTAACACTAGAAAAATGTCTGTTTGCAATCTTCACCCAATTTTCTGCTGCTCTGTTTGCTTGTGGAAACTGTGGACTCATGGTGGTATGTGTGAATTTCTATTGGGATGGATGTAAACTCATGGAAACCTGTGCTAGTCCACTGACCTCCATTGTCACCGACTACTTCTTCTGGAAATCCCCATCTGGCAAAGATATTTTTCATCTTATTGATTACAATGTCATTGGTTAATAGATTAAGGCTGCCTATTTCTCTATAGTGGGAGAAGTAATCAATCGCTACAGTATTTACATCTGTTTATTGTGAAGATATCAGTTCCTATTTTTTTTCTAGGGTCTCTTGAGTAATGGAGTTGGTTTTAAAGTTTCATGTGAGTTTGATGGATGATGCTGATTGCAGAAAGCACATCTTCTGATATAATCCTCAATTTTCCTTATTTACACTATTTACATTGTTTGGACTGTTGTCTTCGTTTTTATTGCCACATTTACAACGTTTCTGTAATTCTACGCTCTGGTCTTCTTCAGGACTAGAACAATCTACCTCTGTGAACAAAATAAATATCACTTGAAGGAAGCCGGAGCATAGAACAGCTGAAACAACATGGATATAGCAATAAAGATGAGGACAACAGTCCAAACAACGTAAATACTTACATGCTATACGTCATCACAGAAATATAGACACAGTTCCCTTGATATCTTTGGCCACCACATCAATGCTTTAACTCATTATTTATATTTGTTTAGTCCCATGTCGACCACAATGGATTACCTTTATGGTTTTCCTTCTGAGTGATTCTGGCATCAATATTTAGTCTTAATAAAATAGCATATGCTAATCTACTGATAATTCCCTTTGGTGTATAAAATATAGTTTAATTCCTTCTTTCAAACTTCATTCATCATTTTAAGTTTATCCATTTAATGTTAGATGAGTGACTTCTTGTAACACCCTATCTGCAAGTGTAACATTTTGAATTTCTTGATGTTTTCTGTTTGAGATTGGTCTGGTTTCAACTATACTGTTTACATCTTCAGTTTTGTTGCTGTCCTTTTTGCTTAGATGTCTATGGGAAAGTGTGTCTGATACTATGAGAAGTTTTACAGGGATGGATTCTGCATTTGCTTTGTATCTCTTGAGTCACATTAGTAACCACTGATATCTGAAAGGAGTGTCTGCCATTAAGAGTTCCAATGCCTTGTGGTCAGTAAGAAGTTGAAATTTGTCAACTGTAATTTGTCAACTCCTCTAATTTTTTGCAGGCCCAAACAGCAGCAAGAGATTATTTTTTTTCTATTTGTACATAGTTCTTTTCTGTAGATATAAAAATACAAACTATAGGCTTTCTTTCCCTTTCCACCTCTTGATAAAACATCATTGACAGCCCAAAGCTGCTAACATCAGCTCCCCCTTGAGTTGGTTTAGAGGGGCCATAAAACAATAGAACAGGGAACTTCATTAATAACAGTTTAAGCTCTGAGAGTGCATTTTTCTGAGGCTCATCACATATCTATGCTACTTCCTTTGTTATTATATCTAACATTGGTTGTATGACATCTGCTACATTAGGTAGGAATTGCTGAAGATACTGTAGGGAGTACTGATAAAAAAGAAAATATAAAAAGAAAATATATAAAGAAAAATAAAAAGAATTAAAATTCGAATAAGGCAGTTGCACTTCTCTTTAAAACCTTTATCTCTTTCTTTCTATATCTCTAAACTTCTCTTTCTATACTTCTCTCAACCACAAGAAGGCAACCCTCAAGTAAAAAGAGGAAGAAAAGACTGAACCTGGCCAAAAACATGGGAAGTTTGCAGGATCAGAGCCTATTTATTTGTGACTGAAAAAGACCAAAATTCAGGGAGGCTCCATGCATAACTTCCATTAGTGACACTGACCTAATTTCTGATATTACTACTAACCCTATCATGGTTTTACTTACAAACAACCACTGTCAGACATTTGTCCAGATTGCTACCAATACATGACTTATTAACAAATTTTTTGTACTCCATCCTTTTATTACTGAAACATAATTTTTAGTGGATCCTTATATTTGAGTAGACACTCTATTTATTAAATAGTATATATTTATTTAGTTTTGCCTATCAGCCTGAATATTCGAGAATTCTTATTAGAGAAAAATATGTGTTCTCCTACAGGATTCAAACCTGTTTTTCCCTAAAGGAAACTGTCTGACATCCTTTGGACCTCTCGACCACAGTGTGTATTAATGGTCAAGCAAAATTAAATAATGTCTTTAAACATAGGTTTTTCTCTGATACTCAAACTAGATATATCAGCTCAGTTTTGTATCTTAACATAAACAAAACAATTTCTAAAGAAAAGGATGATTTTTATTATTTTTATTACTTAAATGTTATTTTTAGTAGATACTTGTATTTGAGTAGGCACTCTATTTATTTATTAAACTGTATATTTATTTGTTTTCATCTACAGGCCTGGATATTCAAAAAATCTTATTAGAGAAAAATATACATTCTAGGACCATCTACTCAAATTGGAAAAATAATGTTTAACTAATAAAATCTGCCAGACTAATAAATAAAAATTCATCCCTGTCTTTAGAAATTGCTGAGCAGATATGTCTATTTCAAGAATCAGAGAAAAATCTGTGTTTAAATGCACTATTCAACTTTGCTTGACCAATGATGCCCACCATTGCCAAGAGGTCAAACTACATCAGATCTAATGAGAGTTTTTCCAAGGGGAATGCAAGTTGGAATCCTGTCAGAAAGTACATATTTTTCTCTAATAAGATTTCTTGAATATTGAGGCCAGTGGATGAAATTAAATAAATATCCTGCTCAATAAGTAAACAAAGCCTCTACTGAAATATGAATATCCACTAAACATAACATTTATGTAATCAAATCTGTAGGATTAATAAATAAAAAATCTATTCCTTTCTTTAGAAATTACTCCAATCTTTATTATTGTATATTTAATGCAGCTCTTGCTGAATTTGCATTTTTCCTTGCTTAATTTCCATCTTGTCTGCTTTATTCACTCAGGAACTTTTCTCAGCTGTTCATCATGTTCTGACTTTCTTTTACCATAAATTGCAATATTGTCTATGATAGTTTCCACTTCTACCTGTTTCAACATATGACACTGGAAATATTTCAGGTGCCAATGATATTCCAAACTGTAGTCATTTGAAACATTATCATCCAAAGGGTGTAATGAACATTGTTAATAAACAGCTTTCTTTCTGCAACAGAATATGGTAAAAGCACTTGTGATATCTAGTTTGAAAAAGACAGTCACTCCATTCAATATTGGTGCTATATTATCTAAGTTGGGTAGTATATAGCATTCTCACTTGACTGCAAGATTGAGTCTCTTCAAGTCCACACATTATTTTTCTTTACTGGGATAATTGATGTACACCAATCTGTAGGTTGGGTGACTTCTATAATATGATCACCTTTTAAACAGTTCAGTTTTTACTTTGGTAAAATTGGAAACAGTATTTATCTTGCTGTTGTAACATAGTATGGCTTGGCATTGTCTCTTAGATGAATCTTCACTGGGTCTTCCTTCATTCAGTTTCCTTGATCAAATATGTTCCAGACTTCATTAACTTTGTTCATTAAATGGAAATGGTGATTAATGTTTCTTAACAGTAAATTTCCCATGTCCTAATCATTTATCATGTAGACATCAAATGAATAGTATTTCTTTCTATATGTTATGGAAGCACTGAATTTTTCTTCACATAATAATATACTTCCAGGGATCCTAAAGATTTCTTCTACCAGACTTAGAGGCAGTTTATCACATAGATTATTATATATATTATGACAAATAACTCTAATGTCTGCTCCAGTGTTTACTTTAAATTTCACAGGGGTACCATGAATTCCTAGTTTCATAAACCATATGTCAAATATTTTATCTTTTTCAGAGAGTGACCATACAAAATCTTCCACCATGTTGCCAGATTTTATTTCTCAGACATTATTTATCTCGGTTCTGCAACATGTCGTGAAGTGATTTTGGCAGTAACATTTTCTGCAGGTTTTCCATTTCACAGGATACTTGCCCTATTTGTGTTGTTAGTTACATCTACCACACTTTTTCTGACTGTATTTTCCCTCTGGTTTAGGTTTTTGAGTCTTCACCCAATTTGCTCAGGTTTCATTGATATTTTTTATTTGTTTTTCCTAACTTGTTTGCAAATCCACTCCAATTCTAAAACTTTTTCAAGTTTCAAGTTTGGAGTGATCTGTAGACACTCCACCAGACCCTGGTTTTGAAGGTCATTTATAAACCTATCATTGACTTCTTCATTTGCATTAGCAAAGTTGCAAACTTCAGCAAATTCATATAATGCAAATGCTGTACTGATTCTCTGGGGTGTTGTGCTCTCAAATTAAATTTTCCTAATATTGTGTTGAAGTCATTGTCATTTTCTTTTTTCAAAATGTAATTGTTTTATATAATTTTCTACTTTCCCACTACCCAGTAAATTAGGGTGTGGATTTGAATTAGTCCTGTCTCCTCATTCAACTTAGATGCTAGTAGAAATCTTTCAAATCTTTCATGCCATGCTGACCACTCTAATTGATTAAAAAAGTGAAGATGCTCAGGCATTTTAAACATTTTTTTTATTTTGTCTTTGGCAGTCAAATCTTTGTTTTTACAATCTCTATGTTTTATAATAACTCATGTGGATTCATAATGCCTCCAGTGATCATGACACAGACAACACCTGTACCTAATTTTCAACCAATTTTTAACTTTCTAAAAAAGAAAAACAACAATAACACTAAAACAAGGGGCACAACCCAATGTCCTTAAATACTCAATATCAGTAATTCTAATCTCTTAAGGTTTATAACACAAATTTCACTATTACACTTCTTGGAGAAACTTTAAGGATTATTGAAGATTAAATTCTGTTATCTTCAGATCCTTACCCAATTTCAAACATTGAGGATTTTACCAGTCTGTTATGCAGTACATTAATATTTTCCTGAAATCAATTTTGTCTGAAGATTCATCAGACATCCAAAAGACAGCAATCACTATTCCTTTTGCATTGTTTGAATTTGTAGTGTTTGTGAAGACAAATTTTTTTAATTCTAAATAAATTAATATCTAATAAAATGAACAAATTAAAAAGATTCAAATTATAGCAGACATATTTTTCGAAAATATTCTATTAATTAATCAGTTTTAGACAAACTAAAAACATTTTTATTGAAAATTATCAATAAAATATGAAATCCCTACTGAATACCAAATTAAAACAAAATTTAATTAACTTATAATTTACAAAAAAGATAAACTTTATACAGCATTTAAAACTTATATCAAATTATTAATCTACAAAGTTTCAACTTTTAGACATTTATATTTATTAAATTATTAAAATGTTTGATCAAGTACATCACAAAGAACTATTGGAATGCAGATGACACAGTGTTGGTAGCAGACACAGAAAGGAAAATACAAGAAGGCCCACAAGTAATGACAAAGAAGAAAGGACTAAAAATGAATTGCAAAAGATAGAATTCATGGTTGTTAGCAAAAGCAAACAGCCCAACATGCAAATTACAAATTGGAAATACCAAAATCAAACAAGTACAACAATTTAAATATCTGGTAAATGGTTTAATAAAGTGTAAAAAATGCAACACTGAAATATGAAGGGGTATTGTGAAAGTGAAAAATGCTTTACAAAAGCTAATCAAAGTATTAAGAAACAATAAAATTTCCTTTAGAAAAAAAAAAGAGTACTGAAGTATTATTTAATATCCATCCTCCTATATGATAGTGAATGCTTGACAATGTCCTTATAAAAGAAGAAGAGACTTGAAGCATCAGAAATGTGGTTTTACAGAAGGATGCTGAGAATATTGCTATACACTGCTGCAATTACATCTCCTTCTGATTCACTCTACATGTTGACCAGATGTGAATGCTAACAAAGCAAAATACAAAATAAAAAAGAAAAGTTTTTTTCTGTGCAAGGGCTCTAGGCATCACATCCAGTTCACAAAACAAAACCCTGCAATAAAATACAATAGGCAATTACTCACATTCCCACCAAAAGAAAAGGGACCCTGGGGACCATCAGATTTGCTTAGAAGAAAGCCCTTTGTAATGACCGACACAGGAGCAGGCCAAAAAGGCCATCTGTCAAAACACAGGCATGTTGTAGCCATCATCACATTGATCATCCCTCTCATCTCCACTCTGATCTCAATCAAACTTCATTAATGTGGAATGCAGCTGATGGACCCACTCTGACACTGCTGGGCTCCTGACACCCACCACTATGATTTCTAACACTTTGACTTCATCACTATCCAGCTCTAGTACTCCCTCATCATCACCACCATGACCCCATTTTGTTGATACCACATTTGACCAGAATCCAACAGAGACATTCTGCTCAATCAGATTTTGCTAACCACTCCAGGACTCTCTCATCCCCTCTGCCATAACCTCAGCAACCAACCCATGTTAACATGAATCAACCAACCATTGTGACCTCAATCGATCAACCTGCCAACCCACCTTACCAGACAGTTCTGCTTCGACATCTCAGCATCACATGACTGCCAGCTCATTAACACCTCACAGGTATTGATTTCAACCATGAAGAAAAGTGTACATCAAACTCCACCAACAACTAATCCACTCCTGACCTATATCCCAACCCCACTGAGACCTCGGTCAAGCAACAACAAAAATCGGTCAACTCCTGGCCCTACTGACAACCTCCTTACACATCTTTCTTTACCAATGGCAACTAAGGAACCACCTATAAACAGTTCTGACACCTTTTATACGACTATGTATATTCTGAATTTTGACCAATACACATTGTTGAAACGTTAATCCTTGTTTGTTCTTTTCCTTTGCAACCAAATGCTCATTATAGCAAATATCAGGCACAAACATGTGGGCAACAATGAGTTTTCGAGAAAATACAATCGAAAAGAACATGTACTTAACATCAGAAAGAGTGGGTTGAAATTTCTAGAGTACATAAAGAGGAAAGAGTGCTTGGAAACTTTGATACTGACAGGGCAGATTGAAGGCAAGAGAGATAGAGGAAAACAAGGCACGACCTACCTAGTGAGCTTGAGTAAATGGATTGCCGAACAGGGTTTGAGAGAGAGATAACAAGTAGACAATGTTTATTAAAGGCTACAAAAGACAGGAATTTGTGAAGGCCCATGATGATTGATGTCCAGAAGAGACACAGCGTATAGAAGGAGAAGAAATTATTAGGAATTCTATACTCTTCAATTAAATCACTTTCAAAATGAATGTAACATATTTTTGTTAAATATTTGCATGAAAACTGGTGTCTACTACTCTGTGCTTTTAGTATAAATAGGAGACAACACATGAAGCAGCCAGTCTGAGTTAAAGTTCAGTGATAAAAAAAAATTTCCATTATCTCAAAAACTTTGTCTTCACAGAAAAAAAAACTCATCTGAGAACATTCTTTGTAAAACACCTAAAAAAAAATTGTGGAATATAAAATTTTGTATTTGCGCTATCTACTTTCATCTTTTCCTTTTTCTTTGTGGACATGCTGAATATTTTGTCAGGGTCAAATTTTCATGAATTCAACCTTCCACAAATTCTTATGCTTATCATTTGCTCTTTAAAATGCAATATAGTCCTTTAAATTGTTCATGAACCAAGTTCAACAAGGATTAAATTAGGACTTCTGCAATATTAACAAGATCCTTATAACCAGTACTTCACCTGAAGAGCACTAAAACCATTTCCAGGCTCTATTTCAATGATTTAAGCAATGCCATGTCATTGTGAGATCATCTATTAAATGTCAGTTCGGTTTATCCAATAACTTTTGGAGTCATTCTTCTTCTTTCATGTGCTGTGTCTCTTCAGGACATTGGCAGTCTCACCACAATTTCCTGTCCTTTGTAGCATTAATAGATTTTGCCTTTTATCTCTCCTAAACCATGCTTCTTCATTCATTTGCTCATACTTTTAAGGTAGATTATGTGTTGTTTTCCTTTGTACCTCTTGTCTTCAATCTGCCCCCTGTGTATGAAATTTTACCAGCCCTCTTTCCTCATTGTCTTGCCCCGGAAATTTTATATGTCTGTTTCTGATGTTAATTATAAGTGTCCTTTTTGTTTCCATTTTCTCTAAAATTTCATCATTGTTCACATATTATTCTCAACATCCTTCAATAGAAACACATTTTGGTTGCTTCAAGCCTCTTTTTCATCTGTTAGGAAATTGTCCAGCAGTTACTGCCATATTGAAGGATTGATATAATTAATAAAAAAAATGGAAACCTGAAGCCATTCACTAATTTTTGGTCCCAAAAAGCTATGAAAAATTTTTATCAGTTCTTTGCTATACTCAACTTTTGTAGGATATTTATTTCACATCTAGCAAAGGTCATGCACCCATTGACCAAAATACTCCAATGCAGTAAAAATAATTATGATATCAAACACTGAAGCTGCCTTATCAGCTTTAACTACAGCCTAAGAACAGTTGTCAAACATTGACAAGTTAACATTTCTGAATCAAAAAGTAAAACTATCTTTTGTAGTTGACACTTCAAGTTTTTCTATAGGTGCAGTGTTGCAACAATGTACATTAAATGAATGGTTTCCTTTAACACTAAGAAAGTGTTTGAAGCTACTGCTAGATACAATACTTTCAGATGCAAATTCAGATGCAATCTGACATTCTCATCATCTTCTTGAAGGACAAACATTCTACACTTTTGCAAATCATAAACCTTTAACAGTATCATACAAACAAATCTGATAACCTCATAAAATTCAACAGCCTGACTTCATCAATCACTTTATGAGTGACATCCATCACATAAACTCTACTTCCAATATCTTGCAAGACACTTTATCAAGAAACAATTCCAAAATGAATATTACTCCTAGGATTGATTTCTAAGATTCACCTTATACTACAAAGAATTAGAAATTTCCAATCTTGTTATTAACAATAAAACAATTTTTCACAAACCCTTTGCAAAATCCAATACTATTTACCAATTTTCTTGTGCTTCTGTTGATAATAAAAAAAAATATCAACATTGGTTATACCACATTTCTCACGAGAAGATTCATCTGTCATCTCCCTTTTCTTTTCCTTTTTTTTTTACAGTAAGGTTTACCCTGTACAAGGCCTAGGGACCACTCAAGGTAGAGGGTTATGTTAGGAGGCAGTTTGCACAGATAAAATCTAGACTTGAACAGGTTAATATTGTAGTGATTGGGAAAAGATCCTCTTGGGAGTAAGTTCCACAGAGCAGTGGTTCATGGGAAGAAGCTGTTCGAGTGGAACTTGCTTCTCACCAATGGAATACAGAGGGAATGTGGGTGGGTTGCTACTGTGTAAGTGGCATGATGGGTCCTTGTTATGAAAGTTAGAATTGGTGGAACCAAGAAATGTAGTTTGAGCGCTTTCACTGAAAGTAGTGATAGAACAGTGAAAGGCTTGCCACATCCTGCCTGTGAGTAAGAGGTTGGAGAATAGAAAATAATTTGTCACCCACAAGGACTCAGAGACATTTTCAGACTCTACTGAGGATGGAGAGCGCAGTCTGGGCAGCTCCCTCCCAAATATAGCAATAGTACTCCATTTTTGGCCCAATCTGGCCCTTGTAAAGGTAGAAGATAGCATGTGGAGTCATGTACTTACTGGAGGAGTACAGTACTATTTTACCTGTATCTTTAGTGATGACTTGTATATATGAGTTCCACTTGAGGTCAGGTGTGAGTTTAAGGCACAATAGTCTCTAAGGACACTATGCCTTTCCGAGAGGATATCCATTCATTGTGACTGGCTGTAGTTTGGAGTTCAAAAGCAAATTGCACTATGCAAACCATATAACACAAATCCATGGTACCTCTGCTAATTTCTCTCAGATTGTGATTAACAATAGAATAGTTCTCTACCACTATGGTAAAAAGTGATCACAGATCCTTGAGGTTCTTTTCATTCAAAGAAAGCAAGCCACTATGATTAAAATTTGTTTCACTATAAGTACTCACATGTTAAAATGCCTTCAAATCTTTCATTTCTAAATCTTCTCTCTCAACACTTTTCAAACATGGAGCATCCAGAGTAACCTCCCTCATATCTAGGTGGATTCTTTCTAGTATTGAGAGATTTATCCCTCACAAGAAGTATTAACAAAGACCAAACAGTCAGCCTTGGTACACATGAGGATATTAGTCCATATGTAAATGTAAATAGATATTGTCATATTGAAAAATGAATACTTTCTATCAGTATATAAACAATTATATCAGTGAGATGATATGGAAATTTTTATAGTGTTGTACAGAAAATGGTAGAATTTTGTAACTATTTGGTCAGTATCTGTTTCAGATAGAAACAATTTTAAGAAAACTTTTGAATTTAAGACTATAGGATTATTTCTGATAAAATATCTCCTTTGGTTATTTTAGATGAAATAGTAAAATAGACCATTATAAAACAATTGAATCACCATTCTGTTTCAGCTCAGAAAGTTTGATCTTTCTCCTTACTTATGACTGGATGTTGAATCTTGTGTTTGAATTATATGAGAAAAAATACAAGCCAATAAAATTAATCTTCAAGCTACTTTAGACTTTATAATTAAATCTGTGATTTTTTAGTTCAGGCTCTAGAAAGAAAAGTTTGTCACAAGTGGTACAAGAGGACAAACAGATTTTGTTCACCTCTGCTTGGAATAATAGTATCTTGGTCTTTTAGGCTGGTGACATTGCATTTATATATGTTTTTGAAACTCAGCAATATTCCAGGTGAAGAAATCAGTAAGAAAACATTGTCATTATAAGGCCATGTTACACGTACCAATTAAATGAATGACAAAATGGGGAAAAAGTCCATATAATATGTTTCATCAGACTAAAAATACTTTCATAAGAACATTATTTTAGTCTGATGAAGTCCTTTTAGATAGACGTTTTCCATTTTGTCATTCAATTACCCAGAATTCTTCTGATATACAGACATTTATATATCATATTCTTCAATGCTTGAAACTATATATGAGATCTTATTTTATGCGCTATGTCTGTTCAGAACATGGGTAATCAAAGTTCTCCACAACTTCCTATCTTTTGGTACTCTTGTAGCAATATTTGCCTCCTTACTATCCCTCTCACTGTTCTACAATTCATTTACACAGGCTTGTTGGGTGGGTTACTTGCTGTTTCCTTCTGTCTATCTTGCCTTCAATATGTCATGTGCATATCAAATTCTCCAAGCCCTCTTTCCTCATAGATGTGTTCCAAAAATTTCATCTTTCTCTTTCTGATTCTAAGTAAAAATTTCCTTATGTTTCCATTTTTCTTAAAACTTCTGTGTTGCTCACATGCTCTGTTCATGGTTTTCTCAGCATTCTTCTATAGAACAACTCAGTTGCTGCAATCATCTGTGAAGGGATTGTCCAGCATACCCTGTTATATATCATATATGTTATATGTTATATATTACATAGCAGTTCAGCACACTTTTCTTTGTTTCTAACAAAACTTTCATGTTTCTTAATACTTTGCTTAGCTTTTTCTCTATTCTGATGCACCTTCAAATTTATATGTCATGTTTTCCAGATCATTCTTTCTATGACTGCCATCTACACTGTGTTACCTGCCTATTTTATGTTGTAAAGATTGTGTCTACCAATAATAAATCCTGATAGGAATTCAAGTTCTATTTGGATCACCTTACCGTAAAGGTTGTTTCTCCAGTGAGAAGACACATCCTTGTCTTATACCCTTTCTATTTTTGTATACTTACTTAATTCATTTTCTATTGGTAAATTGATGCTGAGCACTTATTTAAATAATCAATAATATAAGTCTATTGCTTTACATCTTCATTAACACTCTAACTTGAAAAGGTTAATCATCTATTCAACAATAGAAATCACAATGTGTCTTTTGCATTTGGCCATATCATGTTGAAATACTAGTTTCTATAAGATCAAAGTCAAGCAACACTGAACCTGGTCAATACCAAGAGGGGTGATTATTTGGGTCTATCAGGTGATGTAGGCTTGTGTGGCCAGTGTAATGGATAATGGCTTGGAATTGTTAATCAGAGAGCCGAGTTCAAATTCCCGTTGTGTTTGTTATATTCACTTACATCCAAATACTCTTAGAAATGGTATGATTCTACCTCATCTTCTCCTGGCTATGGGTTAATTACTAAGACTTGTATCACTAAATCATTATAGTCTCAAAAAAAAATTCTTAAAATCTAAAACTATTTTCTGACTTTAAATAACCGGCAAAGCCATAGAAAATGAATCAATCAACAATACGGCTTTATATATTTATTGATAATGTAACCTGAACTTCTCTTCTTATTAATGAAATTAATAATGAGATGTTAACAAATTTAACATGACTTGATACCAATAAGCAAACTTTCCTCATGTTACTATAACAATGGACTATCTCATAAGTAGATAGGGGAGACCAAGTTGATAATATACTACATTTATTTTATGAAGTTGTGAAGAGCTGTGATCAACTACATCTAGAAAGGACATAATAAATAAACAGAGAAAAAAGTCCTTGTTCTCTTGATTCAGTGATTGTTTCCAAATGAGGAATTAGCTAAAAGGATGCTTTTTCGCATAAAACCTGTTTTCAAAAGTAGATTGAAATTTAAAATGATACAGATGTGTAAAAATACAAACTATGATTTTTTTTATTTGTTAATATATTACAATAAATAATTTCTAAAGCTGAAATATCTTTAAATACCATAGAAAAAAGCTATTCAAGAACTAAACAGCTCAAAATCCACAAACATACAGACATACATACAAATTCCATAACCCATGAGGATCATTAGAGCTCCACATATACTGCAGCTGAAGAAGCAATCATTTTTCCAGGGCAAGCTTATCTGACAGAACCCAACCCTCTTTAGGCTGGTTTAAATTCAGAGTTTCACTTCTCCTAGACTGGTTGTCAAACAAGGCTATAGAGTCCAGTCTACTTTACTATTTAAGACCCAGTCTGTTCTGCTATTTAACCATAGCTGACAGGAGAAGAAATGGATTCATACTTTTCCCAAGGGTATTAGTATGTAAGTGAATGTAATGAACCCAACTGGAATTCAAACCTCACCTCTATGATTTCTCAATTCAAGCTGCTGCCCATTACTTCAATGTACCTCCATTCAAAATGCACATTAATTGCAAAAAGGTAAAGAACTGTTACTTTTACTAATGTGTGAGATTCTCAAATATTTCTATCTGTTCTATAGAAAGGCATTATTATTATTGTTTTATTGCTTATAAAATATCTAGGAAATAAAACTGTTTCATTTTGTATTTTCAATAGTAGTAGAATCAATGAGCTGAGTTCAAATTGCAAGTTAGCCAGTTATAATCACTAAAGGCATGAATCTATCTCTTCTCCCCTCAACTATGGGTTAAATAGAAGGATAGACTGGATTCTCTAGCCTTGGGCAGAAAACAGTCTAAGAAGGAAAACTCTGAATTCAATGCATTGGGTAAACACTTCACCATGTTTCCCAAAAATGCCTGACCATTCAAAAATAATAAAAGAGATAAATCTGTGGAGAGTCATTATGGCCTACATATTAAAGGAGTATGACATTTAAAAAACATTGTGAAATTATTTTGTTTTTAACTCAATTTAGAATGATAGCAAACTTCCATTTTTGGTACATTTAAGATATAAAACAAGATTTATGTGCATGAATTAAAACATAATATGGCTGACTCAATTTGTAAAGATTAACAAAAACTTTTTTAAAAATGTCTCCTCTTCCTTTATCATCTGTAAATTTTTAAAAATGTTTGCTATTTCCTTTAATTTTTAAATGTCAAAAAGTCGTTTTACTTCAAAAATAAAAATTGATAATCATAGATATTAGCTTAGAAAGATGTAACAGGAAATATTTTTACATGTGTTGAGAAGATGGATTGACAATCTTATACAATAAAAACATCAGTATAACTCATTTAATGAACAATATTTTGCTGAGTTTACAATTTGCAACTATAAACTTTACATTAGCTACGAGTTATTTATGATTGAAAAAGTAACAAAATCTATTTAATATAAAAGTATTAATTCAATGCAGTAACTCCTACAGAAGGTAGTAAAAGAAAGTGAGAAGAAAATACTAAACATCTATTGCAAGAAGACAGAATGCATGGTTGTTAGCAAAAGGAACAGCCCAAAATGCAAATTACAAATTGGATATATCAAAATCAAACAGATACAACAATTTAATTATCCTGGAGCTAGCTTAACAGATTACCAGAAAATGTGACACTGAAATCTGAATGTGCATTGTGAAAATGAATGGTGCTTTCCAAAAGCTAAGAAAGTATTAAAAAGCAATAACATTTCCTTTAGGAACAAAGAGAAGAGTACTGAACTATTACATAATATCGGTCCTCCTATATGACACTGAATGCTGGTCAATGTCCTCACAGATGAAGAAGAAACTTGAAGCAACAGAAATGTGTTTTTTCATAATGATACTTAGAATATAATGGACTGGACATATGAACAATGACAAAGTTCTAGAGAAAATAGAAATGAAAAAGACACTTATAATTGACATCAAAAAGAGATAGTTGAAGCTTGAGCAAAAGGATGGCAGAACAGGGTTTAGAAGAGATAACAAAAAGAGAACATTTATTAAGAGCTATAAACGACAGGAAATTGTGGAGAGCCATTATCGCCAATGTCCTAATGGGACATGGCACATATAAGAAGATTACTTCAAATGTTATTATAAAGGGCACTTTGTACTTGAAATAAACACCCCATTTTTATTTATTATTAAACATTGTGTATTATATTTATCAATCTGTGCTTACAAGAAATCCCCATAAAGAAAATGTTGTCTGGCATGGATCGAACCTGCATCTCCTTTTATAGAGGAAACCATCTGATGTACTTTACTGATCAGCCACAAAGAAATTTACAGCAAGCAAAGCTCTTTTTCCCTTTTTAAGGAATGCACACACTCTTCACACAGGTTATAAAAGTCTACAATTGCTCAATTTTTGTATCTGAAATGTAAACAAAGCAATTTCTAAAGAATTCATGGATTTATTTTTAATCAAACATTTGTACTACTTCAAATGTTATTATAGTGGCCATTTTGTATTTGAAATAGGCACCCTGTTTTTGTTAATTATTACATTACATCTGTTGATTTTCGGATTCTAGAAATAAAAGTATGTAGACTATAAAGATGAGATTAACAGTTTAAATTATCTTCCAATACCAAAATAATCTTCATTCAACAAAACTTTCAATCATTCTTATGCTCAAATAATAAAATCATTCCACATTCATAAGAATAACATATTTTCTTTTAAACACTGAGTTTATTTTTTTAAGTAGGGATTATAAAGTTTTATATAAATATAAGAGATTATAAAAAATACTGAAAGAAAATCTGATTGCAAGGCTGACTTTATCAGATATTGATCCTTTTGAACTTGTTTGCGTGTCGTTCTTTTGACATTTTGGTTGTTGCACCCTTTGACCTTCTCTAGATATTTGTCACATTCAGTAAATTTCCAAATATTTTGAAAGGAACCCTTTATTTGATCTACAGAAATATGTTGTCATTCTTTTACTTATAATGGCCAGTTTTCTTCCTCAGGAATTTCAGAACATGTAGTCATCAGTTCTTCCTTATGGTCTTACTCCCTCCCTCCCTCTCTCTATTGAGCTAGTATATATTTTGGCCACAAAAACATAAACACAAAAAAGAAAAGATGATTGAGCTGGTCTTAAGAATCTTTAATAGTAGCAATATTTCATCAAAACCATTCTGGCAGAAAAAGCTAATAATGCATGTACAATAAAAAAAACTCTTAAAACAAATCTATTTCGAAATACTGAACTGAGAATTTGATAATAGTAATGGTAATATTAGCAATTTCTCTACAAGTAAATATTTGGCATTCATTGATCAGGCAGCCAGCATTGCTTTCAGTTGAAATTTTAAAAATCTTTTTCTCTTAAAACGTTTTTTAAGAAAGCAGTTTTCTCAAGTCCAGTAGCTGTTATCACTCTTTCAAGTATTGATGGAGGTTTTCTTTCTAACCTTTTATTTGAAGTAGTGGGAAATATTGTCATCTTTCTCTTAAAACAAGATTTTTAAAAAAGTAGAATTCTCAAGTGCAGGAGCTAATGAGCTTTAGCAACGAACAAAAACTATATCATTTGACCAAGTCTAACAGTAACAACAACTTAAATGAGTAGCACATGTAAGTAGATCAGTACTAGAAAGAGTGACTACAGTAGAGTCAATAAGTCTGTTTTCCTGATAAACTGTTCTAAAAGAAAAACAAATTTTAGCCTATGGCAATTCTTCCTGAATGGTAATATTAGCAGTTTCCTTATAAGGAAACATTTGGCATTCATTGGCTGAGCAACCAGTACTGCTTTCAGTTGAAATTTATAAAATCTTTCTCTTAAAACAATTTTTTAGGAAAGCAATTTTCTCAAGCCCAGTAGCTGTTATCACCCTTTCCAGTATTGATGGAGGTTTCCTTCCTAACTTTTTATTTGAAGTGATGTGGAAGGTCAATATCTTCACTATATCATTATTTTCTCTTCAAGTTACATGTGCTATCCATTTTAGTTGTTGCTGTTCTTGGTATTCCTCAAGTGATATGGTTTCTATTATCTAGTACAGTTCTTTGTTTTTGATTCTATGGTGCCAATTCATAAAGTTCAACAAAGGATTGATTTTGCCAAGGCCCTCAGGCTTTCTTCACTCAAAGCCATTTTTCACCATTGATTTTAGAAAGTGGTTGTATACAGCTGACAATTTAGATATTTCTCAATATATGAAAGTCTTAATCTGATGAAGCTATTTAAAAACATGGCTCGAGCTTTCAGGTTGATGTTTTGGTTTCATAGCAATTTATGGTGTTCGGCTAAGCTACCTCTGGCAGATCTTATTTTATGTTCAATTTCTTTTTCTCCTATACTTAATTTGTTCTCAGTTAATATTTAGTTAAAGTGTTTGAGAAAAGAACTTTTAAAATCCATGTTAGACTTGGTAAAATGAACCAATTTGACAGATTCAAATTAAGGTAAATATATTATTAGAACATATTCTATGAAGTAATCAGTTTCAAACAAAATAATTTTTTGTGGAAAAATATTAATCCAATATCACTACCAGCTTAAAATAGAATCTAATTACCTTATAATTTACAGAGAAAGCTAAAAATTACCCTGCATTTAAAACCTATATCAAATTATTAATCTACAAAGTTTCAACTTTTAGACATTTATAGTTATTAAGTTATTAGAAAGTTTATACTTTTCAATTAACACACTTACATATACAACTTCTGTTAAATATCCATGTGAACTCACACTTTGGTCTTGTTGTTTAGTATAAACAGAAGAAATTATATCAAGTAATCAGTCTGAATAAAAGTATGAGCATAAGTCTGAGTTGAGTTATAAAACATTTTTTCCATTGCCTAGTTTATTTCCAGTTAAATGCAAACTTTGTTTTCAAAAGAATAAATTTAACTCAAAACATTATTTTTGAAATGCCTTAACAATTCTGGTATATAAAGTTTTGTACTTGCATTTGATCTCCTATTTTCTTTTCATCTTTGGACATGTTGAATATTTTGACGATTCCCCATCTTCATCCTTCCACAGTATCACTTCCTAATAACCAGTGATTGCATAAGTAGTCAAAACTCAAGCATTTCTTAGAGAAACTGTGTTATGAATAATCAAGAATGGTATCCCCTTGTTCCGTTACTCTCCTCTTTGAGAGAGCTATTTCTGTTTACTGGGACTATAAAAGGACACTATACGGGAACCTTGTATTCACAGTTGAATAAAGCTTTCTTAAAGCCTACACTTGCGTACTTTTGTCATTACACTGTGTTTCCTAATTTGATAGTTTGTCTTACATTTTAGTAAGTTCTGAATACATTAATATTATAATCAAGTCATAAAAGTTGAATTTTACTCAAAGAATAAAATTTAAAAAATTTACTAACATGAGCATTATAAATTGATATTTTGCACAAACCACATGTTTAAATTTATTCACAAATATAACACACCATAAACAATTTGTTTGATTCTTGTTGATAACTGAAAGGGAATCAAATGCTAGAATGCTCCAGTTACTATTATTCTTTTATTTGACTTGATTAATTATTGTATTTTATGTATTTTTGTTTAATTTCTTTGAAAAGTTTGAATAATTCTATCCTGGGACTTTTTCTGTTAATTTACCCCAAAATATTAATTCACCCCAAAATTGAAAGAATTTATATTTACTAAAATTCACACAAAATTCTCCCAGAGTGTGGCCCTTCCATTGCACTCTAAGTTGGGCTGACTTTTGTGATTGCCCCCAATTTGGGCAATTTGTGTGTGCTATTTCTATGTGGACTATGTCACGCTCACCCTGATAAACATGCCAAAAACAGATTTTTTACCCCGAATACCATCTGCACTTAGGAAACGTGAATAACTACCTGATTTTTTATAATTTTTCATTCTGAGGGTTGGAGTTGGTAAGCTAAACAAATTTTGATTTAAAATTTATAATTTCAAAAGAGCACCAAAAATTCCTTGTAAGTACCCTGAATAACATCCACACTTAGGAAACGTGAATAACTACCTGATTTTTGGTAATTATTCATTATGATGGTTGGAATTGGCAAGCTAAACAAATTTTGAAGTTGGGCTGACTTTTGTGATTGCCCCCAATTTGGGCAATTTGTGTGCGCTATTTCTATGTGGACTATGTCACGCTCACCCTGATAAACATGCCAAAAACAGATTTTTTACCCCGAATACCATCTGCACTTAGGAAACGTGAATAACTACCTGATTTTTTATAATTTTTCATTCTGAGGGTTGGAGTTGGCAAGCTAAACAAATTTTGATTTAAAATTTATAATTTCAAAAGAGCACCAAAAATTCCTTGTAAGTACCCTGAATAACATCCACACTTAGGAAACGTGAATAACTACCTGATTTTTGGTAATTATACATTATGATGGTTGGAATTGGCAAGCTAAACAAATTTTGATTTAAAATTTATAATTTCAAAAGAGTGCCAAGAACTTAATAAAAAACAAACTCTGATTTAAAATTTATAATTTCTTGGAGTGAATTAATATTTATGATAAGTAACTTTATATTATTTGGGGTGAATTAACAGACAAGATCCCTATCCTGTTCTCAGAGTGTGCTTTTAACTGTATTATTTTTTAAATCTTGACCCTAATTCTGCCGCCCCCCTTTCTACTTCTAGGGCCTTAAAGGAATGGAGGATATAAGTTTTGGTAGATAAATTCATTTTCTTCAATTCTCAGCTTTGACCAACTTGAGGAAACTTGCTGGTTAGTCTATAGGTTTTCCATCTTTCTTCTTCCATAGGATATAAAAAAAGAAAATAAATAACCGGATTCTCCATTTTCTTCATTTAATTAATTAGAGTTCAACAAATGTTATCAAAGTTAAGACTCTGTAAATTCATCATAATCTTTCTATCTTCATCAACTTATGGACATATCGCAATGCTAGTTCTCATGTTCATACCCCCACTATATTCAGTTCAATGCGGTTGGGGGATGCTGGTGCACCCTAAGCTACCTATGTAACCCCCCTCCTTCAAGTGATTTTGTCTTGGTGTTCTCATGCCTCTTACATTTTTCTATACAAACTGGATGCTAACTGCTTGACAACCCACAGCAGAGTGGGTAAATACATTTTCTATGCATCAGCTCCACACATACATCCACTTTAACCAAAACAAAATTAATACTATATTATGACCAGTCAGAGCCACTCCTGCTCAAAAGCTAAAACCTTAATTTCGAGCCGACTAAAAACTATATTCAAATTGACCCGACACAGACCAGTGTTTGATATCAACACTGGCACACTGAGACAGACATAACACAGACCAGTGTTTGATATCAACACTGGCACACTGAGACAGACACAACACAGACCAGTGTTTGATATCAACACTGGCACATTGAGAGACAGACAGACACAACACAGACCAGCATTTGATATCAACACTGGCACATTGAGAGACAGACACAACACAGACCAGCATTTGATATCAACACTGGCACATTGAGAGACAGACACAACACAGACCAGCATTTGATATCAACACTGGCACATTGAGAGACAGACACAACACAGACCAGCTTTTGATATCTACACCAACATGCTGAGAGAACAATGTCACCAATGATGATGGCCATCACCAAATGTCCATATTGCTTCTAATTTTACCACTCTCTCTCTCTCTCTCTCTCTCTCTGTTGTCTTAGCAGATAGAAGTTACCAGTTTTCGTATATATGTAAATAAATTATACATTTAGTTGCTCCTACTCAATGTCCACTTTTGTTTGATGCTTGGATTTACCTTTGACAAGGTGGAGAAGGAATTAACCTCCACAACAACAGTAACAACAACAACAAAGGTTCTGTCTTCCAGGTTAACCATTTCCATTTCTGCAACAGTGCCTGAGCTCCCAGCTTAGTCCCAATGTTTCTGACTGAAGGAGAAATTCTGTTGCCTTGATTTTGGGGGAAAAGAATATGTGCACTCAAGGTATCACAATTGTATCTCCTTTCCTGGATTATTTGTCCATTCATTAAGAATGCTGGAGGTAAACATTTTCTGGGGTGGTGTTATACACCTGATAGGGATCCAAACCTTAGTATACCACTTGAGGGGGATATCCTATCAGCAAGTGTATAATATTGTATTGCCATTTTGTGAGTGATATCTCCAGTGGGGCCTCTTGATGCTATGATGAAGCATACAATTACAGCTCTACTTCCAGTCAACTCAATTCAGGTTGTTGATCCATGCAGTACTTGTGGATATGACTGTTTCACTACCTTGTCTTAACCTGTTCCAATATCTGATATCTAACAATGGTGATAACAATATCAAAGAGAAGACACAAACCTAACCCACAAAAACAATAGTACACCCAAGATTCACCAATGTGAGGAGTGTGCATTCCAAATTTTCAGAAGCTGAATTCCATATTCATAAGGTCAAACTTGACCACTTGTTCCTGTCAAAAATTGGTATCAGACTATTAATACCAGTGTTGGAACTTGCAATCCTATGCTACTGACCCCTAATAATGAAACTATAAAAATTCTATTTTTACTATTTTAAAAATGTTACACTTGAATAAATATTTAATTGCATAGGTTATTTTTTAAGTACACATTCTTTTGAGAGAAGTGTATTTTTATGAAGGCCAGATGGCTTGTGTAAAAATTTGTTTCATTTATATATCTTTTTTGACTCAGTGCTTAAAATCAGCCAAAATTTGTGAAAAATTCATCTCTAGTTTATGGAAAATTATTTTTTTCACATATACTGACCAATGAGAGATGTAGTCTCAATCTCTAGTAAGAACCTGAATGGGAGCCTTGTGAGCCTATTATATGAAATAAATAAGAACTCATGTTAGTGGATAAAGAGAAGACAAACAAGGGACACATTTAACATCAAGAAGAGAACATCAAGAAGGCACAAGATTACACGCCAGCTGTAGAAAGACTAAAGAATTTAAGAGGGACTTTTCTAAAATTAATAATAATAATAATAATAATAATAATAATAATAAGAGGCAGGCTCTAAATCCCTTGTAAGAACATTTTCCAGCAAGGGAACAAGGCAAATTAACATCAAAGACCAGAAGGCATTTAACATCAAGAAGAGAGCATCAAGAAGGCACAAGATTACAAGCCAGCTGTAGAAAGACTAAAGAATTTAAGAGGGACTTTTCTAAAATTAATAATAATAATAATAATAATAATAATAATAATAATAATAATAATAAGAGACATGGTCTAAATCCCTAGTAAGAACCTTTTCCAGCAAGGGGACAAGGCAAATTAACATCAAAGAGCAGAAGGCATTTAACATCAAGAAGAGAGTGTCAACAAGGCACAAGATTACAAGCCAGCTGTAGAAAGACTAAAGAATTTAAGAGGGACTTTTGTAAAATTAATAATAATAATAATAAGAGACATGGTCTAAATCCCTTGTAATAACCTTTTCCAGCAAGGGGTCAAGGCAAATTAACATCAAAGAGCAGAAGGTATTTAACATCAAGAAGAGAGCATCAAGAAGGCACAAGATTACAAGCCAGCTGTAGAAAGACTAAAGAATTTAAGAGGGACTTTTCTAAATTGAATAATAATAATAATAATAATAATAATAATAATAATAATAATAATAATAATAATAATAAGAGACATGGTCTAAATCCCTTGTAAGAACATTTTTCAGCAAGGGAACAAGGCAAATTAACATCAAAGAGCAGAAGGCATTTAACATCAAGAAGAGAGCATCAAGAAGGCACAAGATTACAAGCCAGCTGTAGAAAGACTAAAGAATTTAAGGGGGACTTTTCTTAAATTAATAATAATAATAATAATAATAATAATAATAATAATAATAATAATAATAAGAGGCATGGTCTAAATCCCTTGTAAGAACATTTTCCAGCAAGGGGACAAGGCAAATTAACATCAAAGAGCAGAAGGCATTTAACATCACGAAGAGAGCATCAAGAAAGCACACGATTACAAGCCAGCTGTAGAAAGACTAAAGAATTTAAGAGGGACTTTTCTAAAATTAATAATAATAATAATAATAATAAGAGACATGCTCTAAATCCCTTGTAAGAACCTTTTCCAGCAAGGGGACAAGGTAAATTAACATCAAAGAGCAGAAGGCATTTAACATCAAGAAGAGAGCATCAAGTAGGCACAAGATTACAAGCCAGCTGTAGAAAGACTAAAGAATTTAAGAGGGACTTTTGTAAAATTAATAATAATAATAATAATAATAATAAGAGACAAGGTCTAAATCCTTAGTAAGAACCTTTTCCAGCAAGGGGAGAAGGAAAATTAACATCAAAGAGCAGAAGGCATTTAACATCAAGAAGAGAGCATCAAGAAGGCACAAGATTACGAGCCAGCTGTAGAAAGACTAAAGAATTTAAGAGGGACTTTTCTAAAATTAATAATAATAATAATAATAATAATAATAATAATAATAAGAGACATGGTCTAAATCCCTAGTAAGAACCTTTTCCAGCAAGGGGACAAGGCAAATTAACATCAAGGAGCAGAAGGCATTTAATATCAAGAAAAGAGCATCAAGAAGGCACAAGATTACAAGCAAGCTGTAGAAAGACTAAAGAATTTAAGAGGGACTTTTCTAAAATTAATAATAATAATAATAATAATAATAAGAGACATGGTCTAAATCCCTTGTAAGAACCTTTTCCAGCAAGGGGAGAAGGAAAATTAACATCAAAGAGCAGAAGGCATTTAACATCAAGAAGAGAGCATCAAGAAGGCACAAGATTACAAGCCAGCTGTAGAAAGACTAAAGAATTTAAGAGGGACTTTTCTAAAATTAATAATAATAATAATAAGAGACATGGTCTAAATCCCTAGTAAGAACCTTTTCCAGCAAGGGGACAAGGCAAATTAACATCAAGGAGCAGAAGGCATTTAATATCAAGAAAAGAGCATCAAGAAGGCACAAGATTACAAGCAAGCTGTAGAAAGACTAAAGAATTTAAGAGGGACTTTTCTAAAATTAATAATAATAATAATAATAATAATAATAATAAGAGACATGGTCTAAATCCCTAGTAAGAACCTTTTCCAGCAAGGGGAGAAGGAAAATTAACATCAAAGAGCAGAAGGCATTTAACATCAAGAAGAGAGCATCAAGAAGGCACAAGATTACAAGCAAGCTGTAGAAAGACTAAAGAATTTAAGAGGGACTTTTCTAAAATTAATAATAATATTATAATAATAATAATAATAAGAGACATGGTCTAAATCCCTAGTAAGAACCTTTTCCAGCAAGGGGAGAAGGAAAATTAACATCAAAGAGCAGAAGGCATTTAACATCAAGAAGAGAGCATCAAGAAGGCACAAGATTACAAGCCAGCTGTAGAAAGACTAAAGAATTTAAGAGGGACTTTTCTAAAATTAATAATAATATTATAATAATAATAATAATAAGAGACATGGTCTAAATCCCTAGTAAGAACCTTTTCCAGCAAGGGGAGAAGGAAAATTAACATCAAAGAGCAGAAGGCATTTAACATCAAGAAGAGAGCATCAAGAAGGCACAAGATTACAAGCCAGCTGTAGAAAGACTAAAGAATTTAAGAGGGACTTTTCTAAAATTAATAATAATATTATAATAATAATAATAATAAGAGACATGGTCTAAATCCCTAGTAAGAACCTTTTCCAGCAAGGGGAGAAGGAAAATTAACATCAAAGAGCAGAAGGCATTTAACATCAAGAAGAGAGCATCAAGAAGGCACAAGATTACAAGCCAGCTGTAGAAAGACTAAAGAATTTAAGAGGGACTTTTCTAAAATTAATAATAATATTATAATAATAATAATAATAAGAGACATGGTCTAAATCCCTAGTAAGAACCTTTTCCAGCAAGGGGAGAAGGAAAATTAACATCAAAGAGCAGAAGGCATTTAACATCAAGAAGAGAGCATCAAGAAGGCACAAGATTACAAGCCAGCTGTAGAAAGACTAAAGAATTTAAGAGGGACTTTTCTAAAATTAATAATAATAATAATAATAATAATAATAAGAGACATGGTCTAAATCCCTAGTAAGAACCTTTTCCAGCAAGGGGACAAGGTAAATTAACATCAAGGAGCAGAAGGCATTTAACATCAAGAAGAGAGCATCAAGAAGGCACAAGATTACAAGCCAGCTGTAGAAAGACTAAAGAATTTAAGAGGGACTTTTCTAAAATTAATAATAATATTATAATAATAATAATAATAAGAGACATGGTCTAAATCCCTAGTAAGAACCTTTTCCAGCAAGGGGAGAAGGAAAATTAACATCAAAGAGCAGAAGGCATTTAACATCAAGAAGAGAGCATCAAGAAGGCACAAGATTACAAGCCAGCTGTAGAAAGACTAAAGAATTTAAGAGGGACTTTTCTAAAATTAATAATAATAATAATAATAATAATAATAAGAGACATGGTCTAAATCCCTAGTAAGAACCTTTTCCAGCATGGGGACAAGGCAAATTAACATCAAGGAGCAGAAGGCATTTAATATCAAGAAAAGAGCATCAAGAAGGCACAAGATTACAAGCCAGCTGTAGAAAGACTAAAGAATTTAAGAGGGACTTTTCTAAAATTAATAATAATAATAATAATAAGAGACATGGTCTAAATCCCTTGTAAGAACCTTTTCCAGCATGGGGACAAGGCAAATTAACATCAAGGAGCAGAAGGCATTTAATATCAAGAAAAGAGCATCAAGAAGGCACAAGATTACAAGCCAGCTGTAGAAAGACTAAAGAATTTAAGAGGGACCTTTCTAAAATTAATAATAATAATAATAATAATAAGAGACATGGTCTAAATCCCTTGTAAGAACCTTTTCCAGCAAGGGGAGAAGGAAAATTAACATCAAAGAGCAGAAGGCATTTAACATCAAGAAGAGAGCATCAAGAAGGCACAAGATTACAAGCCAGCTGTAGAAAGACTAAAGAATTTAAGAGGGACTTTTCTAAAATTAATAATAATAATAATAATAATAGGAGACATGGTCTAAATCCCTAGTAAGAACCTTTTCCAGCATGGGGACAAGGCAAATTAACATCAAGGAGCAGAAGGCATTTAATATCAAGAAAAGAGCATCAAGAAGGCACAAGATTACAAGCCAGCTGTAGAAAGACTAAAGAATTTAAGAGGGACTTTTCTAAAATTAATAATAATAATAATAATAAGAGACATGGTCTAAATCCCTAGTAAGAACCTTTTCCAGCATGGGGACAAGGCAAATTAACATCAAGGAGCAGAAGGCATTTAATATCAAGAAAAGAGCATCAAGAAGGCACAAGATTACAAGCCAGCTGTAGAAAGACTAAAGAATTTAAGAGGGACCTTTCTAAAATTAATAATAATAATAATAATAATAATAAGAGACATGGTCTAAATCCCTTGTAAGAACCTTTTCCAGCAAGGGGAGAAGGAAAATTAACATCAAAGAGCAGAAGGCATTTAACATCAAGAAGAGAGCATCAAGAAGGCACAAGATTACAAGCCAGCTGTAGAAAGACTAAAGAATTTAAGAGGGACTTTTCTAAAATTAATAATAATAATAATAATAATAATAATAATAATAATAAGAGACATGGTCTAAATCCCTTGTAAGAACCTTTTCCAGCAAGGGGAGAAGGAAAATTAACATCAAAGAGCAGAAGGCATTTAACATCAAGAAGAGAGCATCAAGAAGGCACAAGATTACAAGCCAGCTGTAGAAAGACTAAAGAATTTAAGAGGGACTTTTCTAAAATTAATAATAATAATAATAATAATAATAATAAGAGACATGGTCTAAATCCCTTGTAAGAACCTTTTCCAGCCAGGGGACAAGGCAAATTAACATCAAAGACAAGATGGCATTTAACATCAAGAAGAGAGCATCAAGAAGGCACAAGATTACAAGCCAGCTGTAGAAAGACTAAAGAATTTAAGAGGGACTTTTCTAAAATTAATAATAATAATAATAATAATAATAATAATAATAATAATAAGAGACATGGTCTAAATCCCTAGTAAGAACCTTTTCCAGCAAGGGGACTAGGCAAATTAACATCAAAGAGCAGAAGGCATTTAACATCAAGAAGAGAGCATCAAGAAGGCACAAGATTACAAGCCAGCTGTAGAAAGACTTAAGAATTTAACAGGGACTTTTCTAAAATTAATAATAATAATAATAATAATAATAATAATAATAATACTAAGAGACATGGTCTAAATCCCTTGTAAGAACATTTTTCAGCAAGGGGACAAGGCAAATTAACATCACAGAGCAGAAGGCATTTGACATCAAGAAGAGAGCATCAAGAAGGCACAAGATTACAAGCCAGCTGTAGAAAGACTAAAGAATTTAAGAGGGACTTTTCTAAATTGAATAATAATAATAATAATAAGAGACATGGTCTAAATCCCTTGTCAGAACCTTTTCCAGCAAGGGGACAAGGCAAATTAACATCAAAGAGCAGAAGGCATTTAACATCAAGATCATCAAGAAGGCACAAGATTACAAGCCAGCTGTAGAAAGACTAAAGAATTTAAGAGGGACTTTTGTAAAATTAATAATAATAATAATAAGAGACATGGTCTAAATCCCTAGTAAGAACCTTTTCCAGCAAGGGGACAAGGCAAATTAACATCAAGGAGCAGAAGGCATTTAACATCAAGAAGAGAGCATCAAGAAGGCACAAGATTACAAGCTGTAGAAAGACTAAAGAATTTAAGCGGGACTTTTCTAAAATTAATAATAATAATAATAATGAGAGACATAGTCTCAAGTTCTAGTAAGGACCTTTAACAGCAAGGGCATAAGGTAAATCAACATCAAGGAGCAGAAGGCATTTAACATCAAGAAGAGAACATCAAGAATGCACAAGATTACAAGCCAGCTGTAGAGAGACTAAAGAATTTTGAAGTTCAAATGAAAATTCTCCCATTGTTGGACAACAAAGAACAAAAAGAATTCTAAGAAATTTTCCCAAGCACAAACAGTCTGAATTTAAAAGCGACTTTTCTAAAATTTCTATATGTCCTAGAGAGGTTTGTGGCACAAGTAAAAGTAGGTGTTTTCTTTTTTTCTGAAAGGTGGTTGCACCTTTGTTTTCTGCCTTCTTTAAATGCTTTCTCTTTTTTTCATTGAACCCTTTTTTTTCTCAAACTGTAATTTTTGTCCATTTTTCAATGGTAATCCTTTTTATTAGAAATTACTGTCCAGTCTTAATAGGTGCACAAATGGTAATTACAACTTGCATAATAATTTTTTTTTCCTTTAACATTTTACACAGTGGTTGAGTCTTATTTGTGATTTGTACCTATTATGACTTGCTATTCATAGTAAATTTCTGTGTTTGGCACAAGAACTTAGATTTGGTAGGAAATAATTTTTTTATAAAACATGACCCTTGAAATTCCCACAGCCATATAAATCTATATAAAGGATTTCCTCATTTTAGAGACCAAAAAACAAGGACTCTGTTTTCCAAGTCATGTGCTTAATCACAGTACCTCCTTCATCTTTACTTTTTATCATCCACAGGATGTTAGAACTGTAATAATCAAGAAAATAACTGAGAAGATGATATCCTCTCTAAGCATCCTTCAGCTTGTATCCATATTTGTGAGAACTTCAATTTTCACCACAAAAATTGGTTAGTACACTGAAACAAAACCAACAAAGAAGGCAGATACTGTCAAGATTTCTCCAGAACTTACAAATTGACACAGATTGTTGATAAGCCCACCCATGTTCCTAATACAAGACACCATGCAAATATCCTAGAGCATTTTCTCACATCCTGCTCTGAAAAATGATCTGCTGAAATGTTACCTCCCTTAAGCACTTCAGACCATCCCATGGTCAATTTTAAAGTTGATAGCAAACCAAGGGCTTCTCCTGATGTTCTGTTTCATATGATGATCTTTCAGTACACAAAGCTAACCCAGATTGCTTCAGATCTTACATAGTGGAAGTTCCTCTCTCAGCATTCTAAAACAGCCTTCCCATATCTCTAAATGGATCCTTTCTGGCATGGAATGTTTTATACCCCAGAAAACATACTAACAACAACCAAATAATCAGTGCTGGTTCATGCCAGAATGTGCTGCAGCCATAGACCACTGTAGCTGCTACTATATTATCTATCAAAAGTAACTAACAGTGTAATAGGACCCTTGCTGCATTCAGAACTGCCAATAATCATAAATAATATA
This sequence comes from Acanthosepion esculentum, assembly GCA_964036315.1. Lineage (NCBI taxonomy): Eukaryota > Metazoa > Mollusca > Cephalopoda > Sepiida > Sepiidae > Acanthosepion > Acanthosepion esculentum. The sequence goes on along the minus strand of OZ038502.1, from coordinate 43,837,905 downwards.
TCAACACCTTAATAAATTAATAAATAATGTATCAACACATTAAGCTTTAAAATTTCTAGATAAGACTTAGATAGAATATGAATCTCAATAAATTCATATTTCAATCTAACTTAATTTTTCCATTGAAATAATCAATGCATATTAATCATGTATTTAAAAATATTGTAAAATTGGCTAAAAGTGTGAGAACATTATTTTCTATTGTTATTTTACAGACAGATATTTAAACCACTTTTGCAATTATTCCTCCATTTTGATTGCACATTCTAAATTATGATACTTTTATCATTTTTTTTTACTGTTACAGCTTTTAAAATACAGTTGCTTCTTCCAGAGTAAGATTATACAAATTTGTACATTATATCTCATCATAATAAAAGCTGTACAAACTGTGTATCAGTGGGAACCATAACATCTATGCCATGTTTACTCCAAGTGGACTGCTTTTATAAAGGCTAAATCAATTCTGAAAGTGTTGACTTGTACATTTTTTTAACTTGTTAGATTTAGCTTTGGTTAAGTGCCAAATTTGAATATATTTTTTTTTCTTTTCCTTTTTAACTGTAAAAAGTTCTGATATTAAAAACAGAAAAAAGAAGAGAGAAGAAATAGAAAAGAAGATGGTTAATCATTTTGTTACATGACCTTTTAGAATTTTTGAGGTAGCTTCATGATTCCAACCTCCCAGAACATGGCATCTTTCTGGGTGAGGAACTGGTCTAAGTGGTTTTTGACAGGCTCCCAGAGATTTAATGTTCTTCCTATTAAAACAACTTTGTAGGAACCAAGATCACTGATAATCGAAAAGTGAAAGTTCAGGTGAGAATGGTGGGTGTTTATAATATACAATGCCCTTCCAATCCCACCAGATACACACCATCATTGTTTTCAGATGACAACCAGCTTTTGGAGTTGTTCATGGTGGCTCATTTCCTTTTTCCCAGGATATTTTTTGCTCCATATTGTGGTAAACATTCCATTTTTTATTGCCTGTGATGGGTCTTTACAAAAATGAATGGTGTTTTTTTTTAAATTTAAGCAAAGAATTACAGATTGAAATGCAGTTTATCACCTTTCAAATAATAATCCCTATTATTTTGACCTCTTCTTCCAAAATGGCCATGTGATCTCTAAGTATGATCCACTATATTAGATTTTTCCCTTTTAGATGTTGCTTTCTTATGAGATATATTTCTCCCTGATATTCTTCACATTTACATGTGACATTATATATGCAATTGTTTATCATCTACTTATCTCATGAGGGATCAACTTTAGGAAGGAAGTTCCAAAATATTTGTAAAAAATGAAAACAACTGATGAACTAATGTACACAAACTTTTTGAATTTGTTCAGTTGTCTCTTGCTATTTTAACTCTAGCTGCATAGTTGATCTATGAGGTTTATCCTGACTCCTGTCTAAAAACTTATATCACACAGATAGTTGTTGTCATTTTACTAACCTTAACTTATTTGGGCTCAAGACCACAATACTCAGTAATAATGATCAACCAAGCTCGCCTAAGATATATTATCCCATACTAAGGTACCCAGGGTAGATAATCATTTTTTTGGTGCATATGTTTTAATTCTTCCCTCAGATTTCTGGGATTGCTGCCAAAGTCCTTTGCTTGATATTGAAGGTAATAAACTATTGCACTGTTTTTGTTGTTTAAATACAGAAGGCCTGTTTTGAATTAAAATGCAAATATGACACCATGCACACTGGTTTTCTGTACACACAAAGGTTAAAGTCACTATTTGTATGCATTACAAGGGCATTTAAAAAAGGAAGGTATTGTACACTTTTATTTAATTGTGAACTGTATATAATTGATTGATTTGTTTTTTATGGCTTATCAACCTTTGTAAGTTATTTAAAGCCAGAAAATATTTTTATATTGTAATAGATTTTTGAGATAATAATGATTTACTGATACAACCCATAGCTGGGGTGGAATCATACCTTTCTCAAGGGTATTTGTGCATGTAAATGAATATAATAAACTTGACTGGAACTGGAACTCTAATTTCCAATTTCAAACTGTTATATATTACACCACCCACACATCCAAGCTTACAGCACCTTATATTCCCAAATGGTCACCCATCTAGATACTGACCAAAATCGGAGTTGCTTAACTTTGGTGATAAAATGAGAACTGGTGTTTCAACGTAATATGGCCCTAAGCCTAAGAACAGTATAGATGGTTGATTGAGTTTGCATGTTTCAATACTAGCTATACATTTAATTGATGGAACCTTAAATAAAAGTCATACTTGTACCTAAGCCAGTTTTAATATCTATATTTTTATTGAATCAACTGCAGCCAGGATCACTGAGTCATAGAAAACAATACAGTCCTTTCATTAGTTGCATAATATGTCCTTTGCCAGGGCTACATACAGTTTTGAATTGAGTGTTGTCCTTCTCCTGGACTAGTTGACAACCAAGGCTGAAGAAGTCATTATTCAACCCATAGTTGGAGGTTTTGAATTCAGAGTTTACCTCTCATATCCTTTGTTTCTCATTGCTATTTTGGTATTACCTTTCTCTTATATAAGTAGATATGTTATATGAACATTCTCAAAGGAAATTCCATTATTGCATATATATAAAGAAATCAAGAAGTAAGAGAGATGTAATGCATGCATATATTAGTCTCTGTTTTTCAAGACTGATAATGGATATAGCAACAATTTGCTGTTATTGCTTGTGTTAGGAATAATGGAAACACAAGAGTTTCCTTATAGTCAGGTACACAATTATTTCTTATGGGAGTCATTAAAATTCTGAAAAACAATGACAGATTAAACAAAGGAAGTTTATATTCCATTCCTAAGAGTATCAGTGTGGAATTGGCATCAGTCACTAAGATCAGTCTTTAACTTTGGTTTACTGATTCCATTTTCTAAGATATCTACACAGATAATATCTATTATTACTAGATATTATTTTATCTAGATATTACCTATCTACATCCAATTCTCCGATTAGATGAACCACTCTCTCTGATTGACCATGTCTTCAGGGATGTACCCAAAGTCACCAAACTTGGCCAATTGAGGGTTGGTGAGGCTATTTAATCCATAGTTGGTGTGAATGACCTTTGACTCCAAGGAGTTCATCCATCCTTTAGCAACATTTGTGTTTTTTGTGCTACTGGAGTTCCATTTATACTACTAACTAGACCAGGGTCTGTTAAGGGAATTGGTTTAGTCCCAAACCACTAAACTACTCAGGTTTTGAATTCAGAGCTGACCTTCTTCTAGACCAATTGCCCTTCAAGGCTATAGGACCCAGTCTGTCCCGCTATTTACCCATAGCTGGGAGTGAAGGGAAAGATGGATTCATACTTTTCCCAAGAGTATTTGCCTTCAAGTTAATGCAACTGGAATTCGAACTCTGCTTTCGGTTTACTCACTCCTAGCCACTACCCATTATTTCACTGTGGCTGCTTACTGGATTATATTGTAAAGGAGGTCTTCAATAAATTCCATGCAGATATTGGAAACAGGATAGGAAAATGGAGACTTTTTTGTTGGTACATATCAGGATCTACTGCCTATAATTCTGAGATGAGGTATTGTAACTATTTACATTGTTCAGATTTTTGTCTTAATCTTTGTTGTGATATTCATGACATTTCAGCCATTGTATACTTTGACCTTCTTCACGATCTGTCTATATTTGTGAGATGAGGTATTGTAACTATTTACATTGTTCAGATTTTTGTCTTAATCTTTGTTGTGATATTCATGACATTTCAGCCATTGTATACTTTGACCTTCTTCACGATCTGTCTATATTTGTGAGATGAGGTATTGTAACTATTTACATTGTTCAGATTTTTGTCTTAATCTTTGTTGTGATATTCATGACATTTCAGCCATTGTATACTTTGACCTTCTTCACGATCTGTCTATATTTGTGAGATGAGGTATTGTAACTATTTACATTGTTCAGATTTTTGTCTTAATCTTTGTTGTGATATTCATGACATTTCAGCCATTGTATACTTTGACCTTCTTCACGATCTGTCTATATTTGTGAGATGAGGTATTGTAACTATTTACATTGTTCAGATTTTTGTCTTAATCTTTGTTGTCATATTCATGACATTTCAGCCATTGTATACTTTGACCTTCTTCACGATCTGTCTATATTTGTGAGATGAGGTATTGTAACTATTTACATTGTTCAGATTTTTGTCTTAATCTTTGTTGTGATATTCATGACATTTCAGCCATTGTATACTTTGACCTTCTTCACGATCTGTCTATATTTGTGAGATGAGGTATTGTAACTATTTACATTGTTCAGATTTTTTTCTTAATCTTTGTTGTGATATTCATGACATTTCAGCCATTGTATACTTTGACCTTCTTCACGATCTGTCTATATTTGTGAGATGAGGTATTGTAACTATTTACATTGTTCAGATTTTTGTCTTAATCTTTGTTGTCATATTCATGACATTTCAGCCATTGTATACTTTGACCTTCTTCACGATCTGTCTATATTTGTGAGATGAGGTATTGTAACTATTTACATTGTTCAGATTTTTGTCTTAATCTTTGTTGTGATATTCATGACATTTCAGCCATTGTATACTTTGACCTTCTTCACGATCTGTCTATATTTGTGAGATGAGGTATTGTAACTATTTACATTGTTCAGATTTTTGTCTTAATCTTTGTTGTCATATTCGTGACATTTCAGCCATTGTATACTTTGACCTTCTTCACGATCTGTCTATATTTGTGAGATGAGGTATTGTAACTATTTACATTGTTCAGATTTTTTTCTTAATCTTTGTTGTGATATTCATGACATTTCAGCCATTGTATACTTTGACCTTCTTCACGATCTGTCTATATTTGTGAGATGAGGTATTGTAACTATTTACATTGTTCAGATTTTTGTCTTAATCTTTGTTGTCATATTCATGACATTTCAGCCATTGTATACTTTGACCTTCTTCACGATCTGTCTATATTTGTGAGATGAGGTATTGTAACTATTTACATTGTTCAGATTTTTGTCTTAATCTTTGTTGTCATATTCATGACATTTCAGCCATTGTATACTTTGACCTTCTTCACGATCTGTCTATATTTGTGAGATGAGGTATTGTAACTATTTACATTGTTCAGATTTTTGTCTTAATCTTTGTTGTGATATTCATGACATTTCAGCCATTGTATACTTTGACCTTCTTCACGATCTGTCTATATTTGTGAGATGAGGTATTGTAACTATTTACATTGTTCAGATTTTTGTCTTAATCTTTGTTGTCATATTCGTGACATTTCAGCCATTGTATACTTTGACCTTCTTCACGATCTGTCTATATTTGTGAGATGAGGTATTGTAACTATTTACATTGTTCAGATTTTTGTCTTAATCTTTGTTGTGATATTCATGACATTTCAGCCATTGTATACTTTGACCTTCTTTACGATCTGTCTATATTTGTGAGATGAGGTATTGTAACTATTTACATTGTTCAGATTTTTGTCTTAATCTTTGTTGTCATATTCATGACATTTCAGCCATTGTATACTTTGACCTTCTTTACGATCTGTCTATATTTGTGAGATGAGGTATTGTAACTATTTACATTGTTCAGATTTTTGTCTTAATCTTTGTTGTCATATTCATGACATTTCAGCCATTGTATACTTTGACCTTCTTTACGATCTGTCTATATTTGTGAGATGAGGTATTGTAACTATTTACATTGTTCAGATTTTTGTCTTAATCTTTGTTGTGATATTCATGACATTTCAGCCATTGTATACTTTGACCTTCTTTACGATCTGTCTATATTTGTGAGATGAGGTATTGTAACTATTTACATTGTTCAGATTTTTGTCTTAATCTTTGTTGTCATATTCATGACATTTCAGCCATTGTATACTTTGACCTTCTTTACGATCTGTCTATATTTGTGAGATGAGGTATTGTAACTATTTACATTGTTCAGATTTTTGTCTTAATCTTTGTTGTGATATTCATGACATTTCAGCCATTGTATACTTTGACCTTCTTCACGATCTGTCTATATTTGTGAGATGAGGTATTGTAACTATTTACATTGTTCTGATTTTTGTCTTAATCTTTGTTGTCATATTCATGATATTTCAGCCATTGTATACTTTGACCTTCTTCACGATCTGTCTATATTTGTGAGATGAGGTATTGTAACTATTTACATTGTTCAGATTTTTGTCTTAATCTTTGTTGTCATATTCATGACATTTCAGCCATTGTATACTTTGACCTTCTTCACGATCTGTCTATATTTGTGAGATGAGGTATTGTAACTATTTACATTGTTCAGATTTTTGTCTTAATCTTTGTTGTCATATTCATGACATTTCAGCCATTGTATACTTTGACCTTCTTCACGATCTGTCTATATTTGTGAGATGAGGTATTGTAACTATTTACACTATTTACATCAGTTGGACTGTTATCCTCATCTTTGTTGCCATATTCTCATTTTCAGCCATTGTACACTCCAGCCTTCTTCAGGTGTTTGGAATTTCGAACTGAGCCCTTTATTTCATTCACTGGGGTAGATTGTTCTAGTTCCATATGCCATGCCTCTTCCAAATATCTCAGTTTCAGTTATTTCCCTTTTAACTAAACACTCCAAGTTTTTGTTCACCTCTACTGTGGCCAGGTATTGAACTCACAACTGTTTGGGTCAAGTCACTGGATTACTTCAACCAATACTCTTATTCACTGGGCCATGTGTCCTTTAGTACAACGTTGTGAATATGGCAACAAAGATGAGAACAACAGTATAAACAATGTAAATAGTGTAAATAATATCAGGATCTAATTGAAGATTTCTTGCCTATATAGTGATTTTCTAAGCATAGCTTAGATGTGGCACAAGGCCAAATGCAAGGGGTACCCAGTGAGGATCGAACTCACTACTCAGTTGTAATTGTTCTAGCAAAACAAGCTTGCTAACCATTACACCGCCTTGAAGTGACCAGATTTCTTGCCTATATACAAGACATTCCTAATGAGTTGTTTTTAGAGATATGAATATTGTTCTTAAAGATCATTTTTTTGTTCACTTTACTAAATAGACAAAGCCTCCTATATTATCACTTTATTAAACAGGTTCATATTGAATCTCACCATTCTTTATGTGACACGAGCTTCCATATTGTCATTTTCATAAAATGGACTCATCTGCACAGTATATTTGTTATCATTTCATTTCTGTTTTGCTTCGCTTTTGTTGTGGTAGGATCCACCTAATTTGCATAGTGGAGTACCGACTATATAAATATGGTTGGTACCGGGAAGACATGAGAGGCGAATCAAGAGATTCAACTAGAGACTCTGCCCGACTGCAACTTAGTCAACACATTCTCCAGGAACGGTCTTCCCAGGAATATACAAAAGACTATATGTAAATATTGTGTACACTTTCTTGTTTTAATACATTTTGTTCTAAGTACATTTTGTGTTGCATTATTATTCCATGCATTAGTCAAGTTTCAACAACATTCCAGTCTCAGTCGAGTCCAAAAAGGTTTCTACATTCTTGTGGTTGATGAATTATTTTTTACCCGACAATCACTCTCTCACAGATGAAATGTCAGAAGCCTCTGCTTATTCCATTGTTAATTCTATAGAAAGTGCTCAGACAAACTACATTCCTTAGTGTTCCACCAGTTCTAACTTTCACGGCTAAGACACACCATGCTACCCTAATCTCCTTCCAATTCCATTGGTGACATGTAAGTTCTGCTCAAGTGGATTCTGCTCACAACGTGCTTTGTGGAACCGACTGCCAAGAGGATGTTTCCCTAATCACTACAATTCACGTTGAGGGTTAACTGTTATCTTCCTCACATGTCTGCATAAACTGTACCTCTTTCTTTGTCATTTTTTTTTAAGCAAATCACCCCAAGCAAGGCAGGAGTGCCACTAGCATACAAGTAGTTACAGAAAGTGAGAGTAAGAATAAAGAGGAGTGTTTGGGAAAAGGATAAAGAGAAGGACAGGAATCAAGGTTAAGGCATCAGAAGATGTCAATTGACATTACATTTGAATATTTGAAGATTATAGCTATTAGGGAAGCAAGTGATAAGAAGGGAGTTCCATTGACGGGAGGTGCGAGATAAGAAGCTGTTGGTAAAAGGGTGGGACCAAGATGCCAACCTAGTAGCACGTTTAAATTGATGCAGTTTGGGAACCAGTGAAAGTAGCCTGTCAGAGCAGTTGTCATGAAAATACTTGTAGAAAAGATAGAGGGAAGCCACAGCACATCTGTGAGAAAGTTACTGTAGATGGGATGCCAGATCAGGACCAGTCATGTTGCATGTCCATCTCTTGATTTTGTCAAGTACCTCAAGATGAACAGCAGGAGCACCAGACCATATATGGCAACAGTATTCCATAAGCCTCTACCTTGAGTGTCTTTGGGCCTTGTACAAGGTGAACATCATTGTAAAAAACACTATTTTCTAAAAAAAAAAATGAGATCTTTTCTCTTTTCTTTTAGATTGTACACCTGAAGAAGGCTGTAGAATGGAACAGCTGATATGTTATGTCAGTTGTATATTAACCTTGTAGAGTCCATTGCTGTGGTTTCCATAGCAAATACGTTTTTACAGGATGGAGTGGATCATTCCAAGCCCAACCAGTTTTAAATTCAAAGTTGTCTTTCTCCTGATCTGGTTGCAAAGCATGAGATCCTTATACATTCTACTAGCTGGAGAGGGAAACAAACAATTCTTACTATTTCAAGGATATTTACATGAAAGTGAATGCAACAGTTTCAGCTAGAATTTGAACTCAACATGCTAATTTGACTTTCCAAGCTGATAACCACTGTGCTACATCAATTGAAATTTCATAGTAAAAAAATGCATTCAGTAGTCAAAACCATTCTTAGAATGATAATGATATTTTCAAAATTATAGAATTTACCTTGTAATCCTATCTAGAATTTCTGAGATGTAGTTTCCATAATAATCAGTTATTGGAAATAACTTTCAAAAAACATATAGTAATATTCTAAAGGTTGTATAAATAAACTTACAAATATTAATAAAACCATTTTACTCTTTTAATTGTTAATCAAATATTGATTACCAACAAGTATATTTTTCAAAATTATATTTTATTTTTTTTAAATTGTCTGATGAATAAGATTCATCATGTATTGATTTTACTTATCCATATCTACAGAATAATTTAATAGGAAGTAGAAAAGCCATGTTAAAAATAATTGATTGTGGATTGATTGTATCATTTTCTATGGCTTATCAACTTTTTGCAGGTTATTTAAAGCCAGCAAATATTTTCAGATTGTAAGAATTTATTTTTAGTAATAGCAGCCTTACTAATTAACCCATAGATAGGGGAGAAGAGGGGAAATCATACCTTTCCTAAGAACAAGCTGAAGTATATAAGGGTTTCACTAATAAAGCAGTTAAAAGATTTTAACATAAATGAATTTTTAGAACTTGCTAATGCAAAAGAACATTTTGAAGATGAGAAATATTACATCACCAGAAAACTTTGTCAAGTTACATTAACCTACAGTATTTACATTAGTTGGACTATTGTCCTCATCTTTGTCGCCATATTTGTCACAACGTTTCGGCCGTTCTACGCTCCGGCCTTCTTCAGGTGGTTGGAATTTCGAACTGAACCCTTTATTTCGATCACTGGGGTAGACTGTTCTAGTTCCACGAACCATGTTTGATGGATGTCAGTTATCAGTTATCTCCTGCTAATTTTCCCTCTGAAAGTTCTCCACTGCCTTAACCGGGTATTGAACTCACACTCTTTTGGGTCTGTCACTGGATCTAACCAACGCCTTTATCCACTGTGCCATGTGTCCTCAAGGCAGTGGAGAACTTTCAGAGGGAAAATTAGCAGGAGATAACTGATAACTGACATCCATCAAACATGGTTCGTGGAACTAGAACAGTCTACCCCAGTGATCGAAATAAAGGGTTCAGTTCGAAATTCCAACCACCTGAAGAAGGCCGGAGCGTAGAACGGCCGAAACGTTGTGACAAATATGGCGACAAAGATGAGGACAATAGTCCGACTAATGTAAATACTGTACATAATACCTCATCTCAGAAATATAGACAGACTTAGATTAACCTGTATTACAGAAACTAGGCAACTTTTCACAGTCATAATTAACATATTCTCTATTTTCAGTCTGCATTATTTATCCTCAGTCAAAGACTGAAATTATGAGCAGTTGCAATGAAAGCAAGTAAAATTAAGAATAAAGGTATAGGGATTCTCTAAGTGTAGCTTAGATGTGGCACAAAGCCAAAAGTAGAGAGCACCCAGTGAGGATGGAACTCACTACTCAGTCATAATTGAATTAAATATAAAGATATACTTGTTGCTGGATATTAGTATGTCTGGGTAAATTATTAGTCACCATTTTGCTGTGGGAATCAACACTTTGGGTAGTAAATATTTATAGGTTCCTGGAACATTTATCCCACAAACAATATTGACAGGCTCAATGTGAGTCCAGGTAAAAATGAAACACAAAACAATTAATATAAAACAAATGATAATGCATGTATTAATAAAATGAATTACATGTGTAGACAATTGTAATAAAAGGAAAAAACATTAAAATAAATTATAAGAAGAATGTGCTTGTTTGTCTATGATAGACATGTATGTGTAAATGCATACGTGAGAGAGGACAAAAGTCAAAGGAAGACCAAAGAAGTGAATGTGCCTTGTTGGCAGCATTTCTATCTACATGTGATTTCATCTGAAAGTCAGAGCTCAAAAGACCCAAAAGAGGGCGAGTGAGAATATCATTGCCTATTTATAGGCTTAAAGAGCGTCTCCTCTACAAGCACTTTTGGCAGATCCAAGTCGAGTATGCCATCTACAAGTCAAAAATGAATAATGGCTGACAATTCTTCATCTAATAAAATTGAAGATATTTCAAGAGGGTACTGAAATTTTCTAGACTTAACCCATTTACAAAAACATATTTTTTTGTTTAGAAAATCTTTTTAGTCAGGCCAATATTTTTCAGCATGCTTTCATAAAACAAAATCTCATTAATTCGGTATTGTTCCCAAATTTAATTTTTATATAAATTATTTTTCTGAAAATCAATTTACTCCAAGCAAAGTGATAATGCCACTAAGATGCAAAAGGTTAATAAAAGTGAAAGAAAATGAGAAAATGTCAGAGAAAGGACAATAAAAGGACAGAATTCAGAAAGACAGAAGATGGAATTTGATGCTGCATTTAACTTTTTGAAAATCATAGTTGAGAGGAAAGCAAGAAGCTAGAAAAGAGTTCCACAGACAGAAAGTGCAAGAGAAGAAATTGTTAGAATAGACCTTACAGTTACATCTAGCTATTTCAACAGTAAAATGATGAGAACTAGTAGTATGCTTAAATTCATGAGGTCGAGGTACCAAAGAGGAAAACTCATTAGAACAATTACCATGAAAATATTTATAGAAAAGGCACAGGGAAGCCACATTATGCCAGTGGCAAAATGACTGAAGCCAGGACCAATGCTTTTTTGGACTTTGTCAAGAATCTTGAGATATCTAGTAGAAGCACCAGACCAAATGTAACAGCAATATTCAATGACTGGATGAATGGTAGGTTTATATACATGCAAGATGGATTCTGGAGAAAAAAATTGTCTGGCATGATACAGTGAACCAGTCTTTTTTTTAAATATTTAAAATTTTATATATGAGTTAATCAATAGCAAGATTACTTTATATTTTGTTGGCATCAAAATTTAGGCTGCATTTATTTTATAGAAACTTAAAAAAGTAAAACATAATTCACCAAATGTTTTTTTCCCTCTGTCATTAAGGAGAGCTAGAAATATGGCTGCCAAATTTTTTATGATTACTAGAGCATGTTTTTAGCAGATTAGTTTTGGAATTTTCAAAAACTTTTAAAATTTTTAGTAAGGAGGTTGATTTCCAATGCTAAATTGGCTCTTACTTTGTGTTCTTTACATTAACTAAACCAGAATTTTATTATTTTCTTTAACCATGAAATTCCCTCCAGATTTTTAAATCAGATGTGATCCAAGAGTCCATGATGCTGATAATTTTCAAATGTATAATTTAATAAATATTTTGTTCCAATCCATGATCTCCTATTACAGCTGAAGGCTCCATTTAAGCTTACTGCAGGAATTAGCTTAAAATCTTGCCTTGAGAATGGATTTGGATTTTCAACTAGTTTATTTAAATTTATGTTCTGAAAAATATTTGATTATTTTATTTTTTTTAAATGAACATTATAAAGGAGGAGGATGTGCTGGTAGTGCAACAGATAATGGAATGAAAAATAGAATCAGTGAGCAGTGTTCAAATTCTGGTCTAGTCTATTGCATTCACTTTTGCACAATTGCCCTTGGGAAAGGCATGAATCCTTCTCTTCTTCCCTCAGCTATGAGTTAAATAGTAGACTAGGCAGGGCTCTCTAACCTTGGGTGGCAAACAGTCTAAGAAAAGGAAAACAGAATTCTAAACTGTGGAATGGTAACAGGAAACAACTCAACTATCTCACCAGTAGACATGACAATTCACAGAAAATAAAGCAAAGGAATCTGTGGAGAGCCATCATTGCCGAGGTAAGTAGAAATCCAGTTTTTCCTTTCAAACAGTGGGATTTCAAACAGTTAAAGATGAGGGGCATTTTTCTTTTAAAGAAATATTTCTTTAAGACAAACACAGCAGATTTCTTCATATTTCTGGTGATCTGACATTAAGATTCTGATGTCTTAGGCACATTTTTAAGCTGGTATTTACTGTTTTATGCTCAATGACAGTTTCTCATAGGAAGTACACTTCTTCGAGCAAATAAGACAAATTTCATTTCATTTGTTGATTTTACTATTGAAGCTACTCATACTTGGAATATCTAGAGGAACTTTAAATGTTTTCTTTCATTTTTTCCTATTAGGGTACAAAGATTTGCAAATTTTTGACATCAGCTCTTTTTCTTTCTTGCTCTTTTCTAGATGTCACTTCTCTCCATCTCCTAAATACATCTCCTCTCATCTCTATGCTATTTTTCTTTGCTAACATTCTCTTATGCTTTTATATTCCTGTTGGTTGATTTTTTCTTTCAAATACTGTTTATTATTGGCTTATATAATTATTTGTAGACACTTTTAAACAAGATTCAGCACCACCTGATGTTTGTGTTCAATCTATTCTGACAGCTTAGACTTCTTGATTATGTTGTTGAATCAGATTTTACTTTTTGATTTAATATCATTAAAATGAAAACCCATTCAACCTATTATCTACATGAGCAGAAATGGACCTTGTATGTGGCTTCATGATAGCAGACTAAATCACAAATTGTCTGAATATGATGTAAAAATTCATGTTGAAGAAATTTAAGCCTGATTTTCAATTTTTTACTCTCTTACTTACAGATGTAGTACAGTCTATAAACATGAAAGCTGATACACTCATGAAATACAAAACAGAAAACATTGGCATATCAAATTTAATCTTTAAGAAAGGCACATCTATAATAAAACATCAACACTTGTATTGCGAACAAAGTAGAGGATTTCTTTTAGAAATTATTTAAGAGTTATTAGAGGTAAACCGGAAAGTTGAAAGATAAAGATATTGGTCTGAACAAACCAAGTTATAATAACATTCTCAAATACATGTTATATACACTGCTATGCTTTGTTAGATATTAAAAATATATCCCACCCTTCCTTAAAAAATGAATTTCTTTTTTTAAAACAATTGCATTTGATCAATAGGTTATGGATTTATAGAAATATTGTACAAAGAACTGCAACAAGAATAAGTGTAACAATTGAAAAGGGTTGTCCCAGAAGGTAACCTCATAGCCACCAGGTGTAGAATCGGATCTTCAAGGATATCAGTGTCTGCCTGCAATGTGGTTGACCCAGCTGAACTTAGGATGTGCAAAAACTGGACAACCAGATAACAGGGAGTTATATATAAGCATCTCATACAAGAGGAAAAAGCCAGACTCTCACTTCTTTGCAAGAAGTTCTACGTTTGAAAAAAGTCCTCATAACCACACCCCCTAATGCTGACATTAACTGACAAACTCAAGAAATAAATGAATTATTATTTTAAGTATGGAAAATTTAGTCATGTATTCTTATTTATCTTTACATTGATGACATTAAAAGATTCTTTTGTCTGAATGAAGAAAAATTTCTTAGTTAAAATAAAGTGGCAAGAAAGGATAAAACCAAGTCTTACCTTGGAAAAGATTATGTCCTTTGTGCCATCTATTGGAAAAGGAAATCCGAATGAAGATCGGGTCAGCTTTAGTAGGCCTCAAAATATGATAATTGTTTGCACTTCAACCAATCACAACCTTTCTTTTCCCAATAAAAGAACTCTACTTTAAACTACAAGATCATTTATAGTTCTTCATGGGTTAAGTGGTGCAGTGCGAGTTGTGATGTTAATTTTTTTATCCTTTTCATTTACAGCCCTGGTATTTTTAGGTATTGGACTTCTAACCCTTGGAATTTTCTTTTAAATTGGTATCACCCCATGCAAGACAGTAAAGTCACTAGGATACATGGGGTTATAGAATTTGGAAGAATTAGAAACAAAAACATTAATAATAAGTCAGAAGAAGAAACAGTCATCAGGATGACAGTATAATTGCAACCTTGAACTTGATTATTTGATTTTTTGAACCTCATAGGTAAACAAGAGAGTTCACAAGTTGAAATATGTTGAAAATAGCAAAGATAAAGATATTGGTCTGAACAAACCAAGTTATAATAATAATATGTCAGAATTATCTTCAGTGACTCTCTAGAAACAAAAGTAAAATCTTATTGGAAGAAATATTGTATTTTTGATAATTTGGTATCAGTGGAATCAGTAAGATTTCTAAAGAAATTAATTGCAATTGTTTCTTTCTCTAATAACTTATTTATTGATAAATTATCATGTAGTTCAGTTCCTTGCACCCAAAATACTGTCTTTTTTAATCATTTCACCCCAAGCAAGGTAAGAATGCCACTAATGCACAGGGGGTTACAGGGAGTGAAAGTGAAAGAGAATACTGAGAATAGGGAGGATTGAGCAAAGGAAAAAAGATGAACAGGATTCAAGAAGACAGAAGATGGTGATTGATGTTGGATTTAAATTTTTGAAGATTGTAGTTATCAGGGAAGCAAGTAAACAGAAGGGAGTTTCACAGACAGGAAGTGTGAGAAAAGAAATTGTGGGAGTAGAAGTGGCAGTTGTGTTTAGCTATTTCAACAGTAACTGGATGGGACCTAAATGCCAATCATGTAGCATGCTAAAATTCCTATATTCAGGACACCAAAGAAGAAATCTCATCAGAGTAATTGCCATGAAAATATTTGTAGAAAATACAGAGGAAAGCCACATCACATCTCCTGGTCAGGATCAATTACATTACAGATCCTTTATTGGATTTTGCCAAGAATCTTAAGATGTATAGCAGGAGCACCAGACAAGATATAGCAACTATATTCAATGCACAATCAAATGGTAGATTTGTAAATGTGCAAGAAAGATTCTTCCATCCAAAATATTGTCTGTTAGCAAAAATAAATTTGAGCCTTTAAAATTGACACCTTTTCATACAAATAGTTGCTGTTTGTTTACACCTGTGCAAAATGAACTGGCTTTCTTAACTGTGCAGATATCTCCTGCCATCATTCAGCACATAAACCTTTAGATTCTAACCACTGGCATTTTCTTAATAATTTCACTCCAAGCAAGGCAATAAAGCCACTAAGACACAAGGGGTTACTGAGTGTGAGAGAATATAAGAAAAAGAAAACATTATCAAGAAAGAGGACACTGAAAGAACAGAAATTATAAAGATAGAAGATAATGATTGAAATTGCACTTAAATTTTTGAAGATCAAATTTGAGTAAAAAGTAAGAAGCTGGAAGAGAGTTCCACAAGGAAGTAGTGTGAAAGAAACCATTAGCATAGAACTTACATCTAGCCTTTTAAACTGTAAAATGAGGAGATTTTCAATATTTTAAATTTCAGAAACAAAAAAGGAAAAACTCCCAATAAATGCTAAATTTACTGGAATAATTACAACAATATATAGGTGCACCTCCAAAACCCTATATGGACCAAAGCTTGGCAGCTGATCTCTCCTCTGACTTAGTTCTAACATCTCAGTGAGGAACAAACTAGCTGGTCATATTCAGTGCTTCAAAAAACCAAACTAGCAAAGTTCCCTCATCACCAAGTGGATTCAGAACTTGCACTAATCCTGATGAAGAGGTCTCCCCTTGGGAAAGTCCTGTGTCTTCAGCACCTATTGGGACTTAATCTCAACCCAGACTTTGAGTGGAACTCATACATGATCCATCACTAAAGATTCAGAAAAAGTGTTGGTTTCCTGTACTGTACAAGTAAGTACCTGAGCCCTTCTTACAAGAGCCAGATCAGAGAGAAAATGGAATACTTGCTGCCATATATGGGCAGGAGCTGCCCAGTTTTCACTTTCCACTTTTGATAGAGGCCAAAAGCATCTCTGCATCCTTGTTGGTGACAAATTATTTTTCACACTGCAATTCCTTTCTCACAGATGAAACATTGCAATAGTGGTAGAGCAACTAGATTGTTCTATCTCTATTTCCATGTAAAGGATCCAGAGGAAGTACATTCCTTAGTTTCACCAGTTCTAATCTTCACAGCTAAGACCTGCTATTCCATGCACATTATAGTGAAGCATCTGCTTTCCCTTCGTATTCCATTAGTTCCTCTTGTGCAGCTTCTTCCCACAAACTGCTGCTTTGTCTATGGTCAACTGTCATCTCCCCCACATATCCCCATAAATTGTTTCTCTTATTCTATAACCCTCTACCTTGAGTGGCTCTTGGGCTTTGTACAGACGGAGCATCATTGTAATAAAAAAAATAATATTTTAACATAAAAAGCAAAGATTGAAGTAGTGGAGAAATAGCAATTTTTAAATCTTTTTAAAGAAGGTCAAAGTTCAGATTGGGACGAGTCTAAAATGAAGGATGTACACTATTATAACAATAAACTTGATAGCTACTAGTTGTCTTGTTATTTACAGGCCACAAGTAAATTGGTAAATTTATACTTTTCATTTAGAGGAGACAGCATAATGCCAGTTGTTGTAATGCTGGTGATTTGCCCCCTTGAACAGCCATTGCTGTGTGCTTGTAGTAAAGGCTTGTTTAAGAGCAGATCAGATTGTGTATAGTGACAGTAATTAGACTCCAAGGTGAAATAAATATTACCGGATCATTAGAATTGCATGGATCATAAATCTTCCTGGTAGTGGACAAGTACTGACCATAATATTTCAAGAGAAAAATAAAGAAGTGTATCGAATTTTGTAAGACATGTATTAAAACTATATAAATTTATAAAAGTAGATTGGATTATATAATTTCAATCTTTTTGACTTTTGGATAACCTTTTAAAACAACACATTTAACAAAATTGTTCTAGCCTTTTTTACAAGTATCTCAAACCATCAGAAAACTAAAATTGATAATTATTAACAATTATATTGCATAACAATCAATTCAGTTATGAATTTCTTAAAAAGCTCAGAATTCAAAATGTTTTAAATGATCTTTCTAGTTCTGGAAATGGAAATATGTTTTAATGATTAAAATAAGGAAATTGTTATGCTAACAATTTTAACATTCTATCAGCCTCTTACTGTTTGAGCTCATCCCCCCATGAAATGTCCATAGGTTTGGGAGATGTCGTAGCATATCTACAGATGATAATGGGTATATCTCCATTCACATAAATACAGTAGTAAATACTGTATGTTGGTCTACACTTGTAGATTCATTGTGGAATTCACTTGACTCACTTTTAGCAGTTGACTACTTCTTCTACATGCCACTGGCGAATCTTAAATGTGTTGTTCTTGTCCTAAGTATTATCGTTCATTACCAACCTTTGTTTGATTATTCTATTCAGTAACCTTGCCTAGGTTAGAGCAGGTGGGTAATGGGACATAACCTGAAAGATAATTCCACTTCTTAATAGGTGCCAACTTACCAATAGTTGAGACATTTTGTCTAAATGGAAGGATTCTCTCTACATTTGTTTGTGAATGCTGGTCTATTTTTTTCTCAGCTCTTTTATTTTATTATTTATCTGTTTAATATAATTTTTCAGTAGTTATGTATTTGAGTCACTGTCAGTCACTGTGTGTTTATCTGAATCTAAAAATAAACACGCTAAAATTCACCTTCATCCCATACCCTACGCTGACGGCTTAATGGGAGAAGTTTGGACTGATGTAAATTCAGTCAGGTTTCGATCCTAGCTAGAGGCAACCGGACGTCTAGCCACACTGATGAGCTGTGAAACAGCGAAACAGTCTGTTTGTGGATGACAATATATATATATATATATATATATATATATATATATATATATATATATATATATAAAAGGTGTACAATAGATAGTCTTTAAATGTTAACGCTTGTCATTAATAGTTTTTCCTTTATCAAGCAACTACTCAGGTTCAGGATTTTTCCACAGCATACCTAGTTACCACTCCATAAATGGTGTCCGTCACCCAAGCCATGATACAGCATTCCTGGCTGTACATTTAAAAATGGTAATTTTTTGATTTTTTGTCCTTCACAACCATGAATGCTAAATACTTACTCTATAATTAACAATATCCTGATGATGACATCATGCTATGTTGAAAGTACTTGGTAATAAATATGAGCCAACACAATGTTTTCCTCTCATCTTTTAATAACTGCACAAAAAAGCTTATATGCAAATATGAAAGGATCCTACCATGTCTAAGTTATTTAACGAAACCTGTCTTAATATATATATATATGTATGTGTGTGTGTGTGTGTGTGTGTGTGTGTGTGTGTGTGGTATTTAGTGGAAAGTGCTCAATATCTGTGACAGGGATAACATATGCAGTTGCATGAAGAGTTTGTAACCTTAGGTTTCATGCTTTCACAAACTTATAATCTTAACTTTTTCCTCTCCTCAGTGTTTGAAAATAAAATAAATTGCCTGAATGGTAGTTCAGTTTTCCCTTGCTTTTTTCATTTTTAGGAGACAACACAACTTAAACGATGTTAAGATCTAAATATATAGTTAAAATTCATTAAGGAATGTTTGCTACCCAAATACATGCACTTGAATTGCACATGATCTTAATTTAACTCTATACTTCTAAAATCTCCACCTCCCAAAATTTTATTTTCTAATTTTTATTTTTTCATTTTTTTGTTTTTTGTTTAATAGGAGTAGATAGGTTTGCCTAATCCCTTGTTCATACTCCTTAGTAGAGTTTTCTGTTTAGGATTGGGTTTAGGATTGGGTTTCCGATTCCTTCTAATAAAGTTGTCTAATTATCTTTCACTTCCAGTAACCCCATGTATATGAGTGACATTAATGTCTTGTTTGGGATCAAATGATTAAAAAGAAGAAAAATAACAGATATAACATAAAGAAAGAATAAATATTAGGTTGGTGCAAAAATAATGTCGTTTTTTGACATGATCTTGAACATCAAAAAACAACATTATTTTTGCACCAACCTAATATTTAATTTTTTCATGAAGAATTTCTTATATGTCAATAAAATTAATTTATATTTCTCATGAAGTAAAAACGTGTTAAGTAGACAAATCTACTTATTGGTCAAAGAACTAGTTGCTCTTGATGGTTAGAGTATCTTTATAAAGTTAAACTTACATAGATGAGCAATTTGTCTCACCCAATTCCACTCTATATCAGCTCATAAAGTACATCCATTATAAGCTTGGACATTTGACATTTGTATAAGTTAAATGCATAGTTACAAAAAATATTCTGTTATTTCGGTTATATTATAAACCAGCAGACTTCAACCGCTCACTATCACTTTGCAAAGTGAGATATATTCACTACTTGAAATCTTTGAAACAAAAATTTTAAATCAACATTTCATTCATAAATTGGTTGTAAACATGAAAGAAAACATTTGTATTTATTCAGATTTCAGATAGCTAAACATTAGAATTTTAGCCATTTTTAAACAAATAAAATATGGTTAAACTGAATAACATTTAACAGGTGTTAACAGAAATAAAATGCATGTATTTGCATGAATGAAATACATAATGGTGAAAAAAATGAGATCAAAATGAAGCTTTTTCTTAAATAATTTTTACTGTAATGCAGCAGGATAAACTACATTTTTTGATTTTTTATTTGGTAGTATAAAAAATTCCTTCCATTTCCAACTCTTGAACAGGCAACATATAATTGACCATGAGAAAAGCAGGGTAGCATAAGGTGAAGTCCAGTAACTTTCATTGATTGACCTTGTGATTTATTAACAGTCATTAGAAAACTTACTCTGACAGGGAATTGCAATTGTTTAAAATCAAAAGGCATATCTGTTGGAATCAAAGAAATTCTTGGAAGTTATGTTATATTGAGGTATACTTTAAAAATTAATTCCTCAAAGCTCTCGACCATGTGAAATTTTTCCATTTCTAATTTTTAAAAGGAGGTCACTAAATTCCTTTGCTGTCTCATCTCCATTGAGTTCCACTCTCATATTAGTGGTCAAAAAGCATCTTTCAATATTAACTCACAGACATGAAGTTCATTTGCAGTTGTTCCTTGTTTGACAACAAGGAGTGTTTGTCTGAAATCTCCAGGTAGCAGAATTGTTACTCCTTCCATGAGTCATTATATCTGATATCTTTCAGTGTTCTGTCTAAAGCCTCAAATGCACCCATCTGAGTCATAATGCATTCATCCCAGACTATGAAGCAAGTCACCTGAAGTATCTTGGTAGGTTTGTACCTTTATTTATGTTGCACACTGGATTTTCATTATAGACCAAATCTATTGGAAGTTTAAATGTTGAGTGAGCAGTTCTTCCACCAGTAAGCAATGTAGAGTGCTATTCCACATGACACTTCGGCTAAAAGCCACTGTTCTTTGCACACTAACTGAAGATGAGAGAAGATTAGTTAGGAACGTTTTGCTAGTACTAATTAAACTTAAAAGACGAGAACAATCATTTAATAGAAGACATTTTAAGCAGTGTATGCAAATTAGTCATTAGCTTATTTGTGTTAAGACTTTTTAAAAATAAATTAAAAAGCAAGCATTTTTCTATTTTCTTTTGTGGGGGGGGGATATGTTTGTGTATGAAATATTGTTTGCTTGTCTTACTTGTTCTACTTACTCAGAAAAATTCATTTTGGTAGAATGTAGTTTGTTGAATTTCCACACTGTAATCTCTGTAAAAAAAGCAGGTAATTATGGATGCTACATATATAAACTGATAAATGTTTACCTTAGAAAAATAACCTGAATTTGTTGGAAAATAACCTGATAATTTTTCCAGGAAAAGTTGTTTTTCTATGGAATTAATGTTCACTATTTATAAAATGTTGAAGGGGTTATGGACATTCAATATAATTTTCCAAAGAATATGACTGTAAAGATAGAAGAAATTAATTGGTCGGATGTGGGGGCAGGCTTTTTATTGCTAAGGAAAGTTTTACAAATAGATGCCAACTTGTTAAAGGTCAAGTAAAATGCAAATTTTAAACAATTTTCTGTACTATATAAGATGATATTCCTAAACAGAAGTATTTTTGATATGAAAATCAAAATAATCCTCAAATAAAAAAACTGTAATGAAGGACAGTTAATTAATGAAATATACTTTTTTTAAATCAATATGCAAATTAGTTAAACCTGAAGAGTGATATTGCTTAGAAGTAGATAATATATAGTACAGATACTAAGCTTTGAGATCTAATCCAATTCACTGAGCATCAGCTCAAGATGAAAATAAGAACTGATAGAAAAAGCTTGATTTTGACAGACTTCAGCGAAAGGTGGGTGACTGAGGTGAGCTTGGTCCGTGTGAATGGGTCTAACTTTGATTTTCTCAACCTATATCATATCGGGGTGGTTTCCTGTGGAGCCCTCCACAGGTTAGACTAGACATGCTTTGTGTACCTAGTTAATGTGAGTAAGTGTTTTTCCTGGCCTGCTCCCGGTTATATCTTTTTGTCATGATTCAAGTTAAGATTCCCAACCTCCCTAGTTTGTTTTTGGTCCCTTTTATCTCGACTGGATCAGCCTTATTTATTTCCCATGTCTGTATATATTTTCTCCTTTCCCCTCTCCCTTAACGAGATAGCCTTTTGATTTTGTCCAAGGGCAGAATACAATGGCTTATCTTCTCTTTTCTGAGGGTTGGACGGGTCCTACTAACATCAGTTATGTATGTTTATTTTGCTTTAATTTGATATTTAGTTTGTTTCCTCCCCCATGCCCCCATTGTAAATAATCCATAAATTTTTGTATCTAAATATTGTATGTCATGGGATGCGTTTTGTAGGTCAGCCTGAGAGGATGCGGTATTATGGTGTATGGAGGATTGATTGGTGACGGATGTGTTTTTATGGTGAATACACAAATTGTAATGAGTGAATGGGTCATTAATCAGATTAGCTAGGTATAGGATAGTCAGTGAAGACCAGCCTCAACCCATTCCCTCTTTTCAGCCTTGTGCCATAATTGTATTAATATACAATAAATACCGTATAAATTACTCTTTTGAGTAGTTTCTAACAAATTACTTATCATCTCTCAGTTGCATCTCTGTCTTGGGGCAGAGTGTGCTCAGGGGCTGCTCTGTCAAAGGACAGAGGGGCAACTGAGGAAAATTATACTGAGAGGTGCCCAGCCCTGGGGAACAGCTGCTCGAGGCCATCACACCAGAGAGAGGGATCAGTGCTTGCACCGAGGCCAGCGCAACTGATAGTTGCGGGGGCTGTGGGCAATTTTTGTTCCTTGCCCACACTTGCATCCGCACCTTAAAAAAGACCTTGTGTCACATCTCATCTCAGTGGGGAGACAGAGTAAATACCATGTGTAAATTACTATAAAGTAAAGGTGAGGCTTTTGATCCTAGAATTTGTTGGTAAATAGAGTTCTAATTTTGCATTTATTCATATAAACAGATAAATCGAAGAAGATAGATGTTAACTATTTCAAATCCTAATGAAATGGTCATTATGACTACAACCAATGTTTAAAATCTTAAAATTCTATAATAAAATCTTAAAATCTATAATTTGTTAAAAGAGAAAAAAATGCCAGTAAAAGTGAATGTACTTCACATATCTTGTGATATTCTCCAAACATTCTTATGATGGAATCATAATTTTTCAGATAAGAGAAAAATAACTAAGAATATTTGACTCACACACTGTATTAAAATTAGTATTTAAAACAGTAATGAAATATTCTTCTATATGTCCTTCAGGACAAGGGCGATCATGACTCTCCACAATTTCCTGTTCTTTGTAGTTCTTAATAAATTTTGTCTTCTTGTTATCTCTCCTAAACCTTGTCCTACCATCCATTTACATAAGCCAGCTAGATAGGTTATGCATTGTCCCTCTTGCCTTCAATCTGTCCTGTGAGTATCAAATTTCCCAAGTCCTCTCTCTTCATTATGGGCCAAGAAACTTCAACTCTCTCTTCCTGGTGTCAAGTATAAGTGTCCTTTTGTTTCCATTTTTTCTAAAACATTGTCTGTCCTCACATGTTTGGTCCATTGTATTCTCAGCATAAAACTGCAAACAAATCAGGAATTATTAAGAATGTTTGTTAGCATCAGTGAGGTATATTTATCAAGGGAGGATAACAGAATCAAAATAGAGTAAAAAAAATAAGAAATGAAGGAAAAGGTTAAAATAACTTCAGTTAATCAAAGACCTGAAAACAAGTCTTTGCTTTCTGATTGTAGAAAGGAAGAAATCCAAGAGGAACGCAATGAAGTAAGCAGAAAATATTCAGCTCAAAGGATATAGAGAATGAACATATACAATTCTTCTTTTATGTACCATGTCTCTTCAAGACATGTGCGATCATGGCTCTCTACAACTTCCTATCCTTTGTTGCTCTAAGCAATGTTTATCCTCTTACAATTGATTACAGTCCCTGTTCTGCCATCCATTTATGCAAGCTTGTTAAGTAGGTTACTTACTCTTTCTCTGTATCCCTCTAGCTATCAATATATCTTGTGATATTCTCCAAGCCTTCTTTCTTCATTTATGTGTCACAGAAATTTCAAGTGTCTCTGATTCTAAGTACAAGTGTCTTTTTTACACTTTTTTCTTAAAACTTCCTCATTGCTCACATCTATGGTATTCTCAGCATCCTTCTGTAGAACCACATCTCTCTTGCTTCAAGTCTCCTCTTCATCTGTGAGGAAATTCTGCAGCATTCACTACTATGTAGGAAGATTGATATTGCATAGCAGTTCAGCACACTTCTTTGTTTCTAACAAAACTTTTCTATTTCTTAATACTTTGCTCGGCTTCTGGAGGACATCTTTTACTCTTTCAATGTGTCTTCAGATTTCCATGTCACATTTTTCATCCTCTATTAAAACACTTCCCAGATATTTAAACTTCTGTACCTGCTTGATATTGATGTCTTCAATTTGTAGATTGCATCTTAGGCTGTCTTTATTACTAATGTCCATATATTCTGTCTTCTTACAACTGATGGTTGGTCTTTTCTTCCCACTTTCCTTTATTACCTTATCTAGGAGTTTCTTCAGTCTTTTTTGTATCTACCATCAATATGGTGTCATCTGTGTATTTCTTGTGTTGGTATGCAAATAGTAACCTATAAAAATGTTCAATACCTTAACATTTTCTGTTGAATTAAAAATTGCCTCTTTATGATAATCTCAGTTCTGTGTTATAAACTCATATAACAATGACAAAATTGTAAACTTTGACTTCTAACCTCTTCATACATGCAAATGGTTCTTAATTCATTTGCTGTAAATGTCCTTGTCATCTTCAAGTAACTAAAGAGAGAGTAATTCTGTATGAATTAATTGGTATGAGTTATTGTTTAACAGACTTATGATCATTTCTAAACAATAATAATTAAAGATATATTTCATAATTTTTAATATTATTAACATTATTTTAGAATCCTTTATAGTATATTATTTATACTATAGTGTGCATAAGGTATTTGAGGACACATCGAAAGAATGTAAGAAAACAACCACATCTTACAAACAACTAAATTTATTGACATAAAACATGATACACAAATGCAATAATGGTTGGAGTACATGTTTATTGATGTAATCACATTCAGCTGCAATGATAGCCTCAAACCTGGACTGGAATTGTTGACCTGTATAGATCACATAGTCTGTATTGATATTGGACATCACTTGGGTAATGACAACTTTCAGGGAATCCGTCATATTGTGGGAATGTAGATTAGTCTCCAGTTCAACAATGTCCCACATGTAATAAGGGGATTTTAGTCTTGTGAGTTAGGTGGCTACATGTTTGGTGTGATGCAGTCATGTAGATTGGCTGCTGTCTAATCTTGGGTCACCATGGCTTTGGAGCAGATGCAGAGTCCTGCTGAAACACATACAGCCTTCACAACTATTTCCAGCACATCAGCATAGCCAGCAGCGTTCAACCAAAGACCCCATTGAAAGAAGTGGGTGACATGACTTGTCTTTCACTACTCACTAACCCTAAATCCATCATATCACAGGAGGGAGAAACTTGGTGCACATAACATGGAGGACATCAGAAGGATATGCACATAACCACCTGTCATTTTTCTTGTTTACTTTTTGATCCTGTTTGAAATGTTTTTGTCTAAAACTGACCATGCTTAGTTCTAGATGTTTCCACTTTTTAAGTAACCATTTTGTTGGCAGCAACCATTGTTCTTGTGTTTGTGCCCTTTCCTCATCACTTATGACTTGTACTGAATACCCTTATGCACCACAGTGCAGATTTTGCCCTCGGACACCTAGAGATCTCTGGCAAAAGCCCTCATGGATATTATGGGGGTTCACATTGATAATTTTCTGCACCTACTGTACAAATTATAGTATCCTGATACTGTCCAAACACTGTGGAAGCTTTTTAACCCTTGCTACAGTGACACATTTCCACTTGGAGGCTACCAACTCCTTCTGAACTTTGTGCACAAATGGCCTGGCAACTTCCAAAAAACATACAATTTCAACTTTGTTGTACACTGTGTATACTGCAACAATTACCGAATGTCATTTCATCTTATGCATTAGCTGATAGTTCACCTTTAATGCTCTGAAATGATAAAAGCACAATAATTGATTATGACATAACTGTAGACACACAATCATGTCTTCAAATACCTTATGCACACTGTAATATAAATGATAATACAAACTTAATTTATACCAAAATATTTGTATTTTTATCCACTTTTATTTTTATCCATAATTTTTCATGCTTATTTTACTTGGTCACTTAAAAATATTTCCAGGAGTTAATCACCACATCAATTTTTCTTTAGACAAAATTGGAACATGGCGCTTAATTTCCTTTGACTATCAATGAATTACGTGGTTTAAAAGAAATAGCTTCCTTGGCAAAGTTAAGTAGGAAATAATTAATGTCTAAAATGGCTGCTATAATTTGATGACATTCATTTGTTGACTAACAAATGAACTAATTTGAATGACATTTAAAAAATAGTATTTCTAAGCTTAGCATGTAAATATTGCATTACCAGAAATGTACACATTTATTCAATCTATATACACACACAAATGAGTAATGCATTCTACAACTGTTGTATTAAAATCCACTCCTGATAAACTATAAAACAAAATTTTTAAATCATTTCCTTTTTTATTGACATGAAAAATAATGAAGAGAGAAACTGATTTTATGTCATGTCCCTTCAGGATGAGATAATCAATATTCGCCACATTCCTTTTTTTATTACCTGTGAATTGCCATACATTCTTAACAAAGATAGTGGAGTGGTTTCCTATTATTTTCTCCACAGTTTGGAATTCAGAGTCAGACTGATTACCACCCAATGCTAGAGATCCCAGTCTACTCCACTATTTAATCCCTACCTGGGAGAAAAAGAGATGGATTCATACATTTCCTAAGAGCATTAATACTAAAGTGAATGCATCAGACTAGCCAAGAATTTGAACCTGACTCATTGATTCCACTTTTGGCAGAAATATCCATTAAACTATGTGCACTTCCTGAATCTTATATGAGTTCATAACACAAAACTGAGATTATCATGAACAGAAAGTATAAAATGCAGTATTATAACAATAGTATAATTGAATTTTATTCTGAAAACCCATTCTTATTTATTAAAGTCTAATAAAATTTTGTAGTTATTGTAATATTTCAAAAGATAGAAAAATATTTCATCTATAATGACATGAAACTAATTCATGTCAGCTCAACCAATATTCATAGTTAACTAAATGTCATTTTCAACACTCTTAAATTTTATAGAGAGAATAAAAAAACAAACACTAAATATATACATCCATTTTTATTCATTTTTCAATTTATTTAATATTGAAGGATAGATTTCAGTTATTTTTTTTATCAAACTTTGTTGCTTTTAGTTACAAATAGACAACACTTTTGAACTAAAAAAGTTTTTATTTTTATACAAATATTCACAAAGTAATAATGGACCCCATGCACTGCCATCTTAAAATCAATTTCTGTTCAGACACTTCAACCCTTTCCTAGTGCTGCTGAAATAAATGGACCCTGTTGCTATATTAATGATCAGTTTTCTCTTTTCTGTCACCGTTTTTTCCTGGATAGAAAAAAGAAGTCTCATGTAATATATATTTGATGAGATCTGAAGAATGGATCTGCTGAAAAATTGTGTTGATAACATCAATTACACAAAGAAAAGGTTCTATTGTCTGAACAGCATTTTGAATGCTAACCACTCTTCTCAGTTATAGATAATATATAAGATGAGCCATCTATTTAAAGATATTATTTTATGTTATAATCTATCAATTAAATAGAAAGCTTTAAAAAAACAAGTTATTTATTCAACTTGCTTTTTACTTCTCTAACTTGAACTGTGATGCAATCTGAATGCTTTAAATTCTGCAAGAAAACCAAACCACATTTAAAATGTTATGATAACAAATGCAAATCACGCAAGATATTTAATACTGAGAGTTTGAGGACTGTACAAAGAAATAACATAAAAGGAAAAAAAGTCAATCACATTTTTGTTTGGCAATAAAATATTTATTATCTACAGGGAGATTTTTCATCTTGTTTTGTTGTTTTTTTAATATACATAGGCATATTAGTATTGGCCCAAGAAAATTTGTTCTTGTTTTGTGATTAAATGACAAGAGGAGCATTTAGTTACATCTTAATTTAAAAAATAATGGTTTTGATTGTTTTTTGACTGGCATCATGTCAACATACACTTTTTAAAAAGCTCATAATTGGTATACTTTTTTACTATCTTTAACATTAAAGATAGATGAAAACAAACAACATTTTTTTAAATATTATACATTTTTAGTTCAAGAAAAGTGAAAATACAAAAGAATTTGTGCAGCTTATGGAGAAGATACAGTAAATAATCAAACCTATCAAAAGGGGTTTGTAAAGTGTTGGTCTGGAGATTTCTTGCTGAACAATGTTCTACAGCTGAGTAAACCAGTTGAGGCTGATAGCAAACAAAATATTACTTGATAATAAGTAATGTTATATGACACAGGAAATAGCCAACATACTCAAAATATCTAAATCAGTCACTGCAAATGCTTTGCACCACCTTGATGGTGTTAATCACTTTCATGTGTACCTGCTGCATAAGTGAGAAAAACTTACTGGAGTGTATTTCTGTATGTGATTTTCTGCTTAAATATAATGAAAATATTCTGTTTTTAAATAACTTATGACAGGCAATGAAAAGTGAATATTTTATAACAACACATAATGCAAGAGATTATAGAGCAAATGAAATAAACTGCAATTAGTCATACCAAAGCCTGGTCTTTATGTGTAAATAACGGCATTGGAAAAGAGCCTGCAATTATCATCATCTTTTATAGAAGCAAATGATTGATTTATGGTATATAGAGATGAAGTAAAGGCCACATTTACTGTCTATAATACCATTTATTGTTGACTCTATTGGGTTACAGTGTTTAAAATGGTTGACTATCATCATAGTTCTTTTTGTGATTTGAGAGTTCATACAGAGTTGTTGTGTTCCTTCTTGTTGACGGAAATTAATTTGTTGCATTCATTCTTTCTTCTTTCTCTTCTGGAGTTGTATATTGGGTCAAACTCACAGCCAATGAATCACCAACCGTTGCATCTTAAACTGCTACCTTGAATCAAGTTCCTCTCCACTGCAGTGTCTCTAGTCTTGTATGTGGTTTTCTTCTTTTTGTTGGGGCTGACACATCCATGTTTCCCGTTTGTCTTTTGGTGGAACATTTTGTCATTGGTTGATTTCTTTATGACGTTCACTGACCCACATAAACTAAGTCCAGGTTCATGTCTGTTACCAAAGATAGGAACAATAGAAGGAAGAAAATGAAAGGAAATATATAGAAGAGAGGAAGAGAAAGTTTTCTTTGTCACTCACTTAGTAAAGACGAAAGTGTATATTTTCGTATGGTGTTATTACTACGTAATCCTACTACAGACTCAAAGAAGTATAAATAGAGTAGTTGATTAAAACTGTTCAGAATTACTTAACCATTTTCAGATGGATTTATTTTCACAGAAGTTTCTTTAAAAAAATTAAATTCACTGAAAGACAGCAAAAGGCTCCTGAAGCAGTTTTGCTGAAAACGATTAAAAATTCTCAGGTAGGATAGAAAGGTTTTCTGAAAGATGAAAGAATATAGTGAAACAAAATGACATATATGTTATTCAATAAAGTTCACTCAATTCAATAGAAAAGCCATACATAAATACACAGATTTATAATTAATTTATATATACACCAATTCCAATTTATATATGTCAAAGAGGCACATATGTAAATGATTAAACACACAGCTGGAGATATGAAAAGAAAGAAAAAAAGTTACAATGTATAAAAAGAAAATTCATAAGAATGAAGTTTTTGCAAAACATCTTTGTTAATATTTAATCAATGAATTCTTCTAATGAATCAACATCAATTCCCAGAAAAAGATTCAAATCAGATTATCCCGTGCTATAAAACAGCAAAATTATAGGAAAAAATCATGAGAAAAGAATCATATTTTCAGCCAGGCAATAAGTTTCATAATAGCTTTTATTCAATGAAGATAATAATAAACCTTGACTTAAAACTGGAAAAAAGTGCTCAAAATACTCAAGATTTAAGCATAAACCAAAAACTTGTCACTTTCAGGATTCTTTTACCAAATGTTTGCTTTCATGAATAAACAAAAAAAAAAGACTTAAATTTAGATGAGATATGAATATTTTACCAACACATTTTACTATTGTTAAAAAACAAAAAGATATTTAACATTATTTTTTCCTTACAAATTATGAATTGTGTTATGAATTACTTATTACATTATATAGTATCTAGCTTATATTTGTTTATCTGTCCACCTTTTATAATATTTCCCAAGAAAGGTGTGTCCGGAAAATATCCAGCCATTTTAAATAATCTCCAAACCAGTTGTGTGGCCATGATATAACTTGGCTATCAATCAAAAGGGATCTTACTGCACATGTGTGAATATCCTCTCATTGGGTTATGCAGTTGGCATTCAGATAGCATTGAGTGAGCTTGTTTAATATGTGATCACTGCATTCACAATCAAGTTCTGTTTGAAACTTGGAAATTTATCTCTGGAAACTTTTCAAATGATTGTACCATTCTTTCAGATATGAACAAAACCCAATTAAAAAGTTTTTCCATCAATGATTCAAACTTGACTGACCAGCAATCTATTAAAAGTGATTGATATTCTAGAAATTTTTAAGAAGCAAGACATTTGAAAATATTGAATGCCTATGAACTGCAATCAAAATGAACTAATGAGTGACAATGTGAAAATTAGAATATTTGTGAATTCTATGGACTTTCCAGAAAATATCCAGACATTAGGGAATTTTGTCAGTGTGATGCTAAATTGGCGTAAATGCAACTTTTGTGAAACAAGAAAAGTGAATAAAAAAACCCACATTCAATTTTTTTAAAATCAGTATCACCCCAGACAAAGGAGCACAGTCTCTAACATGCAAGGGCTTACAGGGTGTGGGGGAATTACAAACAGAAACATTAGTAATGAGAAGAAAGAAATGAGCAATCAGGAGGACACTAAATAGCTATTGACATTGCATTTAAATTTTAAAGTTGGGTGGAAAGCATGGAGCTAGGAGGAAACTCCACAAGTGAGAAGTGCAGGATAAGAAACTGTTAACCTAGAAGTCACAGCTACATCTAGCTAGCTCAACTGTAAATTGATGAGATCGCACCACCAGTCTAGTGGTATTGCGCTTAAAATCATACAGTCAAGGTACAATAGTGTATAAATCATCCAAACAATTACCATGTAAGCATTTATAAAAAAAAAGGAACACAGTAGCAACCATTTTGCAGTTAGCAAGTGACTGAAGCTGAGCTGTGAGATCAGGACCAATAATATTGTTGATTTTTCTTTGGATCTTATCCAGGATTTCCAGGAAAATAGCAGGGGCATCAGACTATATATGGCAGCAATATTCTAAGCATGGATGAATGGTAGAATTATAGATGTGCAAGATAGATTCCAGAGAGAAAAATTGTCTTGGTCGACATAATGAACTGATTTTCTTAATAGTTGATCTGGTGATAGATTCAATGTAGTCTTTCCACCTCATGTCAACTGAGAACGTTAGCCCAAGAAGGTACAATCAGTCACTTTCTTCAAGGATAGCATCGGCCATGCTGATAGAAAGGCCTCCCAAATGGTTAATGGAGAGCAGTTTAGAAAGGTACAGTTTTGTACATCAGCTACCATTTTGACCTTTTCTGACTTATTAGCCTTACTATCGAGGCAGGAATAAATGGTAGTGTTGTCAGTGTAGATGCCAAGTTGAGAGCTGATATCATTGGGAAGATTGAAAACAGTGTAGGATGGATCCCTGGGAGATACCTGCATTAGTATGAAGGGATAAAGATGAGTGGCCATTCAGGACAACTTTCATTTCATGATTTGATAGGAACAACTGGATCAGCTCAAAAACGTGACCAGAGACACCATAGCTTTTCAGTTTGTGGAGAAGACCTGAATGCCAAACCATGTCAAAGGCATTTTTATCTAAAGCACAACAGACTCTTTTCACAATTATCGTTAGTACATCAGCTGATCTGGAGAAATGAAAGCTGTACTACTTGTCCGAGAAAAGACCCTGAGATGAGAGATGACAAACCAGTTCAGCACTGATTGCGGCCTCTAGGAGTTTTCCAAACAGAGGTAGAAGGCTAATAGGCTGATAGTTGGATGAGTTTCACCAGAGTTCTTGAAAACTGGAACAGCAGACACAATGACTTCCAGCAGGCATGAAAGCAGGAGTTAGTCAGCCATTTATTATACAGTTTAGAGAGAACAGGGCCTAGTTCAGGAGCACACTTCCTAATGACTATTATAAGGATGCCATCAGGTCCACATGTTTTGTGAGAATCAAGGTTAGAGATAATAGCAGAGACCATGAAAGGTGCTACATGCCTATCACTCAGCAGAGAATCAGTTGTAAGTGGGAAGTTAGGCAGGGATACTCCAGATGAGTCAAGAGTAGAGTTTGAGGAGAATTTATGAGCAAAGCATTATTTAACTTTATCAGCAGAGAATAATAACACCTCAAATCGATTTTACAGGTGAGAATAGAGCCCTTGCACTTATTTAGTACCCTATTACAGAGACCAGTAGTCACAACAGCTGGAAACAGTGGTTCCTGTGTGCTATGGCAGCTGAGTATGCTGGTGTCAACCATGTAAAGATTGTGGTTTCACCTGGTATTTCCAAGAAGGGATGAAAGTGTCCATACCAGCTTTGACCCCAAAAGAAACCTCAATGGCACATTTTCAATTGGGAGGTTGCAGATGTCAATCCAAGAGGTGCCACAAAGAAAATCTCAGAATGAGTCCCAGTCAACATGCTGGTACTGGAAATAGGTCTTATTGGAAGGAGATATCAATAGCTACCAGAGTGGTCCAAGTTACCAATAGGGCACTATTGTGAAGCTTGGCAAGAGCAGAGAAAAGAGGTAAAAAATAGATCCAATAAAGAAGCATGTTGCTTGGATTGGCTAGGGAAACAAGTGGGGAAATCTACAATTTGGGTGAGGGATTAGGCAATGGAAAAATTTAATGCCTGTATACTGGCAACATCAGTACCTTTTTAATGTTTAACTATCTGTCATCAATGGCAATACAAACCAGCCAGTGCATAGCTGAGAGCAAGTTATAATGTGTCTTCAGGTTTGCCCATTGGAAATACATGCAGAGACACCTACCCATGCACGATATGGTGTTACAGGTACCCTAATATTATGTGACTGTTGATTGAATCAGCCTCTCTAAGCACTACCACAGAGTTCAGGCTCCTAATGACCAGTTGGAAGCAACAGCCAGCAAACTGCCAACCTGGTACCCTCACAGACACTGGTTAGTCTGATCACCAAAGAGTTATTACAGTTAAATCATTAAGACCCTATATCCATTTTGCACAGCATTTTTCAAAATTGGGATTTAACTTCATAAATGTCTTTGTGTAAGAATATTGCCTGTGTCATCCAAGGCATATGTCAACTTGAAAAATATTTACAGTATTTATATTAGTCAGACTATTGTCCTCATCTTTGGCGCCATATTTGTCACAACGTTTCGGCCGTTGTACACTCCGGAGCGTACAACAGCCGAAACGTTGTGACAAATATGGCGACAAAGATGAGGACAATAGTCCGACTAATGTAAATACTGTACATAATACCTCATCTCAGAAATATAGACAGACTTTGAAAAATATTGAATACATATGAGTTACAATAAAAAATAAATTGATGAGTGACAATGTGAGAATTAGAATATCTGTGGATCTGTCCATTATATAGCCATTACAAATTCTTCATATCTTGTGTACAGATTCTTGACAAAACATTCCATCACTCAATTTTGTTAGCATTCTATAATCCAGTTTTCATTCATTGTGTTTTCTGGTTTTAGGAAATTTCAAACTACAGATTAAGGAAAACACAAGGCAGCTGATAGCAAATCCTAAAAATGGACTTTACAGACTATTTTGAAAGATGGAAGGGAAAGCAAAGTACATAAGGTCCTAGGAAAATAATTTGAAGGAAACTAATGTACTACTGCTTTAAGTAGGCTACTTTTCTTTAATATTAGAAACATATGTACCATGTATTTTATAGATTATGCAAAAGCGATTGACAAAGCACATTACAACAAACTATTAGAGCTGCTAGGTAAACTTGACATATTCAGGAAGGATATTAGAATAATCCAGAACCTATACTTGTTGCAAACCACCTGCATATGGATAGAAAAGGAATTCAGTGAATACACAAAGATAGAAAGGAGTGTAAGAAAAGGATGTATCTTATCTTATTAAACTTATACAGTGAGGTAATTCTGAGAGAACTAGAAGTCTTACCAGGATTCATTATTGACAGCCACAATCTTAACAACATAAGATATGCAGATAATACAGTGTTGATAGCATATATAGAAAGGAAATTACAAGAACTTCTACTGAAAGTAGTGAAGGAAAGTTAGGAGAAATGACTAAGCCTCAATTGCAAAAAGATAGAATACATGCTTGTTAGCAAAAGGAAAATGCAAATTACAAATTGGAGATATCAAAATGAAACAAATACACCAAATTAAATATCTAGGAAGTGTTTTAACAGAGGACTGAGAGTGAAACACTGAATCTTAAATTACAATGGGATAAGGAAAGATGTCTTCCAAATGTTAAGCAGAGTATTAAGAAATAGAAAAACTTTACTTGAAATTAAGAAAAGACTACTGAACTGTTACATAATATCAGTCTACCTATAGGGCAGTGGACAATGGACAATCTCCTCACAGATGAAGAAGAGACTTAAAGCAACAAAAATGTGATTTTACTGAAGGATGCTAATATCATGGACCAAACATGACAAAATTTTAGAGAAAATGGAAATGAAAAGGACACTTATATTGACACCATTAGGAGAGAGTTGAAATTTCTAGGGCACATATGAGGAAAGAGGAATTGGGAAATTTAATACTCATAGGACAGATTGAAGGCAAGAGGGATAGAGGAAAATTATGCATGACCTACCTAGCAAGTTTGAGTAAATAGATGGGGAAACAAGGTTTAGGAAAGATAAGGCAAAATTCATTATGAACTACAAATGACAGGAAATTGTGGAGAGCTATGATTGCCAATCTATTGAAGGGACATGGCATATAGAAGAATAAGGATCATTTCTAGACAGACGTTTTTTTCCCTTGAAATAATTATCTTGTAATAACTATTGACCAATGATTGAAAATTAGAGAAACCTACTTAATCTTGTACTGAATAATCAATATTTTATTTGAGAGCAATAGCATATATGTATTATAAAAACTGAATGTGCACTATTAAGAATAATTTAAATTCAGGTAATCTATCAACCATAAGTCTAGAATGCTGACATAAACTTAAAAATCTCCTGATGAATGAAATGTCATTAATTCATTAATCAACATGTTCATGAATTTCTATTTAGGAAAAAGAATTATGAAAATGGAAAAAAAACAAATTTCACAAATTTAGCTTCATCTACCACAAGGAAAGTTGGTTCTCTGTGTCACACCAGAAAGTTTTTCTCACCCAATCATCCTATAAATCAACCAATCACCTTACATGGAATATTGCTGTCATATACGGTCTGGAACCCCCGCTGTTCATCTTAGGGTCCTCAACAAAATCCAGAAACAGATATACAATATTAGGAAAAAACACATGACAAAGTGAAAAAAGTTTTCTTGTGACTACACATGCACATAAATGAGCGGTGCTAAATTCCCAGCATTCCTCATTTGTGCACATGTGTAGACACACCAGCATAACAAATTTAGTCTGAAGAAGTCCTAATTGATGAAGCATGTCACAAGTAAACTTTTTTCAATTTGTCATACATATAGCAATAGTTTCAGTTTTACAGGTAGTCTTGGAATCCATTAATATTTTGAAACTTTGGATGAACACATCATATCTCTTTGAATTTGGAACAACACAAGTTATACTAACATTTAAAAGAATCAGATGTATATGATACATGATTGACTAATGAAAATCAAACAACACCAAAGTAAAAATACCATAACTTCTTTCTTCTTTTTCTTCATTTATCATTCTCTTATGAAACTTTAATAAAAGTGAAACATGTTAGATTGATAAACGTTTCATATTTGTTCTTTATTTTATCATTCTGTCAGATTCCAATCCATATTTGATTTGTATTTGATCTCAAGGAGGCAGGTCATCAACGTCACCAACAGTCAACTGACCTGACACATGCATCATCTCCAGGCCTGACTGACTCTCTTCTTCCTTCAAATTTTTTCCCTCAACCACAAAGATATTCCACCTTGATCCTTTTATATTGGCAATACAAAGAATATTATTTTAACAGTTTTTGTGCTTAATTTTTGCCTCTCTGGTGAGTGATACTTGCTGTTTTGTTTGTTCGCTTGTGCTACCATATATACTAATTTATAACAACTGGTGTCAGGAGTGGGATCAAGATGGAATGGAACAGACTTGGAAGATTTTCTTTGCCTATATATGATTTTTATTTTTTATGTTAGTTAAAAACTTTAATTCAAGAAGGTAATAACCAGTTATTTAAAATCTAAAATCTTGATTATATATGTTCAGCAATATAAGTTTAGTATTTTAATAGATGAATGATATGTATTATCTTATTTTATACATTTTTATCATAGAAATAATAAGACAGTCATAGTAAGATAAAATTGCAATTTTTTATTACAAGATACTATTTTTTCTTTACAAAGTAAATTTGGTGATTAGACTGGCATATAAAGAAAAAATCAGTTTGGATTTACATCTCAAATAAAACAAAGATGAGATATTCTGTTTAGATTTCTGAGATGAGGAGTGACATTATTTACCCTATTTACATGTTATTGTGAGTTCAATCCCTGGCCCGAGCACTATGTAATTGGACTCAGTGGAAACAGAAATGAGCAATAATAAAAAAAGGAACTAAACAAGATATCCCTAGACATAGGCAGTTGAATGGAAACAGTCTGCCCCCGTAGTTTAAACAAAGAGTTCAGTTTGGAATTCCCTGTAGAAATTGATATACAGCTGATGAAGGCTGGAGGATACAACACCCGAAATGTTGTGTGTAACAAGAAGAAAGATGAGTACAATAGTTTGTGCATAAATAGGGTAAATAAAGATGAGGATATTAATTGAAGGAAAAAAATCATCAACACATTCCTTAAAATCACAGAGCAATATTTTGTCAAAGTTTTGTTGGATATTTGCTTTAGGAATCAAATTAATACAGTAGTTCTAAAAATGGTTACACTGATTTTTAAAACTTCTGTTCTAGAATGATACACCTATTTAAGAGTTTGTAAAAGTATGGAATTACCTAAATAGGCATAAAAGAGTAGAAAGTTAATATGGCATTGGTTAACAGAGAGACGTTTCATATTAATAATTCTATCTAGAATTTTAATGTTAATTTTGTTATTTTTAAACTGTCAATAAAATATAAATTCTAATGCTGAAAGAGGCATGTAAAATTTCTGTCCAAAGAAATCAATACGTGATTAGTTAGGACTTAGTAAACAACTTTAAACTAAGCATTGGACAATTAATTATTATTATTTCATCAAGTTGGTCTATTATATTTACTGAACAGTAAGGATGCTTCAAAGTGTGATATCTAAAATGCTTGTGAAACGAAAATGCTATTATTATAGGATAAAGTTTATCAAGTTACTTTCTAACTGAATAAGTGGGCAGTTATTTGTTACTCTAGTTTAAGTGTCATTATCTTATTTAATGGAGTGTACAAGCTGTTATTTTGAATACTATTTTTTTGGCTACACAAATATGAAAATTTCCTAAGGAGTTTAATTTACAAACTATAAGAAAACTCTTCACTTTATACATAGGAAATAATCAGATGATAATGCAAAGAAAACCTGTATTTTTTTATTATCTATGAATCAATGTAAGTACAGACTGATCTCTTTAATCAGGCACACCATGGTCTGGTAACTGCCATGGTCCAGCACTTTTTTGAATCAGCTATCATTAGTTTGTTGAATGGCTACGAGTACACCGCCACACGTTCTTTTACAACTTTCCACAGCAGTCATCAGCAGCAATGTGTTTTAGTGTTATGGTCTTGCACATTTCTTATGTATAGCTGCATACTTACCCATTCAGGATGCCACCCAAGAGAGCAGGAGATGCAGATGATAGTGCTAGAGTTTAAAAGCATAAGCCTTTGTATCACATGAAACAATAAAAACTTTGTTTGGAAGCATTAATGCTTGTTTTATTTCCTGTTTTAAGCTTTG
The DNA here is from genome assembly GCA_964036315.1 of Acanthosepion esculentum. Taxonomy (NCBI): domain Eukaryota; kingdom Metazoa; phylum Mollusca; class Cephalopoda; order Sepiida; family Sepiidae; genus Acanthosepion; species Acanthosepion esculentum. The sequence goes on along the minus strand of OZ038502.1, from coordinate 43,799,407 downwards.
TTCTACCTTTGATAACACAGCAATATATATGTGGAATAAGCTGGCAAGATTATGTTACATGTTTGTATTTTAGTGGGGTGATTACTGTTATTTGGCATTTTCCGTAGTCCAGCAATGGTCTTGTCCCAAGGGTGCCAGATTAAAGAGGCCAAACTGTAAAAAGCAAATTCTGTTTAAATTTAGCAAATAAAACCTATACTTCTTAAAAGAAAGAATACCAACTAAGCAGAATATCTTTTAGTTTAAAAATAATCAGTCTATCATGGAACCATTCTCTCCTCTTGTGAAAAAGAACCATATTATAAGACATGCAAATACTTTCAAGACATTTGTCATTATCAATTCTTCAACAGAATTAGTACAATATTTTAACTTTAATATCTATGAAAAAATAGGGAAAAAAGAAAACTATTAATGCATACTTTTGTGGTGTCTGTTAAAAGAAATTGGGGAGAATGGTGATCAAGAAACAACAAGGTGCACCATAAAAAATGACAAGAGATCATCAGTGTGATATAAAACCAAAACCATTTTATTAAAATAAAATAAAAGCTAATTTTACTAAATATTAGGGATGCACAAATTTAGTGGTTTGTGCACTCAGAAAAGGGGGTAATAAATTTCTAAAACTAACTGTTTTTCTAAAATAAATCTCAATGATAGGTGTGAGAAAAAGATCAAGTTTACAATCAATATCAATCAAATAACATGAAAAAACATCATAAAAAATGCAGTGTATAAAAAACAATGCAAATTACAAGGAAGAAGATACAATAAAAGGATATCAGTGAGGTCAAACCCAGTTAAAAGGATATATTTACCTTGAAAGTTATAACATGTAAATGTTCTTAATAGTTCTTGCAATTTGATGAGTGTTGTTGAAGTTTGTGACAGAATCTCTTTGCACCTTCAGAGCTTAGTATAGAGCATTGTTTTTTGACCAGTACTCGTTCTCTGTTGTGGAAACAACTATTTTGTTAAAATAGTCAGGGTGAAAATGAGACTTAATGTTGTCATGAAAATGACAATTTCGTTGAGGAAAGGTATCACGGCTACTTCTTTGAATCCATGCTTGGTCATGGTTTCAGAAACTTTTAGAAGGCATCTTGTCTACCACTGCCTAGCGTCACATCATGATCCTCAGCAGCTGTATCTACTACTTCTCAGTTTTGGTAATGGTTGTATTGCAAAAATCTTTAGAGTCAAAGGTTGGCTCCGATTTACAAGAAAAATTGTCAGGCAACGAGCATTTCAGATTTCAACCAGCTCAAGAAGCCATTGGTTAAAAATCATGTTTATCAAAACAATTTATTATAGCAGAAAAAACACTTCTGCTTCTTTCACCTTCAATTGACCTTATCCATTCCTTGGTCCCAGAGCTTTACCCACAGGGTAGCAAGTTTTAAGTTTCAGTAAATTATTTTATTACCTTCATCCTTCCCTACTGTTATAATAAGCATTTGGTTGCAAAAGGAAAGGAATATTGAGGATTAGGTTTTTGAACGTGTATTGGTTTAGTACATAGGGTGTCTTACAGAATTGTTGGAAAATTCATGAAATATCAATTTCTGTTGCTGATTGTCAACACCTGAAATAAGTCAACTCCTGGCACTACACTTACACCTGATTGCCATAATCAGGTGTAAGTGTAGTGCCAGGAGTTGACCTATTTCAGATGTTGGTCTGACCGAGGCCACAGGATATAGTCGTTCGCACATTTTAGTCAATGAAGGTCATGGAGGTGGTTTGATTCATTGGTTGTCAAATTAACAAGGGATTGGTGTAGCTAGTAGGCTTGTTCTATGAAACAGGGCCACAGTGACAACTGCAAAGGAAATGTCTGTAGTGAGTCAGGTATGCCAAGGTGATAACAGTGGGTTACTGAAGTGACAAGGTTGGTGTAGCTGGTTGGCCAGTGTTCTACAAAACGGTAGTAGCCGGAGTGAGTTGCATGCTTGTGGAGTCAAAGTTACTGCTTGCAGAGTCACTTGTTTGCATAGTTGGAGTCACTTGCTTGCAAAGTCAGAGTCACTGCTTGAGGAATTTTAGTCGCTTGCTTGCAGAGTTGCTTGTTTGTGGAGTTGTAGTCACTTGTTTGCAGAGTCATAGTCGCTTGTGAGTCGGATTTGCTGATGTGACATCATTGGTGATGAGGAAGGCTTGTAACTGGGTGGTGTCAAGGCTGGATAGTTAGCCACTGTAGTTGCTTGCTTGCAGAGTCACTGTAGTGAGTCAGGTTTGCTGAGGTGATGGTGCTGGTGGTGAGGAAGGTTTGTAACTGGGTGAGATGTTAGCAAGTTTGCCAAGGTGATGGCATTGGCAAAGAGGAAGGTTTGTAGCTGGGTATCAAAAGTGGGTAGTCAGCCACTGTAGTGAGTTGGGTTTGTCAAGCTGATATCATCAGTGTTGATGAAGGCTTGTAACTGGGTGGTGACGATGTTGAGATGGTATCCTGGATTCTGTGTAGAAAGATGAGTGATTTGTCAAGCCCACTAGTGGTAATGGTCATTGAGAGGTGTGGCCATGTCAGTGGCAACACCTTGTGTGTCAGCAGGTGGCCCACCAGCCCTGCAACTGCTAATGGAAATTTGCTTTTAAGCAGATCTAGTAGTCCCCAGGGACATCTCCTTTATGTCCAGAACATTCATGATTGGCTAGTGTTACTTTCATTGCAGGGGCTTGCTTCATTAACTGGATGCTCAGAGCCTATGTGCAGAGAACCATTTCTTTTTTTCTTTTTTTGTTCTCTGCCTTCATGGAATACACATCCAGCCAGCATGCAGAATGAATCAGAAAAATATCTAATAGCAATGGAGTATAACATTACCAAGAGACGAAATTTACTCAGTGTGAAAAAAATAATTTTTTACATATACTCTACCTTTATCTGCTATACTTTACTTTTACAAGAGCCAGATCAGGTCGAAAATAGAGCAATGCATCCCAGTCTTGATAGGGTTCAAAAGCATTTAAGTGGCCTTGTGGGTGATGAATTATTTTTCACCCTACAACCACTTCCCACAGATGAAACATTGTACACACTCCTCATGACTTTGTCACTATGTTCAAGTCTATGGTTTATTATTATCTTCCTCACATATCCTTATAAACTCTATCTCTTACCTCTTACTCTGAAACTCTCTACCTTGAGTGGCTCTTTGGCCTTGTATATTGTGAACATTATTGTAAAAAACAACTCTTATAGTATTATCATCATATATTACTAATAAGAACATGAGATGACCAAATCTCTCATATATAACATTAGATTGTTTATTCAACTACAGTGGGTGGTTATGGTCCTGGGACATACTCTCAATGTGAATGTAAGAGAATATCTTCTTTTTCCCCTTTCAAGTGGGTGCTTATATATCTACCTGTCATACAGTTTTCTCCATACACACGTATCCTAGGTGCAGTTGAGTTGACCATGTGTTTACATATTGGAAGCAGCCACTTAAATCAGATGAAGTGCAGATCTGCACTTAGTGGCTAGGAGGCCATCTCTCAACCTGCCAATGCAACTGGCTTCTCTGAAGTATAGAGAATGCAAAGTCATATACTACATTCTGTAGGTTCCTAAAATCAAAGAGTCATTCATTACATAACTTTACAAAGGACAGCATATGAGTAGACAGTCAAAGAACTTACATTTGTCACTGATGTTTTCATTTTTATTATATCTTCAATTTCAGTTTTTATTTTTTCTATGCGACAAAAAATGTTTATTGTGATTTGTTTCTTGAAATGACTATAAAAAAGGATAGGAAATCAAATTTATGTTGTTATTAACTAAAAAACCAAATAAAAAGCAAAAAATGCTGTCAAACCAATAAGTTCAAACTCTGTCAGTGAATATAGAAAAACTACAAAGATCTGCTTCTATATATTGTGTCCCTTCAGAACGTTGGCGAACAATTTCCTGTTCTTAGTAGCTCTTAAATAATTTTGTCTTTTTATCTCTCTTAAGCCCTATCCAACCATCCATTTACTCAAGCTTCCTAAGTAGGCTATATATTGTTTTCCCCTATCCCTCTTGCCTTCAATATCTCCTGTGGGTATCAAATTTTTTAAGCCCTCTTTCATGATTATGCAACATAGAAATTTCTCTCTGTCCTTTTTGTTTCTATTTTTTCTAAACCTTTTTCGTTGCTCACATATTCAGTCCATGGTATTCTCAGCATCCTTCTGTGGAACCACATTTCTGTTGCTTCAAGTCTCTTCTTCATCTGTGAGATGATTTTCCAGCATTCACTGCCATATAGGGGGATTGATATGATAATAGTTCAGTACACTTTGCTTTATTTCTGACATGCATATTTTAAAACACTCATGTAATTAGCGTCTTTTAATATATTTCGAGCATTGTAAACCAAGAAACTTAAAGCTGATGTATTCATGAGAAATGTAGTTTTTTTCTCTGTGTTCAGTTTACTTTACGCAATGAAGATATTAGCTAAAAAAGATCAGGTTCATATATCTGCACCTAGGCACATACTGGGTGTAACAGCTAAATTGTCCAATTGTTAGATTAAGATTTAAACTGTTGCATTTTAGAAATGATTAAAGATATCTTATTGGAATTCTTCAAGGTTTTTATAACACTATTGAATTCTACTTTGAACAATAAGAATGAATTTAGCTCTAAGTTGAAATTATGATCCCTCTTACTGTTGTGACCTCCTGATCCAGTTTTCCTCTCTACTGTTCACTCTTTTTAAAATTTATTCACTGTTCTCTTGATGGTTCTTGAATGGACTTTGAAGATGGAAGCCAGAGTATGAATGGTGATACCATAACTGAAGGCCTGCATTATCTTTTTCCTCTCACTATTGCTCAGTTGGGAAGACATAATGGGGCTGACACAAAACGATTTTAACCTGTTCTCTTTCTAGCTGAATAACTCAAAGAATTTTTCAGTGATTCTTACAAAAAATGGTGTCAAGATGACTAATCATCTTATCTGAAAACCTGGAGAAAAGAAACGTGATTAGTTTAGTGGTTTTTAGATATTAAACATTTTTTGGGATGGACAATTATCCCATGCTGTTACATGATTTGAACAATTTTGCTGTTACACCTGGTGTATATACAACATTGCAATATTTTGCATTATGCATGCTGTGTCGACTGCAAGATAATAGAAAGAATAATGGATGCTTAACCTGAATAAAATGACAATCTATCAACCATTAGTTACATTTGTTAAGGGCATCAATTAGGTAATCTACTTAATATTTAAATATGAGGGAAAAATGTTGGTTTATCTTTATTTGAATGAGAAAAAATACAAATATAGCATTTACATTGGCATGGGTACTTTTATATTTGTCTTCTATGCACTTAATAACATCAGCATTGAAAATCTGTGGTGCATCTCTGCAAGTTAGCAACACAATGTGCAGTAATTTATGTATTTTAATATTACAAAAAGAAGGAAAAACTCGTATTAAAAACTTTACATTCTTACATAATGACTTTTCCATTAAAAAATTACAGTATTAAAAACAAGCACCATAATTATTCATTTTCAAGAAATCCATATAAATATTTGTATTTGGGAAAAATATTCTCACTTCTGTGATGTGACTCTTTTCTGTTCAGTTTTATGATTTAAATCTTCATCTTTTGCGACACATTGACTATATTTAAAAATAAAAAAATGTAATATAAATTTATTGGTAACTAAATGCTGGTTGCACTAAGTATAATTCAAGCTAGTTAAAAGCTTTATTTGGATCTTATTATCATTGAATAGAATAACCTTTTTAAAAATCCATCTATAGTAATAAAGCTCAGTGTACGTGTGTCCATCCATCCATCCATTTGTCCATTTTTTGTCTTGGGATTTACGCACAGGCGTTAAATAAATAGAACAATAGAAGTATGAATATTCATCAATTATTTACAGCATTATTATTTTTTACTAGCCTAAAGTCCACCTGAAGTCTTTTTCTTCAAATTAATCTTCTATCTTCTATCTATAATAATAAAGCACAGTGTACATGTGTCCATCTGTCTGTCTGTTTTTCAATCTGAGGATTTATGCCTGTGCGTCAAATAAACACAATGGTGCATGCATAATAGACACTCTTGCTCACTGGTCCATTTGCATTCATTCAAACGCTAATCATGAGAACAATAGAAGTATTCATCAATTATTTACAGCATTATTATTTGTTACTAAAGTTGGCCCGAAGGCTTTTTCTTCAAATTAATCTTCTTCTTCTTCTTCTTCTTCTTCTTCTTCTTCTTCTTCTTCTTCTTCGTCTTCTTCTTCTCCTCCTCCTCCTCCTCCTCCTTCTTCTTCTTCTTCTTCTTCTTCTTCTCCTCCTCCTCCTCCTTCTTCTTCTTCTTCTTCTTCTTCTTCTTCTTCTTCTTCTTCTTCTTCTTTCTATAATAACAAAATGCAGTGTACGTGTGTCTGTCTATCCATTTTTCAATTTTGGCAAATCATCACAACCTGAATTAACAGGTATAAATACTGTAGTTATATATGATTCAAAATTAAATAAATAACTCATTTAAAGTTAAATCTAAATATTGAACAGAGTGAAAGGTTAAAAAAAAAACAATTCTTTATTAAAGGTTTAACTTTAATTTTGCTTTCCATCGCAGTTGCAATTGATATCATCTAATTAAACCGTAATTAAAACTTAATCAGGGCACATATGTTTTCTTGTCTTTTTTAGCACATGTACTGTCACGCATTAAAAATATTACATAGTTCAGGTTCCCTAATGGCATTTAAGAGTGACTCTAAAAACATGATGAGTTTAAAAGAAAATAAAAATTTTGTGCAAAATAAATGTAAACAAACTGGGGAGATCAGTTGAATATACAAGGAAAGTTTAAGGTGTCAAATAAAGATAAAATAATTTTATTATTTCTAAATTCTTATAACATTTATATACACAAGACACTGAAGGTAAAAGGCCAAAAAGCCCTCTGCAGGAGCTAGATCAAAGTCCACCAGAAGGGTGGCTTCTCGGCTAGTTATCAAATAAGATTACAAATAAAATAGGACAGTATAGTAAAATTCATACACTTTAATTTTTGCAATTAAGAATTCTCCTGCTAGAATAGCTATATTCTTTTATATGCCATGTTGCTTCAGGACATGGGTGATCATGGCACTCCACAATACTCAATCCTTTGGAGTTCTATTTGTTCTTTTATTATCCCTCCCAGTCACATATGTGACTGTTTCTCCCTGCCCCTCTTACCTTCATTATGTCTTGTGTGTGTAAATTCTCCAAGCCTGTTTTTCTCATTATGTACCCATAAAATTTCAACTGTCTCTTTCTGATTCAACCATCTGTGGATATGTGTTTATTATGCTAATTTGTAACAGTAGAGTATGTAGAACTATGTAATATTTTGAATAACATCACAGTACATGTTTTAGAAAGCTTTATGCAGAGAGTCAGTGACATTTAGAAAAGATTATACTATGTATTTATTTTTTACAATAATGTTCACCCTATACAAAGCCCAAGATCCACTTGAAGTATTATACTCCACTGCAAATTAATTCTCTTCTGATTTACTTTACATGTTGGCTACATGTAAGCACTAAGAAAGCAAGGCCCAAAATAAAAAAAGTCATCATCTGCATAGGGGTTCCAAGCATAACATCTGGCCCACAAAACAAACTCCCTCAAAAAAATATAAAACACAGCATAAAAGGAGCCAATCACAAATGTTGCCGCCAAAGAAAAAAATTAAAAAAAGACAAGCCTGGGAGCCACCAGATTTGCTTTTAAGAAAGCCACTCATAAACAACTGGTATAGAAAATGACCAACAGGCCAGTTGTTGATACTGGCATGTTGTTGACATCACTAACATAACTTTGGTTAATCACACTGACACACATATCCACTCGAAACCCACCCTCCTCCAAACAACTACACAATGCCCAAAGAAACATTCCACTCACATCCTCTGACAGTGAGATTTACAGCTTCACTAATCTACTCCAGGCCTTTGTGTTTACCAACTCTACCCTTCCTACAATGCCACCTCCCTCACCTACATTTAGAGATACACCAGCTCACATTCACTGTATCAGCAATACAAAAGAATTTCATATTTACAATTCTTGTCATCTCTTCCTTTTGACTTGTTTGTTCTTCCATGCTAAAATATGCATTTTATAACAGAGGTAGAAGGTTACAGAAGAAAAGGTAAGATGTACAGTTTATGTTGGGAAGATAACAGCTAACCCTAGACTTGAGCCAGTTAAGCTTTTAGTGATCAGGAAAGCATCCTCTTGGAAATAGCGGTTTATGAGAAGAAGCTGTTCAAGTGGAACTTAGATCTCATCAATGGAATATGAGGGTGTTTCCCTACAATGTGCATGGCATGGTAAGTCCTGATGAATGTAATTTGTTCAAACACTTTCCATGGAAATAGCGAAAGAGTAGCAAGAAACATGCAAAGGTATTAATATGCTGAACATTATTAAATGCAAAAATATATGACTCAATTGACAGTTTCAATTTACTCTTCATTCTTTGTGTGCTTTCAATGATTCATTTTAAACATCAGCAGTACAGATTTATATTTTAATCAATAATTTATTTTCCACAGATGAAACATTGCAAGCCTCTTGCTACTCTGTCACTATTTCTTTGAAATGTGTTCAGACAAAGTATATTCCTTACTTCCACCAGTTCTATCCTTCATAGCTAAGACCATCTATGCCATGTGCATTGGAGCTAACCACCCTCATTGCCTTTCTATTCCATTGATGAGATGTAAATTCCACTCATGTAGCGGATGGATGTTTCTACTATCACTACAATCTTAACACGTTGAAGTCTAGTGTTAATTGTTATTTTCTTCACATATCCTCATAACTGTGCCTCTTTCTGTATAAACCTCTGCCTTTGGGCTTTGTATAGGTCAAACATCATAGTAAAAAAAATAACTATTTTCTAAAAAAAAAAATGAGGGCTTTCCTCTTTTCTCTTAAATTGAACACTTGAAGAAGGCTGTAGAATGGAACAGCTGATATGTTATGTCAGTTGTATATTAACCTTGCAGACTCCACTCTGTGTTGCTGCTGTAGTTTCCATAGCAAATATGTTTTTACCAGATGGAGTGGCTCATTCCAAGCCCAATCAGTTTTAAATTCAAAGTTGTCTTTCTCCTGATCTGGTTGTCAAGCATGAGATCCTTATAAATTCTACTAGCTGGAGAGGGAAACAAACAATTCTTACTATTTCAAGGATATTTGCATGAAAGTGAATGCAACAGTTTCAGCTGGAATTTGAACTCAACATGCTAATTTGACTTTTCAAGGTGATAACCACTGTGCACATCAATTGAAATTTTCATAGTAAAATCAAATTTGTTTCTACAAACTGCTGCTTTGTGGAACTGACTCCCAAGTGGAGGCTTCCTCGATCACTACACTCTTAACCTGCTCATGTCTAGAGTTAACTGTTATCTTCTTCAAATATCCTTGTACCTCTTACTCTGTAACTCTCTACCTCGAGTGGCTCTTACCCCTTGTACAGTGGGAATATTATTGCAGAGATTAAAAAAATGTATACTTGAATATTTCCAACATTAATAAACAATAAAGAAAGTGCATTAAATCTCTTAACTCTCATTCAACCTCAGTAAGGAATAATTTTGAATAAAGTCTAAAAGTGATTAATTAGTGAAATCAGTTCAGATTTTGCAACTCCTCTGCTTACTCTAAACTTTAATTAATTAATCATTCTGTTTAACTCATATTTTATTATGCTTCTTTGATACAACATGTGTCTGTATCTGGAGAGGAATATTGAAACCAATTGTTCAATGAAGAATACAAGTGAATGCAGAAGAATTAGTGCTTTTTCTTGAGTGCAATTTAGTTATACACGTGAAGAGATTTTTCATTGGTTCATAATATCACTTAACCGTAAAACTTTGGTGACACTTTCTCTCAAGTGCCTAACTGAAGAAGTGGGGGAGAATACTTTTTTTTTTAGGAAATTTTCCAACTCCTCTCTACCAAAGTTATTAAGACCACCCTGTTCATTAATTTTACACTTTTTCTCACCAGAAATCAAACAGGAAACAGGGATTATTAGGGTTGGTTTAATTTTTAACTTGCATTGTTCTTTTTCATTCTTTCCAGAATTACCAACATTATTAAAAAAACTTTGGCAATGTTTAATCTTGATGCCCTCAAAAATTTGTCAAAAGGATGTTTTTTTCCATTGACACCACTATTATTCTAACTACCTTCACTTCTCAGCAATGTTTCTAAAAAGACATGATTAGAATTTTAATAAAACCTAATAATATGATGAAAATGAATATATGCATTTTCTCTGCTCTTGAGAATTTACAACAAAAGTAATAAACACTATTTATTTATTAGATTGTTTATTGGAACAGTTGGCAAAACATTGGCTAATTGCCAATCAATTCAAACTTTATAAAATGGTAAACAAGTATTTCTTTATAGTTGGTTTGCATATTTTAAAATTCTTTTCATATTTGTTTGTTTACAAATTGGTAAATAATAAATATTGCATTGCATTAGTTCTAATTGTATTAGTTTTTAAAATATTGTAAATATAAAATTACTCTTGTAAATAAACAATCTATGGTTTTCTAGTGACAATGGGGCAAGCAATAACTGAGCAATACTAAATATGGACCAGACAAGGACAGCAAAATGAGAAGAATCTGCTCTCATAGATTAGATAAATGGTTCAGTTCAAAATTTCATGAAATTTACCCAGATTGACATACACCTGATGAAGGCCAGAGGGAACAGTGGCTGAAACATTATAACAACAACAGCAAAGATGAGGACAATAGTCTGCATGTAAATAATGTAAATAACCATATCAATATTGCTATTACATTTATTTGAAAGAATTATAACAAGTAATTAAATGAAAAATTCTTATTCTTCAGAATATTTATAAAATTCATTGCTGGAAATGTTATTAGTAATGGTAATATTAGATGTTTCCCTATAAGGAAACATTTGGCATTCATTGACTGAGCAGCCAGTACTGCTTTTAATTGAAATTTATTAAAATTCTTCTCTTAAAACAATTTCTCTGGAAAACAGGATTCTCAAGTCCAGTAACTGTTATTTCTCTTTCCAGTATTGATGGAGGTTTTCCTTCCTAACCTTTGATTTGAAGTAGTGTTGAATGCCAACATCTTGATTATGTCATTATTTTCTCTTTGAGTTACATATGCTATCCACTTTTGTTGTTTCTGCTGCTGGAAGTCCTTAAGTGATATGATTTCTATTATTTGGTACAGTTTTTTGTGAATCTGTAAAGCTGTTAATGAACAATGGAATTCATTTTAGTTACATATTTTATATTTTGTATTTACTCATTTCCAAATTATTTACTAAGTAAGATTTTAAGAATATAATACAAGTGTTATCAAAATATGCCAGTTGATGTAGCAATTTCAAAATAAAGTTGATTTCTGACAAAACAAATATAACCAAATGGCAAATGTAGAACTGAATGGACATTAGGTAATTGCTTTATTAGCTGTCAATTCTGAATTAATTCAGACAATAACTCATTTAACTGCACCAACAAACAGAAAATGTGGTAAAAATTAATAGTAAAAATTTAAAATTTTAATTTTTTGGATAATTTCAATTCTTTGAAGAGCTGCCAAAATAATTTACTCATGAGATCTCTTAATTATCTCCTTTGTTTTAACATTTTGTGTAGTAGAAATATATTCGTAGGTGCCTAATTCAAAGAGTGGTGGTCTTAATAATCGGGTTGAGGGAGAAGCAGTAGCTGCAGTATAAATTGAAGCCTTGGTGAGTGCAGTCAAGTGTAAAAAGTAGTAGCAAAACTCATCATGAGACAGGTTAGGTTTAAGGTTCAAAGTTCTCCATTTAAAATTGTCCCACTGGACAATAGCCTAGTGGATTGAATTGTTGGTTTGTGATTTTGCTGACATAGTAATTGCAAGTTCACTTCCTGGGCCAAACAGTGTATACTTAGACTCAAGGAAAACTGATCAATACTAAAAAAAAAAACTAGACGAGATATCCCCGGACATGGACAGCCAGCAGAACATGAACAATCTACCCCCAGGTTCACTTCAAAAGAGAGAATGACAGCCCCAATGATTTGGCAGTTTATGCTCTCTCAAGAAAATAAAGTCTTATTCTAATTAATTTGCTTAAAATTTGAACTTTATATGGGAGAAATATAATATATAAACTCTATCTATATCAGATTAATGTTGCATAATTGAATGACAAAATAGAAAAAATAGAAAATAAAAATCTCCTTTTCTGCAAAAGGACATTTTTTAATGATAGATTCTTATATCTGTAGAGGGAAGGAATAAAATACAACAAATGTCAGTTATTATTCTAGATCAAGAGAAATGCTGAAGATGCACATAACTAAATTTTAAATTTTTTTAATTTCTGGTGTTAGATCTGCTGTATTTATACTGACTCAACCATGGAGTATATTGCTGATCAAGCAAAGTTGAATATAAATCATTCTCAAACTCTCAAAACATTCATATCTGCTCATTTTTGTATCTGAACATAAACAAAGCAATATCTAAAAAAGTAATGGATTTTTTATTTATTAATCCTGCAGATTTTATTAGTATGTTGAATCTAATGACAGTTTTTCCTGCCAAGTGGGCAGCAGATTTTGAATATTTTTCTTTAATATGGTTTCCCGAATAACCAGGCTGGTAGACAAAAATAAATAAATATACTGTTTAATAAATAAACCACTCAAATATGGCTGTCAACTAAAAATAAAATTTAAGTAATAAAATGCTTGATCTAATATAACTGTGCTATTAAATATATATATAAATAAATAAACATATTATCCCTCACTCGTAGCATGACTAGGAGTTTCCTGCACAATGCAATCTTCAGGTACGGGTTAGTCAGTCTCTACCCAGCACTTGAAGATTGCATTGTGCATGAAACTCCGAGTCATACTACTTCTGAGTGATATTATGTATATTTATTAATATATATATATATATATATATATATATATAATTATTTATTTGCTTACCAACATAAGCACATGCGTATACAGTCACTAATATCTAGTTATTTCATTTACCTAACCATATATATTGTCTTTGTTAGCTGAGAATTAGTTAGGTCATCGTTAGAGAGTATTGAAGGAACAGACAACTAGAGGAAAGAAGAAGAGGTTTATTAAATACATAGAATGGAAAAATTTGAGTAAATCATATACTACTCAAATCCTCATCTAATGTGGCTACTTTCCATATTTATAAGTAGGAACAGTCCATTGTTACAGTAGTAGGGAAGAGCTGGAAGTATGATGAGTCCTACTCTACAACAATTTTCTTTTTAGTACTGATATTCATTAAAATGTCTTATTTTAAAATAGCAGCCATTCAATGCTCTTCCTTTGAAACTATTGATATCAACTATACAAATTCTGTATTCAATTTGCTTGATAAGAACTTAGATTTCTTTATAATGTAAATGTTATTTTTCCTAAAGTTTTAAGTAATTTTAAGTTATTTTAATCATATAATTATTGTTGTTCTGCATCAACCATACTGGTGTTCTTAACCATTTATTTCATTAAAAATGCTTAAACTTGATAACATAACTTGCTTATAAAAGCAGCTTTTTCTTAGAGGGTCTCATTTAGTGCTATTCCACTTGAATTTTTCTCATTTCTCTATTATACAGATTCTCTTACAGCTTTTAATAACCCACAGGTTTTTTTTAGGTTAACTGTATTGATCTGCTGATGCTTTCGTCAATTGCTTGAATAATTTTTCTCCCTGCTTTTCAAATCTCTATTTTTAATTCTGAAACCAACATTATTTTTATCTTATTTTTTTCAGAGCTATACTTTAATCAGTTCATGTATCTTATCTGAATTTTTTGTTTTTTGTATTGAGGTTCTTTAAATTTATTCCCTATTCTTTCAATTCAGACTGGTATCTGCTGTAGACTCCTTAGATCTGAAAATCATTACAAGGTCTATTTCTTTTTAAATTGGTAGCCTATTGATTATTTGATGATGACCACCTTTAAAAAAGTAGAAAGCTCTGTGAAGAATTTGTTTTAAAGCAATCAAAGATTTGCATGCAATTTCCAGCCTCATCAAATTTGGCAACCAGATATCTTTTCAAAATGAACCATTATGATTTTACTTAATAATATTGGATTCTTTATCTTCTTCTATATTCTACGCCCCTTCAGGTCATTGGCGATTATGACTCTCCACAATTTCTTGTCCTTTGTAGCTCTTAGTCATTGACATTTTGCTATCTCTTCTAATCCCTGTTTTCTATTTGCTTTACATGGTTGACTCATATTGTTTAAACAAACTGTAAAACATATTCTATTTTCCACACAGATTAACTACACTTTTGCTGCATGAGCATTCCAACTTGACTATCTGCTGTATCCTCAATACTCTCCATCTTTGAGACTCATATTTTAATTACAAATCTTTTGAAACCAAATGGCACATACTGGGTAATCAGATATGATTAAGTTCATGCTTAAAGACAATATGTGATGAAATACTGTAGCCATATTTATACTCATTCAGTAATATACTGTTTAAGTCCTTTTCATTTTTAAGTTTGAGAATTTTTAATATGATTAAAAATGGGAAGAAGGATGAGTTCATAAATGGTAAGAATAAAAGAGACTAACAGATTAACGAAACTGCAAATGTTGAAGTTCTTCTTCATCTATGTGCTATGTACCTTCAGGATGCTGTTAATCATGGCTCTCCACAATTTCCAGTCCTTGGTAGCTCTTAGTAATTTTTTTCTTTTTGTAATCTCTCCTAAACCCTGTTCTGCCATTCATTTACTCAAGCTCATTAGATAGGTTATATGTTGTTTTTCTCTGTCCCTCTTGACTTCAATCTGTCTTGTGAGTATCAAATTTTCCAAGCCTTCTTTCCTCATTATGTGCCTTAGAAATTTCAGCTCTTTCATGTTAAGTATAAGTATCTTTTTTGTTTCATTTTCTCTAAAACTTTGTCATTGCTTACATGTTCAGTTCATGGTATACTCAGCATCCTTCTGCAGAACCACATTTATGTTGCCTCAAGTTTTTTCTTCATCTTCGATGAGATTGTTCAGCATTCACTGCCATGTAGGAAATGGAAACAAAAAGAACACATGCTTAATATCAGGAAGAGCGAGTTGAAATTTCTAGGACATATAATGAGGAAAGAAGGGTTGGAAAATTTGATACTCACAGGAACAGATTGAAAGCAAGAGGGACAGACAAAACAATCTATAACATACCTAGCAAGCTTTTGTAAATGGATGGTAGAACAGGGTTTAAGAGAGATGAGAAAATGTCAAAATTTATTAAAAGCTACAAAGGACAGGAAATTGTGGAGAGCTATGATTGTAGCACATAGAAGAAGAATATTCCTCATTATTATAATTGTTATATAATATAATGGGTAAATTCATAAAAATGACACGAGATCTGCAGGTTGTAAAGAAATAGGATTGACAGAAACAATGAATGACAGCAAATAGGAGATTGTAATGGCAAAGAGGGATTATTAACAGATCATGAAACAACATATTCTGGGTTTTACTTAGAACATAAAGTATTTTAAATTTTAGCTAGAAAGTTCATGGCTGTAATATCTTCAGAAGATTGCATGAAGCATTTGATTTGTAAGCTTTTTAAAGTAGCCTTTGATCTGCCATATTTAACAGCCTGGGTGTGTCAATTATGCAGAGTGTTGGGGAAAGTTTTCTTGGGTGACCGTTTGAATAAAAAAAATGAGAGAAAAGATTCTTGCCTGTTCAAATAAAATGATATTTATTTAAACAGAGGATACACAAATTTTAACTGTAAATACTTCTCTTTGGCTGCAAGGAAATGAACATGAATAGTCTTTCAGTGAGGAAGAGAGAAAATGGAGTTTGGGAGACAAGATCAAAAGGGAGTCCACGGTTGTTTTGGTGAGAAAGACAGGACAACGAGGTTGACTTGTGTCTCTTTATGGCTGTCAGTACTACTGCTGAGTTGAATGAATGTTTGGTTTTTATGGTCTTGTGTAGGCTCCAGAGGCTTGTGTTTATTTACTGGCAGGAGCTGATATTATTGGTTATTTATTTTTATTAAATTGAAAATTTGAAGTATGTTTGAAGCCCTCAGAAGGCTGCATGGGGCCCTTGTGAAGTGTGTTTGATTTTGTCATTTGCTCCTTTGATTTGATGTTATTCATTTCCACCCTTGTGAAGTGTGTTTGATTTTATCATTTGCTCCTTTGATTTGATGTTATTCACTTCCACCCTTGCAAAGTGTGTTTGATTTTGTCATTTGCTCCTTTGATTTGAAGTGTGTTACATAGGGTGAAAAAAAATGTGGAAAACTTTAACGTTCATGCTGGCAAAAAATGTCATGTCAAAAGGACAGTTTCTCCCTTGACATTGCTATTATTTTGTACTAACTTTACTCCCTCAGCAATGTTTATTTACAAGATTATGAAAAATATTTGAACTCTAAGTAGAAGTTTATGAAGCTTTATTTGACTAATTCAACTTTAGTGCTGAAAACATTTATTTTATTATAGTGAATGGTTACAAGCAAAAGGAGAGATGGATTATTTTGTTATCACATGAACCAAGTACAATATTTAGTATTTACCATTTGTAAAGATTTATTATTTACCATTTTATAAATAACTATGAAAACAAATTTTCTGTTCATAATTTTATAAAAAATATCAATGAATTGCTGCATGAAAGAAATGCCTATTTTCAAGATTTATAATTACAGTTGCTCATCATTATTTGTTTATTTTAATTTTCATATTTAACAGACATTTTTCTAATTGAGAAATGATAAACACTGCATTATATTAGTTGGTTCATATTTTTATGGTTCACATTTGTAGAATGTTATAAATGCAAAATTATTCTTGTAAATAAACAATCTAATAAATAGTGTTTAATATTTTTGTTGTAAATTCTCAAAGAACAAAGAAAATGCATAAATTCACTTTCTTATATTTGGGTTTTATTAAAATTCTAATCGTCACAATTTCACATCTGGCCAGCATGCAAAATGAATCAGAAAAGATCTAATTGTGATGGAGGCATCTAAATCTATAGCAAAAAGTGAAAACCTTCCTGGTTTGAATCTTGGAAATTATGGTAAACTGATATAGGGGACAATTGTGGAGATCTTTTCAGAGTTTTGTATTTGTTTTTTATTTTTTGCTTTAATTTTTTTAATCCATTGCTAGGTGAGCTGCTAAAAAAGTTGATTCACAGTGCAAGACAATTTTTCTCTCCAGAATCTTACATATCTATAAGTCCATGCTTAGAATTGTGCTGTCACATAATGTCTGGTGCACCTGCTATTTACCTTGATCTCTTTGATAAAATCCAAAGAAGAACTAACAATATTATTGATCCTGATCTGGTGACTTTCACCACTGTAAGGTTGCCTCTTTGAGCCTTTTCTATAAATACTTTCATGGTAAGTACTCAGATGAGATCATCTCTATGGTACCTAGAATTTAAAAATTTAAGTGCAGTACAAGACTGGCATCAAGATCTCATCAATTGACAGTTTAGCTGGCTAGATGTAACTGTAAATTCTATGCTAACAGTTTCTTTTCTCACACTTCTCACTTGTGAAACTCCCTTCCAGCTCCATGCTTTCCAGCCAACTTTAATCTGCAAAAATTTAAATGCAACATCAATCACTATCTACTGTCCTCCTAATTACTCTTTTCTCTTCCTGCTCATTATTAATGTTTCTGTTCCTAACTCTTCCACATCCAGTAACCCCTTGTCTCTTAGTGTCTTTACTCCCTTGCATGGGGTGATACTGATTTAAAAAAATCCCTGTTAATGAAGTATAGAATACTAATATTTAATATTCAGGAACAATGGTGAAATCATGTGAATTTGGCCTGAAGAGATACTCATTGATAGATACAATGTGAAGTATTTGTAAACAGTTACTGTAAAGTTAATAAGGGGATGAGTATTACATGAAAACCAATGTTCAAATATATAACAGTCATAAATTGCTGAACTAAAAAATTAAGAAATTTACCATCTAATATCATTTAATTTCATTTGGCTAAATAACAGCTGAAACCTCTTACCTACAGTGTAATTAGTAGCAACATCTAGTTTAGTGAGTCAGAATAACAACAGATAAAAGAATAGAAAAATAATTTCAAGAGATGAGATGAAATGAAAAGTTGCATATAATTCATATAAAGCCCAGTAGGTGACTTCCTTCTGTAAGGCAACCAAAGCAGAGTTGCTCTCAACACAGAGCTATAAATGGTCTTCGAGTCAGAGAGGCAGACAGATTTATATTAGCACTTAAGCAGCAAGTATTTGTGAGTGCAATAGAGTAATGGAGGCAGAACCCCCTGCTGTGATGCAGAAATAAGAAATCCATTTGTTAACCGGTTCATCGATGACTATCCAGTCACTTTATAGGATATTTCAGGTATTGTAATCAGATGTAAACAGTGTGAGGAAACAGCTTAAGGAAGACACTGGGAAATACTGATGGAAAAAGTAAAAGAAATCCAACAAGAAGATAATTTTAGTTGACAGTTTACACAAAAAGAAAGATTGGGTTAGATTGCTGTTTAAGAAATCAAGGAGGCATGAGAAGTATTTTTGAGAAAAGCAGTTTAAAAACAATGTAAACAAGTAATAGTCAATACATTTTTATGTTGATCAATAAACTACTTGTGTTCTGGTTTTCAGTCATTCCATCTTTACTAAAATAACAAAGTTTTATAGCAATTAAAATTGCCATAAATTTATATAATTTCTTTTTTACTTTCATTTCTTTTTACTTGATAGTATTTAAATGTCATTTTGTTGAATTAGATAAATGCAAAATTATAATCAAACTGATTTCATTTTTATAGCAAAAAATGAATTACAAGTCAAAATCCTTTCCTTCTAGGGAAACAATAGAGGGGCTATAATTTTGAAAGAAAAATATTTTAACATCAGGGGGCAGTGGAAGGAGGCAATAAAAAGAAGAGCAAGGTAGCAGAAAAACAATTCACAAAGCAGCAGATTTTAGCCACCATTTTGAGCCAATGATAGGTCAATTTAAATCTAGGAATCAAGGAGACATTATAAATTGTGTTCTGTGTGAAGCAGTGTTCAAAAACAAGGCAGACAAGCAACAGTCAATGATCACAGACAGAAATCAAATATATTGATTCAGTTTTCAGCATGATTTACCCTCAATGTCAAATAATCTTAAGATCTTTGGATGTTTTTGAAGAAATGCAAAGGAAGTTGTTGACTAATTACTCACAAATAGATGCATTTGATATTGTTCTTAGTTATAAACTGTATATAGTAAAATGCTCACATACAGAGAGAGCATTTCGCATTACTAGCCACTTTATGTTTTTTTATACTTCTTCCCCCAGTTATGGGTAAATAGCAGGACAGATCAGGTTCTATAGTTTTGGATAGCTACTGGTCTACCGCAGAAAGAAATGGCAACCTACTGTGGGAAAAAATCTGCCTCGTCAGTCATGTATCGAAAGATGCATGATCGCCTAAGTGTGTATCATGCATGGCACATAACGGACTGATGTTTTATTGATATATATTTTTAAATGATTTTAATAAATTTTGCTCCAAGCAAGGCAATGATGGCGCTAAGATGCAAGAGGTTACTGGGAGTGAAAAAAAAATGAGAAGACTTTAAAGAGGAAAAAAGGCAATAAAAAAACAGGATTCCGGAAAACAGATATTGGTTGATATTGCATTAAAATTTTTGAAGATTTTAGGTGACAGGGAAGCAAGAAATCAGAAGAGATTTCCATGGGTGAGAAGTGTTAGAAAAGAAACTATTAGAATAGAACTTACGGTTACATATAGCTAATTCAACATAAAATGATGAGACCTAATTGCCAATCTAATAGTAAATTTGGGCAGTCAAGGTACCAAGGGGGAGAGTCCATTAAAACGAATGCCATGAAAATATCTATAGAAAAGACAGAGGAAAACCACATCATGGCAGTGGAAAATGGCTGAAGTCTAAATGCCAGACTCCTCTTTGCATTTTGACAAGAATCTTGAGATATATTGCAGAAGCACCAAACCAGATATAGTAGCAATTTTCAATACATGAACCCTTTATTTTGCTCACTGGGGTAGACTGAGCTGACCAAGCATACAAATGAATACAATATGGGAACCAGTAATAAGGAGTGCTAGAGAAAAGTGATAATAACAACAAAGTTGCAATATGAGCTCTGGTAAAAACACAAAGTGGTAACAGCAAAAATTGCAATATGAGCACTGGTAAAAATGGTTGCTGAAGACATTAGGTTTATAATACCCAGAAATTCATACACAGATGTCCTCAAGGACACATGGCACAGTGGATAAAGGCGTTCCCGTGACAGGACCCAAAGAGTGAGTTCAACACCCGGTTAAGGCAGTGGATAACTGACATCCATTAAACATGGCATATGGAACTAGAACAGTCTACCCCAGTGAGCGAAATAAAGTGTTCAGTTCAACATTCCAACCACCTGAAGACGGCCGGAGCGTAGAACAGCCAAAACGTTGTAATAAATATGGCGACAAAGATGAGGACAACAGTTTGAATAATGTGAATGATTTCTTTTTCTTATATTCTCTCACACTCGGTAACTCATTGTGTCTTAGTGGCTTTATTGCCTTGCTTGAAGTGAAATGATTAAAAGAATGTCAGTGGTTGGAATCTAAAGGTTCATGTGCTGAATGATGGTAACAAATATCTGCGCAGTTAAGAAAGCCATTTTGCACAGGTGTAAACAAACAGCAACTATTTGTATGAAAAGGTGTCAATTTTTAAAGGCTCAAATTTATTCTTGCCAGCAGACAGTATTTTCTACAAATGTTTTCATGACAACTGCTCTGACAAGCTTTCTTCCTATGTGTGCTTAATATATAAATTTATGATGACTGTTTCTTCTTCTCAGTTATTATTAATGTTTTTGTTCCTAATTCTTCCAATTCCTATAACCCCTTACGTCCTAGTGACTTTACTGTCTTACACGGGGTGATACCAATTTAAAACAAAATTCCAAGGGTTAGAAGTCCAATACCTAAAAATACCAGGGCTGTAAATGAAAAGGATAAAAAAATTAACATCACAACTCACACTGCACCACTTAACCCATGAAGAACTATAAATGATCTTGTAGTTTAAAGTAGAGTTCTTTTATTGGGAAAAGAAAGGTTGTGATTGGTTGAAGTGCAAACAATTATCATATTTTGAGGCCTACTAAAGCTGGCCCGATCTTGATTCGGATTTCCTTTTCCAATAGTTCCATAAAGGACACAAATTCTTTTCCAAGGTAAGACTTGGTTTTATCCTTTCTTGCCACTTTATTTTAACTAAGAAATTTTTCTTCATTCAGACAAAAGAATCATCATTTTAAAGATGGAGAAGAATACATGACTAAATTTTCCATAATTAAAATAATAATTTATTCATTTCTGGACTTTGCCAGTTATTGTCAGAATGAGGGTGTGTGGTTATGGGGATTTTTTTCAAACATAGATCTTCTTGCAATGAAGTGAGAGTCTGGCTTTTTCCTCTTGTATGAGGTGCTTATATATAACTCTCTGTTATTTGGTTGTCCAGTTTTTGCACATCCTAAGTTCCGCTGGGTCAACCACATTGCAGGCAGACACTGATATCCTTGAAGATCCGATTCTACACCTGGTGGCTATGAGGTTACCTTCTGGGACAACCCTTTTCAATTGTTACACTTATTCTTGTTGCAGTTCTTTGTACAATATTTCTATAAATCCATAACCTATTGATCAAATGCAATGGTTTTAAAAAAAGAAATTCATTTTTTTAAGGAAGGGTGGGATGTATTTTTAATATCTAACAAAGCATAGCAGTGTATATAACATGTATTTGAGAATGTTATGTTCTTTCATAAAAAGAATAAAACTATTTGTACTAACATATAAAATAATAATATTCAATTTCTATTTTGCTATTTAAATTCAAATGAGTGAATGTAGAAGAAATATTCTTCAGGAATTTCTTCATTGGATCTGCTTTGACAAAATATTCTTTCCAGTTGGTATTTGCTAAATTTTATCAGAATTCCAGTTAAAATAGTAATAATTTGCCCTTTTGCTTGGCTTGTAAATTGTCAAATTTACCAGGACTTAAATGAAGTGAAGTGTTTAATTTTATTTCTCACTTTAGCAAAAGCATTAAGAAGTGAAAGTAGACATCAAAGAACTAACTAATAATGATTAAAAATGACATCAAAGAAGGAAAGTTTTCTTTAAGAAAAAAAGGGATCCTTCAAAATATATACATATTTACATTTGTTTGTGTACTAAATATCAATGAGGAGAGTCAGATTAAAACAAATCATAAGTCTGAGGTAATAATTCCAAGGGTCAAAAATCAGTCTCACAAGTCAGAAAATGTCAGAGAAAAAAAAGGGGATAAAAAATTCAGATTGCTTTGGTTGAAATGGTAAAAAAATTTCAAAGAATTTTCAAAACCAATATTGTTTCTTATTTCAATCTTCACTATAAATTTTGATGAGACTATTTGTAATTGTGTATAATTTCAGAGAAGCTGTATTATGCTATGAGTAAAATTGTGACTATGACATTAGCAAGATGAGTTACAGGCATATGAAAGAATCATTTGTATTGTAAGTAAAGTGTATGAGCTACATACTCATGTGGAGTGTGTTAGTATACTTTGCATTTATATTTATGAGATTCCTTAGAATACAAGTACATTCTAGTATCTGAAGTGGAATAATGACATACAGGTAGTTCATTTTTGTTTCTGTTTGGAAATAAACCATGTCACAGAAAGGTCACCTTTGAAATTATGAGATTCCTTAGAATACAAGTACATTCTAGTATCTGAAGTGGAATAATGACATACAGGCAGTTCATTTTTGTTTCTGTTTGGAAATGAACCATATCACAGAGAGGTCACCTTTGAAAATCCAGTCTCTAAGGAAATTTATTGTTCAATATAATCTAGTGTTAAGTATGGACCTTGGTACTTGCAAGAAGTTCCAATCATTGTTGATTCTTGTGAGGTACTGTAACACTTCAAATTCTTATCATAAACTTGCTTGAATTGTATCTCCAATATTTATTAAACTCTTTTCCTTTCTTTGTATAAAATACACTCTTTCTAACTCTTGTTTCTGTCTAAGTAGGCAAAATCAACTTATGATTTCTCTTCAATATTGACAGTTTTTAAGCATCTGTCTGCACAACTAATCCAAGTATAATCTGTAATATGATTGTTATAAAGAAACCATGTTGGAAATATCCTTATATTTAGAAGAACTAGATTCACAAAGATTTTAAAAACTGTTTATTTTCTTTATGTTAGTTGTTTTTCAGAGAATATAAAACTTAAACAAAAGCTATTGTTTATCTTATCTGGACATCATAAAATGTTACTAGTTAGTTTTAAAGACAGGCACTTATTGATATAATTTATAGCTTATTAGATA
The DNA here is from genome assembly GCA_964036315.1 of Acanthosepion esculentum. NCBI lineage: Eukaryota > Metazoa > Mollusca > Cephalopoda > Sepiida > Sepiidae > Acanthosepion > Acanthosepion esculentum. The sequence goes on along the minus strand of OZ038502.1, from coordinate 43,775,872 downwards.
TTTTCTCCATTTTTCTATTCGATACTTCACTTAGTAGTCTTTTGAACAGGAGGAGAGGTTTATCTCTTGTGTTCCTGTTCAGGATTGGGTTTCTAGTTCCTTCTAAAGTCTACTTCAACTCTATACTTCTAATGTTTCCACCTAAAGTCTGAAATTGAAAAAAATTTTTTCCTCAATAGGAATAAATAATCTTTACCTACTATTTCACTTCTAGTCACCTCTTGCATCTTAGTGGCATTATTGCCTTGCTTGGAGTGAATTTATTAAAAAAAAATGAAATTAATAATAGTTTTTATGTGGACTGTTATCTTAATCTCTAATTCTTCTTGTGGAAGATATTATTTCAATTAATGAAAAGTTGTTGAATGATTATTTTCATGAAATAAATATTATTTTTGTTTGTAAGGTGATCTTTACAATTTGGTAGTATATAAAACTGAACAAGCTATCACCCTGAAGCTGTTGAGATCTTAATTTAAAACTAAATGTGAAAACTCAGGTAGCTTCAGGCAAATCTTGTTGCTTACACTAATTGGGCTTGGTGAAGGAATTTATCATAATTTTTTTTAGTTTTTTTAATTTTTTGTTTTTCTAATTTTATGTTTTTTTTAATTTATTAATTTGTTTTTGTTCCTCTTACTCGTTTTTTTCCAAATATTTTGTTTCATATATTCAATGTATTTTTTAGTCCATTTTTATTTTTCACTTCTTTGTTTCTGCATAGACCTTGAAAAACAGTTTATTCAAATTGAATCCGGTTGTCTGCTTTTGAAAATTTTATACTAATGTTTTCTACTGTTAGGCATTTCCTAAGTTTAACCAATTATTATTCACAACCTCAGAGCTGAGGGTTAGTTGAATAGGTTGATAAGATATTCAACTTATTACCTTTTTTTATTATAAACAAAGTGAAAAGTATGTACAGAGATGAGTTCACTCATTATTTCTTCCTCAGATAAGTCAGTCAAGATAACAAACCAAAGCCATTAACAGAGTTTGTATCATCCTCAGCTGTTTATTCACACAGAGCGTGACTAAGAAACATCATTTGAAAAACCAAGAAACACCATTTGAAAAATGAAAAGCTACCAACAAAAATATTTTAATGATAACAGATTCAAGACAAATATTTAAATGATTAATAAACACCAGTGGCAATGTTTTGGAATCCAATCCAAGATTAATTTTCCACTCCAATTTACATTATTATTTATACTTTTGTTATATAAAAGTTTTGCCCCCCACTAGGCACATCAAACCTAATCAAAGGTTTGATGCCAAACCTAAGGCATCCCCTCATGTACCATTCCATACAACAATTCTCCACTACATAAAGGCAGACTGGGATAGCTTTCAATCCTATATGGCGGAAGCTTATCTCTCAACCTTCTTCAAGCATGCTGCCTTCAAAATTGCTACCCTTTTCTTGGAATGGATAAGGATACATTCTGAGAATGGAATTCTGGAACGGAGAACTCTCCAGCCTTAATAGTTCAAAAGCATCTCAGAGTCCTTGTGGGTGACAAATTATTTTCCACTCTCCCACCTCTCACTCACAGGTGGGATGTGTCAAGCCTCTCACTGCTCTCTTGCTACTTCCAGGGAAAGTGTTCAGACAAACTATATTATTTGGTTCTGCCAGTTCTAGCCTTCATGTCAAGGACCCACTATGCCACTTGCATAGAAGCAAACCACCCACATTCCCACCATATTCCATCAGTGAGAAGTAAGTTCCACTTAAACAGCTTCTTCTTACAAACTGCTACTCTGTGGAACTGAATCCCAAATATCTTATTACTTAAATCAACTACACCTTTTTAAAAATATTCATATTTATCCTACTTCCACCAGCTTATTTTGGTGCCCCGGGGGGTGCTAAAGAGGTCTCATCCCAACCAACTTCCTAAAATCTAACAAAACATCTGAATTTATTTTGAAATCCCTTCTCGATCAGACTCAGAATTTTTCAGCACCTTTTCGTACTGTGGGGTTACCTGAAACCACTACTAGGGGACACTCTCCGGCACTATAAATACTCTGCAATACTTATTCACAGTCTCTTCTTATTTTTTCTGCTTACATGTCAACATGTAAGTCTCTCACAGAAAAATGCATTTCCCATTGGAAAACGCATGAACAAACTACACACACACAACACACGTACGTACGCACATTCACTCGCTTCACATATTTTGAACCAAAAAGGTTTTCACATTCTTTTGTTACACACATCATTGTCTTTGTCACTTGTATAACTTTCTTGTTAATACATTATCATTTGTTTGTACTTGTACTGGTTCTTGTTTCTTTGCATTTATTCACGTGGACTCACATACTGAGTTTGCCACTTTTGTTGTAGATATTCCAGGATACACATGTTTTTCCCAACTGAAAAACACAATGTATGTAACTCCCACAACAGTACTATCACCTACCCGTTTTCTGACATAGGTTTAGATGATAGAATTATTATACTATTTAGAAAAAAATAAAATGGTTATCTTTGCTTTTGAAATCCTGTCTATAAGATTTTTATGTGGAGTATTTTCATCTCTGCATATAAGTATTTTCATCTCTGTATATGAGTATTTTCATCTCTGTATATAAGTATTTTCATCTCTGCATATAAGTATTTTCATCTCTGCATATAAGTATTTTCATCTCTGTATATGAGTAATTTTTAAAATTCTTATCTTTCTATTTCTTTTGTTATTGTTAACTTTCATCCCATTCTGTCCTTGTATCTTCCACCCTCTTTCTTTGATTGTCCATCTTCCATTTCTTCTGATGTCTGCCCATTCACTCCCTTCTCTTCTGCTATCCACCCACTGTTTACTCTCTTTTTTCCAAATGTCCATCCAGCTTCCTACTTTGCTATCCAAACTATTCTTTTCTTCTCCTATTCTCTGTGGGCCACCTTTCTTTAATCCTATTCCCTCCGACTTTCTTGTTTTCTGTTCATTTTCAAAACTAAAAGGCAAAAGCATTATTAGCATTATTTTCACAAAACTATTCACAAGAATTAAGTCACTAAGTATAAGAAAAAGAAAACTGAAATCTAGTTCATAAGAACCAACTCTAAAGAGCAAATCACTTGCAGTGTTACACCTGTAATATCTTAGTTGGTCCCCAAATATAAAACTAGTTATGATAGTAGGACACCAGATCCACTTACATGTGTGATCAGATTGAAGATAGGAATTAGTTAAAGATCAATAAGATTCTTAAAATGTGACAATGCAAACTAGAAAGAGAAAAGATAGAATTGCTACTCGTACAGATAAAATTCAAATTATAGCAATCTCAAATAACAGTGAAAGAAATCTGGATCAAGATTAACACCAACAGCTGGAACCCAAGTCGTGTCTTGGATTGGTTAACAAGCAATGATTAATAGGAGACAAGCATGTAGAAATAGTCTTCAAGTGACTAATGGAAATTCTCTCAGATGTCTTGATATCTGATGGAATTATTAGTCGTATGAAAAGAAACTACACAAAGAATTAATGAAGAATGAAAAGATATCCTTTATATGGCTGCTCACTGAGGCAAAAATGGTAAATGACATTGTTAACAATTAAAGACTGAAATTTTTCACTTAAGTATTGAAAACTATTTTTTAACATTATAATGATTGCTTCTACTAAGTTACTTTGAACTCTTGAAACACAGATACTTGTAAGATCAGCAAAGTTAAACAACATCAAGCCTGGTAAGTACATAGATGGGTGATCACATGCAAATATCAGATGCTTTAAGATTGGATGTGCAGATGATGTTCCAATTCCAGTTGGGTTCATTATATTCATTTATTGCAAATACTCCTGAGAAAGATATGAAGCCGCTTCTTTTCCCCCCAGATTAAGAGATTAGTATAATTGCAAATGTTGAAGTTCTTCTTGTATGTGCCATATTCCTTCAGGATGTTAGCAATCATGGCTCTCCCCAATTTCCTGTCTTTTGTAGCTGTTAATAAATTTTCATCATTTTGTTATCTCTCCTAAACTCTCTGCCATTCATTTACTCAAGCTCATTAAGTAGGCTACATGTTGTTTTCCTCTGTCTCCCTTGCCTTCAGTCTGTCTTGTGAGTATCAAATTTTCAAAGACCTCTTTCTTCATTATGTTGCCTAGAAATTTCAACTGTCTCTTCCTGATGTTAAGTATAAGCAAAGCCAAAATGTACTACTCCTGAATGCCTCAAGCTGTGTGGTGGAAAGCCGGATTGGGGGCCCCAATCAGTGCTTTGTGACCCTTGCTATCTTATCAACATTTACATTTTTTCTACCTACATTTATATACATTACAAATTAGACTAAGCACAACTGAATATTAAAGGATGAAAAATATTTGCAGATTTTGATGTTATTCTGGAGTCTGTTTTTCTCATCCAAATCCATGAATTTCTTTTGCTTATGCTAAGTCTCGAAAAGACACTATATATAAAATTCACTATTTTTTTATCCATAATGTTGAATGTATTAAAATTCTCCAACGTTTTAACAAAAATATCACATGTTGATATTAAAAATTGCTGCATAACATTGTTAATTTAAGATGAAAGTATCTATTATGACATGTCTCTACTTTGTATTTAGATATATTATATTTATTTTCAATTTTTCTAGTTGAATTGTTCACCTATATTGCATATGATTCATTATTGTACATAATTAGGTTACAATAAAATTTGTATTTTATATGAATACTACCTTATGAAAATTGAAAGGTAGTAGACATTTTATCCATGCATGAACTAAACCTTAAAACCAGAGTTGAAAAACTATAAAAGAGGCTAGTGAGAGAAATGCACACCTTTTTATAGGCTTAAAGAGCATCCACAGCAATGTTTTTTTTAGCAAAATCAAGTGGGATAGCCCACAGATCTAAGCTATTAACCTATTAATTTTCTACATCTCTTGACAAAATAGTAGAGGCTCTAATCAATTCCAAATTAAATAAACATCTCACCTCACAGGATCTTCTTTCAGACAAACAATATGGCTTTTGTTTCTGTAGGCCAACTATCAATCTGTTAATGGTCATGGCTGGAATAGTCTGTCAAGCTTTAGATAAAAATGTTCCTTAGTTACATCAAAAGTAAATTGTCAAATACAAGGCTTGGTGTATTGGTCTTCTTCACAAGTTGAAGGGTTATGGTGTTTTAGCCAATTTTTTATTTAATTCAGTTTTTATTATCAAATCATAAAATGAAATGAATGTTATCTTCAGTGGCTACTCTTCAAGACCTTTTTACATTAATGCAGGTGTCCTCTAGGGCTCCATCCTTCAACCCACTTTGTTCCAAATATTCATCAATGACCTTCTTAATATCATCAATTCTTGACTCAGTGCACCTATGCTGATACAAGTATATACTCCTGTCTTAATGGTAAGGCTCAGTAAAGCCAAACTGGCAGCTGATCTAAAAAAATGATCTTTATGGTGTTGTTAAATGGAGCAAGAAATGATTAATTAATTTTAACATCTCTAGAGTGAAACTGCTCTCCTTTAAACATATAAAGAACTTTTTCTTCCTTCTCTCAGCATGGCTGATGCTAACCCCCAGGAGAGTAACGAATTATGCCTTCTCAGTCTAACATTCCCCACTGACATGAAGTTGGTTGATTATATGATATTATATAATCAATTGCTAGTTATGCTGCTAAGAAAGTTGGTTCACTTTGCAGTGCCAAAACAATTTTTTCTCTTTAGAAGCTATTTGCACTGTTATAAGACTACCATTTGTCCACGCATCAAGTATATGTGATTTGGTGTTTCTGCTAGTTATCTAGGTTAATTGATGTTTTTTTTATGGCTTATCAACCTTTTGTTGGTTATTTAAAGCCAAAACATATTTTGTTTATAAGAATATTTTTTTTGTTCCAGATACAAGTCCTATTATTTAATCTATCATTGGGAGATAGGGGATATAGACTATGTATCTATAGATTCTTAACAGAATCCAAAGAATCTGCAATATCTTTGGTCAGGACCTGCCATCTCAGCTTCAGTTACTTTCCCACTGCCATAATGTAGCTTCTCTTTGTCTTTTCTATAAATAATTTTATGGTCATTGTTCTGATTAACTTTCCTGTTTGGTACTTCAACTTCATGAATTTAAGCACAGTACTAGATTGGCAGCTAGGTATCATGATTTTACTGTTGAAATTGATAAGTGTAATTTCTATTGTAAATGGTTTCTTCACTCATAATTCTCACTTGTGAAACTTTCTTCTGGATTCTTACTTTCCTTTCAACCACAATCGTCAAAAATTTAAATGCAGTGTCAATCATCATCACCTTCTTCTTGAAGCCTGGTCTTTTAATATCTTAATATTTTCTCAGTTTCTTTCATCTTCTGTAACCACTTGTATCTTAGTGGCTTTATTGCCTTGCCTGGGAGGAAATAAAAAATATAACTAGTATAGTACCTGTCAAAAATGGTACAATTATTTACATATGGATCATTACTTCTGCATAGTTTTATACCTTTCCATTTCTGCAACCCATAGATCTGTTGTGCTTCTTACATTTTCTACTCAAACTGAATGTCGACCACTCGATGACCTAAAGCAGACTGCATAAATGATGTTCAGTCCATTGTAATTTTGCCTTTTTGTTATTTTTCCTAAACCTTATTCCGCCATCCATTTATTCAAACTCTCTAGGTAGGTTATGCATTGTTCTCTGTCCCTCTTGCCTTCAATCTGTCCTGTGAGTCTAAGTTCCCCAAGCCCTCTTTCCTCATTACGTACCCAAAAAATGTCAACTAACTTTTCCTGATGTTAAATGGTTTTCATTTTCTCTAAAATTTTATGTTTTCTCGCATGTTTAGTCCATGGTATTCTCAGCATCCTTCTGTAAAACCACATTTCTGTTGCTTCAAGTTTATTCTTTATCTGTGATGAGACTGTTCAACATTCACTGCCATATAGGATATTACATATCAGTTCAGTACTCTTTTCTATGTTTCTAATGAAATTTTTCTATGCCTTAATAATTAGCTTAGTTTTTGGAAGGCTTCTTTCACTATGCCAATGCACCTTTGGATTTTTGTGTTGCACTTTCTATCCTTTGTTAAAAAATTTTCCAGACATTTAAATTGTTATTCTTGCTTGATTTTGGTATCTCCAATTTGCAATTTGTATTTTGGGCTGTTATTTTTGCTAACAACCATGCATTCTAAAAAAATAGAATTATAGATAATTGTCAGTATGTGAAGATTTTATTCTGTTCTTCTCTTGGAGAGATTTCTGTAGAAGAATGTTTGGTTTCACAGCAACTACATTTAAACCTATTTGAAATCTTCAAACTTAGGAGTTATGTATTATTAAATTTTACCAACTTGTGCCGTTTTGCAAATGGATCATAAGAAATAGATTTTTTCTTTTGATTTACGAAAGACAAAGATGAATAAATTAGTCAGAAGAAAGAAGTTCTTCCCTCATAAAAGTAATTCTCAGATACATTTCTATGCATTGATCTCTTAAAATAAGAATGTAATCCATTTGAAAGGAAATATCATTTAGATAATGAAAAGAATATAAGTTATAAAACAAAGAAAATCCTTACAAAACAGTTTAGATTTCCATGTGTATTTTCACTGATTTTCACATTTTTATTGATGTTTTATCCTGTTTTCTTATATAAATTATATTTTGTTTATATCCTGCACATGTTTCTTCTGTTATTTATGACAATATGCTCATTTTTTAGTCTTTTTCCTCCAGATAATTTGAGTCAAAACAGACTTTTGTTAAGGTCATACAATGATTCCTGTTTGCTAAACTTTATACTTTACATTTTTAATTTTCACTTTGCTTATTTATTTATTTAATTATTTGGAAACATGATGTATATTTATTGTTAATCTGAGTTTATAAAATAATGGTTATACAGGCATAATACAACCCACCTGTTTACCTATATTATATAGGTAAAACACTGTTTCAGTGCTAAATGTATTATTAAACTGGGTCAGATTCAAAATCTTTGACAAAAACATATTCCTGAGATGTTCATATACAGAAACCAATAAGATGGCAACAGTACATTTCTCTTTATTTGTTCTTATTCCTCTGCCAATAGCAAAAGAAAATACTATATTTCATTAGTAACATTTTGCAAAGAAGCAGTCCTGAGTCACTTTGCTTACTTAATATCTCCTTTGTATTCTAGTACAATCCTAATTTCATTTGTTCAAGGTTCAGAAAGACAATTTTATCATCAGAAGAAATTAATGTCTTAATATTGCATTGTGCATAATCACGTAGTTACACTTTCTATCATATATAGGCTCAGTAATCCAATACCTACAAAAAAAAAGTTGTTGGAAGCATCTAAAGAATAAAAAAAGATTACTGTTTACTGTTTGTATATTTGTTTACAAGATGAAGTGGAATTTTTTCTGGTTCATTGACAGTTATATGGGTCAGGAGGTAATATTTTCTTTTTGTGCCAAAAGTTTTAACAAAAATGTCTATATTCTTTTTGAAAATTGTTGCAATTGCAATTTATAAACTTTAAAATGATTCTGTATAAAAAAAAAAACACGGAAACAGGTGCATTGCTTTAGGATTCTGTTAAGATGTATTTGAAATTACAGTTTCTTTCTTGTTTGAATTTTATTTGAGTGTTATAGTCTTTGTCTGTGGAATTCTTCAGGCGAATTTCTTTGTCTTTGCTATTAAATGTTTTGGCTGTGTACCCACTGACTTTCTTTGAGCATCTGTTGTCTTTCATAATGTTGCTAAGTCCTATCTTAAGGATGCAAAAACTAGATGTGATGTGTATGAGGGGGAGATGCACATACATTTCCAAGACAGGATTTGACAACATTCTGAAATATAATATAATGAAATCAATGTCGATTTATGATAATGCAAGACTCAAATCTCTCTAACGTACCATTACATTTTATTTAACTCTGAACTTTGCTAGTATGTGTCTATATACAGATTCAGTCCCCTCATCAGAAATATGGACTTTGCACTCTTATCTGCATTATCAGAGTGAGACTGCTCTTCTCCTCTCTGGGGTGGGTGCTTATATATTTCTCATAATGTTTTTTTTCCTATGTATGCATTTCAAGTATAGCTAAGCTGATCATGTGAGTCTGCAAGTCAACCCTGGATTTGGTTTCCATGATGGTCTGATGTGACATTGAGTGCAAAGTTTATTATGGCATCATCAGAGAATATCACTAGAAGGTGAGAAAACTGAAGGAAGCAGTATATATTAGATTAATGAATAAATGTATAAGTAAGATTAGTATAGATTACTTCTTCTTCTTTAAGATGTTAGTGACCATAGATCTCCACAATTTCCTGTCCTTTGTAGCTCATAATAAATTGAGTCTTTTTGTTATCTTTCTTAAACATTGTTCCACCATCCATTTACTCAAGCTCGATAGGTAGGTTATGCATTCTTTTCTTCTGTCCCTCTTGCCTTCAATCTGTACGTATTGCAAATGCATGGATGGCAAAAGAATACATAGTAGAAATATTGTGAAAATTACACAAAAAAATCAAGGATATTAGTCCAAGAAACTCTTATACAATGCTTATACTTTCTTTGTATATACTACAGTGTATGTGTATATATGTATGCATATATTTGGATGTCTATATTTTTTATATACTATGTCTATCTGATAGTATTTTACTATGTATATTTATATGTATTGGTATCTATGCTGATATGTGTATATTTATCTTCTTTTCTATATGAATATTAATAATATATTTTTTTCTGTATTTATACATGAATGTATTGAATGTTCAAAATAGCTAAGTGATTAAGATAGCAACAAATGAAAATGTAAAATGATTTTCTGGTTGCAGACTGTTGGTGCCATTTTGTTCATACCATTGAAAAAGGCATGAATATGATTTTCCATACATCTTGTTCTACTTAAAGTACCTTGTTTTTCCTGCTTGCCTCCATGAACATAAAAACTGGGTGGGGGGGATACTGCATAAGTCTTTGTGACTCTAATTCAGTGTCAAAAGAATATGGATGTTAAATTCCTAAACCACTTACTACTTACCATATATTTCATTTTTCTTTATTTGTTGGTACTTATTTCTATGTGCCATGTCCCTTCAGGATATAGGCGATCATAGCTCTCCACAATATCCTTGTCCTTTGTAAATTTTCTCTTTTTGCTATCTCTCCTAATCCCTGTTCTGCCAAGCATTTACACAAGCTCATTATGTAAGTTATTTACTATTTTCCTCTATCCCTCTTGCTTTCAATCCAGCCTGTGAGTATCAAACTTTCCAAACCTTCTTTTCTCATTATGTGTCCTAGAAATTTCAATTATCTCTTTCTGATATTAAGTATAAGTGTCCTTTTTGTTTCCCTTTTCTCTAAATCTTTGTCACCTTATAGTCACATCAGGCTAAAACACCAGTTCCCATATGATGACGAATGTTAAGCAACATCAAGCCTGGTCAGTGACTAGATGAGTGACTGCTTGGGAATAACATGTGCTGTAAGCTTGGATGTGTGGGTGATATAGTTGATAATGGCTTGGAATTATTAATCAGAGAGCCAAGTTTTGATTCCAGTTGGATTTGGTATATTCACTTACTTGCAAATACCCTTGGGAAAAGAATGAATACACCTCTTCTTCTCTCAGCTATGGGTTAATTAGTAAGACTAGTATCACTAAACTCTTATTACCTCAAAAAAATTCTTGCAATCTAAAAAAATATTTTCTGGCATAACCATTAAAATGTTGATAAGCTGTAGAAAATGAATGAATCAATCAATCATATAACTTTGTCTTTGCTTACGTATTCACTTCATGGTATTCTCAGCATCCTTCTGTAGAACCACATTTTCTATTGCTTCAAGTCTTTTTACAAATCTTTTAAGAGATTGTCTAGCCATATAGGATGAGTAACAATTCAGTACTCTTATCTTTGTTTCTAAGGAAATTTTCCTATGTCATAATACTTTACTTAGTTTTTGGAAGGCACTTTTTGCTATACCAATGCACCTTCAGGTTTTAATGTCACACTTTCTGTCTACTGTTAAAACATTTCCCAGAAATAATTAATTTTAATATCTCCAATTTGAAATTTGCATATTGGGTTGTTCCTTTTGCTGACAAATTCTATTTGCTTGCAATTTGATGTTTAGTCCTTTCTTCTCACTTTCTTTCACTACCTTCTGTAGGAGTTCTTGTAGTTTCCTTTCTATAGCTTCTATCTACACTGTGTCATATGCATATCTTATGTTAAGATTGTAGCTGCCAATAATGAATCCTGGTTGGACTTCTAATTCTATCAGAATAATGAATAGGCCTTGTCTTATGCCCCTTTCTGTTTTTGTATATTTATGGATTCTTTTTCTTTCTTTATGCAGGTGGTTTGGTCCTAGTATAAGTTCTGGGTTATTTTAATATTTTTCCCAAATATGTCAAGGTTACTTCACAGTTCCAACAGTTCTTTGTGATGTAGTTTAGAAAATGTTTTTGTATAATGTATAGGTATACATCCTTTTTGCATTTGTATTTCTCTTTCTGTTATCATTCTGAACATAAATATTGCATTCCTTTTTCCAGTGACTTTAACAAAACAACACTATTTTCGTCCTATTTCTGGTTTAATTCTGCTATGTTCTCCATTCATCAAAATTCGGATTTTTTGATAATTTTTGTTATATAGATCATTACTTTACAGTTATTTTCCTAATTGTGGTATATTCAAAAGTAGAGTATAATGCAATAGGGTTTTTATATAATGGCAATTTCTTTTCATATTCTTCGATAATGCTTTGGAGATCATGATTGTGATCGCATAAAAGTTCTAAAGGTGGAAAACTTTTTATTGACACTCTTAATATCACCAGAAACTCAAGACTTATGTTTTGTTAAATGATAGTCAATCATCACCGATAGATAAAAAATTCAGACCCAGTTATAATTTTTATTTTATGTGTTGAGTTATGTGTGCAGGGATTCAAAAGTTAATTATCTCCCTTTGGTGGAGAGAAGTCACATGGGCCACGTGATGGCCACTTTGTGACATCACTCGATACAGTGACGAATGCAGCAGTTAAATTCAGTTCATTTTTACAACAGCCTTACAGAAAGGGTGCTTTCTTTAGCACGGGCCCTCCAAGGCCCAAGCAGAGGATAAATCTGCCTCCCCAGCAGCTTACAAGTCCATGGTAGCATTTCCCTTTGGGAATATAACTTTCTCAGAGATAGTAAGAAAATCCAGGTTTTATGAGAAAATCCAAGACTTGCTGTTTCCTGTTTCTGGAATATGTCCTTGCCTGGAAGATAGTTGAATCCAGCCTATTTGAATCTGGAATCCTAAACATGGCTTCTCCAGACACAGGTGTATCTCCATATCATATGTAAAACATTTCCTTTGTGTTTGTCCTTACACTTTGTTTTGTGTATGGATATGTGATATATTTTTTCTCTGTGTGGGACATGTTTATATATATATATAGGTTTGTTTTTTCTTTAAATTAAATTATATAGTGGTTTGTTTTTTCTTTAAATTAAATTATATATATATATATATATATATATATATATATATATATATATATATATAATTTAATTTAAAGAAAAAATTAAATTATATATATATATATATATATATATATATAATTTAATTTAAAGAAAAAACAAACCACTTTAAGGTTCCATTGTTATAATTTATTTCTCCAGAGATTTTATTTTTCTCTGGATCTTCAGACTTCACTCTCAAGGGTGAAAAATGAATTTAAAATTTACACATTTGAAGGGCAGTATTAAGCTTATATAAGGTGACATAGAGGGTGTTGAGGGATAATGTGAGAGAAATGGTCAAAATTAGAGAGGGAAGGGAGAGTTTTAAAATTTATTTTTATTTTTATTACAATACTTAATATTGAGGAGGAGGGGGGTAAGGATCAAACATTGACCTATTTAATCAGTCAACTCAATGGAAATGATATGAGAAAAAAAGGAAAAAAAGAAAAAAGGGGGAAGTAAAGAGATAAGAAAGAAGAGATGTATGTAGGGTTTTGAAGGAAGGAGAGGGGTGGTATAGCTTGATGTTTAGGCAATTTAGAAAAACACAGATTTTAATGTTTGATAGTAATTTAAATGTTTAACTTATCCACAAATAAATTACGGATTTAATATAAACTGACTATTATATTAATAAACAAATATAAAAATAAAAAAAGTTACTAATAGTAATATTTTAATATTCTGAATGACGGTTAAGGTAAAATCTTTTTTAGTTAGAGTCTAATTCATCAATTTAATCCAAAGCTATTTTTAGATGAGTAATATTTCTTAATTAAAGTTTAAGTTTCAAATCAAGATGAAGTAATATTTGAAGATAATAATAATAGAATTTACACCACATACATATTTACATAAATCCACATACACATATATTCGTATACATGTACAATTACATATATAACCACGTGCACATTTATCGATACACATCCGTATACACACACATACATACACAAATATTCACATATACATATTTCCACATGCATCCATCTTTATACATATTTAAATTTTCTCTTAAATTTTACAGTTAACAGTTAGATAGTGAATTAAGGGTTTTAATTTTTTTTAAAAATATATTTTTAATTTTAATATTCTTAATATCGTGAATAATGGTTAAGGAGTAATATTTTTTAATTTAAATATAAGTGATCAATTTAAATTGAAATTATCTCCAAATGAGTAACATTTCTAATTTTTCAAGTCAAATTAGAAATTATCTCAAGATAAAGTAAGATTAGAAGATAATACAAGAATTAGAAGGTAATAAAGAAATTTTTGTCTTTACATTAAATCTCTATTTATACAAACATACACGCATATATATATATATGCATATAACTATATTTTATACATATATTCATATACACCACATATATAATTCCGTAAATATATATATATATATATATACACATTTACATATACAAATATATATGCAATCCCATCCACATGAATCAATATATATACATATACCTACCTAACTTTACAAATACACACACACATATATACATATTTACACACGTATCCACATATACATGTACACATATACAGATGTATATACATATACACAAATATCCACATATCCATATACAAGCTCATATACACATTTTTATATATACAAATATGTACCCGCACACATGTGTGCATACAAGCATCTTCACATCTAAATACAGACCAATATTTATCATCGTATATAAATATCTACACATATATATACCAACATAAGTATACATCTGCAAATATCATATGAAAATCTATAAATGCCCATATACAACTGCATATATATTATAGTGATAGTGATTTTTTTATGTGCATTTTATTTTTTTTCATATTGAGATGATTTTTGTGTCTGCATTTAAAAATCATCTCATTGTGTTATTTAAATATATATATATATATATATATATATATATATATATATATATATATATATATATATTAAAAAGAAGAGAGAAACAGCAAAAATTATCCAGTTATAATGTGGATTTTAAAAAAAATATATTATGCTTTATTTTCCATAATTTTGCAACATGTGTTTCTGGTCTCATGACCTTCATCAGGCAAAGAGTGGATATTTCCACATATTATTAAAAGGAATTAATTTCTCTTATGTTTTTTTATGTTAAACATTCTCGATATTAGACATTCTCTTTTTTGTGTATTAGTGAACAAATGTCTTCCTTGAACTGGCAGTGAAAAAGTTCTTCTGCATAAAGGGTAATAAAACAATTAAAATTGGTCTGAGAAATCTTAATTGTTTTATTACCCTTTTAGCAGAAGAAGTTTTTCACTGCCAGTTCAAGGAAGACATTTGGGTCACTAATACACAAAAAAGAGAATGTCTAATATCGAGAATGTTTAACATCAAAAAATTCTATAAGGCTCCAAAAAGTCATAGTTTACTTATATACAATTTTAGAAATTTTGTGTTGTAGATGGGATTTTTTTAAATAAACTGAATTAATACCTTCTTTATTTTTAACAAAAGTTCATGAAATTATGATACAGGAAATCAATTATTTTATAAAACGTCACAATGTTAGTGGACATAGAATTCAAAACTGCATAGTGACTGACAGTTTCATGCTTTAAGTAAACATATGATACATGATTTTTATGATTTAAGTAATCATAAGATACATTATTTTTATGTCTAGACTATATCTATAAGCATTCTATCACCAATATAAATATATCAAATTTTGTAAACAATGTATATACAAATAAATTATATATATATATATATATATATATATATATATATATATATATATATATATAAAATTTATTTGGTTTTCGGGTCTGATTCAAATCTAACCATTAACCTTTTATGTATTATATATATATATATACATCATTTATATATATATATATATATATATATATATGTATATTAGATAGATAGATAGATAGATAGATAGATAGATATGGAGAGAAAGACAGACAGACATAGAGAGAGAGAGATGGATAGATCTCATTATGTAGCTATATAAGGAGAATACAATTTTGACTTTGTGTTCATATAAATTTGAAAACAATGTATATACAAATAAATTATATATATATATATATATATATATATATATATATATATATATATATATATATATATATAGATAGATAGATAGATAGATAGACAGACAGAGAAAGAGAGACAGTGACAGAGAGAAATGGATAGATATCATTATGTAGCTATTTCAGGAGAATACAACTTTGAGTTTGTGTTCATATAAATTTGAAAACAATGTATATACAAATAAATTATATATATATATATATATATATATATATATATATATATATATAGATAGATAGATAGACAGACAGAGAAAGAGAGACAGTGACAGAGAGAAATGGGTAGATATCATTATGTAGCTATTTCAGGAGAATACAACTTTGAGTTTGTGTTCATATAAATTTGAAAACAATGTATATACAAATAAATTATATATATATATATATATATATATATATATATATATATATATATATATATATATATATATATATATATAGATAGATAGATAGATAGACAGACAGAGAAAGAGAGACAGTGACAGAGAGAAATGGGTAGATATCATTATGTAGCTATTTCAGGAGAATACAACTTTGAGTTTGTGTTCATATAAATATGTACACTTTTGATTGTTTTTGTGATTATAATTATGTAAAAAATGTGCCTGTACTTGTTACTATGTATATATACATTTTTATGTTTATTTATGAGTCTGTCCTTCTAAATAGGATGCATCATTGTATAAGATTATTTACTTTCCTTTTTAAATATATAATATATACACTGGCATACATATATTTATTTATACTTTTATATTTCCATGAATGTGTGTGCGTGTTTATATATTTACGCGTGTATCTAAATATCTACATACATGTTGTGTGCATTGTGCAGATATATTTTTGCATATTTAAGGGGATGCTGAAAAGTTCTTGGCCTGACCCATTTCCCAGTATCTGACTAAATGACTGAATATCAAATCTTTTTTGGAAGTGCTTCTTGGTTAGACCAAGAACTGCTCAGCACCCCTCACACACACACACACACACACACACACACACATATTCATGTATTTATCTTTCTCTGTAATATATATGCTTATATGTAAATGTTTATGTATCTGTATATTGATGCCATATTTGAGCGTGTATCCAGCTAGAAAGGCTTCATTGCCAGTATTTGGTTTTTGCAATAGAGACAAGCTTGTTGGTTTTTGGCTTCTTTCCCCAACTGACATCTAATCAGGACCAGCGGCAAGTGATTGTGAATGGAAAAACCAGAGACAAGAAAACACTTGTAGGTCTTGTTCAGAAAATATTCCTTATTGTCCATCAGAACAAATGTTTTGGCTAATGAGATTAAAACAGCAAATTCAAGCTTTTACCTTCACTCATTTTCCAATGGCTACTGATTAGAATAAACATTTTTCCCTCTTGGTCTTTTTTCTTCATTCAATCCTTCATTTGCTTATTCATTGTACAATATCTGCTGCAGTAATATTTTTTTAAATGTATTTCTTTCTTTTCATTCACTTTCTCTTTCACTCATTTTGTAAAGTTTCTGATTAATACATTGATGCTTGTCTCACTCCCCCCTCTCTCTCTCTCTCACACACACACACACACACTCATTTTGTGCATTTCCTCATTCCTTCATTCACATGCTTATTTATTTATCTCCTTACTTATTTAATCTAGTTTTTACCTATTTTCTTTCATTCATAATTTGATATCAATCTCATTCACTATCATATTCCATTACTACTTTCTTCATTTTCTTTCTATTTCTTTAGATACTCAGTCTTTCATTTTTATGAAAAATTATCCTGTTTAGATATTTTTTAACTTTTTTCATGTTTATTCCTTTTTTCTTCACATTCATTCCTTTTTTCTCCACACTCATTCCTTCTTTCTTCACATTCATTCCTTCTTTCTTCACACTCATTCCTTCTTTCTTCACACTCATTCCTTTTTTCTCTGCATTCATTCCTTTTTTCTCCACACTCATTCCTTTTTTCTTCACACATTCCTTTTTTCTTCACACTCATTCCTTTTTTCTTCACATTCATTCCTTTTTTCTTCACACATTCCTTTTTTCTCCACACTCATTCCTTTTTTCTTCACACATTCCTTTTTTCTTCACACTCATTCCTTTTTTCTTCACACTCATTCCTTTTTTCTTCACACATTCCTTTTTTCTCCACACTCATTCCTTTTTTCTTCACACATTCCTTTTTTCTTCACACTCATTCCTTTTTTCTTCACATTCATTCCTTTTTTCTTCACACTCATCTCTTTTTTCTTTACACTCATCACTTATTTCTTCACAGTCATTCTTTTTTTTTCCACACTCATTCCCTTTTTCTTCAAACTCATTCACTTTTGAATCATTATCTTATTGTATTAATCTTTTTTCTCTTTCACTCCATTACTTTATTATAATCTCAAGAACTGA
This sequence comes from Acanthosepion esculentum, assembly GCA_964036315.1. Lineage (NCBI taxonomy): Eukaryota > Metazoa > Mollusca > Cephalopoda > Sepiida > Sepiidae > Acanthosepion > Acanthosepion esculentum. Next base: position 43,757,865 of record OZ038502.1, on the reverse strand, counting down.
CTTCAAAAATACTGCAATTACATATTCATTTATTTACTTCTTCTCCTTGACATGCAAAGAAGAAAACAACTTTGCTTCTTTTGTGGTTGCTTAATCAAGAATAAATATTCTGGATATGTGCTACAGAAAAATATTACTTAACAAAATCCTTAATTTAATAATCCTGGTAATTTATTCAATTAAAATAACTAGAATGTACACACATGCAATAGAGAAAATTATACAGTCATTATTTAAAACAGAAACAGAATTGATATTTTAGGTAAATAGAAAAAACACACTCGAGTTTGTAGCTCTGATAATATTCACACAAAATAGAGATTAAACTTTTTAATGCTTTCCTTTCTGTCTTCAGTTATTTGTTCCTATCACTTACTTTTAAATCATTTTATTTTTCAAAATTTGTTAATTCATCTTATTTTATTTTTCTTTCCTTCTTTTACTTGTTTTACTCACTCATCAACTTGTTCAGTTTTACTTGTTCATTCAAAATTTCTTTTATTGACTCATTCGTTCATTCTTATTCTTTTTCATTTAACTGTTCACTCAAATTTTTTAATTCACTTTTTCATTCAATATTTTTCTTTCTCCTTCATTCTGTCATTACTCCTCACTTTGACTCATTCCTTTTTACTTCTTTCTTTATTTCTTCTTTTATTTACTTTGCTCCTTTTTATAACCTTTATTCAGCTTTTTCTCCTTCATTTCTGCAGACAATCAATATCTTTTAATTAGTCACTATTTTCAATCTCTCTCTCTCTCTCTCTCTTTATTTCCCTAACACCTTCATCTGTCATTTAATGTTATTCTCCTCTTCACTCTCTTAACACTCCTTCAGACACCCACTCGTTTGTCCTCCCACTGAATTCCCAAGTGTACAGCAGATCATAATAAATTAGAAATAGACTCAAGCCGATTATCCAAAACTCAAAACTTGAAAAATGTGAAAGCAAACTGATTTCTTTCCATTTACAACAGAAATTATCAAATTTCTTTCTTTATTATATTCTAACATCTTAAACAGCAGAATGATGTTAATGGCTAAAATATTAAAACTGGAACACTCATGACTAAAGATTTAATTGCAAAAAAAGAAAATGTTTTATGTATACTATTGATTCTAACATACTTTGTAATATCTTCAAAGGATGACACTAAAGCTGTTTCCATTCTAAATAATATTTACTCGGTTCATATATAAGTTGTATTCTTTTAGTCTTCATTACTTGTCATTCCAGTGATTGTAGCATTAGTCTGAATGTCAATGACTTAATTCATTTCTACTTGATTTGTCAAATTGTCTATTTTTTTAAAAATAAATGAAATCACTGATTTCATATCAGAATGGAAATTCATCTTTCTCAACAATTCAATAAATTCATTACTGTATATGAAGTACAATATGAAACATATTCAAATTGCAATCTAATGATTGATATATTGAATTGGGCATTATAGATTTATGGTTTATTTACTGTCATCAGGAAGGTGAAATTCAATATTCATGGGAGACATCTTTAATTTTATATTGGAACTAAAGAACCATTATTCTTGCATTCCAAATCATTTATAAATTATGTATACAAATTAAGTGGTATATGGCTATAATCCAATCATCAGAATATTGAATCAGAGAGAATAAATAGTCAAGATTCCAATAGTCAGTTGGCAAATGTCATTAAATCCATTGTGTAGGTCATCTACACTTCAATAATCAATCATTGTCATCAAATATTGATAGACTCTTATAAAAAATGTACCTTTAAAATTAAAGAGGTTAATTACCGTTACTTTTACATTGTCACCCAGTTAATAACAGAAGTCAGATATATTTGATGTAGTTTGCAATTAATGGGAATCATTTTAAAACATTCCTAAATTTTAGATGCAAACATCTCAAGTCTCCAAGAAAATCAAGGTGTGTATTTAATTTTGAACATACAACATGTGTTAGCATATATACACATATATATATATACACACACACACACACACATACACACACACACACACACATATATATATATATATGTATGTATAATTGCATAATACATTTTAGATGCATCAAGTGTGGTCTTCAGTGATGCACTGTCCTCATTGCCGATTTCAGGTTTTGCATCATATCAGCTCAAACAGCAACCCTGACCTGACTCCGGACAAGTCAGGCTGCCTCCTGCATGTCAACACTACAAAAAAAATATTCCGACATGGCTAGGAGTTCAACAGTTCTTATTGACATATGTCAGTCAGTGTCAGCCAATGGAGAAAAGGCTTTTCTCCCATATACTGGTGTCTTTTTACTTAATCTGGTTTGGATTCAAGCTACTTCCCCTGGATTCCTAACTCAGTAAGCTGATCTCTTTTTTGCATAGTTTAATGCAAATGTTTTACATGTTTTAAATACTAATCCCATAACAATACTTACTCATTAACTAAACCTCCATGCATACCGAACCCAAATCTATCCTATACTAGCACTTGTGCTCCCCACAAAATTAGTCTAACTTACCACTTATAGTAGTGTTTCTAAAAAAAAAACAAATTATTCGTTATTCTTACTATCAGATAAATCTTTTAGTCTACATTTACCTCATACTCTTAATCAAATGAAATTCCACAAAAATTCCTATATATGTATGTACGTCTACACATCTACATATAAATGTAGGAAATATATTCACCCACACATGCACATACATAAATTTTATCCCTCATTTACATTAATTTACTTTTATGAAACCAGTCATTGCAAAATTAACTAGTACTATTTATTTGAAGTTCCTTCCCCATTTTGTGATTTATTGACTAAAATGATTCAATGGCCTAATCTAAAAAATAAATAAATAAAAAATAAGCTGATTAAGTAACCTATTCACATATTTGCTATATTTGCTCTCTGTTAAATATTACTTGAAATAAATCTAACCAATTAATTAATACTAGTATTGACACTTGACATTTTCCAAGCTATGATTACTATGATACTACTTTACATCTTTGCCCTCTGAAATTACATTCATAAGAAGTAGGCAGTTAGGCATGTGTATGGAATAAAACCCACAAATTAGCAGGAAAAAATGGCAATCAGTAACCAAAAAGCAAAGAAAAAAAATTCCTATCCATGGATCCCCCACCACATCCGCCAACATTTCTCAACCCTTATCCATAACAGTTCAACTGCCCTGACTTACTGTATTGACTCAATATTCCTTTATACCTTGTAACCCCTCCCCTTGGTTTCCCTAAGTATGTTTGTAAGGTTTTTTTCCCCCTCTTCTCTTCCTATTATTGTATCCACTACTTCTTCCATTGTTCCAATCTCTTAAGCCAAATCCACTTGGAAGCAGTTAAATCTGCATTGGTAATTTCCTTCAGCACACTCGCTCTCAGTGTCCCCACTATGCCTATTTTTGCTAGGGCTCTACACAACAACTGTCCTGCCACCAACTTCTGCTGGGTCATAGTATATTTTCTATAACTTCTGCCGACATTGTCTGACAAGTTCTTGGTATTTGGACCACTTTCTCTCATTTGCCACTGTGATAAATTCCTCCCATGACGCAGACAGTTCATAAATAATGCACGGCTTCATGTTGTTGGAGTGCAATATCAGATCTGGTCTGGGTGACGTTATATGTGTCTGGAGAATATATATATATATATATATATATATATATATATATATATATATATATATATATGTATGTATGTATGTATGTATGTATGTATGTATGTGTGTTTGTGGTATCTATTGGTCTTGAGAGACCATGGATCACTACCCCAAAAGCTGTTTTCTTTCCTTCAAACATACTTCACTATGGTGTTAAGTCTCTGTTTTTTTCTTTTCACTCCAGCCTTCAATGTAAATCATGTCTCCAGCATGAGTGATTGTTGCCAACATCTTCCCACCTCTTGATGTCCATGTCCATGCCCACATGTCACTTTTGCAGATGTCCTTGAAGGGTAGATAAGATCACCCTCATGCCCTCTTGTCAGTGGCCAGTTTCCTATACAGAAGGACCTTTAGAATCCTCCCATTAGTAGATTGTTGCTTCCTGTGTTTTGCCATTGTGGTGAGGCAACACTGGAGTGTCCACTCCAGGGTGCAAACCTAGGCAGAGTTTTATGAGAGATCAGCAGCTGCCTATACAGCAGATCTCCCCTCTCCATGCCAGCAATGTTGTCCAAGGGAAAGGTAGAGTCCAATACAGCTTTGCACTGGCGGTGCCACAAGAGTTGCCAGAACAAAACTGAACATAGCATCGAACTATCTTAGTCTCCAGCTCTGGATTTGTCCTCAGGGTTTACTCCCAAAGCCTTTACCATGATTAGGTATGCCTACAAGTTAGTGGTGGCTTAAATTCAGAGTTTTTCTTCTCTCAGATGAACTAGCTTCCATCTACCTGAAGTATATATATACATGCATACATATATATATATATATATATATATATATATATATATATATATATATATATGTTTTACACTGGATGTCGGAGTAAACAGTTTGTATTCAAATGTACCACTTTAAGAATTATTATTATATATTTTAAATGATAATAATAGGAATCAGTAAATAAATAAGAAAAGAATAAAAGTATAAAATTATCATCAAATATATAAGAAATTTTTTTGGGTTAAAAATATTTAAAAGGTAAATAATAGTAGAAATTGACAATTCTGAACAAAACAAAAACAAAATACAACTCAAAACGCTTTTCTTACAAATTTGAAAATACGTTCTCATCTTTAAAAATGCTACACTATACAATCAATGAATAAGAAAAGGGTAAATGAATAAAATTATGGGCAAATGTTGTTAAATATGTTTGAATGATAAATGATAGAGAAATAAATCGACAATACTGTACCAATAGTCAGAAAACAAAACAAACATTACTATTCAAAATGCTTTTCCTACAATTTCAAAAATTACATCCACTTTCATAAAAAAAGAGAAATGTTACACTTAAATATGAATAAAGTAGAATTATTTGTGCCAATGTATAAGTAATTTAAGAAATACAATGTATGAAATCTTAATATAATAATTCTTAAAGAGACATTCTTAATAAATGAAACTTGCTAAATAACACTTATTTTAAAAATAAAACAATTGATGTAAACCACAATTTATCTTAAAAAATAAACAGGTGTGTATTTTAATAATTAAATATTATAAATGCATAATAAATAATATAATAAAAATTATAGTATAATAAAAAGAAAATAAGAATAAACAGATAAATTAGAATAATCAAAATTTTCCTTTTTAAAATACAACATAGCTTTCTTTGAGCAATAAAAAATATGTCTGTTCACTCTGATATCAGCATCTTATATCAAGTAAAAAACTAACCATAGTTTGGTATGAATAATTATTGGCTTTTATCATGATTAACAGTCAGCCATTTTCCTGGATTCGCATTTATAAAACTGTTCATATTCATTTGCTTTCTTCCTTGCTGAAGGCCAGAGAATCGTCAGGAAAGAGCACAAAATACATTCAAGCTGTACTTTTGTTTTTTTCAAATTCTGTTTCCAAAGTTACTTCAAACTGTTCAAGACTGCACTCCATCGAAGCATAAAATGGATAAATTTGATATCTGCTTTCTGTTCTGAAGATCGTCAGGTTCAATAAGCTTGTTGGCATGCAACATAGTTTTTATACTTTTATAAGTTTAACATGGATTAATTTAATGTACATATAACTATATAGTTTGAAAGACAGATTGACAAACACAAACTGACTGAGATAAGTTGATATGAGATTACCAGATGAAGAGAGATTGATAGATTCTAAGAAGAAATGATTGGGACAGAGATTTCAAACAATTGGGATGTAGAAATAAAAACTGACTGAATCTGTCAGATAAGAATAATATATTACAAATACATATATAAAATATTTAGACAATTCCTCTAAATACACTAATGCATAACTACACATACATAATTGTACTAATACATAAAAATTATTTGATTTTTAAAAGTGTTTTACTTTAATCTATTTTAGCATGTAATAAAAACTCACAAAACTACTGTCCACTTATATTCTGATCTGCTAATAATTTACTGACTGCATGTTTAAACAAGCTACATTCCTTAGTTATATCACTTCATACCTTTACAGCTAGGATCTATCAGGCCATGTGCACAGGGTTGAATCTTCCTCCTTTTTGTATTCCAGTGGTCAGAAGGAAGTTCCACTGAAAAGACTCCCAAGAGAATGATTCCCCAATCACTACGATCTTAACCTCATCACGTCTAGGGTCAAACATTATCTGTCTGTTACACTTTGCTTTAAGTTAAAGGAAACAAAAACAAAAATAAGGTTGTCCTCTATGGTGAGGCACAAAGTATCACACCTAGCTCAAAAAACAAATCCCCTCAAAAAAATATAAGATACAATATAAAAGGAGCTAATCACGAACATTGCTGCCAAATAAAAAACATGAAAAACATGATGAGTCCACCCTAACTGATTTTAAGAATGTCAACAATAACACTGTAGGAGAATCATAGTGAACAAGCAAGCTGTCAACATTATCACAAATGAACTTGCTCAACCAAATCTATCCTTCCTCCAAGTTGCTTCTCTTGCCCACAAAGAGACACTCTGCTCATATTCTCTGTATCGGCAATACAAAGAAAATTATATTAAGAATCACTATCTTCTTTTGCTTTTACCTCACCAATGATACTTGTTTTTTTTGTTCTTTCGTGCTACCATACACATGTTTATAACATGTCCTATATATCCTCATAATTTACATTTAGCTCTTCTTTTTATGTCCATACAAAACTACACTCAGTAGCCATCTGCCTTGAGTGGCTCTTTGCACGAACATTTAATAAAAAAAATGATGTCCTAAAATTTAACCACATATATCAGCAGAGCTGCATGCAACTTGTTTTGATTATGATGCATTTCTACAGTAATGAATAGAATATATTGAAATGTAATAATCTGAGTGAACAAAAACGGAACATATCTTTAAAAAGTTTTCATGTTGATCCATTAGTTTTTAAATGAATTTTTTAATCCAACATTTTTCTTGTTACTATAAGCATTATTTTTAATGGATACACATGATAGAGTTGATATCAATGTTTTATATTTTCTTAAACAGTGAAATTAATACCAATCAACATAGATCAAGAAGTCCTTCTTCTTCCATGTGTGGTTTTCCCTTCAGGACATTGGCTTTCCACCATTTCTTGTCCTTTGTAGGTTTTAATAAATTTTGTCTTTTTGTTATCTCTCCTAAACCTGGCTTCACAATCCATTTATTCAAACTCGTTAGATAGATTATGCATTGTTTGCCTCTGTTCCTCCTACCTTCAAAACATCTTGTGAGTATCAAATTTTCCTAAGCCTCTTTCCTCATTATGTATCCTAGAAATTTCAATTCTTGATTTCTGATGTTAAGTATAAGTCTTCTTTTTGTTTCCCTTTTCTATAAACTATGTTTTTAATTAACGTTCTGTGTCCAAAGAAGATTGATGTTAAATTCTTAAACCACTTAAAATTTATCAAATAAATATTTCATTTTTTTTTTATTTGTTCGCACCTTCTTCTTCTTCTATGTGTTCCTTCAGGACATTGGCAATCATGGCTCTCCACAATTTCCTCTCTTTTGTAGCTATTAGTAAATTTTGTCTTTCTGCTATCCCCCCTAAACCCTGTTCAGCCATCCATCTACACAAGTTGGTGAGGTCGGTTATGCACAGTTTTCCTCTTTTCCTCTTGCCTTCTATGTCTTTTGAGTGTTAAATTTTCCTTATGTGTCCTATAAATTTGAACTATCTCTTTCTGATGTTAAATATAAGTGTTCTTTTTGTTTTTATTTTCTCTAAAACTTTGTCATTGCTCACATGTTTGGTCCATGGTTTTCTCAGCATCCTTCTGTAGAACCACATTTCTGTTGCTTCAAGTCTCTTCTTGATCTGTGTGGAGATTGTCCAGCATTCACAGCTATACAGGAGGACTAATATTACATAACATTTCAGTAAGTCTTTCGAAAGAAAAATGTGCCTCCAAACAGAAATCAAATCTTTATCCCTTTGTCCATCAGGGAAACCATTCTAATAGCCAAAGTATGCCAGTTTAGCCATTTAGAAATAGGTAAATTGAAATTTACTTTATCAAGATGGTCACCCATTGCCAAATTTTGTAACAACATTTAGTAATAGTTTCCCTCATAGAAAAACAGAAATGTAAACCAAATACAATATTTTTACTATTTATTATTTACCATTTTATAAAGTAATAAATTTGAAAGTAAATCTTTTTATTCAAAAATTTATAAAAAATTACAAAATTATCAAAATATGTAAACCAACTACAATTTATCATTTAGCATTTTGTAAATAACATGAAAACAAGTTTTTTTATTAAATCAATTTTCTACATTTTTATTTTATTAAATTTATATTTTTATTATATATTATATTATTATTTTATTATATATTAAATTTTGTATTTTATTATATATTATATTATTATTTTATTATATATTAAATTTATATTTTATTAAATCTAATAAATAAATAAATAGTGTGTAATATCTTTTCTGTCGATTCTCAAGAATAGAGAAAATGTATAAATCCATTTTCATATGTTTGGGTTTTATGTAAACATTTTATTATACAAACAATATGCTATATAAATTTTTATTATAAACAAATGCAAAAGATATAACCCACAGAAACAGCCATTTGATTAACATAATATCCCATATAAATTATATTATTGTCTCATATGTTATTTGATATTCTATAACCTTCAACAGTCTTTCATTTATTATTTTTATTATTGTTTCAACTTTAACATTACTTACAGCAGTTTCTATTGCTTCCCAGATATCTTCTTTGTTTGAATATTGTTTTCAATTCTCATATACATTTTTTTAAATGATGGATCACAAGTTTTCTATTGAGTAGTGAGTCTAGGAGTTATTCTTAACTTTGAAACCTTTTTTATGACAAGATTGGCAAAAGTCAGCTTCACAGAGTGTAGAAGAACATTGTCTTGAATAAATAGGATTTTTAGCTTAAAATTTCTTTATTATGACCTGTACCACCCAAAAAGATTTTTTGAAGAACTTATACTCTACATTTATCTTGACATCATCAACTTTGAAGGAACTTATAATTTTATTCATAACAAAACATTTCAGACAAGCAATATGGTTTTCATTTCTCTAGGTTATTTGCTGATGTATTAATGATTATTGCAGGAAGAGTCTATCAAGTTTTAGATAAGGATAGTGAAGATCAAACTGTTATTTTGGACATCTCAAAAGCATTTGACATGTTCTTGCATGCTGGTCTTCTTCACAAGTTGAAAAGTTATGGTGTCTCCAAACAAATTTTTCAACTGATTCAGTCTTTTTTACCAAATCATGAAATGAAAGTTATCCTAAATGGCCACTCTTCTAGATCCTTTTGTACTAATGCAGGCATTCCACAGGGCTCTGTCCTTGGTCCTACTTTGTTCTTAATTTTCATTAATAACCTTCTTGATGGTATCAGCTCTCAACTTGATATCTATGCTGATGACACAACCATTTAGTTCTGTCTTGACATTAAGTCTGATTAGTTTGATAAAGTCAAATTGGTGGTTGATGTTAAAAATAACCTACAGTCTGTTATTAACTGCAGCAAAGAATGTTTTGTTAACCTTAATACCTCCCAAATTAAACTACTCTCCATTAATCATCTGAGAGACTCCTTTCTGCCTTCCATCAGCGTGGCTAATGCTAACCTCCAGGTGAGTAACATTGTACCATCTCAGGTTAACATTCTTGGCTGACATGAAGTGAAAAGACTATATTGAATCCATTGCTAGGTCTGCTGCTAAGAAAGTAGGTTTACTATGTCATGCTAGACATTTTTGCATATCTATAAGTCCACCATTCATCCATGCTTAGAATATTGCTGCCACATATGGTACAGTGTTCATGCAATATATTTAGAGATTCTTGACAGAATCCAAAGAAGAATCATCAATATTATTGGTCCTGACCTGGTGTCTTAGCTTCAGTCACTTTCCCACTGCTGTAAAGTTGCTTCTCTGTGCTTTTTATATTAATACTTTCATAGTAATTGTTCGAATGAGCTCTTCGCTATGGTACCTAGAGACTTTATGAATTTAAGCACTGTACTAGATTGGCAACAAGGCCTCATCAATTTACAGTTGAATTGGCTAGAGATGTAATTGTAATTTCTATGCTAACAGGTTTTTTTCTCGCACTTCTCACTTGTGAAAAACTCTTCTGGTGCCATGCTTTCCAGTCACCTTTGATTTTTTAAAATTTAAATGCAATGTCAGTCATTATATACTGATCACTCTTCTATTGTCCTCATTCCTTAATAATATTTCTGTTTCCTAATTCTTCCACACCCAGTAACCCCTTGTGTTTTAGTGGCTTTACTGCCTTGTTTGTGGTGAATTAAAAAAAAAATTATTTCACCTCCCTAATGTTGTCTTCTTAATCATGTTAAATGATATTTCTATGAAGAGCCTTATTCTCAGGTCCCTCTGGGATGAGTGTTATCATTATCTTTATATTCATCCCTAGAAATGAAATTTCATGCACTTGTTTGCTCAAATTACCCATTTCTCCTTGTAATGTTTACTTAAAAGTGAATAGTTTGGTTGCTTTCCTCTCTTTAGACCATGTTCTTAATAATCTGCATCTTTCCTCTGTTGACATTTTATGATATCAATGCATTTTTTTGCATTACTAAGCATACGTTGACAGAACAAACAAAAAACAGCAAAAATTTAAAGCAATAAACAATTGTATCAACATAAAATGCATTAAATGAAAAATCAAGATACATGTTTCTTGGATGAAGAAAAAAATATAAGTAGAGTTGTAAAGGCACCTGATGACAGAGGAGGAAGGGTAAGTTGTGACTTACTAGAGCACCGGCATTGGCAAACTTGTAGAGTCTGATGTCTTTGGAGAAGGAGGGTTGATTTTTGATGAGAACGTGAACTCAGGTCAAGATGCTGTCCAACTACCTAATTTCCCTTTGACGGATTTTTGTGACCTTTTTGATGCTCAAATCGGTTCCAGTTTTCATTTTCTTTCTTTAGACAGGAGTAGGTGTTATTGAGTGGAAATTCTGGCTGGATTGTATTGCTTTTTTTTCTATGAGTGTGTGAGTAAAAGGATAAGCCTTGCACATGGGTTTTTTAGTTGAGTTTTGGGGATTCAGAGTGTTCACATTCAGCTAGTGGTGTAAATTAGTGTAGCGTGAATCAGAAGATCTGATTTGGGGAAAAATGTAACATTTGCAACATTAGCTTCTTCAATCCTTTTCTTTTGCTGGTCAATCATTTTTTTTTTTTTTTTTTGCTTATCACCCTTTTAATTTTTCTGAAATTCCTTTTTGCAACATCCTTAAGGCCAGTTTTTGCCTTGTTCTTATCTTGCCAATGTTTTTAATTTCTTTTTTTATTGTTTTCTGGTATCTGTTTAACTTTTTCCCAGTGTTGTAGTTTTATTACTAAATAAAAATTAACTATTTTGTTTCTCTTTTCAGATTATATGTTTCTTATGGCTCATAACAATCTTTATATATCTGGAATTAAAATGATAGATATCAATAACTGTGCTATTGTATATATTTATTTACAATATGATAAACAATTCAATGGTTGCATAATAATTTCAAATAAGTTATAAATATTTCTAATAAAGATAGATATTTCTGTCTGAATTTCGGGGATGAGTGTTATCATTATTTATACTATTTACATTTGAACTTTTGTCCTCATCTTTGTTGAAAAAGGACAAGCAATAACTGAGTAGTACCAAAAATAAGAACTAGACAAGATATCCCTAGACATGGCCAGTGGAATAAGAACAGTCGACCTCCATAGATTAAATAAAGGGTTCTTTTTGGAATTCCCTGTAGATTACTTAGATTGAAAAAAAACCTGATGAAGGCTGCAGGGCACAAGAGCTGAAATATTCTGATAACAACAACAAACAAAGATGAGGGCAATAGTCTGAAAGTAAATAATGTAAAGAAAGACAGATATTATAAACTGAAATTCCCATGGTATATTGATCATATAAATATATGTATATCCTGAAATTTTACCAATACTGCTAGGTTTATACCAACTTTATTGTGAACACATATCTTATATAATAAAATCTGACATAGTGTAATTCCTATACTGACTTGTATATAAACCACAAAATTATCTAAGAGGATTATATTGTTATTTTATGTCATATGTGCTTTTTTACCAAAGAAGAAATGAGTGGTGCTTTATGACCCATATAGATAGTGATATTCCAAGAATTTATATTTTATTTTGTATTCATACCAAAAGAGGTTCTCAGATGATCACCAAAGTTAAGCAACATCGAGCACGGTCAGTACATAGATGAGTCACCACTTGGGATTACCAGGTGTTGTAAGCTTGTATGTATGGGTGGTGTAGTGGATAATGGCTCAAAATTAGAAATTGGAGAGCAGAGTTTCGATTCCATTTGGGTTTGTTATATTCACTTCCACACAAATACCCTTGGGAAAGGTATGAATACACCTCCTCTCCTCCCTCCAGTTATAGGTTAATCAGTAGGATTTGTATCAGTAAATCATTATTATCTCTAAAAAACATTCTTACAATCTAAAAATATTTCTGACTTTAAATAAACTGCAAAAGATGAGCAGTAAAAAACAAATTAAAAACTAGAACATTTTTTAAATATTTAAAGATCCTTGATAAAATCCAAAGAAGAATCTGCTATGTCATTGATCCTGACCTGGCATCTCAACTCTTTACTTTCCCATCACTATAATGTAGCTTCTCTATACCATTTCTATAAATACTCTCATGGTCATTTTTCCAAATAAACTTCTTTTTTTTTATGATTCCTAAACTTTATGAATTTAAGTGCAGTCTTAGAATGGTAGCAAGGTCTAATGATTTTGCAGTTGAGCTGGTTAGATGTAATTTCTCTGCTAACAGTTTCTTTTCTTGCACTTCTCATTTGTGGAACTCTCTTCTGGCTTCTTGCTTTCTGGTCAACTTTGATTTTTAAAAATTTAAATGCAATTACATTTGTTATCTTCTGTCTTCTTAATTTCTGCTTTCAATAATGTTTTTCTATTCATTATATTCTTTGACACTCAGTAACCCCCTGCATCTCAGTGGCTTTGTTGCCTTTCTTGGGGCGGAATGATTAGAAACAAAAAACAAATAAATACTTATCTACTTTTAAAATATGCATAAGTAAGACTTAAGAAAAATAATGCTGCTATAGTTATGAGCCACTTGTCATAACTGACAAGACATCACATGAAATATAATGGAATATATTAAAGAAATCAGAACCTTTTAAGATACAGTGATTTTCTAAGCCTAGCTTAGATGTAGCACAAGGCCAAAAGTATGGCCAAAAGTGAGGATCAAGCCCTATTCAGTCATAATTGATCTAGTGAGACAAGCTTCTTGACCATTACACCATATCAAAGCACCCAAAGCCATTTAAGATAAGATTGAAATGAAATTTTCTTTTCTATTTCAAGAAGAAAGAAAAATAGTCACTAAGGAAAAACCTATATAAAAAAAGTTTCACTGTTGTTCGTCTTCTCTGTGGTATGTCTCTTCAAGATGTTGGTGATAATGGCTCTCCAAAATGTTCTGTCCTTTGTAGCTCTTAATAAATTTTGTCTTTTTGTTATCTCTCCAAAAACTTCTTCCATCTATTTACTAAAGCTCACAAGTTAGGTTATGCATTGTCCTCCTCTGTCCTTCATGTCTTCAATCTATCTTCTGACTATCAAATTTTCCTCATTACGTGCAATAGAAATTTCAATTGCTGCCACATATGGTTTGATGCCCCTTCTATTTTTCTTGAATTCCTTCATAAGATCCAAAGAAGAATCAGCAATATTATCAGTCCTGATCTGGTGGCTCGGCTCCAGTTGCTTTCCCACCGCCATAGGGTGCCTCTCTGTGTCCTTTCTATAAATACTTTCATGGTAATTGTTTGGCTGATGAGCTCTTTGCTATGATACCTACACTTTTAGTATTTAAGTGCACTACTAGACTAGCATTGAGATCTCATCAATTTACAGTTGAGCTAGCTAGATGTAGCCATAGCTTTTATGCTAACAGTTTCTTTTCTTACACTTCTCATTTATGAAACCTCTTTCTGGTTCCATGCTTCCCAGCCAACTTTAATCTGCAAAATTATAAAATGCTATAATCACTGTCCTCCAGATTACTCTTTTCTCTTTCCACTCATTATTAATGTTTCTGTTCCTAATTCTTCCACACCCTGTAACCCCTTGTGTTTTAATGGCTTGCATGAGGTACTACCAATTAAAAGAAAAATGTTTAAGTGGCCTTTTTGTTGCCATTGTCTCTAGAACTTTGTTGGTGCTTACATGTTCAGTCAATGGTATTCTCAGCATCTTTCTGTAGATCACATTTCTGTTGATTGAAATCTCTTCTTCATCTGTGAGGAGATTTTTCAGCTTTTTTGCATGATTTTTTGCTTTTAAAACTCCATGTTTAACTGCAATATGGAGCAGAAAAAAATGAGTGATTTATCTGAAATTATTTTGTACATGATTGTAGTTTACAAAAAGAAACCATGCAATATTTTTTCTATAAAGATATGCCATTGTGAAAAAGAGTATGAATATTTTTTATATACCAGACTGAATGTTATTTAACTGTCATGTATCATTCTTCTGAAAATTAAATGAAATTATAAGTCCACAGTAGTTATATGACATTTTCTCCAGGTCCCAATAAATTAACAAATGCTCCCACTCATTCAAGCATTTATACCAAGTTTTTTGGACAAAGCCAACTTTGACACAAGACTACATTCATGGAACACCCAGAGTTTATTGAACTTATTAGATATACGCTAACTACAAGAGTTGCTCTACCCATGTTGTAAAAAGAAAAATATTTCTCTAACAATTTTACTTTGATTTTGTTAGCAAAGCAAAGCTATAGTAAAGTTTTATTAACTTGTACATTTATGTATTTGTAAAATTTGAGGATGGTTCATGTTGATTATATACGCTTCAAATTCATAATATCTGAGGTTTATTGTAACAAAACTTGTTGATAATCTTAAAATACATTTAGGTTTTTTTTAAATATACAAATCAAGCATAAATTGGCTGCAATGAAAATCAGTATAATATGACATTTAAAACATTCACAAATTGCTGATGCTGTTAATTCTTAGTCATTCAAAGAACATTTAAATAAATTGCCTTGTCTGCTGCTTTAGAAGCTGAATTATCTGTTGGAAATAACAAAAAGTAAAAAGTATAAATACTTTCTTTGGTGTCAGGGAAAACTTCTTTATGTGTTCATTTTTTTATCTATAATGCTGCTTCAGCATTTTTTCTTTCTGTTACTAAAAAGAAATATTTGGAAATATTTCACTTGGTCATTGTTATGATTCAAGTAGCATTAGAGACAGTCCAACATTATTTTGTACTTCCTTATTTCCTGATAAAAACAATAATGAATATATTCATTTTTATTTACAAAAACCTGCCTCTTCTTTCATGTGGTTTCAGGACATAGGCCATCATGGCTCTCCACAACTTCCTATTCTTTTAGGCTCGAAGCAGTGTTTAACCCCTTATTATCCCTTTCAGTTCATGTTCTGTTATCAATTTACACTAACCCATTAGGTAAGTTACTCACTATTTCACTTTTCCTCTCTTGTTTTCAATATATCTTGTGGGTGTCAGATTCTCCAAGCCCTCTTTCTTCATTGTGTATTAAAAATTTGAACATCCTTTTTCGGGTCCTAAGTAAAAATGTCCTTTTCATTCCCATTTTTCATAAAACTTCCTCATTGCTCCCATGTTCTGCCCATGGCATTCTCAGCATCCTTCTGTAAAACCACATTTTCATATGTGAGGAAACTTTCCAGAATTCACTGGCATACAGAAGGATTTATATTACATACATAACAGTTGAACATTCTTATCTTTGTTTCTCAGAAAATATTTGTCATCTCTTAATATTGTATTTAACCTTAGGAAAACATCTTTTGCTATTTGCATGCAGCTTCAAATTTCTGTGTCACATTTTTACTTGTCTGTTATATAACTTCTCGTTAAGTTTTTGTTCTTGCTCAATTTTGATATCTTCAATTTGTAGTTTGTATCTTATACTGTTTCTCTTGTTAATGTCCACTGTGCCTAATTTGTCTGAAATAGTGACAAATGTTCAAAGGAGTCAAAGACAGTGAAGAAAATAAAAAATGATTCAAGTGAGGAAGCTAGTTCCTGTGGAAAGTAGTTATAACAGACTGTAAAAGCAAATAACAGCCTTTTGTCCATTGTAAAGTTAAAACACTGATTAATTATTGATATGAACTGAAAATATTTTGCCAGTCTGTCAATATGTCCATCTTTTATTTTTTTCCTCTTCCCAACATTCATTTATTTGT
This sequence comes from Acanthosepion esculentum, assembly GCA_964036315.1. NCBI lineage: Eukaryota > Metazoa > Mollusca > Cephalopoda > Sepiida > Sepiidae > Acanthosepion > Acanthosepion esculentum. Next base: position 43,741,393 of record OZ038502.1, on the reverse strand, counting down.
TTCTGAGACCATTTAAATTTTTTCTATGTTGCGACATGTAAATTTTTACAGATTTTTTTCCATTTAGATTTTCCATTATGTTTCTTAGCTTGTGTCTATTTTTGCCTTTCTTGTCTGATAAAACTGTGAAATCTTTTGAAATTTGTCACAAATTACTAACACAAAATGAATGTGTAAAGAAATTTTTGCATTTCCCCCTATTCTTATTTTCCTAATGCATTTTCCCCTTTGATCATTTTTGCCATTCTCCTTTCTATATTTTCTCTTTTTCTTTTTCATTTTTTCTTTCTCCTTTTTTCATTTTCTCTTTCTCCTTTTTCATTTTCTCTTTCTCTTTTTTCATTTTCTCTTTCTTCTTTATTCATTTTCTCCTTCTTTTTCATTTTCTCTTTTTTCATTTTCTCTTTCTACTTTTTCATTTTCTCTTTCTCCTCTCTACATTTTCTCTTTCTCCTTTTTTCATTTTCTCTTTCTCCTTTTTCATTTTCTCCTTCTTTTTCTTTTTCTCTTTCTCCTTTTTTCATTTTCTCTTTTTCCTTGGCTCAATTTCTCTTTTTCCTTGGCTCAATTTCTCTTTTTCCCTCCTACAATTTCTCTTTTGCTCATTTTTTCTTTCTCCTTTCTTCATCCCCTCTTTCTCCTTTTTACATTTTCTTTTTCCTTTCTTCATTTTCCTTTCTCCTTTACTCACTTTCTCTTTTTCCTTTCATCTTTCTTCTTTTTTATTTTCTCTTTCATTTTCATCATTTTCTCTTTTTCTTTTGTTCATTTTTTCTTTCTCCATTTCTATTTCTCCTTCCTTTATTTTCTCTTTCTTCATTTTCTTATTCTGTCTCTGTTTCTTACACTTTTCTTGTCTTTCATACATGCAGTCTCCACTTTTCAGATATTTGCTACACAACCTTAATATATTTTAACTCTTAACCTTTTCCTCTCTCACTCTCCCCCTCTCTTTCTCTCTCTCTCAGATTGTCTTCTTTTTCACCTCTCTTTTTGTTCTACTATTGTTCTATCCTGTCGTTAAATGAGTGGAAAGAAAAATAGATCTTGCCTATATCCGTGAGTGGAACTCACTCAGAAAGTGCATGCAAAGCATAAACAAAAAACAAAAGGTGAATTAACTTAGGTTTGACTATACAGAAATGGCAGTCAGTTCTAGTGGCCAAGAGAAAGAGAAACCATTTTCGTATACTGACAAGACACACATAACCACTTCATAGCAAAGTTTGAGTTCTGTTCCTCTTCATACCAACTGACATTACATATATATATATGTGTGTGTGTGTGATGTTGACGCATCATTTAAATATATATATATATATATATATATATATATATATATATATATATATATATATATATATATGTGTGTGTGTATGTGTGTGTGTGTGTATGTAAATATATAGTTGGGCAGCAACCTTTCTTTTAAACATCTTTCATTTAAATATAGCAGACAAGAAAGATTTAATTAGTTTTACCAGCATCCTTACATTTTTCCATTTTTTAGGAGTAAGGGAGTACAGAAATTTTTCATAGTTTTCATTGTCCCAGGCACTTTTGACTATTTCCGTAGCCATTTTCAAGGGGGTTTTGTTTTGGTATTGTCAGTTTTACCTCAGTTTTTGACTGTTTAAGTTGTATTTTATTTTTGTATTGATTTGAATAGGACCGTTTATTCCGAGGTTGATGGATGTTTTTTTATAGCAATTTTATCTGATAAGTGACATGTGAGGCATCTACTCAAATAGGTGTTATTATGTCCAATATAGGTAATTCATTTGTGGTATAAAAAATATATACCAACCCACAATTTACAAAAACCCTTAAGAAAAATTCTAGTTAGAAACACTAAACTTTTATATAAATCACATTATCTGAAACATCTCACTATTAGACAGTCTCACTATTAGACAGTCCCTCTATAAGCATCTCTCTCCTACTATCAATCTCACCATATTTAACAGTGGAAATGGAGTGTTAAAAGTTTTTTAAAAATAGAAAGTTGCTCATACAAATTCCAGCTGTCACCTGACAATTGCTCTAGCATGAAACAGACTGTCGCCTCTAAGTGCTGACTTCCATGTCCACTTTTATATTTACACACGCTCTATCTCTGATATTGAGCACTTTATCCCATAAATATAGCACACTTTAAGACTATATTTCTTCATATATATATATATATATATATATATATATATATATATAGTATAGTATAGTATAGTATAGCATTAAGTATCAGAATTCCAGAAGGTTTTCTCATCAGAGTCCATCTTGCACATTTACGAATCTACCATTTGGCAGTACATTGAATACTGTTGAATATCTGGTCGGGTGATCTTACTATTCATCTTAAGGACCTTGACAAAATCCAAAGAAGAATCTGTAATGTAATCAATCCTAACATGGCATCTCGACTTCAATCACTTTATCACAGACATGATGTGGCTTCCCCATGTCTTTTCTACAAATATTTCCATGGCAACTGCTTTGGCAAGATTTTTTCTCTGGTGCCCTGACTACATTAATTTAATGTCATCAAGGTCCCACCAGTTTACTGTTGAAATACTTAAATGTAACCACCACATCTACTCTAACATTATCTTTTCTTGCACTTCCCTCCTGTGGAACTCCCTTCCATTTACATGCTTCCCTGAAAACTACAATCTTCAAAAATTTAAATGCAATGTCAATCACCATCTTCTGTCATCTTGAACCCCATTCATCTTTTATCCTTTCCTCAATTCCACCTATAACCAGTCTTTTCTTTCACTTTCACTCTCTGTAACTTCCTGTGTACTAGTTGGCATTCCTGCCTTGCTTGGGGTGAAATGATATATATATATATATATATATATATATATATTTGCTTCCATTTTCTTTTCCCTCTCCTTTCACCATATTCACCACTCATTTTCCTCAAATCATTTCATATCTACATTTATCTCTCACACTTTATTCTGACTATTTTCATTTCATGCAAACATTTCAATTTATTTTTATTTAAGTCCTTTTTACTTTCTCATTATAAAAATTTTTCTTCAATCTTCTTTTCAATAATTATTTTATGTCAAGAAATTTTTAAACAAAATGATTTAATGAGTAGAACATTAAACATAGAATCATGGTTTTTGATTCTGAATGTTATTATAAGGTATTCATATATAAAATATACACATTGATACAGTTATCCCATGGTTTAAATCAAACTAAATCAACATTTTTTAGAATTAGTTAACTTTCTTTCCAATGAATCTTTTTTCTTTTTTTCACCAATTTTTTCTTAATTTTGAGAAAGCTTTCAAATCGCAATCTCTTTTATACTTTTCTTTTTTATTCCACTCTTTTGTTTTGTGGTATATACTCTTTCTCTTCATTATCACCTCTGTATCCTTAACCATCATGGGACATATTGAAGGCAAGAGAGATAAGGGAAGGCAGCAGGCCACTTCGATTTCTTTGAATAATTTCACTCCAAGTTAACAAACCCACTAAGTCACAAGGATTTATACTGAGTATGAAAGAACATAAGCAAAAACATAAGCAAAAAGGAGCAAGAACAATAATTAGAAAGACAAAAGATAATGATTGACATTGCATTTACATTTTCAAAGGTGAAACTTGACTGGAAAGTAAGAAGCCAGAAGAGAGTTACACAAGTGAGGAGTGCAAGAAAAGAAGCTTTTCACATAGAACTTACAGTTACATTGAGCCATTTCAATTGTAAAATGATGAGATCTTGCTGCCAATCTGGTTCTGCACTTAAATACATAGAGTCTAGATACCATACACTAGAGTAATATTTATTTTGAAAATGCAAAAATGTGGCACAAGTCCAAAAGGAGGGATAGGAAAGGCTGATCTTCGGTCTGTCTTATCTTAAACTTAGTTGTATGCCATGTGTGATACATGCATAGGCAATCAAGTATCTTTCAATACATGGCTGACATACAGATTTTTTCCTGAAGTAGGTTGCCATTTCTTTCTGCAGAAGACCAGTTGCTATCCAAGGCTATAGGACCCAGCCTGTCTTGCTATTTACCCATAGCTGGGGGGAGAAGACGGGGATTCATACCTTTCTAGCCACAATTGCTGACCCAAACATACCACAGTATTCCTTACACCAAAACAACACATTCTTACTAACCATTCTTACTAAAGTCACCATAATACCTCAAAATCTCTATGAAGTCCTAACTAGTACAATTTGTCTGTGTGTGTGATGTGTGTGGGGTGGGGGCTAAAAATAACAACAAATAACATAGAGGAGAGTTCATCAGAACAATTACCATGAAAATACTCAGAGAAAAGGCACAGGGAATCTATGTTATGGTCATAGGAAAGTGACTGAAGCTATAATGCCAAGTCAAGACCAATAACATTGCAGATTCTTCTTTGGATTTTATCAAGGCAATGGATAGCAGAATGGAGGTGTGAAAGCTTTAAGAAAGGAAGGAAAACTGCTAAGAGCCACACCAGATAGGAAATTGTGGAGAAGTATGATCCTGAAGTGATATGGCACATAGAAGAAGATCCTTAACATATCCTCTCAAGTGTATACATATATACAAATGTAGACACTGCGTTTATTTCTTAAAGATTATCTCTCCTACCTAAACCTTTTTCTTTTCATTCTTTTCCACTTGATAAAACTTCTTTGTCTCTTGTTCATTCATAACTTTTTATTTTATATATATATATTGGGGGGTTTCTTCAAAAGCAACATCTTGTAAAATCTGAAGATTAAAAGATTTCAATATGCTACATGAATTGTTATCAAGGAGTTCTAATTTCATTCTTATATAATAATACATACATTTTATTATCTTTCTTCATTCTCTCATGTATATTCATCTATTTCCATTTGTATCAAATTCCCTCTCAGTTACACACATACATTCTCTCATCAAATCACATTGTTCTCCTTCATTCAGACATGGCCACATTTTCTTTTCACACACACACACACACACACACACACACACACGTGCGCGTGCGCACACACACAAACAAGCTACTTTTATTACTTTATTCTCTATGTCAATATCTAGATATTCTGCTGAATATTTTGAGAATAGCATCAGGATGTCTGAAAAGTCTGCCTACAAAATTACTACATCTACTATAATCATTCTTATTTATAAGTTGATAGGAACCAAAATTGTACAATGGGTTACTGATGACAAGCAAAATAGTGCATATTCAAATGTTGTCGAAATTTTTTGCATTAGATATTAAATTATGATATTAATGATTTAATCTACTCATAGGGGATTTTTTAAGTATTCTTCGAGCTGATTTTCAGTATCTTTTACAGGGTGAAAATTAAGTATTTTAATTTAGTTTAGGCTTTTTGTTTTGTTCTTGGCCTCACATTTTGTATTGACATGAAATAGAGTGATTATATTGAATCAATTTCTATGTCTACTTATAGGAAAGTTGGTTCACTGTGACATGCTAGACAGTTTCTGTTGTCAGAATCCATCTTGCATATTTATAAATCTACCATTTATCCATGCATTGTATATTGCTACCATATCTGGTTCAAGCTAAATATCTCAATGATTCTTGATAAAATTCAAAGAAGGATCTGTAATATAATCGATCCTGGCCTGCCATCTTGACTTCCATCACTTTCTCACTGACCTGACATGGCTTCCTTCTATTTTTTTCTATGAATATTTCATTTCTGATGAGCTTTCCTCCTTGGTACTTTGAATGCATGTATTTAACTGTGATTGACAGCTAGTTATCACTGTTTTATTGTTGAACTTACTAGATGCAACCATATATTCTATTTGAATATTTTTTATTCTTGCACTTCTAACTCCCTTCAAATTTCATACTTCTCTGCCATATAAAATCTTCAAAAAATTAAATGCAACACCAATCTCCATCTTCTGTCTTTCTGAATCCAGTTCTTTTATTGTCTTTTCTCCTCACAAAAGTCTTCTCATTGTCTTTACTCCCAGTAACCTCTTTTGTCCTAGTGGCATTATTGCCTTGCTTTGGGTGAAAAGATTAAAAAAAATAATATATTCACAAACTGCAGATAAAAATACAGTGCCTTGCTGATATGATTAGTTAGATTAGGGTACAGGAGGAAAGAAAAGCTAATATGAGCCATTTTGTGCTACTGACATCAGGCTGTTTCTTTTTAAGGTTTACACAACTTTCTCAAATGGTCTTCAGATTCTTTTATTAAATTGTCTCATGAAATACATATTAAATTATGGCATTAATGACATAATCTACTCATAGGCAAATCTTTTAAGTATTCTTCATATTGATTTTTAATTCTTATCATTTTAGGGAGACAAAACTAAATCAAATACTTAAAGTTCTTAGCTGAGTTCAAGTGTTGATTTTCATATTTCTAAGAATGGTTCTCAGCCAATATATTAACAAACTATCGATAAGAAAATACAGAGTTTTGCTACTATCATCAATTAGATTAAGGTACACAAGGAAAAAAAGGACATTTTACATTATTTACATGCAAACTAGTGTCTTCATCTTTGCTGCTGTAATCACAAAATCTTGTCCAATCTGAGTAACTCTCAGAGAATTTCAGGGAATATTCACCTGTAGATTAAATAAAGGATTCAGTTTGAATGTCCCTAAAGGTTACCTGAATTGATAAGCACCTGATGAAGGCCAAAGAGTACACCGGGCAAAATGGTATGATAACAAAACTAAGGTAAGGACAATAGTCAGTGTAAATACTGATAACTTCTCATCCCAGAGATTCAGACAGAAGAAATATGTTCTATTTTTGTGCAACTGCCATAAGACTGTCTCAGTTTAGATTTTACACAAATTTATCAAATGTTTCTTGCTTTCAGATTCTTATATAAATTCATCTCATGAAAAGTGTTCCATTAGAAAAATAATAATGAATTCACAGAAAGTATTAATACATTTATAAATATTTAAGAACCAGTTTACTGAAATATTTTTAAGTGAACTTTTAAATACAATGACTGTTATTTTTACCTCCATCATTTCAAGTCTGTTCTTAATACCAAGGAGATTAACTTTACAAATATACAATAATAGGTTTTAATTTACCTAATCTTAATTTTTTTGTTTCTTTCTCATTAGCATACATCTCATGATTTTTATTTTTTATTCTTATCTAGAGTTGCCTTTTCATATTAACTTTCTATCACAGAATATACAAAAATCAAGTTTTATCCATATTTTATGCTCAACTTAAAAATTTCACTGAAATTCAATTAATTTTAACTACTTCTTCTTCTAAATGCCATATCTCTTTAGGATGTTGGTGATCATGACTCTCCACAATGTCCTCTTTATTAATTATTGGTTAATTTTCATAAAACCTGTTTTAATTTGAATAGTATAATGGTAGAAGTACAATGCAGAGTTAAAATTCTGCCTTTTGCAAATTTTCTTCCAATCTGAAGAAGGACAATTGCTTCTGTTGGTATCTACCACAGACCCAGTACTCATCAACTTGGAATAACAATTTCTGATGGTTTTGTCATCTAGTGAAGCACATGGTCCATAAACATTGCATCACCACCGCTACACTTGCATCACAGTCTGCCACACTCTATGATGGGAGGCTTAGAGCCATATCATGTTGAAACACCAGTTTTCTTACAATCACCGAAGCAGTACCAAACCTGGCCACTATCTAGATGGGTGACCACTTAGGAATAACTGGTGATGTAAGCTTGGATGTGATGGTGGTGTAATGGAATTTTAAATTGGAGAACCAAGTTCAAATTCTAGTTGGGTTCATTATATTCACTTACATGCAATTCCCTTAGGAAATTTATGAATCCACCTCTTCACCCCCACTAGATATGGGTTAATTAGTAAATCGTTAAATAGTTATCTCCCCAAAATTCTTACAATCTAAAAATATTTTATGTCTCTAAATAACATTCAAAAGGTTGATAAGCCATAAAAAACAAATCAATCAATCATAACGGGATGCTAGCAGAGCATGCTTATGCAGTGTCAAGTGTTGTGCCATTCTGGGATACACTTGTCACTTGGAAATAAAAATAGAAACTAGCAATTAAATTCTACCACTTTAGGGCTCACGATATATTTTGTTTCATACAAAGGTGGTGATATTAACAAAAGTTGTAAGTGATTTTCAACAGGGAGTTTCTTTCCACCCACCTTGTATAATGCACCATATATATATATATATATATATATATATATATATATATATATATATATATATATATATATATATATATATATAGGGTGTTCCAATAACTTGGGCTGAGTTTAAATATGAATTAAGTTTAAGAGTCTAATGATTTTTTTCTTTTTCTTTCAGATTTAACAACTTAAGTCTTTGGCAATTTCAACCATGGAAAGATTAACAATCAAACAACGTGTTAAAGTTATCAAAGCCTATTACAAAAATGGACGTTCAAACAGAAATGCATTTTGCGCACTTCGTGATTGTTTTTGTCAACATAATTGACCAACCATGAGTGCAATTGGAGAAATTGTTTGTAAATTCAAACAAACTGGGTTGGTGGCAGATGTTTACACCATTCAGCTGAAAACATTGCTGCAGTGCACGGGAATGTGGCCAAAAGTCCAGACACCTCTATTCGTAATTGCACGCAGCAATTGAACCTCTCCACAACATTACATCGAATTTTGGCAAAAGATTTGTCTCTACACGCTTACAAAATTCAATTGACACAAGAACTGAAACCTGCTGACCATTTGTAGTGCCGTACATTTGTCAATTGGGTGCACGTGCAAATACAAGCCGAAGTTTTTTTGCAAAAATTCTCTTTGGTGATGAATCCCATTTACATGGATTTGTTAATAAGCAGAATTGTAGCATTTGGGCTGATGAAAATCCAAGGAAGATTGTTGGAAGCCACTCCATCCACAAAAGTTTTGTAGCAGAATTATTGGGCCGTATATTTATAAATTTGAATGTCCGTTTTCATAATAGGCTTTGATAACTTTAACATGTTGTTTGATTATTAATCTTTTCATGGTTGAAATTGCCAAAGACTTAATTTGTTAAATCTGAAAGAAAAAGAAAAAAAATCATCAGACACTTAAACTTAATTCACATTTAAAATCGGCCCAAGTTATTGGAACACCCTATACATTTGCATATAATCGTTCTCTTTTCTCTTCTAAAATTTCTTTCTTATGAGCTCATTATAATTACTCTTTGACATATTTGCCCCATTTTTGTCCATTTCTTCTTCAAGCATAAATAGGCAGAGTCAACATTGCTCAATTATGTGTATTCATAATTTACTTTGACAAATTCATTTATATACTAATCATTTCCTCTCTTTAAAAAAAAAGAAATTACACACACTTTTTGTTGCCCTCTTCCAAATATAAAGTACAAGTACTCTTCCCCACTTCAAATTTCTATATTTTTCAGGGACCCATACACTCTAATTTATCTACTCTGTACGTCACATAATTGCAGACTACTTGCAATGTTATAGACACATATTTTCACTGCCATTCATTGACACATCTTTCAAACTGAAACACTTACACTCTTTCACAATGTCAGAATCACTTTGTTTTTATATTTCTTTCAAGCCATATACACACAACCTATTCCAATATCTTTTGTTTCTCTTTCTCACAAACAAGTTAACCACATTTACTCCCTGCTACTCACTAAGTTTTCTCTTTCAAAAATAATAACAAAATGTGTCAAGTTACATAAAAAACAGAGTAAAAGACAAGTATACAAATAAATGAAGCCAAGTTTCTGCATTTTTAAAATGCATTTATACTCAACAAAAATCCCTTTCCTTAATAGATGACAGATTACTTATAAATCATTAAGTCCCTGACTCACAAGTGATTATTTTCATTCAACCAATCATTACTAGGAACTTTACCCAATTCTATTCTCTCACTTAAAGTTTTTGTTTCTTTTACTTGCAGATGTGTGAGAGATTTGGTTATCATTACTTTTTGCCTTCTTTTCTCAACAGCTATAGTTACAGAAAAATGAAGGCTAGGATTTAGTCTTCTCTAAAAACTACATCTGCCATCAAGGCCTTTGATCAGGAGGTTTTGAAGAATATGGTGCCACTCCTTAACTGCTGTTATTTCCAGGTCCACACTGACCTGTGGTGGTAGTACCTGTTAGGGTCTCAACTATGGGCAATAGTCAACAAGCTGGAGTCAAAACACTGTGAAAGTATAAAAATTTAATACCAGCAATACATTTTCATAGTAAAAATAATACCAGCAATACATTTTTGAAAAAAAAATACTAGCAATACATTTAAAAACAAATATTACCTACAGTACTGTAGGTAATACCAGCAAAATATTTTTAAAAAATAAGAAAAATATTATCAGCAATGCAATTTTGAGAAAAAAATTACCAGCAATAAATATTCGTCAATGAAATTATTAATGCTCCCAAGACAATTAAATTTCAGCATTAAATGACCCATAAGGAGTTAAACAAACACACACACCATTTTTACCACTAAGTTCTTGAGATATCCTTTTTGTTTGCTATTCATGCAAACTCCACTGACATTCATTCACAGGTGAAAGTACTTTCTTATTAGTGAAAATCAACACTTTACAACATTTTATTGAAAACTGTCTTTTTTATTTTCAACCTAATCTATTTTGATAAATCATAAATATTTCAGTTCTTGATGTTTTTATCCCACATTTTAAATAATTTCAGTCCTATGTCAGAAAGCCTCCAAGAGGAATAATAACTGAATTACATGCAAACCTGATTTAGTGTTTAAGCCATAGGCATGTTTCTAATTTTACAAGAAAGATCAAAAGCAGTCAGCTGAAGCTCTGACCAGAACAATTCAATCCCTAATCAATTCAGTACAGGAACATGTTTGAGGTAATAAAAATGTTGTGCATGTTTTCTAAGATTCCTGGTAAGAATATTTAGAAAATATTTTGGAAAGGGCATAATATTGTGATAATTTTATGACTTATATTTGAAATTTTTAAAAATAAGAAAATTGGTGCTCAATCTCAATATTATCTACAAATTATTAAAAGAATGCAAAGATTAATGCAAAGAATAATAACTACAAAGACATGTACATAACTAATAGCTACCAAGTCATGTAAAGTAAAATAACCCCAGTCAAATAGCAGAGTAAACTGTGTTATCTAAACTTGGGTGACAAACTGGAGAAAGCAACAGGAAAACACACCAATATATTGCCCAAGAAGATATGGCAATTCACAAATGAGCAAAAAAGGAACCCATGGAGATCCATGATTATCTATGACCTAAAAGGGACATTGCATTAGAATAATAAACAATTTGTGCTTTGTTTTACTAGTGAAGATAGAAACTCTGTGTGTGTGTGTTTTGTGTGTGTGTGTGTGTGTGTGTGTGTGTGTGTGTGTGTGTGTGTGTGTGTGTGTGTGTGTGTGTGTGTGTGTGTGCATACATTTCTTCTTTTACATGCCACACCCTTTCAAGACATAGGCAATCATGGCTCACCACAATTTCCTATCTTTTGTAGTTCTAAGCAATGTTTGTTTCCTTGCTATCTCTCCCAGTCCATGTCCTGCCATCCATTTACACAAAATTGTTAGATATTAGTGGGTGTGCTAGGAATGAGAAAATATTTTCCAGTTTGCAGTTCACTGACATTCATTCACAGATGGAAGTACATTCTTATTAGTGGAAATCTACTCTTCATAAAATTTTATTAAAATCTGTTTTTTGTTAAATTATTTTCCACTTAATCTTTTTGATAAATAAATTTTATCCCACATTTTAAATAATTTTAATTTTTGTCCTTTTATACTACCTAATAACATAAGATACACAGATGACACAATGTAGATGCAAAGAAAACTGCAGTTTCTCCTCGATAAGGTAATAAAGGAAAGCAATAAGAAAAGACAAATCATCAGTTATAAGAAAACAATATGTATACAAAGAAAAGCCTAAGATGCAAGATATGAATTGAAGACATCAAAATTTACAGAAATTGAATTATTTTGGAAGATGATGGAAAATGTGATACAGAAATTAGAAAGTGATTTAGAATAACAAAAGATGTCTTCTTAAAACTAAGAAAACATTAAGAAATAAGAAAATTTTGTTGACAAAAATGCAAAGAGTTTCTGTCTAAATTTCTGGGTTATCATTATTCCCAATAGCAAATAAAAAAAAGGATATCTCAAAAACTTAATAATAAAAATAGTAAAGATAAGGATGTTAGTATAAACAAATTACCATGCTAGTTTTAGAGAAGAGTAAATCCTAGCCTTTATTTTTCTGTAAATATAGCTGTTGAGAAAAGAAAGCAAAAAGCAACGATAACTAAATCTCTCATACATCTGCAAGTAAAAGAAACAAAAACCCTGTTGTGAGAGGAAGATATAGTAGAAAATAACAAGACTTAACCATTTGTATAGGTCTTTATAGCAAACAAATATACACATTACATTCAAATGAATATGGCGGTTTCTTAAAAGGAAGGGGAGGTAACTTTGTGTCCTTCGGATACAGTAGAGTATCCGACAGGGTACAACTACTCTAGGGGAGGACAGGATTTACACTACAACATTTTCCCCTTCAAGAAATATTATGAAGGGGAGAAGTTATTAGTCATCCATCCACTTACAAAGTCACTGGCAGATTTTTGTACAGATTCAATGGCATCTTCACCCTCAGTATTAATTCCACAAAGTGTGTTGGTTCCTTTAGGTTCAGAAGGTGGAGTCTCTTCATTTTCACAGACATCTACAGAGTTTGCAGAGTTGTTATTAGTGCAAGTGTCCTCTCCATTAGTAGATTTGGAAGCTATGTCTCACACATTGACTGTAGTTTCAATGCCAGAAGGTAGACATATATGTGCACAGTGAGGATTAATTTCCAGAAGTATAGCAGAGGTAACAGGAGGGTCATGCTTACTTGACTTGGTCTTGTTTCTGACGTTTATCAGTCCTGGTTTGTCCAAGAATGAATCGAGGTTCCAAATGTGGATTTGTGGCTGTATTTAAATAATCTGTTATGGTGGTTTTCATTAGTTGTTGCACAAAGTAAGGATCTAATTGAAAGGATTGCATCAGGTAGGACATCTTCCCAATAGGATGATTTCATGTTACAAGAATGTAAGGTTACCTGAATAGCCTTCCATAGAGTGTCATTAAGTTTTTTAATGTAGCAATGCCTTCTTCATGCAAGTAGTTTTTGGTTTCCTCTGAGAGGAATTCAGAAACCCTATCAGTGTGTATCATACCAGGTATACCAAAAACTGAAAATAGTTGATCCAGGCAGATTATGATAGTTCTGCTAGTCATGTCTCTGCAGGGAAATGTAACAGCAAAATGGAAGAATTCATCAATTACAATAAGTAGGTATTTGTTACCATTTACTGACGATAGTAAGGGTTCTTTAAAATCACTATTTAATCATTGAAATTGTAGTATTGCTTTTATGAGTGAACACCCCCCCCCCCCCCGGACACTGGTTATGAATTTTGGTTTCAGATATTGACAGAATATGCAAGAGTTGTTTACACTTTTTATTTGGACTAAAGAGAATGGGAGGTTTCTTTCTCTGGTAAAGTAGAAAAGGCATGTAATGCCAGAGTGATATAATTAAATATGCAAATCACAAAGGTCTTGCAACATGTGGGTGGTGGCAGAGATGCAAGAAAAAGTATCGGCAACAGTATTCTCACTTCCTGGATGATAAATAATACTGAATTTAAACTGGGATAGCTCAATACACCAACAGCATATCTTATCAGTTTTTATCTTGGATTTTCTAGTGTTATCGAACATAAAGATAATACTTTTTTGGTCTGTTATGACTCTGAAATGTCTGTCAAGTAGAAAATGTTGCCACATCCATAGAGCTTCAACTATGGCAGCAGTCTCCTTTTCAACAACATGACATTTGATTTCATTATGATTCAAGGTATGAGAAAAGAATGCAACAAGTTGGCCCTGTTAATTTAAAGTTGCATCTAGCATCTGTTTCTACTTCAAAGTTTTTATTACGGTCAACAGTTACTAAGGTAGCATCTTTTAAATTGTTTTTCAACATTTGAAAAGAGTGTAATAATGATGGTGGTAGCAGAAACTGTTTGTTGTGATTCAATAGTAGAATTTTGTCTGAAACATTCTGAATAAATTTACCAAAATATGAGAACATACAAACCATTCGTTTTTGAGATTTTATATTTAGAGCTGGTGGCATTTTGAGGAGAGTTTTAAGCCTGTTGTAATCAGGTGATATATGATTTTTTGGATAGTGTACCCAAATAATGTAATTGAAATAGCCAAAATGATACTTTTACTATTATTTAATGTGATATTGTACTTCTTAGCTACATCATAGAATTTCTGACAATTATAATGATGTTCTTCTTGGGTTTTCCCACATATAGTAACATTATCCACAAAGACAAATGTATCTGTCAATTTTTCCTTATCAATGATGTTGTCAATAATTCTCTGGAATGCACTTACGCCATTTGTAACACCAAAAGGGAGGTGAGTAAATTGGTATAGTTTACCACTTACCTCAAAGGCAGTGTACTTACAATCACTGTCACTAGATAGGGATCTTATGGTAAGCTGATTTAAGATCAAGTGTAGTGAAGATATTGTACTGGGCTTTATCATCAATCATTTTAGAAATGTTGGGCATTGGGTACGCATCTAGTTCTGTGAACCTGTTTATAATCGATTATCATTCTTTTTTTTTTGTTTGATGTTATAAGGACTTATTATTCTATTATGCCCTCTTCAACGCCCTAGAAGTTTCTTCCCTTATAAATTCACTATTGGTAATAGTATGACAGCATAGAGTTGTATTAATGGAAAGATGAGAAAAGGGTGGAGGGGGTGGAATATTTATGGATGGAAAATGGTTATTCTTAGAGACAGTTCCAAAAATAAGGTCATCTCCAGGTCCATCAAATTTCAAAGTCAATGTCATACTTTTTTATGATGATTTCAATGAACAGAACTTAATCACTTCTAGTATCATGCCAGAATGTGTCCTATTATTCAGGGTGACATTAACTATTGCTTCACCAACAATTTTTGCATATTAGTTCGGGTCTGCCAGGGTTACTGTTTTTTCCTTCAGTATCATAAAGAGATTCAATTTTTTTGTGGTGACATCAACAATGTACCCATTTATTTTGCACTTGGTCAAGGTAATGGCAATGTCTTTTGTTTTTTGTTCTTAGACAAATGAGACTGGGGGGGCAGGATCATATAATGCAGAAGTTACAGAGGATCTACATCACCTTGGCCCAAGGTCTTTTTTTTTTAAACATTTTTTGCAATTGTCATTACAGGCCGAACATAGATGACATGAGTTTCCACAAAAAAAAAACAAATCTCTTATGGTCTAGCATCTTTTTGTAACAACTAGATTGGCATTTTTCTCTGAAGAAATTATGAGAGCGGTAATTATATTACTTTGCTCGTAGCATGCGGATTGTTTTACTGCTTGCTCCAGTGATCTGGCCATCTCATACACTTCTTGAGGATTTTTAAAGCAAGCAAATACACTCCAACAAACCTTAAATGAGAGAATAGAATTGGCTGAATGAAAATAACAACTTGTGGGTCAGGGACTTAATGATTTATAAGTGATCTGCCATCTATTAAGGAAAGGGATTTTTGTTGAGTATAAATGCATTTTAAAAATGCAGAAACTTGGCTTCATTTTTGTATACTTGTCTTTTACTCTTTTTTTATGTAACTTGACACTTTTTGTTATTCTTTTTGAAAGAGAAAACTTAGTGAGTAGCAGGGAGTAAATGTGGTTAACTTGTTTGTGAGAAAGAGAAACAAAAGAGTGTAGAAGAGAACTGTGGGTCATATTCACTCTTTTTGAAACAGTCAGTTTCCACCAATAAGGCATCTATATTGGCACACCATAAGCCAGGTCTTCATTAGCATATACTGAAGATTTTTTGACTGATATACTTTTTGTAGAATAATTTTATCAACGATAACAAAGAATCCTACTAAATTGAATTATTTGATTATTTTAATGCAACCAGATCAAAACTGTAAACAAAAAATGATCAGATAAGGTGAGATATTCGCATAGATTACATTTGTGAGTTAATAGAAATAATAGTTGGGTGAATATCAACACTTTCTTATTGCAAATATATTGTTGAAATTTTATAGTTTTTACAAACATATATACGTTCACAAATTGAGATACTTGCTAATAATTGACTTCATGTGAGTTTTTTAGTCTTCAGCCTAAGTCAGCCATTTAACGAAAATAATGAAATCTTTTCTAGACAATCTCTATTTCATATCAAAAAGAAATTTCTTGAATCTAGATTACTGTTCCAAAGTAAAAAAAATAACAATGTCAGACATTTTTGCTATCTTTAATTATCACTGTCAATAATTCCCTTCCAAGAAAAACTAGGATTCAGTTTATAAAATCATTTCACCAATTTTGGTTTATAGAAGAACTGGTATAATGTTCAGATCAAGTTTACTCCTATTTCAACAACTTTTTCAGAAATTTCAAAATTGGCATTTATGATTTACGACCTTTATTTTGTTGTCTTATACAACTATTGGGTATATATTTGCCATGTAAGTGCATTCTTCTTCTTTTATGTATCCCTTTAGGATGTGGGTACACATGACTCTTCTTAACTTCCTGCTTTTTGTTGCTCTTTGTCTCTATCATCCATTCACACAGACTTTGTGAGTAGGTTATTCAGCATTTCTCTCTGCTATACTTGCCTATGAGCAATGCCAGATTTACCTATTGGCTTAGCAGGCTGAAGTCTAGGGCCTCAAAATCTAGGGGGCCTCCAAGCAAGGTGCATAATATTTTTGACACTCTCATAGACCTTTCTTACACATGCTGTCACAACTTATTGTAGACTCTAAACAACACTTCCGTAATTTTAAACAGCCATCATCATCCTTGGCTTTACACAAATTGTTTAAATAAACACTCTTCCTGTTGCCCATGAATAGATTAGTTATGGAGACATTACAAGATTCAGTCTTAAGTCAAATTTTATCTAGAATAAGGAACAATAAATGGAGTAATTGTTCAAAAGCAGGAAGACTATACAAAAAAATCAGAAATTATCAATGGAAGATGGTCTAATTTGTAGTGGGGATTTAGTCATACCACTGGAAAAACGTAGAAAAGAAGTAATTAAAAGTGCACATATGATATCTACAGCTACTAAGTTTGATCATAATAACACTTCCATTTTCCTCTGCTTGTGAGAATGGGGATTTGGAGTGGAATAGCCTAGGGCCTCTCTTCATCTAAATCTGGCTCTGCCTATGAGTGTTAAATTCACTAGGCTCTCTTCAATCATTTCAACTGTTTCTTTCTGATTGTAAGTTTAAGTTCATTTGTTTCTCATATTTTCCTTAAGTCTTCCTCATTTTTTACATGTTCTATCCATGGTATTCTTGCATTTATTATCTTTATTGCTTTAAGTCTTTTTACCTGTGAGATTTTCCAGCATAGGAGATTAAGTATTACATAACAATTCACCATTTTTATTTCTGTTTCTAATAGTATTTCTCTATATCTTAATACTTCTCTTAGTTTCTGGAAGGCCCTTTCACTATTCCTATGTGCTTTTGGATTTCTATGTCACATTTTCCATTGTTTATTGCGACACTACCCAGATAGTTAAATGTTCCAATAAAACAAGTTCTGTCTGTCTATATTTCTGAGATGAGGTGTTTTAACTATTTGCACTATTTACATTGTCTGGACTGTTGTACTCATTTTTATTGTCATATCCACGACATTCTGGCCATTGTACAGTTCAACCTTCTCCAGGTACAATACGTTGGAATTTCAAACCGAACACTTTATTTCATCTACAGGGGTAGATTGTTCTAGTTCCATGTGCCATACCTTTTTTGGGTATCTCTGTTTCAGTTATTTCCCTTTTTGTTCACATCTGCTTTCACCAGGTATTGAACTTACAACTCTTTGGATCAAGTCACTGGATTACTTCAACCATTGCTTTTATCCCCAATGACACATAACCCAGTGGATAAAAGCATTGGTTGAAGTAAACCAGTGACTTGACCCAAAGAGTTGTGAGTTCAATACCTTGTCAAAGCAGAGGTGAACAAAAAAGTTGAGTTAACTGAAAGTGAAACAGGTATAACATGTGGAACTAAAACAATCTACCCCTGTCGACTAAATAAAGAGTTTGGTTCAAAATTCCAACAGATATCACCTGAAGAAGGCCAGGACATAGAACAGCTGAAATGTTGTGACTATGACAATAGACAATAAAGATAGGGACAACAGTCCGAACAATGTAAAAAGTACAAATAAAACAAATGCTTGTTTGAAAAGTTCTTGTTATCCTCATTGCCAAATCTATTTCAAACATGAATATCTACTTTAATAATGTCTAATAACACACATAATATAAAAATCTAAAAAAAAGAAACTAAATGAAATTGGCTAAACTATAAAATCAAACACATCTTATAATAAAAAGATTTAATATTTTAAAGTTTATTTAGTCCGATGAAGTCTGATAAAGTTTGATGAAGTCCTAAAGGATAAAATACATTACATGAATAGGTTTTTTCTCCTTGTCATTAATGTCTCTAATATATATATATATATATATATATATATATATATATATATATATATATACATATATATATATATATATAGTATATTTGGGCAGGGATCCTTCTTTTATGCATGTTTCATTAAATATCATGAACAAAAAATATCTACTGAATTTTTTCATTTTTTTTTATTGAGGACACAAGAAAAACCAAAAACTTAAAAAGATATTCTTTATTCATCATATTTAACAAAACATATACATAGGGTCTACTTGGCCAACAAGTTTTTATTTCTACAAGTTTGGTTGATGATCAATGAAAGTTTAAGTATTCTTCATTAACTTTACTTCAGTTTGGATCCTTTATCTGGTTTCCAGGGAGAATTTGAATATAAATTGCTCAATATTTTCTGAGTGCTTCCAGATTTCTTAAGCCATTAACAAATAATAATTGGTAGCATTGGTAATATTGTGTCTATAGTTATATATTATTTTTCTTTTGTATTCTTCACATGTTCTGTCTTCATGCATTGGTGAATGTCATGTGAGGTATTGCATCTTCACATATCATTTTGTGATGCCATGTTTGTTTTAGATTTTTATTTTTTACAGTGCATACCTATAGACATAGTGATTATGTCAAAAAATAAATATTTGTGTAAACATTTTTGGGCCATTAGGCCATGGAATTATTAATTAGTGTAAAAACTATGTCAGATTTTGTTTATGAAAGACAGTGTTTTCTCAATAAAATTGCTATTAAAAAATTGATGTAATAAGATGTGATAAATATATACATTTCTGTTTATAAAATATAACATTGGGAAAAATTAAACAGGGATCCTAGAACATTTAAAAAAAGAAATTGAAAAAGTTGGCAAGATAAGAATAAAAATGTCTTTAAAAATGTCCTTAAAAATGTCTCAAAATACAATTAAAATGTAATCAGCATAAAAATATTAGAAGCAAATGTAAACAGAAAAGATGCAGTTGTTAACAACATTGGATAAAGACAGGAAATAATTAAACAGTTTTCTTTTAAGTAAACATCACAAAGAGAAATATGCAAGCTGAAAAAGTAAATGAAAACAGATTTTTTAACAGTAAATTTTAGTGATAAATAGAGAGCTACATTGCACTCGCCAGATTCATCTACTATGAAAAATATAATGTATATTTACATAGCAAGCATGGTGAAAGGAGAACAAAAAGACAGAGTCTTACACATAATATGGAGATTCTTCTGTGTTTCTGGCCAAACTGGCTAGTTTCCACTACTATGTGCCAATCAAGTACATATTCTGCAAACAGGCAATGTCAAGTCTTGGATTTTCCCCACATTGAGGACTGCAAGCCAGAATTTTTTTCTATATTTGGAGAAGATATATTCCCAAAGGAAATGGTGCCATGGACTTGTAAGCTGCTAGGAGAGGCAGATTTAGTCTTAGCTAGGCCTGATCAAATGAGCGGCTGCTTCATTTGACTACTGTAAACAGAAAAGAGACTGACCACTTTCATTAATGTATGAAGTGATCTCACTAAGCAGCCATCATGTGACTATCTCAACCAAAGAGAGATAATCCACTTTTGTATCCTTACAATAAAGAACAAACATTAACCATCTGTTTGTTCAAACCATGTCTTTAAAAATATTACAAAAAAAAATAAAAAATGTTATCACAGCAAATGTAAACAGTGAGAAAGGATGCAGTTTGTTAAGAACATTGACTAAAGACAGGAAACAATCAAACAACTTTTTTAACTAAACATCCCAAAGATAAATATGCAAACAGAAAAAGCACATGATAGCATATTTGTTAACAGTAAATTTTAGTGATGAATAGAGAGCTCCATTGTAGGCACCTGATGGCTGGACTTGGTCATGGCTCTCCACAACTTTCTATCTTGTGTGGCTCTTAGCAGTTTTTCTAACATTTTTTTCTTTTAAATTAATGTCTGGGAAGTGTGGTGGCCATTTTTCTTCTCACTCCTCTGTTCTGTCATCTATTCACAAAAGTGTTATGGCAATTTGCACACACACGCATGGCATCTCCCAGCTATAAATAGGAGCAGGTACTCCCTTTTGGAGAGGGAAGTTTGGCCTTGCTGGAACACTCTTGTTTGTATAAGTTTATATTAATGTTTCTGTTAATATATTTGTGTAACTCAATTCCTCTCTTTGTGTCTTTATTTCTGGCCCTAACAAGGTCACAAGAAAAAGATTGTCAAATAAGTGGCTTCTTGTCTTCTCCTATCTTTCTTTACCTTCTGTATGACTTGTGAGAGTTAAGTTTTCCAAGCTGTCGTTCCTCATTAACCTGGCAGCTCAAATTGAAAAGGACCTCCAATCGGTTGTGAACTGGGGTGAGAAATGGATGGTTAACTTTAACGCCTCTAAAACAAAACTGCTCTCTATTAACCACCACAAGGATCCATCCCTGCATCCCATTAGAATGTCTGAAGACCAACTTCTCGGGAGCTCCTCTCTGCGGCTGCTCGGTCTCACGCTGTCTGCTGATCTGAGATGGAACAAATACATCGAGTCAGTTGCATCAGCCACTGCAAGGAAAGTTGGTTCTCTGTGCCGAGCCAGGAAATTTTTCTCCCCGGAAGTCTATAAATCGACCATTTGCCCTTGCATGGAGTATTGCTGCCATATATGGTCTGGGGCCCCTGCTGTTTGCCTCAGGGTTCTTGATAAGATCCAGAGACAGATAGGCAACGTGATTGGCCCTGATCTGTCATCTCGTCTGCAGTCGCTCTCTCACAGATGTGATGTTGCCTCGCTCTGCCTTTTTTACAAGTACTTTCATGGTAATTGATCCGAGGAGCTGCTTTCGCTTGTCCCCAGGCCTTGTGAATTTAAACATCCCACAAGGCTGGCATCCCGCTCCCACCCCTACACCGTGGAAACTGTTAGATGTAGATGTCTTTTCTACTCCAATAGCTTCATGTCTCGCACATCCCGCCTATGGAACTCCCTTCCCTATTACTGTTTCCCTGACAATTACAATCTCCAACGGTTTAAGTGTAGCATCAATCGACATCTCCAGTTGCCTTGATCTATCCACTTCCCTTCTCCACAGCCTTTCATTCTTCATTCCTATCTGCTCTCGCTCCAAATCTTCTGTAACCCCCTTGCCTTGATCGACCCACTGTCTTTCTCTTTCACCACATCCTCTCCTTTACCACTCCTATCTGCTCTTCCTCCAACCCTTCTTTAACCCCTTGTGTGATAGCGGCCTCCAGCCTTGCTTGGGGTGATACGCTTAAAAAAAAAAAAAAAACGTCCAAAGAATTTCAGCTTGATTTTCCTGATTCTGAGTATAAGTGTTCTTTCTGTTGAAATTTTCTTTTAGACTTTCTTGTTGCTTACTCACTCAGTCCATGAGTCTTTCAACCAACTGAGAGTAATATTTTTGGCTGCTGTTTTTGGCAATAGAATTATTGGTCCCTAAAAAATCATGATGTTATCAAAATAAATGCAGAGATTTGTTTTAAATTTTGGGACAATGCATTTCTTTGAATGTTAAAGGTTACAACCAAGAAGCTTTAAGCTGAACATTATATTTATAGAAGACAACACTTCTGAGTATTGCTCATCTTGGAAAAAGGATTCAATCCATTCAAGTAATAGAATGGTCACCACACTTCCCAGGTATTAATTTAAAAGAAAAATTGTTGTTCATCATTAATAAACAGATGTACATGAGAATGGAAAATAATATTTAAGCAAAGAATATCTCTGGGAAGCAATAAAACCTGATGAAAGGCATATCAAATTTGAAACAATAGAAAAATTCATAAAATAAATAAATGAAACATTAATGAATTTCAAGAAGACTGTATAAACATGTAAAATGATAAAATAATAATTTATTCATGTATACAGGATATTGTGTTATATGTTTCTGTGAATTACATATTTTAGATTAATTTGCAAATAAAAATTTATGCTACATTTTGTTTGCATAATTTTACATATACTTGTTTATTTTTCTTGTGTGTTTCACCTGACACCCAAAAAACAAGTGATTGTCTATATTTTAATAATGATAGATAATATAAAATGAAATGCACATGATATATTGCTCATATAAATATATCCTAAAAGTTTAAAAAACATCAGTAAGTTAATAACAATTCTATGTGGAAAAATTGACTAACATAATAAATTCTGACATTGTGTGTATGTGTACACATACACATACGCACACATATATATTATGACAAAATGGAAAATCTACAAATGACACATTTTGCTGAGAGTGACTGCTCTCTAAACCAGGCTTCCCCATGCAACAGATAATATCAAGGAAACACATGCACACCACAAACTAAAATGAAATCACTCTAATAAATATATATATATATATATATATGTATGTATTTTAAGACATTTTTATATTTATACATTCTTTTTATAGATACATATATTTAAGTAAATGCACTGTTTATACTAAATTTATATTTACCAGCCTGAATGTCTGAAAAACTTTCATAGAAAATATTCGTTCTCCAACAGGAATTGAACCTGTATCCTATACGCAACCATCATATAGCCTGACATGTCTTAACCGATTGAGCCACAGAGAATCACTCAGTTAGCAAGGTCTATTTTACTGCTTTTAAACTACAATCTTCCATGAATCTCTCACGTAAATTCATATCTGCTCAATGCGTATCCAAATGTAAACAAATGACATCACACATGAAATGGACAAACGATCCTCTGTGGCTCAATCGGTTAAGGCACGTCAGGCCTTATTGACGGTTGCTTATAGGATATAGGTTTGATTCCTGTTTATGGACGAATATTTTATATGATAATTTCTCATACATTCAGGCCAGTAAATGTTGTTAATACTGTTTATTATAAACAGAGCATTGACTTAAATATTTGTATCTATATTAAGAATGTATAAACATAAAAATGTCTTAAAATAATTGTTGGACTTCGTCCATTTCATTATATATATATATATATATATGTGTGTGTGTGTGTGTGTGTGTGTGTGTGTGTGTGTGTGTGTGTGTGTGTGTGTGTGTGTGTGTATGTATATCTTCTGTTTATAGGACACATATTTTCTATGATTATTTCTCGGACACTCAGCTGGTAAATGTTGTTAATACTGTTTCTTATAAACAGAGCATTGACTTAAATATTTGTATCTATAAAAATAACGTATAAAAAGAAGATAACTTAACATATATATATATATATATATATATATATAAAAGTGAACATTAAAGTCAACACTCAGAGGTGACAGGCTGTTTTATGATAGACGCAATCGTCAGTCCTGACTAC
The DNA here is from genome assembly GCA_964036315.1 of Acanthosepion esculentum. Lineage (NCBI taxonomy): Eukaryota > Metazoa > Mollusca > Cephalopoda > Sepiida > Sepiidae > Acanthosepion > Acanthosepion esculentum. The sequence goes on along the minus strand of OZ038502.1, from coordinate 43,717,501 downwards.
ATACACTCTATCTCTGATATTGAGCACTTTATCCCATAAATATAGCACACCTTAAAACTATATTTCTTCATTCATATATATATATATATATATATATAAATATATATATATATTGTGTGTGTGTGTGCATGTGTGTGTACAGCTATATATGAAGGGGTACATATACATGTACATGTGTACAGGTATACATAATATATATATATATATATACATATATAAGAAATAGTTGTATGTATGTACATATATGTACAATTATACATAAAAAACAAAGTTCTATAATGTGTATATGTGTGCACAGATATATATGTGTCGTGAGTATGTAGATATGTGCATATGTGTACAAGTATGCATAAAAATCTGAATCATATTACAATTTCCAAGGAAAATATTGTTACGGATACCAGCCAATGTAATTGTAGGAATGCTGACCAATGCCCATTGCCAAACAAATGTTTAACTAAATCTCTTTTTTATCTTTGTTCAATCTCTACAATGGAAAATCCTAGGGTTGAAAAGTTCTATATTGGTAGTACTAAGAATTCTTTCAAGATTCAGTGATATCAGCACATATCGTCCCTTACTAATAATACTTACAGAAATAATACACCACTTTCGAAATATTTTTAGAGTTTGAAAGATGAAAGCAAATCTCCTAGGGTGAAATAGAAAATTTTTAAAATGACAAGGATATGTAGGTTCTTATATGAATCGTGTTTTCTGTGTTTACAGGAAAAAAATCAAATTATCAGGTTCTTTGATAAGAATGCTTTACTAAACCAAAGATCTGAATTAACAGTAAATTATAAACACAGTCTACCTTTTAACTTACAATTCTGCTAGATTTAAATTTGACAATTACCTTTTCCTAGATTTTAGTTGAACTGTGTTGCACCATATATGGCTTATCTTTCTGTTGGTAAGATTAATTTAGATTTCTAGTTGTCTTAGTAACATTTTTGTATAGATGTATTAGTATTTGGCTGACATTTTGACAAATTGCATTGATTGGTTATTATTATTAACATCTTACATAAAGAACATTTAGTCAACAGTTGTATATTATTTTACTAAATAAGACCTATACATTTAAGTTATTCACTGGTTTCTTAAAGAGGCTGTTTATTTATCAACTATAAAAAGTCAATTTTTTTTGTTGTTGAAACTCACAGGGCATGGCATGTCTAGCTTTTTGTTAGATTACCATTTATTTTTCCTAGGAAATGACATTGTCTGGTGTACAATATTGTAACCATTTATATCCACCTGGGTTTGGCATCTGATTTTTGTCTTTGATTCTAAATCTGGAGTTCATGACCCATTTATGAAAGGCAGCTTCTTAATTTTTGCTTCTTCCCTTACTTTAAATTAAACTACTCTCTTTTCTTTCTTTCTTTCTTTCTTTCTTTCTTTCTTTTTTCTTCTTTTTCTCATAAAATGAGATTGTATTTTGTTTTTAAATTTCATTAAGTTGTTTACTTACCAGTCATTTACAATCACCTGATGAGATGTGTTGATTTGCATCAAAACATGACTGCAATTGTGTAGTGTTTTTTGACATGTTTTTGATGTAATATCCTAAAATAAAGTATATATATATATATATATATGATGGTAAAGATCCTACTATTAGGGATAACTAATTTAATTACAAGTTTTGTAGAAACAGAGTTAGAGGGTAGGATTATGAATTTTCTTTACTACCCACATCATTTCATCCTTAATCCTTGAAAATGAGCTTACAAAATCCACAAATCCTAAAAACTACATATCACTTATAGCACTTCTAACAACAACACAAAATTGATAATCCTACCCTCTAACACTCTTTCTACAAAACTTGTAAATATATATATATATATATATATATATATATATATATATATATATATATATAGATGATGATGATGATGACTGTTATCTCGGTTTTGAGTGTGACCACCTCTTGAGTCTTTTCTCCTCCATCCCGTCCTATTTCAAGCTATATGCACACAGATGACTTTTCAAACCCACCAAACTGCAGCAAGTCTTACCACAGACTGGACATTGTTGATCATTTTGGTTCACATGAATGTTATTTTGTGGAACAGCAGGTTGGACATGTTTGTATGGATGGCTTTTGAGACCTGCAAGTGAGAGACAGAGTTTTCTGCATATGTCACAGTTGATGTGGTGGCCTTATGGACCTGGTGCTGGACCTTGTTCACTCTTATGAACTGATCATTTGAAAGTGGCATATTGAACATGGCTAAATTCAAACAATTCTACACCATCATGAATCAGTTTGTGCCACTGACTTCTGTCCAGTGCCACTGCTCCCTATTGATCTGCCAATATGCTAGATTGCCACAAGCAACCTTTTACAAAGTCCTTAAATCTTTTCTTAGGTTTTGATGTATTTCTTTTGCCTTTCCTCATTTCACCATAAAACAGCTGCTTTGGTAGACAACTGTCATCTATTTGAACGACATGGCCACCCCATCAAAGACAACTTTTCATAACCATGGATTCAATGTTTGGCAGCCTAGCTTTCTCTAATACTTCTGTATCTGAGATATGATGGGACTGCCATCCAATACAAAGCAACTATCACAGGCATCATTGATGGAAGTACTCAAGAACCCTTATTTGGTGCTTATACAACATCCAAGTTTCACTTGCATACAAGAGAGTCATCAAAATGCATGCTTTATAGACCATATGACCTTTGTTTGATTCCATGCTGGGACCAAACATGTTTTTCAAGACCTGAAAAGGATCCAGATGCTTTTTCAATATTGTTGTGGTGGGATCCACCTAATCTGCGTAGGTGACTACCAACTATATAAATAATGGTTGATACCGGAAGAGAGAGAAAGGAATCACGAGATCCAACTAGAGACTCTGATCGACTGCGACTAGTCAACACATTCTCCAGGAACGTCTTCCCAGAATTATACAGAAATACTATATGTACTTATTGTGTACACTTTCTTGTTATAATACATTCTTTGTTCCAAGTACATTTTGTGTTGCATTATTATTCCATGCATTAGGCGAGATTCAACATTGAGTCAAGACTCAACAATGGCGACGAAGTAGAACGAACCATACGTCAAGTTTCAACAATGGCCACAAAGTAGAACGAACCATACGCCAAGTTTCAACAAAGGCAAAGAAGTAGAACGAACCATAAGGAAAGAAGAAAGAATTAATAGTGAGAGTTTTCAACAATTGGGACAAGTCATTGAAGAACCCAGGCTGAAAAAAAAACTATTAATTAAAAGTCCAACGTTAACGTAACGACGAAGGATTCTAAACTTCTGGATATGTAGAACTCGTTAAAAGACGACTAAGCATAAAGGAACGTTCACTCAGAAAAATTGAAAGGTGTCGTAATCGAATAACGGTAATTTTAAATTAAAAAATTATCTACAACGAGACACCCGCTAAAAAGAAAAATTGGCCGACTACAAACACATGCATGGATTAAAAGGAGCACAAATACACCGTGTCGACTTTGAAAGGTAACAAACTTTAAAAAATTATTTTTTTAAATTATTTGTTCAACAATATAGTGACGAATTACCTCTGATAAGAAAATCAGACGTGTCATTGAAATACGCGAACAGAAGTCGAAAACGAAAAAAAAAAAAAAAGTCCGACGCTCTCTGTTCACGAAAAAAAATACCAAAGTTGATTAGCACGGGCGTGAATGTAAAAGCAAGTCATAAAATAGAAAAGTCGTACGTTGTTTCGATTTTTCTGGTCAGCTTATATGATATTCGTGGATACACAAATTAAAAGTATATTCCTTGTTGCATGAACACTATCAGCTAAAGATGGATGAACTATCCAAAGTCATATCTGAATTATTAAAATCCCAGCAGTTGAGTCAACAACGTCAGCAAGAACAACTGATAGCGATGCAAAAATATCAAGTTAAACAAGATGAAAGACAACAGAAATATCAGGAAAAACAAGATGAAAGACAACAGAAATATCAAGAAAAACAAGATGAAAGACTTTTGGAAATTCAAAAGTTAACACTGGAGAAATTAAACAACTATCAGGCAAATGAGGGAAATTCTTCATATTCTAATAACACCATATTTAATTCGCTGGAAACTTTCAACTATGTGCCAGACGAAGAAAAAACGTTTGAAGCGTACTTTAAACGATATGAAGATATTTTCTACACAGACTGTGAAAACTGGTCGAATTCAAGAAAAGTCAGTCTATTACTAAGAAAGCTAGGTACAGCAGAACATAGCAAATTTGTAGATTTTATTCTACCGAGAAAAACAACTGAATTGGAATTCTCGGAAACAGTGAAATTGCTAAAAGAGCTGTTTGGAGCAAATATGTCGCTTTGGCATAAGCGATGGTTATGCATGAATGTCTCTAAATCCGACGATCAGGATTACTTAACATATGCATCTATAGTAAATAGACATTGTGACAATTTCAGATTGGCAGAGATTACGGTTGAAGAATTCAAGTGCTTAATTTTTGCTCAAGGACTGGTATCCAGTAAGAGTGCCGAAATAAGACGTAGAGTTTTGTCTAAACTCGAATCTGAACAAGGCCTTACCCTGCAAAAGTTAGCAGAGGAGTGTCAACGGGCCGTAAAGTTAAAGAAAGAGTCGCAAAAAATCGAAGAAGCTGGTATTGCTTATATTAAAAAAATAAAAAAGCAGTCAAAGTACCCAGTAGAGAAAAATTGGAGAAAAAATTCAGCGTACTTTAATAATAGACAAGAAAATAAAAAGAACGAAAATAAAAAAGTCCCACCATATAATTGCAGACGTTGTAACGAAAGACATTGGGAGGTAAATTGCCCATATAGAAATAAGAAATGTTTCGTGTGCCAAAAGAAGGGTCACAAAGGATCTTGTTGTAAAACGAAAAAATTCAAGAGCCGAATTAGACAAACAAATTCGAATATCAAATCAGATAGAGATTTGAGGAAATATGTGACGACTGAAATATTCAAAAAGAATATCAAATTTCAACTCGATTCAGGGTCAGATTTAACAATAATGAATGATAAAACATGGAAAATTTTAAAAAGGCCTACAATAATGAAGTCAACGAAACTCGCTCGAACGGTAACTGGAAAGCAAATTAACTTCGAAGGCGAGGTTGTACTTCCAATGAAATTGAATGGGATCGTTAAAAAAATAAAAGTTTTCATTCTGAGAAATGGAGAAAACTTGTTGGGTACAGATTTTATTGAAACATTCGAATTGTGGGATAAACCGTTAAACTCTTTCTGCAGAAAAGTAGAAAGTAATACGCAATCAAGACAGGACATTAAAGATGAATTAAAGAAAAAGTTTCCGGAAACCTTTACACCTGGTCTTGGAAGATGTAACAAATTTGAAGCTAAATTTGAATTAAAAGAAAATACTATGCCTGTATTTAAAAAGAAACGAAACGTGCCTTTCGCAAATGGTGAGAAAATAGTAGTACCAAAAAAGTTGCAGAAAACAATCCTACGGGACTTTCATATGGGTCACCCGGGGATTAATAGAACAAAAAGCTTAATGCGAAGCTTTGTATATTGGAAAGGAATGGATGTGGATATCGAAAACATGGTTCATCGATGTAAAGGGTGTGCGTTAGCAGCTAAGTACACAAACCATGGCCCAAGACGGATCATCCGTGGGAAAGATGACACATTGATTTCGCTGGTCCAGTAGAAAATTATTACTACTTAATAGTGGTAGATAGCTTTACAAAATGGCCAGAAGTACTACGCTGCAAAAAGCCTACGTCCAATACCACAACAACTTTTTTGCATGAACTATTTGCACGGTTCGGTGTGCCAGAGTGTATTGTGAGTGACAATGGTACACAATTCACTTCTGACGAATTTAAGGAATTTTGTGAGTTATATCAAATTAACCACATAACGACGCCGCCGTATCATCCGAGATCCAATGGACTCGCAGAAAGATTTGTAGATACGTTAAAGCGCGCTCTGAAGAAAGCCTCAGGAGTTCCAACGGAAAAGGCGCTTCAGCAATTCCTACAAGTATACAGAATCACGCCTAACCAGAGAACACCATCAAACATGGCACCAGCTGAACTAATGTTCGCTAGGAAAGTTAAGTCAGTGTTTGACAAGCTTTTGCCAGGAAGAAATAGAATAAAGAACAATATGTATACAGCTAGAAAAAGATACACCCCCGGAGAGAAGGTCTTTTTCAAGTGCTATAGAAACAACATTGAGTTCTGGGAGCGAGGCATAGTGGATAAGAGAATCGGTGACCTGATTTACATAATAAAAGGGCCGAAGAATACTCATAAAAGGCACCAGAACCAACTCAAAAAATGCTACGTGTTAGAGCATGAAGAGAGTATACCGGATGAGGAGGAAGATCCCATTGATGTAATGTATGATACTTTTCAAGTAGAACCTCCGCAGAGTGCTCATGAACCGAGAAGATCCGGTAGAAAACGAAAGTTCACGGACCCATTGGACGTGAATCCAAAACGAAAAAGATATTGAAAAAAAAACAGATATATATATGAACTATGCAAAGGGGATCTACAAAGAAATAACCATCATCATCCCATATAGAAGCCAGTTTGAAATCCAAAAGGATTCCAAGGCTTGGGAGGGGGGTGTTGTGGTGGGATCCACCTAATCTGCATAGGTGACTACCAACTATATAAATAATGGTTGATACCAGAAGAGAGAGAAAGGAATCACGAGATCCAACTAGAGACTCTGATCGACTGCGACTAGTCAACACATTCTCCAGGAACGTCTTCCCAGAATTATACAGAAATACTATATGTACTTATTGTGTACACTTTCTTGTTATAATACATTCTTTGTTCCAAGTACATTTTGTGTTGCATTATTATTCCATGCATTAGGCGAGATTCAACATTGAGTCAAGACTCAACAAATATGCAAAGAGATCTCATTTTCAAGACTGCATCCCTCAGCAAGCATGCTGCCAAGATATACAAAAGAGTGCACTATGTCCAGCTTCTTCCCCTCCACATACAGAGTTGGTTCTATGTAGGGCAATACATATATATATATATATATATATATATATATATATATATATATATATATATGTGAATCAATGCATCTCATCAGGTGATTGTAAATGACTGGCAAGTGAACAACTTAATAAGATTTAAAAGCAAAATACAACCTCTTTTTATGAGAAAAAGAAGAAAAAACAAAGAAAGAAAAGAGAGGAAGTGGTTATAGGGTTTGTGGGCTTTACTCAGATCAACCAATCAAAATGAGCTACATTAAATTTAAAGTAAAGGAAGACGCAAAAATTAAGCAGCTGCCTTTTGTAAATGGGTCATGAACTCCAGATTTAGAATCAAAGACAGAAATCAGATGCCAAACCATCATATATATATATATATATATATATATATATATATATATATATATATATATACTTTATTTTAGGATATTACATCAAAAACATGTCAAAAAACGTTACACAATTGCAGTCATGTTTTGATGCAAATCAACGCATCTCATCAGGTGATTGTAAATGACTGGTAAGTAAACAACTTAATGAAATTTAAAAACAAAATACAACCTCTTTTTATGAGAAAAAGAAGAAAAAAGAAAGAAAGAAAGAAAGAAAGAAAGAAAGAAAAGAGAGGAGTTTAATTTAAAGTAAGGGAAGAAGCAAAAATTAAGAAGCTGCCTTTCGTAAATGGGTCATGAACTCCAGATTTAGAATCAAAGACAAAAATCAGATGCCAAACCCAGGTTGATATAAATGGTTACAATATTGTACACCAGACAATGTCATTTCCTAGGAAAAATAAATGGTAATCTAACAAAAAGCTAGACATGCCATGCCCTGTGAGTTTCAACAAAAAAAAAATTGGCCTTTTTATAGTTGATAAATAAACAGCCTCTTTAAGAAACCGGTGAATAATTTAAATGAATAGAACTTACTTAGTAAATTAATATATATATATATATATATATATATATATATATATATATATATATATATATATATATTATATATATATATATATATATATATATATATATATATTAAAAATATAGTTTTATGTTATACTATATATGTTTTAGCTTAAAAGTATTACATTGTAATCAATCAAATATAAACTGTGATTAATCAAATATATTGGGATTGGCTCAAAACTAACATATTCAGTTAAATTACTCAGTTAAAAATTAATAAAAATGAAATACTTAATTCTTTATATGCAGTGGTAAAAGATTAGCAAATTTATTTTTGTTGAAAAGTACTATTCAGTGTCTAAATCTTAGTTGCTTAGATTTTTTTATTGTCTTGACTTCTATATAATTGTTTTTTTTAGTTTATGTTAACCATTTTTTTGAATGTGCTGAGTTTTCTGAAAATAGCAGTTGTTTACTTCTGCTATGACTTCATTGCATCTATGATTTATAACATTTTTCATGGTGCTTACAAGTCATAATTATTGGCATATATTTGCCAAGTAAACATTATATATCCTGAAATTGCTTATTTATATAAACAAATTGAAAAAGATTCATACATATTCAGTCATGTTTTTTACACTCAGCCTCTATACATTTATTTTGTATTAGCAGAAAATTGTCAATTCACATCCTAAATAATTTTTCATTCAAATAGCCAACAAAATCACTGAAATATTTTTTTCAGGTGAATCTTAATTGAAGAACTTCTTGCCTTTAAGAAACTATTTCTTGATGCTGGAAAAATGGAAAGCTTGGCAAAGCACAATAAATTTACTTGCAGCAATAATGAAACTCTCTGCAACTAAATGGACATTGGATGAGTTTTAAATGCATTACTTAAAACCAGTTTCCATATCTGTAGGCTTACTATAATTTCCCCAGCCACAAACTGGAAGTTTGCAATTTTTATCTAGGTTTAATTTTCTTGTATAATAAAGTGTCTTCATGACCCAACGTTCTTTAAGCTTCAGGGCTGATATAAAAGCAACAAATATAATTTTAGCATTGAGACAAACCCATCAGTGACAATCCCAGCAAAACCAAACAGGACTATATAATAAGCTTACACATCTGTATATACTGTTTGTCAGTTTTGAAGGAAGCCATAATATATCATGTAGAACAGTAATTCTCAACCTGGATCCATATGGACCCTGGGAGTCCATGTAACATTACTGAGGGATCCACACAAAATAAATAGCAAATTGGGTGTCCACAATAATATTTTAGTGATCCATATAGTAATTTCTTTTCAGAAAGGTTGTTATAACTGAGAATTGGAATTTCTTCAGTAATTTATGCCATATTAAAATACTAAAAATAGAAAAACAACCCTAAAATTTGCCGAAAACGAGATCAAGTGATGTAATTTAGCATCCCTTTTATTCTACCAGATGTTTTGATTGTAAAAGATGAATAAAAACTGAGAAGGATATATAAAGGAGTGATTAAAGGAAAATTATACAAAGATTATAATTTATCATACAAATTAATTTAAGATATTAATAATAAATAATAATAATAATGTTAAATATTAATAAAATAAAATATTAATATATTAATATAAATTAATTAATATAAAATATTAAAAAATAAAATATTAATAATGAAATTAATTTTATTATATAATGATCATATATAAAGGATGCATATACATTCACTATTTCTATAATACAATTCCTAAACTTATCTATTAGTAAAAAATAAAATAAGCTTTTTTTTCCTCAAATGTTTATGGGGTCAAACCAAAACAAATTAAGCGTAAAAGTGGACTATAGATAAAAAAAGTTTAGGAACCACTGATATAGAGTAATTGGCCATGGTTAACTGGAATTGATAAAAATACCCACCAAACAGAATTGGTAACGTTTCTAATAAATAATAAGAAAACAAAGAAAAAGAACAGATGAAAATTTTACTAAGCAAACACAATATTTGGAAGTCGAAACTAGGCAAAACAACAGTAATAAAGCAAAAATGTTCACAAAGTAAGAATGGTGTTAACACACAAAAGAGATACATACAAGTGATTGTAGTGTTTTAACTTCAAAGCAAGAAAGAACAAAAATATGGCTGATGAAACCAAACCACTTCTGTTATACCAAATACTTACTATAATCTTCCACAGATGATAAAACAATGTTTTTTATTATTACTTCATCTTCTCCACTGTATTCAGCCATTGTTCAGGTCTTCAATTATTTTCAAAACTTATTTTACATGCTATGTGATGTGCTGCAAACATGGATAACATTGAATACAGACATTGTTCTCCATAGAGTTCAAGTGGAATCCACTTATCAAACCATTTTCTTCATAATTGTAAGTGATATAAAAAGATTGCAATGAATAATTTGAAGTCTGTTGGAAATTTCTTGGTTGAGTTTTTGGGATCATTTTCCATCACAATCTTCAAATGTTTGCTGTTTGATTGTCTTAGTCAACCTCTCTCTTACTTATCTGAGTTTTCACAGTTTTCTTTATTCACTCACAACATTGTGAAATGTCAGGTTTAGATTTATACAAGAATACATTTAAAAAAATCTGAAAAGCATGTCATTTTTGCCAAGATAAAAGAGGAAAAACTCAATGGAGTTTTAAAAAATTTAGCAAATAATCAGCAAATGATATTTAAGATACACTTAAAAATGTAATTCTTAAAAACTAATGAAAGTGTCAAACTGAAAAATTCATCTACTATCTAATAGAAATATTATTAGTATTTTAATTGAAATATTGTCTATTTTTGAAAGCTCATCAGAGTTAAGCATTGTTGAGCCTTGGCTAACAACTGCTTAAGAGACATCTACATGTAAACGTGAATATATTCAATGACCAATTATAAGATGTTTTCAGAAGGGTTTCTTGATCCAACTGAGAAAGTTTTCAGCATCCCCTTATACATTGGTCATTCCATATCAAATTTCCCAATACTCCCAAGGTCATGCTTTGAAAATGGTCAAAAACTATTAATCTTTTTCAATTCCATGTTTCAGAGATTTACACAAAACATCAAATGAAAATATTCCAGTGATTTTTTAAATTTTAATATCCTTACTTTTTGTAGTCAACTGAAACTTTAGTAGATGCTTCTAAAATACCATTTTTCTTATTCTGAAGAACCCATGACTTCAAAATTAGAATAAAAGTAAAATGAAAACAGAAATTAAATATTTAGATAGAAAACAGCAAAAATACCAAATTTGACATCTTCTTAAATATTCAAAGTGCCAAAGTTGGAAAGTTTGCAGTATGAAGGCTTTTTTTTTAAATTTTCAACTTCAAACATTGGCAGTGACCCTGTTGAGTTTTTTTGTATACTTGGGCTCAGAAGTTTCCTACACTGGTGACCTCCTCACAGAGATCAACAGAAGAAGTGGACTAGCTGAAGCTGTCATGAGAGATCTCTGGAGATCACTATGGTGGCATCAGAACATCTTCTGATGCACTAAGCTATCAAGTTTACAATCTCACTGTCTTCGCTGTGCTACTATACAGTGCCTTTCAGTAAGACACTCACCTCGCATATCCATGGCTTTGAACCCAACATTCTCAGGAACATGAAGTTTCTTGTGTCCAGTGAGATGCTCTTCTGGAGGACTGGCTAGTCAAGCCTCCTCTACACCGTCATTCAGCACCATGTTCACTGGCTCACATCCTGCAATGACCTGATGACCACCTAACCAGAGTGATTGACCAGTTCAACACTGCAAACTGGTGATGACCTTGCAGCAGACCATGTAGCAGATGGAAGGATGTTGTCTACCAGGACCTCCATCAAATTGATCTAGTGCTGAAGGATGTTCCAATGCTCACCAAGACCATGAGTGCTGGAGGGACAAGGTGGCTCGTGTAGATGCAACATCTTCATGGTATGAGACTTAGCAGCAGACAGAATGCAAAAATTGTATCATGTCTGTTGCTACTCCCATGGAAAGTGCTCAGACAAACTGCATTCCTTGGTTCTGCCAGCTAGAACCTTCATGGCCAGGACCCACCATGCCACCCACATTGTATCTAACCACCCACATTCCTTCCATATTCCATTGGTGAGAAGTTCCATTGATATAGATTCTTCCCACTGCTCTGTGCAACCATCTCCTAAGAGGATGTTTCCCCAATTACTATAGTATTAACTACTTCATGTCTAGAGTTAACCATTATCTTCCCTTTCTATAAATTGCCTTTTACTATAACCCTCTCCCTTGAGTGGCCACTGGGCCTTGTACAGGGTGAACCTCACTGTAAAAGAATACCATTTGTTATGGAAAAATTACATGGTAAAAGTATGGAGATTTTTTACATTCCCACATAGTAATATGAGGACATGAAAATAAGAAATTTTAAGAACATTAAAAAATCAAGTACATTTCAAACAATTATTTTTAACACTGAAGGAATAATGAATAATCATTATTGCATTCATATAACCTAATATGTAATAAATTACAGGAACACACTGTGTTCTTTATATAAACATATGTTTTGAATGAAAAGTTCTCAAATTGTCTTTTTATACATTTTGACTATTTTCAGAGCATCGTAGGAGGAAATTTATAGAAGATTCAGATCTGATTCTTTTTCTTTCTTTTTATGTGTCATGTCCTTTCAGATTGTTCTAGTTCCACATGCCATGCATTTTCTGGATATCTCAGTGTCAGTTATTTCCCTTTAGTAACTCCCAAGTTTTTGTTCACCTTTGCTGTGGCCAGATATTGAACTCACAACTCCATGGGCCAAGTCACTGTATTACTTCAACCAATGGTTTTATTCACTGGGCCATGTGTCCTTGTATATCACCTGAAGTTTATTCAGGTGATATATTCACCATGTTTCAGCCCTTGTACTCTCTGGCATACAAGGGATGAAATATTGTGAATATGACAATAAAGATGAGGACAATAGTCCGAACAATGTAAATAGTGTAAATAGTTATAATAGCTCATCTCAGAAATATAGAAAGAAATTCTCCATTTCTTTTTATTCTTGAAATATTATACTGTCTTAATGTCCAAAAGATAATAAATCCAATATCACTTAAACTAGATATTTTGCCAGCCAGCCAGTCAGCCTATATTTACACATGTAATGTGGCATGCAGTACATTTCTCTCAGATGAAAACGTATATTCATAATCTAATGGAACTGGATTCCCTCTAAGATTATTAAAAAAGTAAAGACAAATCTTACAGATATTATTTCTTTCTTATTTTTAATCAGTTTTTGATATGCACTACAGCATTTCTTTTAAATGGTATCTATACTGTCACACTAACACTTCGCTATATTTTTGAATCCTAATGATGCCAAAATTATACAGATAGAGGAGGAGTCTACCTAATCTTTAATTGATAAATAAGTCAGAATTACAAAAAGTAATATCCAAGAAATCTCAAAGTTTTAATTCATTAGAACTTTCAGACCAACAAAACTGCAGGCAACTTTAAAAATGCAGTGCAGAACAATACAAAAACCAGTTAAGGGAATAATAGTTCAGGCAGAAGCCAAGAAATAAATGAGAGGCAAGTGTGAATTGTTCAATCTGATGTCAGTAGATACCATTATGTGTTTCTTTCAAGAACATGGACTAGGTTGGTGCATAGTGGCTAACAAGACAATGCTTGCCAAAAAGAATTTGATGGTTACCTATGGAATCTTGAAATAAGATTGTATTGAGCCTAGAAATTCAGGGGAAACAAGATTTAATGAGGAAAAATATTGTCAAAAATATCCCCCAAAATATCTCACTAGTGAGGAACAAAATGTATATTTATTAATTATATTTATATATATATATATATATATATATATATATATATATATATATATATATATATATATATGTATGTATGTATATATATATATATATATATATATATATATATATATATATATGTATGTATGTATATATATATATATATATATATATATATATATATATATATATATATAAAGAAACATAGTTTTAAGGTGTGCTATATTTATAGGATAAAGTGCTCAATATCAGAGATAGAGAGTATGTAAATATAAATATAAAAGTGAACATTGAAGCCAACACTCAGAAGCAACAGGCTGTTTCATGCTAGATGTAATTGTCATATCTATCTATCTATCTATATATATATATATATATATATATATATATATATATATATATATATATATATATATATATATATATATATATATAAATTAAGGTGGAGAAACTTTTCACTTAACTGAGTAGTGTTATTTCAGACATGGTGACTGAGGATTTGTGAGCACATTGTAGTAATGCCTTCACTCTTCAGGGCTATTGGCTTCTCTGCTGCTACTTCTCAGTTTTTTCATATTTATGTATAGTTTGGTATAATTTGATATCCTTGTCTGGATGTGTGATTTTTTCACTTAATGGATGTTGTATTATCTGTTTTTATCTTTAGGACTTTTGCTGTTTCTTAAGTGGTTTAGAGTTTCTTGGTGATTGTTTTGTATAATGATAACCGCTTTTTGACCATACTTGCTTAATTGCTTTATGTAAGATTGGCCACTTTTTACTGTACTGAGCTAACCACTTTTTACCATGTTAATGTATATGTCCTCATTATTGTTTTTTTACACCATGGTTAGGTGTTTGTGCTTGTATGTGTGTGTGTATGCTTAGGTGTTTGTGTGTATGTGAATGCTGGTTTTTGTTGATATTTGCTGATATTTGTGTGTATGTATATTCCTTTGTGGGCTTAGTGTGTGGGGTTTCTTGTTAATGTTGTGTTCTTATTTTCTTTCTTCATTTGTCCTCTGGTTTTTGTTTAGGCATGATTAAGTATATGTTGTATGTTTGTGTTGTTTTGTGTCCTGTTTATTTGTTTCTGTTTGTATTGTTATTTAAGTAACAAAGTAAGTATTTATTTGAATGTCTACATTTCTCAATTATTCCATTTTTCTTGTTTAATAGTTTGCTTTGGTTTTTAAAGGTAATTTTTGTTAATTTTTCCTCCAGGCATAGTTTTCAGTTTCTGCTATTGCTATGGTGCTGGGGTGCTCTCTTTATGATTTCCCATTTGATTTTCATAGTGATGTTATTTTCTTTTTGGCTCTATATGTATTTTGATAGTGTTGCATTGTTTTTGTATCTTTCTGTTGTAAATGATGTTTTGTGATTCTTAAATCTTTCTTTGAAGTTTTTTCTGTGGCTACTATGTAAATTTTTTGTCTGTATACATGTTGTTACAATAGCTTTATATATTATATTGTTGGTTAGACACTTATTGTTAAGTAGACAGTCGTCTTTATTTCAACAGTTACATTTACTGATATTGTTTTGTTGGTTTGTATTGTTGTTATTGCTATTGGTTTTGTTGAGTATTTTTTATTTGATTATTATTTTCTCAATGTTGTTCATGCTAATTTTGTTGTTTCATCTAATTTTGACTGTGCTTTTGTTGATTTTTGATAGTTTTGTTATTGGGGAAGTGTTTTTCAATTATATTGAAAAATATTTTTCCTATTTTTGTTTTTATTGTATTATTGTAGGGTGGGCTTTACTATATATATATATGTGTGTGTGTGTGTGCATGTGTGCATATTAGGCTGTTTAGGAAGTAATTACTTTTTAAGAGAAATGATATAAAAACAAATGGTAGTTAAATTTATTTAAATGCTATTTATCAAAAATATAATCATCTTCATTTTTAACAACTGCAGCCATCATGGAAAGGCAAATTTTTAATTCCACATTTAAAGAATCTGCATTTTCCCCTTCTTTCCTTTTCTACTTCTTTGTTTCTGAATGTTTTGCCACCTATGTAATGATCTTGTCATTGAAATAAATGAAAAGTTGCAGGTGCTAAATTAAATGTATATGGAATTTCCCATCCTTATGACCTTATTTTTTCTTGGATTTGATTTGCAGACTGAGGCCTTGCATCGTCACATTGGAGGGTAACATAATTTCTGTTTACCAAAGCTGAATTCTGCTTCATTTACCTGATCAATGTCAATAAACACTTGCAATGATTGTCCTTCTGTGTTCTAGAAGCTCATAATGGATGACATCTTCCATATTCTACCAGACATAAAGCAAGGACATGTAGATGGAGTCTTTGATTTGATGTTGGATTCTTATTTTATCATAACCAATGTCTTTTTTGTTTTTCTCTTTCATGCAAATCCCATTTTTTATCACCTGTAACAAATCGATGAAAAAATGCATGTTTGGCATTCTTGGTTAAAAGACTGCTACGGATGGTGCAACATTTTGGTTGCTTCTTAAGCTCAGCTCATGAGGAACCAAATTTCTCTCTTTGAAAGTTTTCACAAATAAATTCTTAATGAAAAGGTAATATTATTTTACATTGATTATATTACATTTCGGAATGTAATATAACCAATTTTCCATAGCAACAAATGTAATAAAATTCTTCCTTTTTATAAATTGGTAATCTTTGTCTTAGTGAAAGGATATCAAAATACAATCTGGAATTATGTTAATGTGATTGAGACTTCCCTTTTTATTCACAATGTTTGGCAAGAGCAGTTCTGATTTCTTCTTGCTTACTCCCGATAACCACTGTAGTTAGCTGGTATATATATATATATATATATATATATATATATATATATATATATATATATATATATATATATATTCATTGATAAAGCAATTTTATACTAATGTATACTTAAACAATATGACCAGATTTTGTGCTATGTCTTTATTCACTACCATCATAACCTTCTGTGATCAAACCATATTGTTGAATATGGTTGTCAGTAAAAAGAAACACCCCCAACATGCAAATTATAAATTGGAGACACCAAAATCAAGCAAGTAGAAAAATTTTTAAATCTAAGAAGTATGGGGCAAAGAGAACAGAAAAATGTGACACTGAAATCCAAAGGTGCATTGGGAAAGATGCCTTCCACAAGCTAAGCAAAGTATTAAGAAATGGGAAAATTTCACAGAAACAAAGAGTACTGAACAGTTATATAATATTGGTCCACCTATATGGCACTGAATGTTCGACAATCTCCTTACAGATGAAGAAAAGACTTGAAGTAACTGAAATGTGGTTCTACAGAAGGATACTGAGAATACCATGGACTGAATATGTGAGTAATGAGGAAGTTTTCGAGAAAATGGAAACAAAAAGGACACTAATACTTAGAAAGAGATAATTGAAATTTCTAAGATACATAATGAGGAAAATTTGACACTCACAGGATATATTGAAGGCAAGAGGGGAGCTGTGCTTAATCTACCTAATGAGCTTGTGTAAATGGTCGGCAGAACAGAGATTAGGCATGATAGCAAAGGTTATCTCTGCTGCTGGGTTTCAATGGGGCTAGACAATTTTTCTTACCAGAATCTATCTTGCACTTTTATAAGTCTACCATTCATCTATACATTGAATATTGCTGCCACATCTGATCTGGTTCTTATGCTATGTATTTAGAGTTTCTGGATAATCATCCAATGAAGAATCTGCAATATTATTGGTCCTGATCTAGCATCTTGGCATCAGTCCCTTTCCCACCACCATAATTTAGCTTCCCTGTGCCTTTTCTATAAATATTTTCATGATAATTGCTACCTCAACTTTATGAATTTAAACATACTACTAGATTGGCGGCTGTGCCTGCTCATTTTACAGTTGAAATGTTTTAGATGTAACTGTAAATTCTATGCTAATAATTTCTTCACCTTTATATATTTCTGAGATGAGGTATTGCAATTATTTTCCCTATTTACATTGTTTGTCCTCATCTTTATTGTCATATTCACAATGTTTCAGACATTGTACGCTCCAGCCTTCCTCAAGTTTCAGTTATTTCCCTTTAGTAACTCAACTCTCTGAGTTTATAACTGAACCTGAGATATCCAGAAAAGGCATGGCATGTGGAACTAGAACAATCTACCCCAGTGGACTAAATAAAGGGTTCGGTTTGAAGTTCCAATGTATATCACATGAAGAAAGCTGAGGCATGCAATAGCTGAAATGTCATGAATATGACAATAAAAATGAATCAATGCAAATAATGGTTTCTTCTCTCATATTTCTCACTTCTGGAACTCTCTTTTGAATTCTTGCTTTCTAGTCAACTTTGACCTTCAAAAATTTAAATGCAATGTCAATTGTATCTTTTGTCTATTTAATTCTTTTTCTTTTGTTGTTCTCTCCCTTTGATAATGCTTTTCTTTTTCTCTTATTCTTTCTCGTTCAGTAACCTCCTGCTTGGCTTTATTGCCTTGCTTGGAGTGAAATGATTCAAAAAAATACCAAAGTAACTTTCAAATCAGTTAAATATATCCACTTACAAAATGGGGAACAGGAATCTAAAACTTAATCATGTAGCATTTTTTTTTTTTGTTTTTTAAGTTTAGCGAAAGCAGTTATAGCTATAGCAGAAAAGGTGACTTTTGTCAGTATTGGTATATTTGTAGAAGTTATAAAGTTCTTGCAGGATTGACAATATTTCTATCACATTCTGAGAAAAATAAGACTTGTAGAATAAAGATTTTCTTGTTTTCTTAAAAAGAATCATCACAATTTAAAAAGAATCATCATCATAGTAGTTTTTTGCTTTTACTTTTATAACACTTTTTATGAGTATCCTTTCCTCATAATAAGTTTGTTGTTTTTGTTTTCCTTCTAATAAATGTGAATCAACTGCTTCTGTTTTTTTTTATTTCCAAATTACTTCCATTTATTTCAAATTAATTTTTACCTGTCAATATTTTTTTTCTCTTCTCCTTATTTTTGAACTTAGAATAAATTGCACTTTTCATTTCATCCTGCATCTCATTTTGTCATCTTAGATTATAGCTGCTTCAGTTTTACTGCCTCTTTCACAAGACGAAATATCAAATTACAATTCTGTTTATAGCATCTCTATGAGATTCATCGCTAAACATAATTTCTGTAATCATTCAGATGAGCCAATTTTTCTTATGAGAGACAATATAAGAATAATATTGGGCTTAAATGAACAAATTCAATGATTTAAATTTTGCTATTCAGGATAAAAACACACCAGAGAGATTTCAATTTAATATCTAAAACTGATTATATATGTTTGGCCCAAACTCTCTTGGAAATTTGTTTTTAAATATCCTCAACTCTGGAGATTTCACATTGGATAAAAATTATTAGTGAAATAAACTACACAGTGAGTCATTCATTTTTGCTATGGTACCTAGACTTTTTGAATTTAAGCACAGTACTAGACTGGCATCAAGATCTCATCAATTTACAATTGAGCTGGCTAGATGTAATCATAAATGTTATGCTAACAATTTCTTTTCTTGCACTTGTGGAACCCCTTCCAGCCAACTTTAATCTGCAAAAATTTACGTGCAATGTCAATCGCTATCTACTGTCCTGCTGATTACTCTTTTCTCTTCCCACTCATTATTAATGCTTCTGTTCCTAATTCTTCCACACTCAGTAACCCCCCCGTGTCTTAGTGGCTTTACTCCCTTGCATTGGGTGATACTGATTTTTTAAAAATTTAACAAAAGATACTAAACATTCAATAGAAAGAAAATGATAACTATATGCACAAAGTAGAATTTGCTCCATGGAGTAAACATCAAATGTATAATTTTATACCTGGTATTTCATGTTTCTTGTTTTTTTCAGCTGGAGTTGTTAAACTTGGTACTGCCTTCTGTAATTTGATGTCCCACTAACTTCTAATACTGGATGCCCCGTATCTATCACTGAGTAAACTATTGGCTGTTAACACTGCAGACTAATATCAACACAGGGTGCAGCAGAAATACTTCCCACATATACCTCCCAGAAATACCTCCCACATATACCTCCCAGAAATACTTCCCACATATACCTCCCAGAAATACCTCCCACATATACCTCCCAGAAATACCTCCCACATATACCTCCCAGAAATACTTCCCACATTTTAAACTGCCACCTGTGTAGTCTAGTGAACTTAAGCAAGTGGCAATGGTGTCTTCCTCAATCTAATGTTTTACCATTATGGAGGAGGTATTTCTGGAAGTTATACATGGGAAGTATTTCTGCCACACCCTGTAGTAATGAAGAATCCTCTGCTATTTTAGACCTCACAATGGTTCATCTTTAGACTCCATTCAGTGATTTGCCAGACATTTTCCAAAATTTAGAATTTACCATAATTAAGAATCATATCATTACATTGTATTCATTAATTTTGGTGATCAAAGATTTTATAAAATACATAAACCTTTGATCACTAAAATTAATGAATTTATAAATTTATAAATGTTGAAATACAAGTATGAATCATTTCTAAGCTGCCTGGAATTTTGGAATATTGCATCTACAAAATATTCAACCTTTTTCTCAATGAAACTAATAGACTTTTGTCTTAGTGATAAAACTTTGTGCTGTTTATAAGGATTTACTTTGAAGAGAGTAATGGCATTAATCTATGTAATTAAAAAAAATGTAATTAATGTCATAAAATATCCGACATTCTAAGCGATGACTCTGGGGACTACTTACAATCTCCTATCCCTGGATACTTGTGGTATGAATTAAGCACAAGGGAGCAATCGATGTCACAAAAATGGGTCCATCCTACCACTGATAATACCAACATTGAGGAGAAGGCTGAAACATAACAAAGTGAGACCCTGTGAAACCAAATCTCAGAAAAACAACAGCTCTGAGACTTCCCCCTTTTCTCTCGTATGAGTAAAGTAATAACTGGGGGAGAATATGATAACAATGAACTATCCCAACCAACCCATTTTTCAATACTATTTATAAAAGTTATATAATGCTTCCAAAGTTGATATTTGGTGATATCTATTCATTAAATACAATATGTTTAATATTCTGATTTACTCATATTTTTCTGATAAGTATGAGTTTTAGTTAATAATCAAATTTATAAACAGTATTTTATATTTCTGCAAAGTTTTCCAGTAGCAGATTTATAGTGTATGATTTTAGTATATATTATAGTGCATATATTAAATACAATATGCTTAATATCTAGTAAGTTTATAGTTCAATTAAGAATTCTATTTTTTGTTTAAATTACCAAAATTTTAATATTATTTCTTCTTTTTCTGTTAATTTACAATAACAACAACATTTTATTTTATTTGTTGAGTGTCTATAACACCATATCACAGTTAAATGGTATTAACCAAGTAACCTCTTGTGTCTTCATGGCTTTACTGCTTTGGCTGGGGTGAACTCAATTTTTAAAAAGTTCCCCATTATAACTGAAACTAATACAACAATCTTCTGTTTTGTATGGTTTGGAATTCTGAGATCTTTTTTATGGACTAGTTGTCAGCCACAGCTAGAGAATCCTGTCTGCTCTACTACTTCACCCATAGCTGGGGGAAGGAGAGATGGATTCTATATCTATAAGTCTACCATTCACCCATGCTTAGAATATTGCTGCTACATATGGTCTAGTGCTCTTGCTGTTTATCTAGAGCTTCTTGATAAAATCCCAAGGAGAATCAGCAATGTTATTGGTCCTTATCTGACATTTTGGCTTCAGTGACTTTCCCATTGCTGTAAGGTTACCTCCTTGTGCCTGTTCTATAAACACTTTCATGGTAACTATTTGTATAAGCTCTTCGTTATGGTATCTAGAGTCTTTGAATTTAAGTACAGTACTAGGCTGGCATCGATATCTCATCAATTTACAGTTGAGTTGACCAGATGTAACCATAAGTTCAATGCTATGTTCTTTTCTTGCCTGTAGAACTCTGTTCAGGATCCATGCTTTCCAGCCACAATTAACCTTCAAAAGTTAAAATGCAATGTCAATCGCTATCTACTGTCCTCCTGATTACTCTTCATTTTGTTTTTAATTCTTCCATACCCAGTAACCCCTTGCTTGGGGTGAACTCAATTAAAAAAAAGAAAGAAAAAGTTCCCCATTATAACTGAGACTAGTAGAACAATCTTGCAAGTTATTAAGATTGTTAAAATCTTTTTTGCAAAACATTCCGACATTGTTCAAAATTGAAGAGTAATTTCTGTTTTTTTAAAACATTCTTTTTTTATTTTCTAAAAAAAAAAAAAAAAAAAAAAAAAGAGAGAATTAGAATTCTATTGTATCATAAAATCAATTTCTCGCCACTGTTTCTCATTTTATGTGAATGACATTCTTATTTAAATGACCAATAGCCTTTGGATACAAACCAGATAGATAAAAAAAACTCTTACTTGTACATTTTTTTTAGATTTATATCGAAAGCATTCAATGAAAACCTCATCATTGTCTACTCACCAATTCTCTTGGAAATATTAATATCTTGTATTACACAATGTCAGATTTTATTCTGCAAGTCAATGTTTTTGCAATAAAAATTGTATAAAACAACTAATGTTAGTTTCAAAGTACATCTGTCTGCTAGGGCAGCTGACCAGTCCCTGTTGCAGACCCCTACTCATGCACATTTGTATTTGTTTAACACTCATGGAGCCCATTTGTGATTTATAGTGTAACTATAGTGAATAGTCCTTAGTTACAGTTTCTGAAAGAGATTGCATCATCTGATGTAATCAACAGTTTGAACAAGACCAATACACTCAAACCCTCTGTCACAATGACTTGTGATTTCATGCTAGCACAGCCATCAAAATCCTCTAAACAGTTCTGTCTACCCAATTTCACTCACAATGCTTAGGTCAACACATGGTATTTCCAATGGTGTTGCATGCTGAGATCAACTCCTTGTGCTAATAACATCAAAATCTCAATGTCTTGACAAATCAATCATGATAAGATTCAAAGTGGAGTCTCATAGTTAGAAAATGAATGCTCTAACCATTTGGCAATGTGCTGAAGATATTTTTTTGCATTCCTGGATGTATTAATATCTTGAATAGAACATGGGTTCAAGACGTCCGTATACCACAAGCCAATATTCACCTCAACTTCAACTCCCACCACTCATACAGTGTAAAGAAAAGGATTGTCAGCTGCTTACAACATAGAGCAAAAGTCATAAGTGGTGACCCAGAGACATATAAACAAGAAATGGTCTGTATAAGCAGTACCCTACAACATAACAACTACCCTGGGTACATGACAACAGCTTCAAAAAACTGAGATAAACAGGTGCAAGAGGATAACAACACTTAGAAAACTGTTTCAGTAGGTTTACCCTATGTGAAAGGATTATCAGAGAAAATACAAAACATCTGTGGTCCATATAACATCAGGACAACCTTCAAAAGAGGTTCAACACTTTGCAGAGGAGAACATGACTAAGGGCTAAGAAATATAAAGGAGAAACAGGCTGCCCCCTTATGGTAATACTGCAAGAACATCATAAAGCCGTAACATGAAAGGAAATAGAAAAATCAGGCATAGCTGATCACATATGGAGAGACAAGGGAGATCATTGCCCCCTGTGGGGTGAGTTTGAAATAATAGATAGAGAACATCACTGGAAAATATAAAAACTTAAGGAATCAGCACATATGCTATGCCACAAAAATCTTCTAACTGGCCAAGCATAGAAATGAATACAATATGGGAACCAGTAAGAAGGAGTGCAAGAGAAAAGCAATAATAACAACAAAATTGCAATATGACCTCTGATAAAAAAATGGTTACTGAGACATTAAGTTTATAAGTCCTAAAAATTCCTACACTGAAGTCCTCAAGGAAACACAGCCCAGTTGATAAAAGCGATGGTTGAATCCAGTGACATTGCCTAAAGAGTTAAAAACATCTGGACAAGGCATGACACGAGGAACTAGATATGGATGAAATAAACATTTCAGTTCAAAATTCCAATCATCTTAAGAAGGCTGGAGCATACAATGGCTAAAACGTTGTGAATATGAAGATGAGGACAACACTCCAAACAATATGAATATTTTTTTTAATCATTTCACCCCAAGCAAGGCAAGAATGCCACTAATACACTGGATGGTACAGAGAGTGAAAGTGTGAGAAAAGACTGGATATAGGGAGGATGAGGAAAGGATAAAAGAGAAACAGGGTTCAAGACAACAGAATTTCATTTAAATTTTTGAAGATTGTAGTTTTCAGGAAAGAAAGGAAATGGAAAAGATTTCCACAGGTGGTAAATGTGAGAAAAGAAACTGTTGGAGTAGAAGTAGCAGTTACATTTAACTATTTCAACAGTAAAAGGGCTGCACCTAAATGCCAATCTGGTAGCATGCTTAAATTCATGTAGGCAGGGCACCAAAGAAAAAAACCTTCTCAGAACAGTTGCTATGAAAATATTTGTAGAAAAGACAGAGAGAAGCCATGTTATGTTGCTCAGAAAGTGACTGAAGTTGAGATGCCAATTCAGGATCAATTACATTGCAGATACTTCTTTGGATTTTGTCAAGAACCTAGAAATGAACAGCAGGGGCACCAAACTAGATATGGCAACAGTAATCAATGCACAGACAAATGGTAGATTTGTAAATGTACAAGATGGACTCTAATGAGAGAAACCTTCTGGCACAACACAATGAACCAACTTTCCTTGCAGTAGATGCACCTATTGATTCAATGTAGTTGTCCCACTCCAAGTCAGTTGAAAATGTGAGGCCAAGAAAATGCAGTGAGATGCTCTCCTGGATTTGAGCATCAGCCATGCTGATGGTGGGCAGGGAAGTTTCTCTATGGTGCTTAAATGAGAGCAGTTCAGTTTTGGAGACATTAAAATTTATAAGCCATTTCCTGCCCCAGTTAACCACTGATTGGAGGTCCTTTTCAAGAGCAGCAGCCAGGTTGACTTCGTCAGCCCCTGACAGATTTTCTATGGAGACAGGAGTAAATGGTAGTGTCATCTGCATATTACTAATGGTAACAATTGTATTTAATTTAATTCAATTACATTTGTGCTTATTTGTCCTCTTTTTCTTGAAAAAGTAATATTACTTTCTGAACAACCTAAGCTGGATCTCTTTGCCCTCTGCAGTAGTTCACTACACTATTAATCTATCCTGCAAGTATCAAATTTTCCAAGCCCACTTTCTTTGTGCCTTAGAAATTTCAACTGTCTTTTCCTGATGTTAAGTATAAGTGTCCATTTTTCTTTTCATTTTTTTCTAAAACTTCATCATTGCTCATATGTTCAGTCAATGGTATTCTCAGCATCCATGAAAGTTTTTCCACCATTGATTGCTTACTGTTAATTTTATTGTGAAAAAAATTGACTTGTATAATAAATCTGACATTGACATAGCTAAAAGAAAACAGAAACTAATCTAATAAAATTACTGAAAAAATTGACTTGTATAATAAAATCTGACATTGATGTAGCTAAAAGAAAACAAACTAATCTAATAAAATTACTGTATAGAGTTTAACCTCTATAGACCAATTTCCAGTATCTAATTATCATACTATTCTGATTTAGTGAATTTCATTGAATAATAAATATTCATATTTATGATTGTTATTGCAATATTTTATTAAAGTTGTTCAGCTCAAATATTTAATGATGCAATATGGGAATTTCTATGGATATTTTAGTCCTGAGCTTATTCCATCATTACCTTAAGTTAATTAGAAATAAGTCTCCTGACTACAAAACAGGGCAAACATCTTGGACAACTTAAGAGCATGCATTTTCTTGTTTATTTATAGAAATTATTGCTGAAGGATTTAATTTACTGCTAAAGACCTCTGACAACATGATAGCAAAAAAAAAAAACAAAAAAAAAATGAAGCTATTCTGCACTTGATCATTTGGTCCTACTTTTCATTGCTACAAAAAGAATACATCATTTTATTTCGGCGGGAGATTTTCAAAGGTGAAAAACTGTTTGATGTTAGCAATAAAATCAAAGAAACCAGAATTGTGAACAAGTAATATTCTTACATTTCTTTATATTCTATTCTGCTTTGGAATTTTTGCATTTTTAATTTTTTTTTTTTCATACAAATAAATGCAACCTTTTCTCTATGAAATCATATTTTTAAATTTTTCCCTTAATTTTATATCCAGGAGCAAATTATTTTCTGTACAAAAGAAATTGATATATAATGCTAAAAAAAGAGTACTCAAATATACCAGATACTGTCAGCTTGAATGTACAAATGGTGTAATGGATAACAGCTTGGCATTGGAAATCCGACTCTGAGTTCCAATTCCATTTGGGTTCATTATGATCACTTACATACAAATACCCTTGGGAAAGGTATTAATCCACTTCTTCTTCCCCCCAGCTATGGGTTAATTAATTGTACTTGTATCAGTAAATGATTATTATCCTCACCCAATTCTTAAAATCTAAAAATATTTTCTGGCTTTAAATAATCTGCAATGGGTTGATAAGCCATAAAAAACCCAATCAATCAAAATACTAAAATAATGATTAAAAACTGAGAAATATAAACCAAAATGTTTGTCTTATAAAATATAAAACAAGCTTAACATGTAATAAAACTTATCATCCAAGTTCTGACGAACAGAATGCATAGCAAAATCAAACCCGAAATAAGACAAGAACAGTGTGGGTTCGTTAAAGACATTACAACAAGGAATCCAATATTTCTGCTCAGAATGATATCAGAAAGAGCAATACAAATGCAAAAAAAATCTGCTTACCTTTAATAAGGTTGAGGGTGTGCACCTGCCACTGATATTGGCTCCAAGATACAAATAATAACCGGGG
This sequence comes from Acanthosepion esculentum, assembly GCA_964036315.1. Classification (NCBI taxonomy): domain Eukaryota; kingdom Metazoa; phylum Mollusca; class Cephalopoda; order Sepiida; family Sepiidae; genus Acanthosepion; species Acanthosepion esculentum. The sequence goes on along the minus strand of OZ038502.1, from coordinate 43,690,921 downwards.
AAGACTCATTCCACCGTTTTTAACAGAAAACTGTTAATGGAATGGCCTGAATGTGCTTTCTATGGATTAGTGTACTTGCCTTTCAATGCATATAAAGTCAGTGGCAATGAACAAGAGGACAGATTGAAGCCAACAAGGAGGAAGAGTGGATTTGAGGCTATTTGGATTTACAGCTCTTTGAGTTTGTGACAGTTTGCTATAGAAGGATGTGTACTTGTGTCTTATAGATTTTGCAAAAGCATTTGATGAACTATGTCACAAAGAACTGTTGGAACTGTTAAGTAACCATGACATATTTGAGAAGGTTATTAGAATAATCCAAAACCTATACTGGCAACAAACCACCTGTATATAGAAAATGAATTCAGTAAATATACTAAAATAGAAAGGGAGGTAAGACAAAAACATGTCTTCTCAGCAAACCTATTCAACCTATACAGAGAAGCGATTCTGAGAGAACTGGAAGTCCTACCAGGATTTATTACTGAAAATCACAATTTTAACAACATTAGATATGCAGATGACACAGTGTTGATAGCAGACATAGAAAGGAAACGGCAGGAATTCCTACAGAAGGTAGTGAATGAAAGTAAGAAAACAGAAATGTAAGATTGTTATAAAAAGGTACAGCCCAACATGCAAATTACAAATTGGAGATGCCAAAATCAAACATATACAAAACTTTAAATATTTGTGAAGTTTTTAACAGAGGACAAAAAGTGCGACACTGAAATGCACATTGGAATATTGAAAGATGCCTTCCAAAAGCTAAGCAAAATATTAAGAGAGAAAATTTTTGTTAGAAACAAAGAAAAGAATACTGAACTATTATGTAATACCAGTCCTCCTATATGGCAGTGAATGCCAGATAATCTCCACACAGATGAAGAAGAGACTCAAAGCAACAGAAATGTTGTTCTACAGAAAGATACTGAGAATACCATGTACCAAACATGTGAGCAACAGTGAAGTTTTAGAGAAAATGGAAATAAAAATAACACTTATACTTAACATCAGGAAGATATAGTTAAAATTTCTAGGTCACATAATGAGGAAAGAGGGCTTGGAAAATTTGATATTTACAGGACAGATTGAAAGCAAGAGAGGCAGAGGAAAACAACGCCAAACATACCTAGCAAGGTTGAGTAAATGTATGGCAGAGCAAGTGTTAGAAGAGATAAGAAAAAGACAAAATTAATAAATTGTGGAAAACCATAGACACCAATGTCCTCAAGGGACATGGCTTGTAGAAGAAGATGGATGCTATAGAAAAAGTTATAATAAAAAAAAATTAATGTTATTATAAATATGTTATAGAAAAGTATATCATTTAAATCAAAATAAATTATATAGAAATAGCAAGTTGCTTCCATAAGTACAGATACTGATAGTCAATCTCATCTTCCACAAGACTGTTTTATTTTAGTAGTTTTGTTCTTGTTATTTTATTGTTAGTTCTTTTCATAAGAAATCATCTTTTCTCTAAAAGAAACAAATGCTGATTATTCTTGCACATGTTATTCTGAAAAAGAACTGCTGAAACATGATAGAAAAAAATAAATAAAAGACATCTTTTTATATAGCTTTATGTCATTGCAACAATCAAAGCAACTCTTTGATTGTCTCACTTTCTTTGTCATCCATTTTTTTTCTGGAATCCAAAAAGTAAAGTAAAAAAGGAACTGTGAAATAGTTTCTAGATTAGAAAAATGGAATCAGGCCAAGTAGATGAGTTTCTCCTGAGAATCCTGTCAAATCCTGGTTCAAAGAGGCCTGACTCGCTCTTTGATGAACCTGCAGTATTTTTTGACAGTAACTATTCATCACTTGCCACATTTGCATATGCAGCACAAGATTGAACAGTGTAAGCAGTCTATTTCATCATTTAAGTTATGTTTCTTTTATTAGATAGCTTCACTAAATTCAAACATCAAGTTTTCTCTTAACTTATACTTTTTGCCAGTATTGTTTTTTTCAAAGCAGCTGAATATATGTAAGGATTCCTCATAAGATATGTTGATTTAAGCCATTAAGTCTATTGACATAAGCAAAATTATAAGAGAAAATATCTACTTTAAATCAAATGATCACTTTTCCTTTTTTTCAATCATTTCACCCCAAGCAAGGCAATAAATCCACAAAGGCACAAAGGGGTTACTGAGTGTAAAACAATATAGAAAAAGATAGAGTAAAAAAGACAATTAAAAAACCGGAGTTAAAGATACAGAAGATGAAGATTAATGTTGATTCAAATTTTTGAAGATCATAGTTGTCAGGAAAGCAAGAAGTTGGAAGAGAGTTCCACGGGGGAGAAATGTGAAAGAAGAAAATATTAGAATAGGACTTATAGTTACAGTAGCAAATTCAGTTTTAAAATGAGACCTAGCAGCCAATCTAGCACTATGCATAAGTGAGAAAATGATTAAAGCAGAGATGCCATGTCAGTACTGATAACATTGTAGATTATTCTTTGGATTGTACCAACACTCTCTAGATACATAGCAGAAGCAGTAGACAATGTAGCAACAATATTCAATGCACAGATATAATACACTTATATTAATTGGTTTGAACATCATTTTAGTCAGTAATTATATTATTTTAGTTTTATTCTATATACAGATAATTTTCAAAAGATCTTTTTGCATTTTAAATGCAGATTTGTACTGTATAATGTGGGTATAATATGAGGTTTTATGATCAGTTTTTACACAAAAAATAGCTGGCCACACTATACACAGGTAATTCTTTTGAAGAGGTTAAAAGTCAAGCATTTTCAGTGACTGATTGCACTATGTACATGTAAATTTTTTCTAGTGTGGTTAAAATTCATTCATTTTCAGAGGTAGACCTACATTTTCATGGTACCTTTGGCTAACCTTAATGCTACAAAAAAGGTCATTTATTTGTTATAAAATATGTCCAGGATTATGCCCAGTACTGCAATATTTGACTACACTAGGCCTTCTAGTATTGCTCAGAGACTGAGTTTGCATTATACACAAGCTATATGAAAAAATCAGTCTTTACACAAAAGAATTCAGAGGTCACACTATGCATGAAGTAGACTTATACACAAGTATATACGGTATATTGATAGTATTTAATGGTTGGTTTGTAATATTTTCTTCAAATAATCTGGTATATTGAAGATTAGTTCCCTTCATTTTCTTTCTTACTTAATTTCATAAAGTTTTCTAAAAATTTAAAGCAATCATCCTTCTTTCTGTAGACTTTTCATATTCTCTTGGAAGTTTTTATAGACTGTTTATGCTTATAGCTACATATAAATTTAAATCAATCTGCAGATTCTTGACCAAACTGCAATGCAATCGATTCTGACGTGGCATTTCAATTTCAGTCACTTTCTCACCAACATGGCATGGCTTCCTTCTGTCTTTTCTACAAATATTTTCATGGCTACTGCTCTGACACGTTTTTCCCTGGTGCCCGGACTACAAGAGTTTAATTGCCATCTTCTATATTCTTGAACAATGTTCACCTTTTATCCTTTTACTTGGTTCCCCCTATACCCAGTCTTTTCTCTCACCTTCATTTTCTGTAACCCCCCTGTGTATTAGTGTACCTTGCTTGGGGTGAAATGATTAAAAAAAAATAGAAAAAACAGAAAAACCAGGATGTGCATATATTTAATGAATTGAAAATTTTGAACTACTAAGAAAATATTTTGTCATGGTTTACCTGTTCTGTCAAAAATGTGACAATATTTGCAATTGTATCAAATGGATTTTCTGTAAGCGTAATCTTGAATTTTTATCATTACAATTAACTGAAAGAAAGAATTCTGTTTTTTTTTTTTTAATTATTAACCTAAAAATATCCAAAGAAAGCTAATAAGAAAAAAGGAAAAAAATTATCAGCCTGATCTCATTTATTTACTAATGAGCCATTTGCTTACTGCCATCAAGTAATGCATCCTGTTACCATGGCATCGGAATATTTTGTTGTTAAGAAAGGGAATTCTGCTTGTATGAGCAATAATATATAAAAGTCACATGGTTTTTTATGTGATAGATTTAATAGTGTGCTTTATGCTTGTGACCTATTAAGGCTTAGCAATCAGTGTTCCAATTGTGTTAAATAAAAGCTTGCCTATGTTTAATCTGAAATAGTACATTGTATTGTTTTTTATTCATTGTTTTATTAAAAAAATTAAGTTAGTATCATTTCTATCTTGGACATTTATATGTTTACCATTCCTCCATACATTGAATATTACTACCACATCTGGTCTGATGCTTCACATATATATTTAGAGAATCTTGATAAAATACAAAGAATCTGCAATATTATTGGTCCTGATCTGGCATCTCAGCTTCAGTCACTTTCCCATTGCCATAACATAGCTTGCTTGTGTTTTACTATAAATATTTTCATGGTAATTTTTCTAATGAGCTTTCTTCTTTGGTACCTAGATTTTATGAATTTAAACATACTAGACTGATGGCAAGGACTCATCATTTTACAGTTGAAATGGCTAGATGTAACTGTAAGTTCTATGCTAACAGTTTCTTCTCTCACACTTCTTGCTTATGGAACTCTCTTCTGGCTTCTTACTTTCCAGCCGACTTTGATCTTCAAAAATATAAATGCAATGTTAATCGTTATCTTATTGTTCTCTCTCCTTAATAGCTGTTTTCGTTTCTCATATCCTCTCACACTTTTGCATCTTAGTGGCTTTATTGCCTTGCTTTGGGTGAAATGATTAAAAAAAATTCAGAATACAAAATTTGATTTTTAGATTTACAGCTGTTAAGACTAACCTGTGAATTATTTGGGCATATTTTACTGAAGATTAAGAATTTCATTTATAAACTTAGAAGTATGTCCAGTGATTTCTATTATTTCTAAATAACAGTTACAAAAGGTTTTGTTAGACGGTAAGACTTTTGCTTTATGTGGATATTTAGAATAAAATTTTGTTATAAAATGCTGTTATTGTTGTACTGGTTGAAATTTTGTATGAAACCTGAGATTTTAGTTAGAAACAAAGTATGAAAATACAAATATCTTCAGGCAATATTTTTATATTTAGTCTCTGCATTGACCATCTCAGGGCACTTCAATTTGTGCTTGTAGACAGACCACTCCTCTCTTTTAATAGCCTAATACAGACATCATGATCTTTAGTAGATTTCTCAAGTCCTAAGTAAAGAATACTTCTTTTACGTGCCATGTTCCTTCAGGATATAGGCAATCATTCTCTCCACCTTGTAGCTCTAAACAAATTTTCACTCCATAATATACCTTTTTCATTCACACTCTGCTATCTATTCACATGAACCCATTATGTAGGTTATTCACTGTTTGCCTCTGTCTCTTCTACCTTCAATGTCTAGTGAGTTTTAAACTCTCTAGGTCCTCTTTCTTTATTAAATCTCCCAGAAATTCTATCTGTTTCTTTCTGACTATAAATATACAGTCTGTTATTATTCAAATCACATAAGCTTCAATAACTTGAATTTGCTTTGAAAATTTTTTGTCAAATTTTAAACAATTAATTTAAACATCAAAACAAAGCTTGATTTATTTTTTGGGTAGTTTCAGTTTTATTTAAGTTATTGAATTTATTATAAAATCTGCAGTCTGAAGTTATTATGCAAAAGCAGAAAATCATTTTTTAATTTAATAACAAAGTAATAAAATCATCAACAATTGTTCAACATCTATAGTAGGACAAATAACAAATATATATGATAAGTCTTTGAGAAATTTACATCTTTATACAGTAACCCTTCTAAATAACAGACAGCATTCTATCATCTATTAATTTTGTTAATTTTTTTTTTTCTTCAGCAGGTTCAATTTCTAACATGGCGGTTTTAATTGCTTGCCCTATGTCTGCTTAGCTGTCATATTGTCTAGCCAGCTTCATTTAATTTCATCTTCACAATTGACTATAAATTTTCAATCAGATTCAGATATGAACTTGATTGTGGCCATTCCATTATCTTCTCTCCTGAAAATCTTTTATACTCAAAAATTTCATGGGTAACTATAGATACTTGAGAAGGAGCATTGACACGCATAAATGCACACTTCACTTTGAAACTGCAAGCTTGGGACTTGTACCATTCAAAGAAAGTCTTGTCCCTGAAATCGCATAGTTAACACATTTCAGTATAAACCCGTCAACAATTTTGAATGATCCAATAATGGTTTGGGTCACCAATTCCAGCCTATATCACCACATGCCCATCTCCTTGTTGCCTTCTTTTAGCCACAATCACATTTACATCAGATAAAATTCATCCTTTAGCCTATCTGTAGTGTCCAAGTGTCACCTGAGATTCACCCATGAAAATTGCTTTAGAAAAATCAATTTTCATGTATTTCTTAGCCTAATTTCAATGCTTTAAATTATTTGCTTTATTGAGAGGAGTTTGCCTAAGAGACTTCTTGACAGATCCCAATTTGCAAAGTGTTCTACACCTTGAGGAAGTTCTTAAAGCCATTTCCTTTGCTTCTTGTTCTCAACTTAGTTATATTTTCAACAATCCTCTTTATCGTTTGATGATCTCTCCAAAGCTCCTTTCATATCTCCAATGTGGACATTCCCTAACTCAATAACTGTTATTTTCTGTTTTTCAGTATTTATTAGATCCTTTCCATTACCCATGTTTAAACATAAATTATGGAAAAAGCAAAAAAAATAATATTTAATAGATTTCAGTGCCCTTAAACTAATATTATTTTAATATGCATGCATATTAAATATATATAACTCAAGCATTGTTTTCTAAATTAATCATTTAAAATTTGACAAAAATTGTTCAAATCAAATTGAGATTTATGTGATTTGTATATAACTTCAGACAGACTGTAATTGTTCTTTTCTTTAAAACTTTCTCATTGCTCACATGTTCAGTCTGTGTTATTCTCATTATCCTTCTGTAGAACCACATCTCTGTCATTTTGAGTAACTTCATCTTTAAGGAAATTCTCCAACATTCTTTGCCATATAGACATCACATAGCAATTTAACATTCTTGTAAGTAGTTTCTGTCTATATCTCTGAGATGAGGTATTATGTACACTATGGATGTCAGTTATCAGTTATCTCCTGTTAATTCCCCTCTCCAAGTTCTCCACTACCTTAACCGGGTATTGAACTCACACTCTTTGGGTCCTGTCACTCGATCTAACTAACACCTTTATCCACTGTGCCATGTGTCCTTGTATGAATTTCTGACATCCATTAAACATGTCACGTGGAACTAGAACAGTTTACCCCAGTGAGTGAAATAAAGGGTTCAGTTCGACATTCCAACCACCTGAAGAAGGACGGAGTGTACAACGGCTGAAACATTGTAATAAATATGGTGACAAAGATGAGGACAATAGTCCAAATAATTGTAATTAGTTCTTTATAAAAATCAGATTGGCAGTTCATCTTACAAAAAATTACAAGAATAAAAAAAACAGTGAAACAGAGTTTTTAAACTACTGTAACTGTAACCATTTTATTTTTTTAAATCATTTAATATTCAAATACTCAAAATGACAGAGATGTGGTTCTACAGAAGGATAATGAGACTGAACATGTGAGCAATGAGAAAGTTTTAAAGAAAAGAACAATTACAGTCTGTCTGAAGTTATATACAAATCACATAAATCTCAATTTGCTTTGAACAATTTTTGTCAAAAGGCAACAAAGCCACAAAAATGCATGGGGTTACTGTGTGTGAGAGAATATAGGGGAACAAAATTTTCTGCAATCACGGAAATAAACGGAATCTGTGTTTTTAATGTAATTTTCAATTATAAATAACAAATTAATTATTTGATTTTTTTTTAAATTTTTTAATTCTTTCAAGACTTAGTAACTGTACCTCTGATTTTGTTAAAAATTTTAATAAATATAACAATAACATAACATTGTTATTTCCTTAAAAAATTTTTACAAATATTTGTAGTTATTTTTCCTTTTAAGAAATTTAAAAAAAATGTTTACATAAAAAAAAGGAAACTGGTTCATTGATTCTCTGAGAATATGTTTGCTAGTCTATTTTTAAATATTTTAAAACTTTTCTAAGTAACTCTATGTAGCAAACAAGATGAAAGTCAAAAGATCACAGCTCAGTCGTGGCCACCAAGATCCATTGCTAAAGTGGAGATGGGGAAGATAGACAATAGTTAATATCAAAATTGGAAGTGGAGAGAGATGAAGATCAAACCAATAAGTTTAATAAATTCATTTCCTTTAAGGCCTCACACAATTTACAAGTAAAAGATTCTAAACAACTTGTAACCTTTTGTTATGAAAGAAAAGTAAATTCTATCATGTGTCTACGATACAATTTAGAAATAAAGAAAATTTTTTTTCCAAAAACACCATTCTATGCCCAAAGTGGCTTGTCTATTCTAAAGCTTACTGTCACACAGCAATTCTCCCAGATTAATAATTGCATCCTCTTCAGTGGTTCACCATTGTAAAAGAAATTTAAATTTTGGAATGCAACTAAGAGCAGATGTCCTCTTCTGGAACAGATTGCCGATGAGGTCATATGGATGCCTGTTACCAGCATAGATGCTGAACATTCATTTTCTCAGTATAAATATTTACGCAATAAACAACGAGAAAGGCTTACTCCCTGAGAATACCAAGCAACTCACAAGATTGTAAGGGAGATTTAGAGAAGAGATTAGAAGATTATATACTTCCCAAATTAAGAAATTAGCAATTTTAAATTTAAGTAGTATTTCAAATTGGGATAAGTTATTTTATTTAAATTTTGAATTAATGTCTAATTTGTTTTTTGATATTTTGTTACAAAGATTCAAATTTTATGGTTTAAATTCATAAAGTCTAGCGACCAAAGGCACATGGAAGATACATTATGGCAGTGGGAAAGTGACTGAAGCTGAGATGCCAGGTCAGGACCAATAACATATCAGATTCTTCTTTTGTAAAATTTAGTCAAAATGTTTGACTTTATTCAGATATTTATTGTTGAAATTCAAGTTATTTGCTGTAGATACTTTAAATGTGATTTTTATATTATGAATTATAAATCAATCTAAATCCTTTTACTCGAAAAAACAAAAACAATTTGAATGTGTTTTGAATGTGTTCTTAAAGAAGGAAGCTCTGATTAAAAGTTCTACCTCAAAGATAATTATTCATAGTAACATTCCATTGTTTTATTGTCTAGTCATGTCACATTTTTTATTTTTACATATAATTTATTTTTGGATCTGGATTTTAACATTTAAAAAAAGATTTGTAGATATTTGCTATTTCTTTATATGCAATAAAACTTTGAATTATGTTTTTGTTTTCAGTTTTAATAATAACTATAGCAGAATGTATTGCAGTTTTCTTAGAAAATACTATAAAAATGGAAAAAATGAAATTTCCCAAAAGTGGAAACGGAATCAAGGAAAATTTGAAATGGAAACTTGGGGGCCCTAAAATATGAAAAGAAAAAATATTGTTACAGTGAGAGAACAATAAAAGAACAGGAATTAAGAAGACAGAAGTTAACAATTGACTTTGCATTTACATTTTCAAAGATGAAACTTGACTGGAAAGCAAGAAGCCACAAGAGAGTTCCACAAATGAGAAGTGCAAGAAAAGAAACTGTTATTGGAGAACTTACAGTTACATCTATCCAAAATAATTCAACAAGCAAGAAGTGAAAAAGAGAAAAACTGTTATCATATAACTTATGGTTACACTTAGCATTTCACCTTTAAAATGATGAGTCCTTGCTGCCAGTCTAGTTCTTCACTTAAATTCATTAAGTCTCATTAAGTCTAGCTACCAAAGGCAGAGAGAAGCTATGTTATGGCAGTGGGAAAGTGACTGAAACTGAAATGCCAGGTCAGGACCAATAACATTTCAGATACTTTGTATTTATTTGTATCCAAAAGAGTTCATGTTCCTTATTAGTGTTAATTTTAATATTATTCAAACAAATGAATGCCAAAAATTGCTCAGTGAAGTTCAGTTTTTTTTTAATGCTAGAATTCATCCAGTACCAGACTCGAGAGCCACTCAAGGTAGAGGGTTACTGTTAAAATGACAATGATGAATAGTGTGCATGATATGAAAGAAAGAAGAGGTGGTGGCAAGTGAATATTATGATAGGAAGGACATTTAACAACTGACCATGACTTGAAGAAGTTAAGTTTGTAGCATTCAAGTAAGCAACCACACCTGAATCTGTTCCACAAAGTAGTAGAAAAGTTGGGAAAGAGCTTCCTGAGTCAAACTTCCTCCTTACATTTGAAATATGGAGGAAATAAGTATGATTCAACTCTGTGGAAGTAGTATGGCATGTCCTAACTGTAAAAGTTGGAACTGTGAATGGAGTTCATCTGAACATTTGCCATGGAAATAGCAATAGAGTAGCAATAGGCTTGAAACATTGTGGGGGGAAAAGGCTGAAGAGTGAAGAATAAGTCTTCCCTCACAAGATCAGGTAAATGGTATTGAACTATCAAAGATGGAAAGGATTGAGCAGTTCTCAAAATGGCAACAATACTCCATTTTTGGTTTAATTTGACTCTTGTAAAGACAAATCTTAGCCAAAGGAATTAGGTACTTCCTGGTGCAATAGAATGAATCAATCATTTTTCCAGCATCTTTAGTGATGGATTCTGTATGTGAGTTTCACTTGAGGTCTGGAGTGAACTAAAGATTCACAGTGGCAGTATAAACTATTGTTGCTTCCAATTTTAAATAATTTTAGTGCTACATTGTGTCATTTTTTTCATGTTTTCGATTTTGTATCAAACAATGTAGTATAATTATTTAAATTAATTGTAACTAAATTTTTAATGTGAATCTTGAATAAGTCCATCAAAAATATTTTTGTGCTTTAGGTTTAAAAATATTATGGTTGTGATGTTCATATTGAAAATATACTGACAAATTTTATCCTAGTCATAAACCTTAACTAAACATGAAAGGATGAAGTAAACAATTATATCAGCAATACAATGTTGACAGAAATAAATAATAATAAATAATTATTGTTGACACCTAACATAGTGTGAAAGATTACGAATATTTTTGTTCTGTATTTTTCACACTGTTCATCATTTGATTAAAGTTGCATTAAAAAGGAAAATTATTCTTTGATATGAATTTTGTTATATAGTTTTTTATTCAAATCTGAGAGCCGAGTTCGAATTCCAGTCAAATTCATTGCATTCACTTATGTGCTAATACCCTTGGGAAAGGTATGAATCCTCCCCTTCTCCCTCTAGCTATGAGTAAATAGCAGGACAGACCGGGTTCTATAGCTTTGGATGGCAACTGGTCTACCACAGAAAAAATGGCAAACTACTACGGGGAAAAAATGTGCCTTGTCAGTCATATATCAAAAGATGCATGATCGCCTAAGCGTGTATCACATATGGCACATAACTGACTGACTAATCATTTCATGCTAAGCAAGGTAATAAAGCCACTAAGGCACAAGGCATTACTAAGTGTGAAAGAATAAGGAAAAGACAAACATTAAGGAGTAAGAAAAATAAAAGAAGAATATTCAAGAAGACAGTAAATAACAATTGATATTGCATTTAAATTTTTGAAGATCAAAGTTGCCTGGAAAGCAAGAAGCTGGAAGAGAGTTCCACAGATTTGAAGTGCAAGAAAAGAAATTGTTAGCAAAGAACTTATCATTATATATAGCCAATTCAACTGTAAAATGGTGAGACCATGTTACTAATCAAGTACTGTGCTTAAATTTATAAAGTCTAAATAGAGGAAAGTTCATGAGAACAATTACCATGAAAGTATTTATAGAAAAGGCACAGTGGTGGGAAAATGACTGAAGTCCGGATGCCAGGTTAGGATTAATAATATTTCAGATTCTTCTTTGTGTTTTATCAAGAATCTCTAATTATATAAATTATTTGTTGTATAATTGAAGATTTGTACAAAAATGTTTTGTTTATTTTGTATAATATATATTTTGTATAATATATATTTTGTATAATATATATTTTGTATAATATATATTTTGTATAATATATATTTTGTATAATATATATTTACATTGCAGCTAAAACATTATCTTTCAACATTCCATATTAACAGTTTGCTGAATCAGTCAACAAGATGAGAATCAGAAGAAATACCAGTTGTTACATTGTTCTTACCCAGGTTTGCATTTAATCAAATCCAGAAGACTTAGCCTTACTTATCAGGATTATCCTTCCAGGGCTTCATTAAAAAAAATTTACATGATAAGAGTTTATTTTCCCTCTCATTTAACAATATTTGAGTTTTCTACCAAATGATAAGTATCACATTTCTATTTTCCATGAGAGCAGTTGGCATTGAAGGTTAAATTTACAGTGTGTAAATCTCCTTGAATCATGGAAGGTTCTTTAAGACTGAACAGCAGAACCAGAAATCATTTACATTTCATTATCCTTACCTTCTTTTCTCTTCAGCACTAATGGGAGAGGGGTTTTAATAATTCAGGGGAGTGGATGCAATAAATGAGGGGGGATCACTGAAAGTCAAAAAGTGCAAAAATTAATAAATGAGGTGGTATTAATAAGCCAAGGGTGGGGATTGGAAAATTTCCTAAAAAAAAGAAATAAATATTCCCCCACCCCACATTAAGCACCTAAGAACACTAATAAACAGTTTTGTTTCTCTTTATTTTTGGTGTGGTTAAGCTCTCCACAATTTCCTATCATTTGTAGATCCAAGCAATGAGCTTGTGCAAATGGATGGTAAAACAGGGACTGGGAGGCATAGTAAAAAGGCAAATATTGCTTAGAGCTACAAAAACTAGGAAGTTGTGGAGAGCTGTAACCACCGACAACATGAAGTGGCATGGGACATAAAAGAAGACTCAAATAAAAAAGAATATAAAAAGAAACAAAATTGTTTATCAGTGTTTTTTTTGGGGGGGGGGCATTTTTACATATTTTTTTTTTGATGGGGGGAGGATTTTCCAACCCACACACTGAGCTTATAAATTAATACATTTAACTTTTTACTACACCTCCCAGTCCCTGTTCTGCCATCCATTTACAAAAGTTTGTTAGGGAGGTTACTCACTCTTGCATTCAGTATGTCTTGTGAGTGTTAAATTCTCCAAGCCCTCTTTCCTTATGCATCTCAGAAATGTCAATTGTCTCTTTCTTATTCTAAATGCTAGTGTCCTTTTCGTTTCTGTCATCTGTGAGTACAGATATAAATTTGCTGAGGATATATTTCTAATGTAATGTAACCAAATCAGATTTTATTGAATGATCCCACTACATTTCCTTTGTTAGCATGAAATCAAGTCTATTAAAAACACAATTCTGATTGTTACACCTTATATAGAATTTACTGAATGTAATAAAAAATTATTTTGGGTATTTCTGGGTACCAGAAGTCATTTGAATCTTTTATAATTTGTGATAAGAGATTCTTATTATGATATAAATATTATATAAAGTGGGATCACATGTTTGAATAGACATCCCTGTTTTGTTTTTTTTGTTTTTAAATAGTGAAATTAGTATCAAGTGACCTAGAGATTTAAAGTCTTTAGTAAATGAACCTTCTAACAGGAATCAAACTTACATTGCATTTTTAATTTGGAAAACCACTTACAAGTCAAATGAATTCTATCACTTTTACCATTGAGCCATCGGAAGCCATCACAGCACAACATAGCTCAGTTAGCCTATTTAAAAAATGCACATTTCTTGTGGGAACATTTTGAAGTCTATATATGCTAACTTTAGTTTTGTACCTGTTGTAACCTAGGGAAGATTACTGAATAGAATAATCATATGGATGTTGGTAATGAACAATAATACTTAGGACACAAACAACACATTTGCCAGCAGTGCGTAGAAGAAGTCAACTGTTAGAAATGAGTCAAGTGAATTCCACAATGAATATCCAACTGCAGACCAACATACAGTATTTACTACCATATTTATGTGAACGTAGATATACCAATTATCATCCGAAAGTATGCTACAACAGTACCCAAAAGGTAAACAAGGTAATTTTTAAGTAATCAATGTATCTTTTTAACCTGACATTATCTTTATAAGTATAATATAGTCTATGTATTCCAGCTAATAGCATTATTCAATACAAATTTCTTTTCAGATTTCATTAATTAATCCTTACCAGTCTTTTCAATCTTTGAGTGTAAATAAGAATTTTCAGAATATTTTTATACCATAGACTATTTCCAATACAATGTCTTAATGATCCCTGTTATTTGACATGCTAGTATAAAAAAATAAAATGGAGTGTGAGACAAGGATGTGTCTTCTCACCAGACCTTTTCAACAGCAAGGCAATTCTGAGAGAATTAGAAGTCCTACCAGGATTTATTATTGGCAGCCATAATCTTAACAACATAAGACATGCAGTTGTTGGCAGACACAGAAAGGAAACTACAAGAACTCCTACAGAAGACAGTGATTAAAGTGAGGACAATGGACTAAACATCAACTGTAAGAATGCATGGTTGTTAGCATAAAGAACAGTCCAATATGCATTGGAATAGTGAAAGATGTTTTCCAAACTCTAAGCAAAGTATTAAGAAACAGAAAAATTTTGTTACAAACAAAGAAAAGAGTTCTAAACTGTTATGGCAGTGAATGCTGAACAATCTCCTCACAGATGAACAATAGACTTGAAGCAATAGAAATGTGGTCCTGAGAATACCATGGACTAAACATGTGAGCAACAACAAAGTTTTAGAAAAAATGAAAATAAAAATGACACTTATAATAACATCAGGAAGAGAGAGTTGAAAATTCTAGTGCATGTAATGAGAAAAGAGTGCTTGAAAAATTTGATCTTCACAGGATAGATCAAAGGCAAGATGGATAGAGGATAACAAAGCATAAACTACTTGGCAAGCTTGAGTGAATCTATGGTAGAGCAGGGTTTGGGAGAGATGGCAAAAAGACAAAATTTATTGAAAGCTACAAAGGGTAGGAAGTTGTGGAGAACCATGTTTGCCAACGTCCTGAAGGGACATGGCAAATAAAAGTATAAGCATAAGTCTCTTGATAACCTTAAGGTACAAAGGGATGCTGAAAATGTTTGTGTTTGGCTGAAACCATTTCAGTACACTCTTGCATAAACAGATGCCATTTTCCTCTCAAGTGTCATGTGATTTTAGTTATGGAAGATTTCTTTATTATTTAGAAATAAGTTTAATGGGTTATTGGGGCCTATGAGGAGAAATACACTGCCAAATTGATTGAATTGCTTTTATTATCTATTCTTATGAATATAAATTTACTTAGGGTATAAAATTATAGACTGACCATTTTTATTTTATATGGATTCTTATTACCAGAAATTGACAATGTAAATTAATTCAGTCCATATAGACACAAGATTATTTTAAATCAGACTCTGCGGCCAGAAGCTGTTTCCAGTTGATAACTTATCTCACTCAACAGCTTGCTTCAAGGTTTTTTAACGCACAAATTTCTTGTTCCATTTTCAGCTCTCTGAGAGAAGAAATACTTTTAGCTTTATTTATAGGGTTAATATAAAATTTAATTTCACTCAATGTTCTGTTAAGGTTTCATAACATATTCTCCTATTCTATATACCCAATTTAACTTTATTCATCAGTCCCACAAACCTTATGCTATATGTTCTTTTCAATCTTAGTATTTCTTATTCTGGTTTGTATCTCATAAATAACATACAATATTATGTTTGCAAACAATATTTCAGATTAAGAATAATGGTTATGGTAATATAGCTGATTCCCTATAAGGAAACATTTGGTATTCATTGACCAAGCAGTCAAGTTGCTTTTGGTCAGTATATTGGGAATTTGAACAGTGTAGAGACTTCAGTTTCTCTTCTTTGTAAGTATGCAAACTGAAAGGTCAAGTTCTTTTGTAAGGTTGTGGTTTTTAGTGGTTTAACAATTTTCAGCTCCATTTGAATTAGTAAGTTTTATGGTAATGGTAATATTAACTTTTTCCTTATAAGGAAGCTCTTAACATTCATTGACCAAGCAGCTAATACTGGTTTTAGTTGAAATTTATAAAATCCTTCTCTTGAAACAATTTTTTCAGGAAAATAGGTTTTTCGAGTTCAGTAGCTGCTTTTTTTTTTTATAATGATGTTCACTCTGTATAAGAGTAAGAGGCACAGCTTACGTTTATGTGCAAGGAGGATAATGGTTAACCCAAGACTTGAACACGTTAATATTGTAGTGATCAGGGAAGCAGTCTCTTGAGAGTCAGTTCCACAAAGCAGTGGTTTGTGGGAAGAAGCTACTTGAGTGGAACTTACATTTCAACAAGGGAATACAAAGGGAATGAGGGATGAGGGTGGTTCACTACAATATGTGTGGCATGGTGGGTCTTAGCCATGAAGGTTAGGACTGGTGGAACTAAGGAGTGTAATTCATCTGAACAATCTCTATGGAAATAGCAATAGTGCACCAAGAGGCTTATGTTATCTTGTCTGTGAGAAAAGGGTTGTAGGGTGGGATATAATTTGTCACTCACAAGGATGTGGAGATGCTTTTGGACTCTATCAAAAGTGGAAAGTGAAGACTGTGAAGCTCTTAGTCATATATGGCAGTAGTACCCCATTTTTGGCCTGATTACACTTATGTAAAGGTAAAGGATAATAGGCAGAGTGAGGTATTTGCTGGAGCAGTACAGGGAGGTGACCATTTTTCCAGCATCTTTAGTGATGGATCATATATACAAGTTTCACTAACTTTCTTGACTGACATACAAACCAGTCCTATGTCTACCTGTGTTGACTCTCATGTAAATCAGAACTATGTCCACATAGATTTTTACTCTTGTACTAACTGGGCCTATGCCTACTTATTTAGACTCTCAGGGAAACATGACCTATGTTCACCTTTCTATTGTTTATAAAATTGAAAGCATTTGTCATTAAATAACCTGGAAAATGTTTTTATTGGGTAAAACAAAACAAACTAGACTGTACTGCAAAAGAAAGTCTGGTAAACAAAAAGCTAAGAATGAGATATGAGATACAAATAAATTTTGTTTTTGTATTGAAAGTTTACCTACATTACTACTTTTTCAAGCTTTATTCTGAAAAAGACTAAAATGTTTTTACCAAATTAGCTACAAACTTTCTTTTATATTATGCTACAGAATATAACAACTGGTTTGAAGTTTTATCATTTTAGTTTTCAAATCTTTTGACTTTAAATGATATCATATCTTTTCATCTTTGTTTTTGGTTCTAAATGTCAAACCACATCTTTTACTCCTCTAGAGTGAAGAGCTTACAATGTCTCATGAGAATAAAAGAAGATTGTCTTCAGTAAATCCAACTGTCTAGAATAATTCTCTTTTGAAAAAGTTCATATATGAAACTACTCAATCTTTTTTTTTTTACTGAAATTCTGGATATATTTTACTAAAATTCTGGATAAATTATACTGTAAATTATTAGACAGTTCAAATATTGATCTTTCTTATTTATTGTACCAGGGATATGGGTATGACTATATCTCTCTCCATTAATGGTATTAAATAAATAGTTTGTATTGTTAATTTGGTACATGCAAAACAAATGATAACATGAAAGGTGATTTATTACTACATGACTCATATATATGTTGGTTTGTCAAATTCTTGCATATTCATGGATTACTTTTTTCCACAATTCCACAGGTCCTTGAATGTCCTCTATTGCATTGCCAATAATTCTTTCTGTTTAAGATGACTATTTGAGGGATTTATCAGTGTTATTATACATTTGCAAACCACCACCACACACCACTACCAGCTGTGTACTCCCATAATCACCCTGAGCAACTGGGCGGGCCTGGATGCATAGTGGAAATCGATGAATCTTTATTTGCATGGAGAAAAAGATAATATATGATATGATGGATGATTACTTGACAGAATTATCAAACATTCAAAGACTCAAAAATGTTATCATCTTTAGCATCAAATTTCTGTGGATTTAATATTATTAATTTAATATTACTGCCTCTTGAATTTGTATTAAATTAAAAGCACTGTTATTGATGTTGATTTTCTTAACTGAAACCATAATGGTTTCTAGGCATTCAGTTTAAAATGTCATAATGCAAATTTTAATACATGGGAAGGAAATATATTATCTTTTGAAGTGAGGTGCAAAAGTATAATTTATCTGTCCTTGAGTGTTTATAGTGTTTGTAGACTATTTTAACCATTACATTAAAGCAGTTTCCCATTTTTATTCACAGTAAAGATATTCTAGAAATTAGTATTTATTCAGTTTAGTACAATCTTTAGAAAGCTGCTCTCACAACCCGTAGTGAGTTTGAGTCTCATTAAGAGCTTCACAAATGTGGCCTTTTACCAGACTAAACTCAGCTTAAATATCATCTTTTTAGATAAATCCATGTCTAAAATAGATTGGTAATAAGGCTAGAATAAAAATATAAACTCAGAAACAGAGGAGCAGGTGAATAAGTAAAAAATAAAAAATAAATGATGAATAACAGGGAGAAAGGCGAATTTAGAAAGAGCTTGAATTTTATCACACCATCACACCAGAGATTCAGTGTTCAACTCTATGAATTCCAACTGGATATTCAACCAAAGTTATTTTCCTGGACTAGCTCAAAATAATCTCATTAATCAATCCAAACTTGTTCTGTCTGGAAAATTTCACATGTCACACAAACCCTTTGCTTTTGTATGTTCTCTATGTAAATGAACATGAACATGATCAGCTTTACTGCAACTGTTCTTTCCTTTATTTAATCTATGTTTGATGCATGTTGTATAGATTTTACAAGTAAAGGACCAAAGTCTATGAGGAAAAGACCATTAATTTTTATTACAAAAAAATCATTCTTTGACCTTTCATCCTAGGTTCTAACTACTCAATAGGATAACTTAACCTTTTTACTGGTTTTTAAATTTGTAAAGACCTTAAATCATTAATAAAAAAAGATCCTGATTTTTTTTTTAACTGAAAATTTCTGGCAAACCTTACTGTTTGGAAGCTTCTATCTATATTCTCTATGAATTCTCTGTGATTCTTCATTCAAAAATACTGAGTTTCATTTCTACTATATATTGAAACAATTGTTAGATCTACTGCTAGTATCACGTTTTCCCGCAAATATTGGTAACAGGTGGTTACCCTCAGCCAAACACCTGAATGCAGCTGGTAGTTTAGAGTTGCAACAAAGTCCATTGTTGCAGCTTATTGTTGAGTAGACGCAGTTAACCATAAAGTTTACCAAAAGTGAAGTCTCCAACAGAAGCAATACCCATTGGGTAGATCCACCCTTCTTCACCACCTCTAGTACATACAAAACTTGTTTCTCACCATTGCTAACAGGTGGCATCTTTTATAGCTAACAAGGGGAGGGGTTCTAGAATCCCCATGTCTATAAAAGACTCGTGGTAATTTCTCTTCTTCTTTCTTCGGGATTTTTACAGTGTCATCATTGATTAACCACCAGGAAAACAAACACATTAATTTTAATACCCTCTGGACAGGGATGAAAAAAATATATAATTTATTTTTATTTCAAACTGCATTCACCCAAATGTGACCAGTAAAATCTACACCTATATGTAATAACAATTTTACCAAAATTACTCTGGTTTTGGGAAAGCAAGATATTTTGGGATAAGCTAAAGATACAGAATTAAATCTTTTGCACAATATACACTCCAAAATAACAGTTTTAACGGCCTTTATGCAGAATAAAGGCAAAATACCCTGATGGGTGCATTTAGTGTAACACTCAAGGATTAAAAGCCTAGTCAGGGCGTGTTTTTTTGGCAAGAAGAATGTGTCACTTTATAATCATGCACATTACATTTATCCTTTCTCTGATCATTGCAAAACAAATTCAAATTTTTTACTAATCCAGGAATATTATCCTTTGTTGGATCCAAGAGATGTTCTCTTTCTGCCACAAAGGCTTGCGGCTGCATTGTTTTTATCAGATGAAGCCAGGCACACTGCTTTCAGTCAAGAACAAAATGTCTCAGTTAATTAATGAATGATATTACACACAATGTCACTCTCAACAATTTATCGAGAGAAGAATATCATTCAATTTTGACTACAGGTTCTACTTTTTTTGGTAAGTAAACCAAAAAACACAACCGACTGAATAATATTCTTGTTTCCCTGGCTTAGATAATTTAAGTCACTGACTGGCCAATCTATAGATTGAAGGGATAGCCACTTTGGCCCCTTTACTCAAAAGTGAAAATTGGTTTTGAATTTGCTAATCGAGATGCCTCGAGTAATCATGTCAGCTGGATTAGCAGCCATAAGCACATATTTGAAAAGGATTCTGATGGAGAACCTAATCACAATTTCTCTTTTGATTTCTCTAATGTCATTGACTCTGTTCTTAACAAAAATATTTTTGGTCTTGTATTTGAGAGCAATCACAACAAAACAATCTGAGCATACACAGCAACAATTATCTCTCCAAAAATTACATGATAAAAGGTACACAAGAGTGTAGCAAGAGATTTAAATCCCCAAACGACAGACAATAATTCCAAAGTAGGCAACATTTTTTTCCTTGACAGGGTGAGAGGCACTTTAGCCTTGGCAAAAATTAGGGAGGACATTCCTTCTTGCACAGAATATACTGTAAATCCATAAGCCTGTTTTGAGGCATCACAAAACAAAATTAATGAGGAATCCTCCTCTTCATTTAGTTCCCATCTGGGGAAATGCAGAGTAATGAGAAGGGAAAAATCCTTGGACAATATGTTCCACATTAGTAGTTGTTCATGAGGAATAGGGTTGTCCAAATCTAAATTAAACTTCCAAAGTTTACTAATGAGGATACAGCCTCTAAGGTGACAAGAAGGCACAGAGATAAGGGGTCAAAGTTTTGATACCTCCAAAAAGTATACTTCTCTTGGTAGAAGCCTTGGTGTCATTAAAATCATGGGAAACACACAATAAGTCTTGGTAAGGATTATATTCATAGCCCAAGAACTTTTCACACAGACAAAAGTTTCACAAGGATACCATTCTCCCTTATTTTCTCTCTCAGTTCATTGCAGTTGGTGTTACAAAACCAAAGTTGAAAATTACCTTCACTCATCCTCTTTATGGATTCAGAGTAAAGGCATTTTAGTTCCTGGGTGTTATTACAGGTCTTAACCAAGTTGTCCATGTAAAAATTATTGTTGAGTATAATTAGTACACTCATCCTCAGAGTATCTTAGTACATATTCAAGATAAATAGGGTGGCATTAAATCCAAAAAATGAGGTAATAGGAATGATAGCAAAGTAATTGAATTCCCTTCTTCAAGAAAAAACAAAATCTACTTTTGTCTTTCTCAGATGACAATCTTCTTCTCAGCAACATTGGAACAGAACAAAAACAAGTTTCAAAAAATCTATGGAATTAATGTAGGGATAAGCAACCTTATTCAGAAAAATAGTACCTTTGGTTTTCAGCAAGCAATTAAAAACTGTTCTTATTTTAGCTGCGGATTATTCACCTTCTTTGAAGAGAGGACAATGAGGTAACCAAATATAATTTTTGTATTAGCTGGGGTCGTACTTCTGTTTGCTCAATTATTCCTTCTCTCTCTTACTCTCGCAACACTTCCAAGTAATCGTGATACTGGTTGCTTCGCCTCACAATTCTATCCAATACTCCAAGTGCTATGGAGTAATTTGGAGGAACCAAATGTATTTTGTCTTTCAACCAAGGGGTGAAGTAACATTTGTTTTTAAAGACAATGAACTCTGCATTTTCCAATATCTTCCTGATCATACTCAGAAAGGTCCTCTTCCTCAATAAGTCCCAGAGTCTCAATGGAAAACAATTGTTCAATGCCTTGTTTCACAGAACTTTCCTTGAATGAGTCTCCACAAGGATCAGCATAAGAATATCTGGTCTCCAACACAAAATTTACCATAGAAGAAAGACAAGAAGCCATTTTGGAATCACTATTTTATAATCTGTAGCATTTAATGCAGAAGATTTTACTGGGACAATCTGGTGAGGATACAAAAAAATGAATGCTGTTTCCAAAAGGGATAATACTCTTAGTGGTTTTCCTGGCAGAACCATGAAGACACTTGATCAAATTCAAGGGTTTGATAAACTGGATCAGGTCAACACTTAACAAATCCTGAAGGTTCACAACATGTGAATTACTTTCAATAGCAGCAGCAAGAGAGTAACCAAGATCCTTTAGATTCTCAATAACCTGGCCAAAGTTTGAGAACTTCAGTCACATGTCGAATAGACAGTCAATACAGGGAGGGATCTCATGGCACCCGGAACCAATTCCACTTCCAAAAACCACTTCCCTAAATGTTTTTTGTTGGGTATCCAGGTACATACTGATACAATATTCAATGCTAGTACCTTCAAGAGGATCACATTTAAGAAACTCCAAAATATGACTGGAAAAATATGGCTTCTAGCTTCCAGAGTCCAATAGGCAGTTACACTTACACCATCTTTTTCCTCTTTTCAGTAAGACACTGTAAATAGGTAAAATATAGTGCTGATCCCTCACACTTTTATGAATACAAGTGTTAACAGATTTTTTAGGTACAACATCCAGACACAATGCACTGTGGTAGCTACAAGATGAACAGTATCTACAGAGCCAAAGAAATCTTCCCCTCTTGCCTGGGCAGTTAACAAAAGAATGCCTCTCACCTGCACAATGGAGGCATAATTTAAGAACAGAGAACCGTTCTACTCTATACTGGTGAGAAACGTATCTCAGGCAATCATCCTTCCAGTGTCCATCTACCACACAAAATTTACAATGCTTAACAGGCTCCCTCCTTATACAGGTAGAAAAGTTTCCCAAAGCAGAAGAGGGTTTGGTTTTTAATCTGGGTTTTAAGGGCATGGAATTACCAATTCTATAAGGGCATGAATGAACCCTTAGTGCAACTCTTAGTTTCCCCAGTGTTTTAATAATGTTGTTATAACTCTGCAGAATGTTGTTTAATGTAGGATAACTGGTATTATATTGATGTATAAGTTCTCTTTGCAATTCTCCAGATAGTTTTGAAAATACCATGTGATTCATCAATATGTACCCAGCAATATCTTCCTCAAGAAAATCCAGTGAAAAATTGTCCCTTAAATCCAATAAGTTGGCTTTTATTCTATTTAAGAACATTTCAACATCTTTGAATCTTGAGTCGCATGATGGTTATACTCCAAAATTTGTTTCAATGTCTCATCAACTATGAACCCCTCATCCAAAAATTCTTTGTTGAGTAAGGATAATGTGACTTTGTAATTCTGGTCACAGATTGACAGATGTTGAATGATTAAAAGTGCATAAAACAGCTCTTAAAGGACTGGAATCTGGCTGCCTTAGACCCTACACAGGCTACACAATTCTCAAAATGTGCCAAGAAATTCTTGATGGCAAATTTATTCTACATAGCTCTACCACTAAAGGAGGGTGCCCTCATCAAAGGTTTCAGTGGGGTGGTTGAGATATGAGAGTTGGGATTTGACACCTTCAGTTCCTGACCTCAGAATCATCCTCAAACCACCCAGCCATGAGTGATAAATCCTGGTATACCAATGTCCTAAACTCAAACTCTAATTGAGTCCCCAATTTTGTTTCCTCCCAGCTTCCTGTAGTCTCAAGATGAACTGTAGCTATCTCTCCTTCTAACTCATCTAGGCAGCATAACCACTTTTTAATACTATCCCTGTGTTTCATGAACACATCTGTTGTCATGTTGTTCAAAGTCTTCAATCCTGCTATCTCCTTGCAGATCTTTGACTTAAATCTGGTTTTTTGCCATAGCAACTTTTCAATAATTTTTACCTCTTCTGGCATAGTTTAGGATGTATTTTTTGTAAAATGATGACTTTTCACACATCTATTGGTAACAGGTTTTTACCCATGATTGACCAATGATAGTAACTGAATGCATCTCATAGTTTAGTTGCAACAAAGTCTTCAACAGAAGCAATACCCATTGTGCAGATTCACCCACCTCCTTCTCCTCTTCCTTTAGTACACACAACACCCATTTCCCATCATTGCCAGCAGGTGGCATCTTTTATAGTTAATGAGTGGAGGGGTTCTAAAATCTCTGTCTATAAAAGACACATAGTAATTTCTCTTCTTTTTTTCTTCTGGATTTCTACAATGTTGCTGTTGCTCAGACTCCAGGTAAGCAAAGACATATTACTTTTAACACCAGGAAGGTTTGTTCACTGTGTCATGCTAGACAATTTTTTCTTATCAGAATCCATCTTACACATTTATAGATGTACCATTTGTTTGTGAATTAAATATTGCTGCCATTTCTGGTCTGGTGCTCCTACTATATATATCAAGATTCTTGATTAAATCCAAAGAAGGATCTGCAATGTAATCAATCCTGACCTGGCATCTTGACTTTAGTCACTTTCCCACCAATATGATTTTGCTTTCCTCTATCTTCTGCATAGAAGATGGCTTTTTTATTTTGGGCTTTGCTTTCTTAGTGTTCACACCTGGCCAACCTGTCTTGTGAAATGTGTTTGTGAATCAGAAAGATATCTTTATTAAAGTAGTATAACATATATTTTTCATATACTCATCTATCAATCTGGTTTAACTTGTATATGTATCCTGGGAACTGATGCCAGTCTAATGATATTTACTTTTATATCTACCTACCTACAAGGGAATGTTGAAAACTTCTAAGCCCAACCTACTTCACAAAATTTGATTGAACATCAAATTTCTTTTGGAAGGGCTTCTTGGTGAGGCTGTGAACTTTCCAGCATGCCTTCATACTTGTATTTATTCATTCACAACAGCAGCCCAAACAATGATATTAGCTGGTTTCTGTCATTTGAAATGCATTCTGACACCTTTAAGAATGTTTCCTGGTGAAGTGGCATGAAGCCTATTGTTTTCTTAGTTGACCATAGTCTTCACAATGAAAAACTTCTTGTCTAACCAAACAAAGGGTTTGTCTGCAGTACACTGCATCTCCTCCAAGATCTTTCTTCTCTCTGCTAAGCCATTTTGTTTGTAGACACTTGAGACCAACTGTCATCATTGAATTTTGCATGTTTTTCACCCTAAATCCTCTTTCACACTCCCTCTTAGCAAACTATGTGAAATATCTCACTGTTTCACCATCTTCCTCATGCTTATTCATGGATTTCTTTTCACTAACTTCTTGATGGCTTCAATGACTTTCCTGGTATAAACAGAATAGTTTCTTCTTGGATTTAGTGAGGTTGTTTGCTCCTCTTGAAATTTTTCTACTCATTATTTCTGACAACATTCAATTATTTTATCACTTCACAATTCTTCATACCAGCCATTTTCAATGTGACAATTTGATCATGTTTTGTTTGAGCCATCATATTTAATTAAACTGTAAACAATATAAAAAAAGAATGTTCGAAAGCCTTTTGCAACTATTTTTACAAATAGATATGTTTCAATTTATGCTTAAATAATGGATGAATTTTTATGTTTGAATAATGAGCAGTTATTTGTGTTGCACCTTGTACATTGCACTGAATTGGACACACATTATCAAACATTTATCCATAAGGGAGATACAATTTTAAGCCAACTCAAAAGCACTTACTTTAAATCTAGTACATATAATGTGCACCTACCTATTTAATATGTACATAGGTTTATAGAAAAGGACACATTCTTTTGTAGTTTTACATCCTAATAAATATCAATATGAAAGGAAAATGACAAAGTAGGTAATGAAGAATTGTAAAATGATTTTTCTTAACATAAAAAAATGGAACAGCACAATTTACCTGAGGAGAATTTAAAAAATCATGTTTATTTACAAAAAAATCTCATGTTTATCAAATATTTACAATTCAACTGTTATTTGAGATTCTTCCAACTTAAATAAAATGTAACATGGAGTCCATTAAAATTATTCTTCAGAGAATTATATTTTTTCTGTGCAAATAATATCCTCCTTGAAATAATAACATGCTATAAAATATTTAATTTTTCACTGCTTTTTGCCGTTTTGTGAATAGCACAGTTGTTAAAATTTTATGATTTTTAAAAAAGAATATATTAGAGAATATTTGCAACATTAGATTTGTTACATAATTGCAACATTGCACTTGTAATAAATTTATATTACTGAACCCTATTACTTCTGTTTTATTTGAGGTATCTCTTATGTTGTAGACATATAGTATATCACATATATTGGCTTTTAATGTGTTGGCTACTTCTATAATTAATGTAAGGTTTCTTATGAGAATATTTTGTGATACATGAAATAATGGTGGTGGAAAAGGTACATGCACAAAATGACCAATTGATTTGCAATGCAAGATGACATTTATTAAACAAAACAACAAAAGGAAAGTTTAAGAGTTTCTTTTCCTTGCGGTAAATTGCATACACATCAAAAATTATTAATGACTGTATTTGGGTGTAACTTGCTTGTGTAGATGGGTTTGTGTGTGAAGCATCCACAGCCCTTTTTGCTTCAGTGTGAATAGTTTATCACATACTTCAAAAGGAAGAAAACCAGAAGGGAGTTATTTTAAGGTTCCACATTGTTTTGATACTCTCAGGGCGGCTGCTGATACTATGTTTATTAAGACATTACAGGCTTTTCTATTTTTACAATAGCAGTGGAGATGTGTTCATGCCTTTCCTAATGGCATATGTGTGAAATTGAATGAAACAGAATTTGAACTTGACTCGTTAATTTCATTTTATGAACCAATCATGCTAAATCTCACTTTCTTCATAGTTAATACAACCACTAAACTATTATATTATTCAGTCAAACTAGTTTGGATATTCATGAGTCTATCACACCAACCATCACAGTTCTGCATCAAAGTTGGAAGGTCATTAGGGTAGCATTCTGTGTCATAATAGCTGGTCAATGTAGGTGGTTGTTGGGAGACCAACCCATCTTGCTACGTGACTAGGTGTTCAGAGAAGTAGATCACTAATAAGTTCTTGTTCTGCTTGAGAGTGGTGTCCTGCAAAGTGCTTTCCGCATTCATGGAAGATTGTAGAAATATCAGGGATGGATCCATAGAACTCTGATTTAGTTGGATGTTGTCTCCAAGAGATGTTAAGTTTTGCTCTCAGCATCTGAGTGAAGGTTCTATCATGCTTAGACTCTAGGTTTTAGTTAATGTCCAAGCAGTAGCACCATACATTAACACCACCTCTACAGTGGCTTGAAAGAGTTTCCATTTGAGATTGTCTGGTGGATCAGATTCCCAGATTGCATCCATTTTATTCAAGGTAGCCCAGACTTTAGCTATGCAAATTTTCACATCCTTTTCAGTAGAATTTATTTTGCTTCCTAGGTATGTAAAAGATTCAACATATTTGACCGATTCACCTGAAACAGTTTATATTGGATCTTGCAGGTTGAAGCCTATGAATTCAATTTTAGAGGCATTGACATAGTTCAACATTGTAAGTAGCATTTTCTAGATGATGTAGAACTGTGGAATTGGTAATGGTGCCTGTAATGATTTTTTGCAGAATATTGATTATGCTTCTGTTTAATTACCTTTATAATTATTTTTTCATATATTTTTGTCTTTGTCACTAAATCAACATGAATGTCAAATGCGAAAAAGGACCTAAACCTATATTTGAAGTTTACCCATTATCAATGAAATTTCACCCCATTTTTTATTCACAAAGAAAATTTAGTCAATTCTTACATGTATTCAATTTTTCTAACCTTGCATCTCCTTGGTATGGAATAAATTTAATCTGTATAAGCATTAATAAGAAATAATTGGCACTAATACATATTTTCTGCAGTCCAGCTCTAGTTATTTTCAGATAGTTTATTACAGGTCCAGAGCAACCACTACTTAGCCAAGGCTTCATCTGGGACTGCTCAACAGAAAGATTTTTCACATGTTCCTATCTATCAAAAAGAGCATCAGCCTGGTATTAGTCACCCCCTCAATTTAGGATAGGAGGAGGATAATTCTGAATTCAAAACCAGTTGGGAGTGGGGTTGACAACACCACCCCATAAAAAGTTTACTTGCTATGGAAATCACAGCAGCACCACTAACATGGTGTGGCTGTGGCTCTATATGGTGGAAGAAGGACTCTGCTTTTGTTTCTTTAATAGATATATTCAATTTTTTCCTTGCAACTATTAGTATGGCCTAAATTAAAACTAGTGTCATTTTTAGGATCACACTAGTGACTTGGTCTGTTATATTTATTGAACCTGATTTTACTTATCAAAATAGATATGTAATTTTAAATTCTTTTTTTAAACCAATATAACAGTGAATATTCATCTTATTTGTCTTACAAAACATTTTTTATTTTTTATTTAGGAATATCGCATCATAATCTCAGACTTTCTTGGATGGGAGAATCTGTCCTATCAAAAATCAGAATAAGATATACCTATATCAATCACTCATGTCTCCTAAAAAGTTAACATCCTCTTGAATGCACAGCATGTAAGGAAGCATATACTATAAAACATATCCTAACCTTGTCCCTATACGTCAATGACTTTATGATATGATTCGTCTAGATGACTGTTTCAAGAAAATAAAAGTAGAGACTATCCTATCTACTTGAAGGAGATCGGTCTATACCACAAATTATAGCACTAAATAACTCCATTCTAGATGCATAACTGCAGAGTGATGTAACTCTTACATTCTTCCCAAAATCAGATCTTTTTCTGATTCACACTAATCTAATTTCCATCACTGGCCAGATGTGAATGCTCCAGATAACCAAAACTCAACTAAAAATCCATCTGCTGCTCAAGCCTTTGCACATAGCTTCCATTTACTCACACAATCAAAGAAAAAAAAAACAATACAGTCCAGAATTTCTGCCCAATAGCACCTAGTCCTGTTTAAAGAAACAAAATGAAAACTGGAGTCTATTTGAGCCTCAAAAATGTCATAGAAGCTCATCAAAGAGACATTCAGATGTTGGATGACATCTTGACCAGAGTTCACACGCTCATCAAAAAGCAACCTTCCATCTCCAAAGACATCACACTTGACCAGCTTGCCAATGTCATCACCTAAGTAAGTTACAACTTATCCTTCCTCTCCAGATGCCTTTACAACTCCACACCTCTTTTTCTTAATCCAAGAGACATCTACCCTGATTTTTCCTTTATTGTATTTTATGTTAATGCAATTGTTTATTTCTTTAATTTTTTTGTTGTTTCCTTGCTGTTCTGCCATCATACACTTAGTAACATGAAAACATACATTCGTATCATAACATAAAATACCCAACAGTGTTGATAAGTCGTTAAAACAGGACAATCAATCAATCAATCGTCTTTGTTTTAACAGTTTTTTTAACTCCTTAAAAAAGAAAAACATTTCTTGACAAGGACTGGATGCTCAACTTCTTCATTTCATTTTTATCTGGGAATGGATTATAAAATAGCTGTTAATGCCTTCCAGATAGGCATTGAAGATTTGTGGATATGAATCTGGATTCATCTTTTAATTGTCCCTTGATTTTTACTTGCCAATTTAAATTATGCCTCTGCCTTGGGCAATGGAATTTTAAATTGTTTTCATTGGCTGTAATTTTGCTGCTGTTATAAATAATAATAGTGTATTGAAATGGAGTCAAGAAAATAGAGGTGGGTAAGTAGGTAGAAGATTTGACAAGAAAGGTGGGGAAGTCCTTGTCTCTTTTGTTTCTGTCAGTTGATGAATCAGCTGAGTTTGCTCACAATGTATTTTTGGGGGGAGGGAAAGGAAGTCATCATGTCATTACTGACAAAATAAGGATGACAGAATTTCCAAACAAAGATTTGTTAAATTTCTTCTCTGAAGTAGTGAACTGCTATCTTCTATTTAAGGTCACACAGCAAGGTGAACTGATGAATGGACATTTTGCTTGGCTCAGTCTTTCATTCAATTATGAAAATGAGTATTACCTATTTGTCCACAATTAGTATATTACTGCATTAATTTTTTTAAATATTTTACTCCCCCCAAATATTTAAACCAAAAACACCAACATATTTAGATGGCCATAACACTGCTCTCAAAAGTTGAATGATTTTCCTGTAGTGAGTCCCAATAAAAATAAAATAAAATATAAAAATAAAATATAAAACAAAAATAAAAAGAATTAAAATTAAAATAAGGTATTTGCACTTTCCTTTAAAATCCTTCTCTCTCTCTCTCTCTCTCTCTCTCTCTCTCTCTCTCTCTCTCTCTCTCTCTCTCTGTACCCTTATCTCTTTCTTTATTTTCTCACTCTATCTCTCTCTGAACTTCTCTTTCTATTCTTTCTATACTTCTCTCAACTAATGAGAATCCAACCCTGAAATAAAAAGAAGAAAAGACTTATCCTGGCTGAAAAATGTTGGACATTTTCAGGAACAGAGCCTACTAATTTATGACTGGAAACTAACAAAAATCAGGGAGGCTCCATGCATAACTTCCATTATAAAAAAAATGAAAAAGAAAGAAACATTGGAAAATAAAATAATTTGGGCCAATCAAAACAATTGACAAAGAGACTTTTGATGTTAGCTGAAACCAATGTTCCTGCCAATCTCGGATACTGGTCAAAAGGATATGAGCTGGAAACAACCAGAGTGAAAAGAAGGATGGTTGGCAGGAGAGGATGGAACAAAAGATGCTACTGCAGGGAAATCAGCCCTGTGTGGTACATGAAGAAATAGTTTAGAGGTCATCTACTAATGGTATTTCTGCCCTGCTTAGGGCTGAGAAAAATACAGTAGATAGACACTGACCTATTTCTAATAATACTACTACCCCTAGCACGGACTGACTTCAAAACTACCAACTCCATATTTTCTCTAAGCAACTACCAATATTTGCCTTATAAACAAACATTTTGATACACACTCATCATTCTAAAATAAAAATATATAATTTATTTTATACCCTTGAGTCAGTTCATTTTATGTCCTATGTTTCTGAACATGACCTAGAATATCTACAACACTATATCCACAGTCCCACTTTTTTATCCAGTATTCTGATTGTAACTGGTGAGTCTTATAAGTATGTATTTTTAAAAAATAAAAACTATCTTTTGGAAAAGATAGAAAATATAAGTGAAGAGACGTGAATTTTTGTCTTATTTCTGGTAGACAATAGTAGTCACTTTTAGGGCTTTCTTAAACTCCTCTTAAATCAGTTTAAGCTTTTTCTTCACTTTATCATTTGTTAATATACTTTTTGTCTCTATTAATTACCAGCAATGCTAAAGAATGATAAAGATATTTTTTCAATTAACATCTCAAAATATTTGGAAATCTATTTTAGTTCTATTTGGTTCTTTGAGAGGTTTCCAAGATAGCAAGCACTTAGTTTTATTTTTTATTTTTCTTCCTACCAACTACTCTTTGTATGTTGCATTGAGTTTATAGAGAATCAATGGGTAATGATTATTTATATATATATATATATATATATATATATATATATATATATATATATATATATATATATATATATGTATATATCGCTAGAGGGAAAGATAACTTTGAAAATGACTGCACCTAACTAGTTTGATGTAGACTGCCATAGTAGCACTTATATTTTTATGTATAAAACTTTTAGCTTGCATCAGCAGCAAAATTCTGTAGTTCTTCATAAATGTTGTTATTTTTTAAAAATTTTACTTTGATACAGTTTGAGTTTTGATATCACAGAAGTTGGAACCACTCTCTCTTCTTGGTTAATAAGCATGGTTTGACTACCTGAATATTCTCTAACGATCAAAATTAGGTGGATAGATGTTTGTCTGAAGCAAACGAAAATTAACCAAACAACAAAACAATGTTATAAAACTGAAGCAGATAAAATAAAGTATACTAGGTTGTTTTTTTCATAGAAAGTCAATATAAATCCATTTATAATTGGAAGCTACACAAAACACATCCAAGTAGACTGAGAAAAATAATAGATGCAAATGATGAATGCAAAGATATATAAGGGAGAGAAGCTGAAAAATGCTAACATTTATTTTTATAATTATGTATATCAAAATGTGTTTGTGAAAAATAAGATCACATTTGTAAGTCAAAGCCTTCCACTTGATTCCAACATAAAAGTTAAACTCCTCTTAAAATAATCAATAAAACACCCTTTGTGATTTTCAAATGGAAAAATACTTTCAATGTACAAAATATTTGAGTCTGGTATTAAATATAAATTTTGATTTTTAATTAAGTCTGATTGATGAAAATTGAAGAGAAAGCTGGTGTCCTTAACCTCATACAGGTCATTGGGATTATGAATCTGACAGAATTTTATCAAATATGTCAAAGTTTGTCTAACTCTCCAGTTCTGATAAGAAGAAGTATTAAATGTGACCTATACTGTGGCTGAAATTTCCCACTGCTGCCAGAGATAAAAGTCAAGATTTTGACTGCTGATTTTTTCTAGGAAACAGAATTTGTCCACCAGATTTCTTGCCTCTCTGTCTGGCTGTGTGTTGTTTGAGTACTGTTTTGACATTCCACAAGAATATTACTTTCTCTCTCAGATTTCATCAATATTATAAACCTTTATTGAGTGAATATTCCTATTCTTTTTACTCGTTCTTATTACATTAACTCTGTGAGACTTACAGGCAATTTTAACTCATATCCTTCTGGTATGTGTTTAAACAGACACATATCTAAGCTATAATTATATACTATGGTTTTGGAAAGAGAAGATTTCACTGAAGTATGCTGGGAAATTTTCAAGTTTTCATCTGAAATGAACATTAAGCAATAATCATTAAAATATATGAAAAATAGAAGGTATTTAGTTTAAATTGGCACCAGGAGGATATGGATTAAATAGCAATAAGTAGGTCAGGCTATATCAATTTCTTTTCAATACAATTTATCTGAATATAGCAAAAAAGGGAAGGGATACAAAAGCAGTTCTCTTCCAATGAATAGCAAAAATGATTAACATATATAAGCATTATTTAAAAGCTACTTTTTTAAAAGAAAATGGTATATTTTTTCATTTTTTAACTTTTAATAACATTTGAACTTTTTACATGGTGGAAAACAAATTTAAAATGTTCATACAAATCCAGAATCAACATAAAAGATTAATTATTTCATATTTATGGGGTTTCATGCCTTTGATCTTTATTCATAACTTTAAAACATCTGCACATGTGTATCATTACAGTCAAACGTCTGCAGCAATGATTCTATAAATTTCAAAAGAATTTTTAAAGTTTTGCTACTTTCTTTCCTGTTGATAAAATTCTTCAAATTTCAATGAAGAGAAAACTGGAAAATTAAAATTGACATCTTCCTTACTTTTAAAGTTTTTACTTTCTTTCTTTCTTTCTTTCTTTCTTTTTATGCACCATGTCCTTTCAGGACGTAGGCGATCATGGCTCTCCACCTCCCTCTATCTCTTGCAGCTCTCAACATGTTCCTTCCCTCTGCTTCCTCCCCCATACCACGTTCGGTGATCCACTTGCTTAAGTCCGCCAGGTATGTCACATGTTGTTTTCCCTTGTCTCTCTTTCTCTCTATTCGGCCCTTGAGTAGCAGATTCTCCAGGCTCTCATTACGTTTCCCAGAAACTTCAGCTGCCTCTTCCTGATATTAAGTATAAGCCTCTTCCTTGTTTGCAACCTCTCTAAGATCTCATCATTGCTCACAAACTCAGTCCATGATATCACAAACAAAATGTTCTTGTAAACAAATCAAATGATAATCTAAAGATACTCAGTCTTTTGACAGTTCCATTACTAAGATACATAGCAATGCAATATTTTGTGTAAGTCAGAACGTACCCATGATTTCACTTCAAAGCATCATCATCTGAAGAAGTTATGCTACATTTGGGAGCCATAATTAAGGGCAGTATGGAGATTGTGTTGTAAACACAAATTGTCATAGATCAGGACTGTGGTAACCCAGTGTCTTACTATATAAGATAATTAAACTTTTTAACCTAAATGTTTTTCTCTTTGGTTTGTTTTACTAAATGAATTCATGCATTGACATTTTTTTCTCTTTTTTTTTACTCATTTCCCCACAAGCAAGTCAGTAAAGCCACTAAGATGCAAGGGGTTACTGAGTGTGAGAGAATATGAGATGAAGAAAACATTAAGGAGAGAGAACAATAAAAGAACAGGAATTAAGAAAACTGAAGATAATGATTGACATTGCATTTAAATTTTTGAAGATCAAACTGAAATTCAAGAAAGCAAAAAGCCAGAAGAGTTCCACAAGTGAGAAGTGTGAGAAAAGGAACTGTTAGCATACAACTTATGGTTGCATCTAGCCATTTCAACTGTATTTTTAACTTCTAACTTTTCTTTTTTTAACGTGTCCTGAAACACTTAAAAATCGAAGAATTTGTCAAGTTACATAAAAGAGACATTTTCTGATCATGTTCAAATATGCAATCATCTGGTTCACACTCCTCCCCAATCTACTGAACAGGAGTAGTGGTTTTTCCTTTGTTTCCTGTTTAGTTTACTTCTAAAGTCTACTTCAACTCTATACTTCTAAAGTCCTTGGCAGAACTTCACTTCTTGCTTTTTTTTACATAAATACAACTCCACATAGTAACCCTCTACCATGAGTGGTTCTCAGGCTTTGTATTGGATGAACATTAGTAAAAAAAAAAAAAAAAGTCTAAGTAATTTTTTTTATTATATCCACAAAGATTATCAATCTGAATTCTTATTGATAAAATTCATTATTTATGTCATTTGAAATTATTTTTGTCCTTTTTCTGAAAAATAAAAGAATATAGTTGTTTCCCTGTATTTTATAAATGTACTTTGGTACATCCAAATTAAAAAAATGGTGCACTCAATGTTGATATGAAACTGGTTATTAAGGATAACAAAAGGTAAACAATTTGAAAAACTACAAATTTTACAAGTACTGGGGATTGAACTAATATTAATTTCAAAATACCCCAGCTGAAGTGGTTGAGAGGTATTGTGCATATTATCATAAGACATATAAAAGCCAATTTAAAATATATTCATCATGCTTTAATGTGAAGACTATCCAGAAGATTAGTGTATTTTATATGGTGACAAACAATGTTTTGGAAGAGATATGGTGTGTTGATCTCAAGGTAATTAGCAAAACATCTGCCAATAACTTTTCTGCTTAGACTTGAACAGAAACAAGCTGCTCTTTTTGTAATCATTAGCAATAAAAACAAAATACTTTATCATTATACAAGATTTACAGCTGCCACACATTTATAACATTGTTTCTTGTCTACTCAGCCAAGTTAAGCAATATACTGATTTGGTCAATGACAGAATAAGTGACTATTTGAATATATCTTGTCTATAACTTTGAGAAAAGTCATTAACATTCCAATATTTATTTGGACAACTGAAATCATTCTTTTTGTTGCTGATGTTGCTATCACATTGTTTCAACTAGGCCATTCTATAACCTTCTTCAGGAAAGAGAGATCTCTTTTCTTTGCAGGACAGCATGGTAAACAGAATATACTGATTGGTATTTCATGTCAGTAACACAAGACACAAGTGATTTCAATTTATGCATGTTTTCCTCCAATACTTTCTCTGCCAGAAAAAGAAAAACATGCTGAAATTTATGTTGACCTGTCTTAGATGTCTAGCCAACAGGCCAATATATGCCATTATTTTCAATTTTCTTACTCCCCTGTGGTGTTTCTTGTCATTTATTTGGAGTTCATCCCAGAAAGAGTGATGCATGTCTTTTTGACTACAAATATGGTCAGTCATAACATATTTTTCCACCCACTTTGATTATTGCTTTATTATATTCCTTGAATCTGATTTTAAATGGGCAGCTATATTCTTTTCTACAATTGCATGCAATGTTATAAATGCAGTCTTTTGTCAAACATTACTCTCATAAAAAATCAACTCTTATAAGGAAGTTGTGAAATGTGCTTTTGCTTTTGGCATAATATCCACAGATCCAGTGGAACTATTTAATCACAAAACTTATACATTGTATTCTTGCTATACATAATTGATGACACTTGAAATCAAGCTCTTGTTTTCTGTCTTAGAAATTAAAATGTTTGTTATGCCTTTAATCATTCTACCTCTTAATGGATACATTTTCTCAATTAATGTTATTTAAATTTAGAAAATAATCTATTTATTGGTTAATGGAAAAATATAAAAAATTATAACAACAAAATAGTCTTTTTATGTCTCACTGCTAGTAATGTTTTCCAAATTTTATTAATATTTTGAAAATTTTCATTGATAAGGAATTTCAATTCATACTTTATTTTTAAATGTTCTTTATCCAAACATGCATTGAATTAGCAAAATATGCATTCCAAAAGCTAAACAAAGTTCTAAGAAACAGGAAAATTTCATTAGAAACAAAAGAAAAGAATGCTGATTTATTATTGAACATCAATCCTCCTATATGGCAGTGAATGTTGGACAATGTCCTCACAGATGAAGAAGAGACTTTGCTTAGCTTTTGAAAGGCCTCTTTCACTATTCAAATACACCTTCAGACTTTAGTGCTGTACATTCCGACCTCTGTTAAAACACTTCCTAAATAGTTAAATTGTTCTACTTGTTTGATTTTGATATCTTAAATTTGTAATTTGCATATTGGGTTGTTCCGTTTGCTAACAACCGTGCAATCTATCTTCTTGCAGCTGATGTTTAGTCCTTTCTTCTTGCTTTCCATCACTACCTTGTGAAAGACTGCTTGTAATTTTCTGTCTATATCTGTGTCATATGCATATCATGTTGTTAAGTTTGTGTCCGCCAGTAATGAATCACCTCACTGTATAGGTTAAATAAATCCTGAGAGATGACACGTCCTTGCCTTAATTTCCTTTCTATTTTTGTGTATTTACTGAATTTATTTTCTATTCATATGTGGGTGGTTTACTACATTAAGAGCTAGGAAGAACATGAAATGGCGGAGAGCCATGATTGCCAACATCTTGAAGGGACAAAGTAGAATATGATCATAAATTTTTATACTGTTTATCATGTAATTTAAAAAAAGACTATTTTGTCTACTCTATCAAATGAATTTCTTTAATGAGATTAGGGAAAGAAAAACACTTCCTAACAATGAAAATTAATATAAACAAAGATTAGTTTTTTGTGATGCCTGCAGGAAACACCAAAAATTAATAGGAATCTAAGTCATTGATGATCATTGTTTACACATAATGAAACAAATTGCCAAAATGGTTTGAATATTATTATAATCACTTTCAAATTAGATCTCTTTTTGATTCACTCTATATGTTCTCCAGATGTGAACACTACAAAAGCAAAAATAAATAAAAAGTCATTCTCTGTGTGAGGGATACAAGCATCACATCCAGCTCACAAAACAAAATGTCTCAAAAAATATAAAATATTATATTTTATATAAAAGAAACCAACCCTGAACATTGCCACTAAAGTAAAATCATGACAAACAAAATGATGAGTTATAATCCAAACCATTTGCTCTTAAAAACGCCACTCACCGTAGACAATCAAAACAAATGGGTGATCTATCAACATCAACACCAGGGACATTGGTCAACCTGACCCATCACATGCATCAACTCCAAGACCTACCAACTTTCCACTTCCTTCAAATTGCTCCCCTTGTCCACAAAGAGACATTCTACTCATATCCTCTATATTGGCAATACAAAGAATTTTATCTTAACAATTCTTGTCTTTTCTTTCTATATCACTGGTGATTATTGCCATTTTTGTTCTTCTGTCCAACCAGAATCAGAACATAACACTATTAAAAGGAATTAATTTTTAATACTAAAAAACAACTTTTAATTAAAGAATCTATATAATCAATAAAAATGTGTATACAATCATATTTGTTTGTTTCTTTATTTGAATTTTATTTGCTTGCTGTGGAAAATATCTTACCATTTTGATGACTTTTTGAGTATCTGGAATTAATACTTTCTACAGTTAGCTAGTTCTAGAGAGATTTTAACAATGATATCATACCTATGATTTTGTTTTCATGAAAACTAGAAAAACACAAAAAAGATGCATAACGCAGATGTTTAGCTAAATATTTTTATGAGTCACTTAATTTTTTTACTATAAAGGTTTAGGTTAGTTTAATAATTATTTTAAGTGAATGTAATTAACTAAAATTTAACAAACATCTTACATTTATATAGTGATTTATTAAGCATAGCTTAGATGTGGAACAAGTCTGGAGCACCCATGAGGATTAAACTCACTACTCAGTCATAATTGATCTAGCATGACAAGCTCGTTAATCATTACACCATGTCAAAGTGCCCCACATTATATAAGATCAAAATATATAATTCATCTGTTAGAAATTAATGGAATTTTACATTTCAATGACCTTTATTTTCATTGTTAGTATTGTTTTATAATATTAGGTTGTTCAATATAAAATTGTAATTTTTGTTTAGATATTGTCATTTTTTATGCTAAAATAATAAATTTATTTATTTAATAAAAATTTAATTTCATTAATTTTTTACTAGATTTTTTTGGTAAATATGAAAAATCATTGAAATCATGATTTTTCTTTTGTTTGTTTTATACCCATATGAATTCAAACTGGATCATAATGAAACTGAACCTGCAAGTAAGATAAATTCTGTATTTGGGTACAATACTGTGAAAAAAGATTTGAAGACTGAGGTAGAAAATGATCCACAAACCAGAGGCAGTGAACTTGTCATAAATTTCAGTGTATCAGTAGAAACTATTGCTAAAAGGAAAAAAAATTCAATAAATCTGTCCCATTTGAACCGAATGAAGTAACAAAATATCAAGTGTATAGAGGTCTGCATTAATCATATTCAACAGAACACAATTGATCCATTTTTTTGTATCATATGATCACTTGGGAAGAAAAATGGATTTTATATAATAACTGCAGAAGATATGCATAATGGCTGAATGCAGATGACAAACTGGAACAATAATCAAAACTATATTATCATCCTTGGAAGATTATGGTAAGCATTTAATATAACAGAAGTGGTTTTGATGCATCATAGCTTCCTTCAAAATTGCTAAACAATGAATACATGTAAGCTAAATTATATGTCCTGCTTTGGATTTGACAGGGACTGTCCCATTTTGAGGGGTCTGTCTTGGGGATATAAGCTATCAATATTTGTTTTTGTATCAACCCTTAAGGGTCATAAAAACACTTTATTATACAAGAAAATGAAACCTATAATAAAAACTGAAGGCTCGAGAAATTATAGTAAGCCTACAGATATGTAAACTGGTTTTAAGTAATGCATTCAAAACTCATCCAATGCCCAATTCATTCAAGAGAAAGAGTTTTATTTTGCTGCATGTTAACATGAATTCATTTTGCAAAAATAATGATAATAAAGTTGAATCAGTTGAAGCTGGAAAATTATTACACTTTGCCTCTATTTGTCCAACCTCTCTTCCATTGACTATTATTTTTTAAGCATCTTGAGCATGTCTTTGCATGCAAGAGTTTTTCCAGTCAATCAGGATCAAATAGAAGAAACTTTCATTGAAATTATTGGTTCTTTGAATTAAGAATTCTTCAGAAAGAGAATTGACAGCTCTCAATCAAGAAGGAATAAATTTATAATGACCGAGGAAATATTTTCTTTGCAAGAGAAAACTCGCATTGCAACATATTATTGATATACCCTATAAAACCCATTTGCTGCAAAAACCATGGTAGCAACACCTAGTGTGGTAAGGCTGTAACCCTGTTCTCCACAGGGGATTCTAAAGGCTCTAAGAGAGTGAAGGGGTAGAACAAGGAGGAGGAAGCATACTTGTAAAATGGTATTCACTAAAGTAATAAACTTTTATATGTAAATTAATAAAATTCATAAAATGTGTATACAAAGTGCATCAATAAGTTATATTTTTAGTACATTTTTTAGGTAAACATTTCTGTTGATACTTAAAACTCAAAGACACTTCAAGAGTTCTTCATTGTGCCAAAAATTGTTACTTATTTTTAAATGGTATGTTCTTTCAGGATGAATGCAATCCTGATTTCCACAGATTCTACATTATCTTTGAAGTGATTGGAAGGTTTTCATGTTGTCTTCTCTACAGTTTTGAATTCAAAGTAGTCCTTCTCCTAGACTCATTACTACCTGTAGTGCTTTAATAAATATATTATCAGCAGCAGCCCTGAGGGTATAAAAATAGGCAAACCATTAAGTAACTCTCTTTTCCTGTTTTTCCTCCTTTCGAAGAGTGTGCCATCAAATTTTCACACTGAAGCAAAAATGGGCCACTTCACACACAAACACCCCTACACAGGCAAGTCACACCCAAATACATTTACAATTTTCATTGTGTGTTCTAAGTAAAGAACACTTAAACTTTCTTTTTGTTACTTATGTTAAATAAATGGTATCTCGTATTGCAATTCAATTAGTCTCTGTTATTTTGTGCATGTACTATTTCACCACCATTATTTCAGTAAGATTTTTTCATAGAGACCTTATATATTAATTATAAAAGTAGCCAGCACACTAAATACCTAAGGCTAGATAGCTATATCTACCCTGCTATTTAGTCCATAGCTGAGAGGGGGAAAAGAGATTGATTCATTCTTTTCCCATTAAATTGAGAGGGAAT
Organism: Acanthosepion esculentum; assembly: GCA_964036315.1. Classification (NCBI taxonomy): domain Eukaryota; kingdom Metazoa; phylum Mollusca; class Cephalopoda; order Sepiida; family Sepiidae; genus Acanthosepion; species Acanthosepion esculentum. The sequence continues at coordinate 43,650,358 of OZ038502.1, read as the reverse complement.
CTAACTACTAGACTACTGTGTAATTTTATCTTAGCTCTCCTCTTTCCTTTATGGTACCTATTAAGAGTATAGCTTCATTAAATCATTTCAAATATAACCTTTGGAATATCAACCACTTCAAATTATTGTGATAATTACAAAGGTGTACACTAAAAGTGACTATATCTTTAGCAAAACTCATCATTATATAAGCTATTTAACATTAGATATTAGGATATCTAATATGGCTTATCAAGTACAATTACTATTCAGACATTGTTCTATTGAAAAACTGCCTATTAAGTTAAATATCACATATAAAGTGAAAATACATACAGGATATCTAATGTTGATATTAGGATATCTAATGTTGATATTAGGATATCTAATGTTGAATAGCTTATATAACAGTAAGGTTTGGTGAAGATATAGAAACAAAAAGGACAGATACTTCAAATCAGAAAGAGACAGTTGAAATTTTTCAAGCACATAATCAGAAAAGAGGGCTTGGAAAATTTAACACTCACAGAACGTATTGAAGGTAAGAGGGACAGAGGAAATCAGTAAATATCCTACCTAGCAAACTTGTGTAAATGGTTGGCAGAACAGGGTTTAGGGAAGATAGCAGAAAGACAAGCCTTACATACAGCTATAAAAAACAGGAAATTGTGGAGAGCCATGATCACCAACATTCTGAAGGAAGATGGCACATAGAAAAAGAAGAATCACACTTGTGTACACCTTTGTTATTGTCATAATAATTTGAAATAGATTATGTATTTGGATTCCTAAAATTACAGGTGAGGTAACTTAATGAAGTTATGCATCGTTATCAACACACCTGACTGTACAAGTTTAATTGATGTTAATAATAATACATCAATGTTAATAATAATACATCAATGCAGTCTTGTGTTGACTGCAGTTGAGATTATATAGTCAATGCGAACTCTATGATCTTGCCAAGCTTAGCTTAGTATCTGCTACACCAAGACTACATATGGTTATGAATTCACTGGTATCCCTCTTCTGTATCTGGGGGGGGGGGAAGAGAAGAAATGGCTTCCTACCTTTCCCAAAGGTATTTGCATGAAAGTGAATGTTAGGAAAAATTAATAAAAAAACAGAAAAATTTTTCCTGTGCCATGTTTTATCCTTTAGAACTTCCTTGGACTAAGTTTATGTTTACGTTGATGCAACTACACATGCACATGAAAAGGAAAGGATGCTGAAATTTTAAACTTTTTAATTTAAATTTTGTTATATATGTTTGGGTATAAAGTCTAGCAGATTTCAATTAGGTCTTTGTTTTTTTTTTGGGGTTATATTTTTATTGCTTTTGTTATTAGGTCTCCGACATTGTGATAATAAAAGATTTGCCAAGAAAGGTGAAATATTATAAGAACCTGGGCATAAATTTACTTTGGAGGATCAAGCAATTAAAGCATTCTCTATACTCTTTTGTCTTAGTAAATTGCTTTCTCTTTTAATTAAAGTAACATTTTTTGTTTTATGTAAATTATGGTTAGACTTATTATAGTGAGTAATTAATGCATTTTCCACTTTGTCATTAATATTCCTAACATTGTTCTGGTATATATAAAATGAATATATAATTTTCTCCTATGAGAGCAAATGTAACAAATTCAACTGGAATTTGAACTTGAATTGCTAAGTTACCATTCAAAGCTGCTAACCATTACACCACCTTCCCATCTTGAAGCTGTTATATTTTACAGAATGTTTATATTTTTAAACAGCTTTTATGGAGAAATTATATTACTTGACGAGGAATGGTAGAAGTCATACTTATCTTATTTTTGTTACTTATTAGTTTATTAATTTTCTCTATGAAGAATGATTTGTAAATACCAAAGTCTCCTGATATTTGAACGACATTCTGGTCTGCAATTATATTGGAAAGTTTTTCCTTCTTGACTCGATGTCTGCATAGAGAGATCATTGCTCTGCATTAACATATAGGAAATCTGCTTTTAGCTTGCAGATCAAGGTTTGTCATGATTATTGGAAGAAGAATTGAATGATGTCTTACAAAGAATACAGTGGGCAGATCAAGTCTATAACTGCCAGCATTTGTGGGTGTCTCAGCAACCATCTCTTATTGCCTTCAGTTGTTGATCAGAATGTCAGTAGTTCATAGTCACTTACAAAAGAAAAACTTAGCCTGTCAGAGACATTAATCCTCCTTGGATAGCTGTAGGTGTTTGCATTTTTTTAAGAGATGATATCTTTAGGATTGGAAATATTTCTTCAGAAATAGCTACTCAGTTTTTGTGTTGCTATAAATCAACATTTTCATTGGTAATCTCGCATTTTCATCATGTGTAATTACTTTTTAATTTCACTAGAGATTAGAAAATATGGCTTATCAAGTAAAATTACTATTTGGACATTGTTCTATTGAAAAACTGCCTAGTAAGTAAATACTTGTTCTGAATTAAATATCACATCTTCAGAAATAAGATGAAAATACATACAAACTTAATTAATTTTTATAAATCAATAAGATAATTATTCTCATTAGCAATTATTGTGATAAAGGCAATTTTTCTATTTACTGATGATAAAATTCTTTAAATATCAATGAAGAGAAAGCTAGAAAGCCCAAATTAATATCTTCCTCATTTTTTAATGTTCTTATAATCAAATCAAATGATAATTTGAAAGTACTTGATCTTTTGATATCGATAGGGTCCTTGACTTACAACAGAGTTCCATTCCTATGATACATCCTTATGTGATTTTCCATGTAAGTCAGAATGTACCTGTAATTTCCCATCAATGGCTTTCCTTTTCTTTGAAACATCACCATCTGAAGAGGTTATGCTACACTTGAGAGCCATAATTAAGAGCAATAAATTTCTACAACCACAACACAAATGAAAGAGTGTGAATGCACAATAACCCAATATAGCCTACAACCAGGAAACAAGATTAATAGAGATTGTCATAACCATCATCATAGATCGAGACTATGTTAACCCGGTTACTTAGTGTATAGGACAAGGAAACTTTTTAACCTAATTGTTTTTCTCTTTGGTTTGTTTAATTCTTGTATTACATCCTTTCTCTATTTTTAATCATTTCACCCCAAGCAAGGCAATAAAGTCACTAAAATGCAAGGGGGTTACTGTGTGTGAGATAATATGATAAAAAGTAAACACTGTTAAGGAAAGAGAACAATAAAAGAACAGGAATTAAGAAGATAGAAAATAACAATTGACATTGCATTTAATTTTTTGAAGATCAAAGTTGACTGGAAGACAAGAGGCCAGAAGAGATTTCCACAAGTGAGAAGTGTGAGGGAAGAACGCATTAGCATAGAACTTAGTTATGTTTTCACCATTTCAACTGTGAAATGATGAAATCTTGTTGCCAATCAAATTGTATGCTTAAATTCATAAAGTTTAGATACCAATGAAGAAAGCTCATCAGAACAATTACTGTGAAAATATTTATAGAAAAGGCACAGGGAAGAGAGTTCAACAAGTAGGAAGTGCAAGAGAAGAAACTGCTAGCATTGAACTTACATTCACAAAAGCTGTGCATTTTTGGTCTAATACACTTGAGTTGTTCATGCGAAAGAACTACAATGATGATTTTTATTCTCAGCTCCAGTAACTTAAAATGGGTGCTAGCTGAAGAAATGGTCAACTTATTTTACAGGAAATACCTGATTCCATGATTTGAGTCAGATTAAACTAAAAATAGAATCTGCTCAATTTCCACTTTCCAGTTTTGGTAAAAATTCAAAATTGTTTATGCATTCTTGTTGGTGGTGGGTATACTCATTCTCTAATATGTGGACACAATGCTACAAGCTACTCTCCTGGTATTTCCATGGCAAGTGTTCAGATCAGTTCTATTTTTAGTTTCTCCAGTTCAGACCTTTACAGCTAGGACATTCCAAGCTACTTCCTAAATCACCCTCATTTCCTCTGTATTCCATATGTAAAGAGAAAGTTCCACCTAGACAGCATTTTCATATGACCTACTGCGTGAATACCTCTCTGAACAATACAATCTTAACATATTCAAGTCAAAAAAGATAAAAATCTATCCTCTTAATCTTCACTTCTTATCTCATCATTCCCTCACATCACATAATTAATAGTAACCCTGTATTTTGAGTAGCTCTTGGACGTTGCATCAGGTGAACATTAGTATTTTTTCTTTTTTTTTTTTAAGCATATCACCCCAAGCAAGGCTGGAAGCCACTAGTATGCAAGGGGTTACAGAAGGTTTGGAGGAAGAGCAGAGTGGTAAAGGAGAGGATGTGGAGAAAGATAGTGGATCGATCAAGGCAAGGGGGTTACAGAAGATTTGGAGCGAGAGCAGATAGGAATGAAAGGTGAAAGGATGTGGAAAAGGGAAGTGGATGGATCAAGGCAACTGGAGATGTCGATTGATGTTACACTTAAATAGTTGGAGATTGTATTTGTCAGGGAAACAGGAATAAGGAAGGGAGTTCCACAGGCGAGATGTGTGAGACATGAAGCTATTGGAGTAGAAGAGACGTCTACATCTAACAGTTTCAACGGTGAAGGGGTGGGAATGGGATGCCAGCCTCGTAGGACGCTTAAATTCATGAGGCCTGGGAACCAGCGAAAGCAGCTCATCGGAACAATTACCGTGAAAGTATTTGTAAAAAAGACAGAGCGAGGCAACGGCGCGTCTGTGAGAGAGCGACTGCAGACAAGATGACAGATCAGGGCCAATCACATTGCATATCCGTCTCTGGATCTTATCAAGAACCCTGAGGCAAACAGCAGGGGCTCCAGACCATATATGGCAGCAATACTCTATGCAAGGGTGAATGGTCGATTTATAGATTTGGAGGATTGATTCCGGGGAGAAAAATTTCCTGGGGAGCCAACTTTTCTTGCGGTGGATGATGCAATTGACTCGATGTATTAGTATAAAAATAAAAGCTGTCATATTCCATCAGATGCATAGCAAAACCTTCTGTAGATGAAATCCTGGTTTTGGCTATTGAGATTAGTTTGTCAAAAGATGATAAAATTTGCTTTTTGCATTTGTTAGTATATAGTATCATCTATTATTTATTACATTAATAAAGGGAGTTTTCAAAATCAGAAATCATTGTCAGTTCTTTAATGAAAGTTCATGGAAAAAAATCCTATTATTAGCTTTGTTTCCAATTTTTTTCCATTATCACTAAATGAACATGATGCACTGTGTCTTTTGTTAAATCTATAGTGTTTTGACAAGAATTTGTTTTGATAGCTTTGAAATTTAACCTAACTGAGCGGTCTTCAAGAATAAAGAAAAATCTCATTTATCGTTTTTAAATCTGCTAAATTATTACTAGCATTTATGAAGTGTCCTGGCTACACAACACAAATATTTTTCATTGTGTGGTATTACTACCTTTATAACATACAACAATGAACATTCATATGACACACAAAAATGAACATTATACTCATTAATGTCTTTAGCACCCACTGGGTTAAACAATACCATAAATATTAAACAATGTACAGTCTGATAGAACAAATATTCAACAAAGTCTTAGTCTTCTTATTTAATCTTAATTTTGATGCAGTTGATTTGTTCCAAATTTACATGTTCTAAATAGGATATCACTTTCAAACACTCTAAGATTACTGATTGAATTACTGTAATTTATAATCACACAAAAGAAAAGAACAAACCTATTTTCAATTACTCTGTTCATCTAAAATGGGTTTTGTTTCAATTATACAAGGAGGTTCTGAAAAATCCTTGTGCTGATCCATTTCCCAAAATCTGGCCAGATGACCAAACATTTATTTTGAAATACCTTCTTGGTCAGGTTGTGAACTTTTCAGTTCTTCTCTTTTCTGTTCTCCATGATTCAAAAGAAGATGGAGCCACAGATGTGTGTGTGTGTGCTGAATCAAGAATAAGAGGAGAGAATGGATGCTGATTAACTATTGCTTTCCTTGCAAATGACATGAAAATTTGCACAGAAAAGACACTTGAACAAAAGACAGCAGACAGTGCCAAAACAAGATTAAAATAGTTCATGATTCATGGAACCATAAATAGAATTGTTTTTTAAAACATCTAAAATATGTCTCATGATAATTAACCAGTGCTGTTTACAAGTCTCTAGATCTGTCCAGATGATACACAAGATATCTGATCTCTTTTCCTACAAGGGAACTGCTGCAAACAAACATAAATCTGTTCATGTGATACACAAGATACCTGATTACTTTTCCTGCAAGGGAACTGCTGAAAACAATCAGAAAGAGGCACATGAGAAAAGAAGGTTTAAAGAACTTAACACTCATATATTGAACTCAAGAGAAGTAGAAGGAAACAGCAAATAACAAATTTGAATGAAACAAAGACAAAAAGGGATAATAAAAGGACAAAGATTTTAGAGCAAAAAATACAGGAAGATGTGGCGAATCATATTCGTCCATATCCTGAAAGGTTATGGTATATAAAAGTGGAAGAAAAAACTCTTTTGACTTTAGTATTGAAACATTATAGGAATATGGAAATAATTACATCCTTGATGACATGTTTGCCAAGAGATCACAATGACAAAGTTAGAATAAAGAACAAATAGGAAACATTTATAAATCTAACATGTTTAAATTTTATAAAGCTTCATCAGAGAATGAGATATGGAAAAAGATTTTCTGGTATTTTTATTTTTGTATTGTTTGATTTTCATTAGAGTTATCGGTCTTTACCTATAACTACAGAATGAGCTCTTCCTAACACTATATATACTACGCCTCTCAAGAGAGAGGGACGAATCGAGTTGAGCCGATAGTAGTTCACTCCAAACCAGAATTACAGTCATACTAACACCTTCCACATCTTGTATTATTATTCCGTGTAATATATCTTCGTTATTTCTACTCTTGTGTTCGTGTTGTTCTTCCTTGGTCCTAACCTGGACCATAACAGTAGCGACGAGGATATTGAAGAAACAAATTCTACGCGGAGAATCTAAAAAAAAAAGAAAAACCTTTTTGCTATCGGTCGTCCATAACAGAGGCGATGGAGGTATTCGAAAAAAAAAACAAGTTCTACACGAAGATAAAAAAAAAAGAAAAATTTTTTTGGCCACCAACCTTAACAGTGGTAACAAAGACACGAATTTTACCTGTCAGTCAGAACAGAATCGAATTCTACGCAGGAAATTTTTTCGTACTAAGGTTCCAAAACAACAGGCGACAAAGACCTGAAGTCTACAATGAGAAAAAAAGGAAAAATCGTTACACAAAATTACGGTGTAAACATGGAATACTTTAAGGCAACCATATTGTAACTAATGAAAATGCAATTCGAGCAGCAACAAAAAAATGAGGAAAGACAGACTAGGCTCGAAGAAAAACAATTAGAAATTCAACAGAAAAACGAAGACAAGCAACTCAAACTACAAGAATTACTACTACGGGCAGTAACAAATAAAGGACAAAATTCTGGAAATGAAGCTGCATTCTCGCAAAATGCTATATGGAGCTCTATCAAAGACTTCACTTATGCACCGGACGAAGACAAAACCTTCGCGGCTTACTTCAGAAGATATGAAGATTCATGAGTTTGATTGCGGGAATTGGTCAGACGCGAAAAAAGTACGTCTACTACTGAGGAAACTAGGGTCAAGCGAATACACTAAATTCGTAGACTACATCCTACCGAGGAAAACGAATGAGTTGACTTTCAAGGAAGCCGTAAAACTTTTAACGGAATTATTTAGTCCAAACATTTCACTATTCCACAAAAGGTGAAAATGTTTAAATTTAACAAAAAAGGATAGCGAAGACTATATAACATTCGCTTCCATAGTAAAAAAAACACTGCGATGACTTTAAGTTATCTGAACTCAGCCCTGACAATTTTAAATGTTTGATATTCGTCCAAGGCCTGGTTTCGACTAAAGATGCGGAGATCAGACGGAGAATTCTAACAAAACCTGAGAGTGAACCAGAATTGACGCTACAAAAATTGGCTGAGGACTGTCAGAGATGTATAAGCGTAAAAAAGGACTCGAAAGATATCAAAGAGTCTGGCGTCGTTCACATACGAAAGTTACAACGACAAACATTTTTCTCCCTCCTCAAAAACAAACCAAACCAATTATTTTACTACAAAAAGTCAAATTAAATCTCAGAAGAAACCACCACCCAGTCCATGCTATCACTGTGGGACTTTGCATTGGTACAAAGTTTGTCCATACCACTATAAGACTTGTCTGTCGTGCAATAAAGTGGGACATAAAAGTTCGCACTGTAGAACAAAGAAAGAAAACAAAAGCCGAGTAAGAGTCACTAGATCTGACCAAACGGACGGGATAAATATACGAAAATACGTACAAGTAGAAATATTAAACAAAAAAATCAGATTACAATTAGATTCCGGATTTGATTTAACCATTATTAGCTTACAGACGTGGAAGAAATTAAACAAACCGACCATGTTGAGAACAGAAAAAATAGCCAGGTCGGTAACAGGAAGAAAAATCAAATTTGAGAGGGAGATTATCATAAATGTGACGTTCAACGGGATGACCAAGAAATTAAATATGTATGTTCTAAGAAATACGGAAAATTTATTTTGAACTGACTGGATGCAGAAATTTGACCTCTGGGATTTACCGATAAATACGTTCTGCCAAAAAGTGGAAAGGTTATCGACCGAGGCAGAAAAATTGAAGGAGAAATTAAAGGAGAGTTTCCCCGACGTATTTTCAGCCGGCCTCTGGATGTGTAAAAAATGGCGGCCAAAATCGAACTAAAAGAAAATGTACAACACATTTTCAAGAAGAAAAAAAATATACCTTTTGCATCATTAGAAAAAATAGACAAAGAGTTGGATAGACTCGTGAAAACCGGTATATTGACAAAGGGGGAATATAGTCAATGGGCCACACCTACGGTTTACGTGAAAAAGAAATCGGGTGAGATACGAGTATGCGCTGATTTCTCGATGGGATTGAATTCAGCGATTAAGGATTAACAGTATCCTCTCCCTAGTCCAGAGGAAGTTTTCACAAAGTTGAACGGAGGAAAATTTTTCTCAAAGATAGACTTGAGCGAAGCATACCTGCAAGTACCAGTAGATGAGGAAAGCTCATGGTTGTTGTGCATAAACACACATAAAGGGTTATATAAGTTCCAGAGATTACTATTCGGGATCAAGGTCGCGCCGGCGATATTTCAGCAAATAATGGACACTACGCTAGGCGGACTGGATTTCACGATCGCATACCTTGATGACATCCTGATAAATAGCAAAAATATTGAACAACACTGGGAACACGTTCAAGAGGTTTTCAGGCAGATACAAAATTACGGTTTTACGGTAAAGGAAAATAAATGTGACTTCTTTATGAAGAAGATAAAATATCAGGGCCATATTATTGACGAAGAAGGAAGAAGACCAGACCCAGAAAGAGCGACGGCAATAAAAAAAAATGCCGGCTCCAAAAGATTTAGCCGAGTTACAAAGCTTCTTGGGTTTAGTAAATTATTATGAAGAATTTATTCCTAACATGCACAAATTACGCGCACCCCTAAACGAACTGTTGAAGAAGGAAAAAGTTTGGGAATGGTCATATGAATGTCAGAAAACTTTCAACAAAATCATTAAGACTCTAACAGCAGGTTTATTTTTAGCGCATTATGATCCAAAATTGGAAATAATAGTCGCGAGTGATGCGAGTGCCTATAGTGTTGGGGCATGTATACTTCATAAAATGCCGGATGGGACACTAAAACCTAACACGCATGCGTTAAGAACGTTACTACCAGCCGAACAAAATTACTCGCAAATCGAAAAAGAAGCGCTAGGGATTATTTTTGCGGTTACGAGATTCCACAGATATATTTACGGTAGATTTTTCACCTTACAGACGGACCACAAGCCGTTATTGACAATATTTGTATAAAAGAAAGGTCTACCTGTCTACACTGCTAATAGATTGCTAAGATGGGGGACGATTTTATTAAACTTTAACTTTAAATTGGAGTATCTTCCATCAAACAAAATCAGGCATCAGATGGTCTTTCGAGACTAATACCAAAGAAAACGGAGCCATTAGAAGATTCCGTAATTGAAGCTCTACGATATGAGGAAGATATTAGAACATCATTATGTAGCACAATTCGAGACCTCCCCGTCACATTACAGGAAATATGAAACGAAACAGTGAATGACGAAAGGAAACGAAAACAAAAATTGTAGGAAAAGATAAGCATGTATCAGACAGTTTTTCATTATGTGATAATGTTCTGCTATATAATGAAAGAGTAGTAACCCCGAAAATGCTACAAAGGCGAATCCTCAAGGATTTTCACATGGGCCACCCAGGAAAGAACAGGATGAAATCCTTAATGCGAAGTTATGCATACTGGCCAAACATGGATCAAGATATTATACAAATGGTGGACAAATGCAAGGGCTGTTCCTTAGCAGCCAAGGCACCGCCGATCATCCATAAGACATGGCCTAAGACAGATCGACCGTGGTCGAGAATCCATGTAGATTTCGCAGGTCCATTAGATGGTTTTTACTACTTGATTGTAGTAGACAGTTACAGCAAATGGTCAGAAGTATTTCGTTGTAGAAAACCTACTTCTGAGACTACAATAAATTGCCTTCACGAGCTGTTTGCTCGTTTCGGAGTGGTTGATTGTCTAGTCACCGATAATGGGACACAATTTACATCTGCGGATTTTCAAGAATTTTGTGAAACTTTTCAGGTGAAACACATCAAATCCCCACCATATCACCCAAGATCAAACGAGCAAGTGGAGAGGTTTGTAGATACATTAAAAAGAGCACTAAGGAAAGCTTATGACGTACCAACAGAAAAGGCTTTACAACAATTCTTGCAAGTGTATGGAATTACACCAAACAGTACTACGCCATCGGCATTATCGCCGACGGAAGTAATGTTTGCCCGAAAAATTAGATCGGTATTCAACAAATTACTGCCAAAACAGACAAAGCAATCGTTTGTACCAAAAAGAAAATTTAACCCAGGGGAGAAAGTTTTTTTTAAATGTTCAAACGGTCTACCTCAGGAAGAGGAAGAAGTAATGGACACAATATTTGACACATTCAATATGCAAAGGACTCAAACAATTTCAGAACCACGGAAATCAAGCAGAAAAAGAAAATTTACAGAGCCTTTGATGATTAATCCGAAGAGGAAAAAATATTAAAGACCCGAGTGAGGTAAAAGCTTAGGAGGGAGGTGTTATGGGTCCTTACCTATAACTACAGAATGAACTCTTCCTAACACTATGTATACTACGCCTCTCAAGAGAGAAGGACGAATCGAGTCGAGCTGATAGTAGTTCACTCCAAACCAGACTGACAGTCATACTAACACCTTCCACATCTTGTATTATTATTTCATGTAATATATCTTTGTTATTTCTACTCTTGTGTTTGTGTTCTTCTTCCTTGGTCCTAACCTGGACCATAACAATTAGTTAAGCAGACTTCAAATGCATCTTACTTGATTTATGTGCATAAGAGTACCATAATTCTAGTTTGTCTCTGTGGGATTCAGATGATAATGTGTATATATAAGTGTGTGTATCTGGTAGGTATTATTTATGTTCTGAGGTTGTCCAAATGTTTATCTGGGGACATTTTTGTGTCAACACCAGTAATGGTATATAAATACATGTCAGATTCTTTAAAAATTAGTTTAATAAAAGTTGGTGATGTAATATGGTGTTTCTGATGTGTGTTTATAGTTGATGAAATTTTTATCAGGACTCCTTCAAAGTATTTTTAAAGTAAAGGATTACATTATTTTTTAATTAGGGTGGCATTTGTAAAATCAAAGTGATAACCAGTCTTGTTCCTATGTATTACAAGTGAGTTTAAATGGTTGTCCTAACGTACCTCTAGTGTTCACTGATGCAGGCTTTTATGTTTGTCAAAAGAGATCACAATGACAATCTTGCTGATAATAATATAATTATTTTCCAATACTGAAATTATAATTATCATTACAAAATAATTTTTTTTTAGTACCAAAGGAAATGATAGTGTTAAATGCTCTAAAGAAAATGTGATTAACCTACTGATTAGATGTATAAATGCATTACTAATGACCAGTTAATATTTTTGCTTCTATATTATAAAATCTGTCATATATTGCCATATTTCACCAATAGTTTGTAGTTGTTCAGTCATGAAGGTATTGTTAAACCTAAAAGCTTTGTTGTTTTCACATCATTGTTTCCTGATATGGTCTATGATTGATGAATTCAGTCTTCAATTTATTTTCTAATGCTGAAATTATAATTATCAATACAAAATAAAGTTTTTAATGATAATATTAGCCATTTCCCTGCAAGGAAACATTTGACCCTCATTGACCAAGCAACAACTACTGCTTTCAGTTGAAATATAAGAAAATCTTCCTCTTTAATATTCTTCAGGAAAATAGGTTTTTCAATTTCAGTAGCTGTTATAGCTCTTTCCACTATTGATGGGAGTTTCCTTCCTAACCTTTTATTTCAAGTAGTGTGGAATGTCAACATCTTGATTATGTCATTATTTTCTCTTTGAGTTGCTATCCATTTTAGTTGTTGCTGCTGTTGGTAGTCCTCAAGTGATTCTATCATTTGGTACAGTTGTTTGTTTGTGAATCTTTAGTGCAAGTCAACAATGTTCAAAGAAGAATGGTCATTGCCAAGAACTAGGAGCTATGATAAACCTTTCCAAAACAGAAGCCATGATCTGGAATTGTAATGAAAGTAGTAATGGTGCATGTTCTAAATAAATCATAAAAATTCAGAATATGGAACTAATAAATTCTAAACACTTCAAGTACCTGATTGATCAGTCATAACAAATTTAGTATAAAAGATAAGGAAACAGAACATAGGATAGGCTGCACTGGGGTCATTTGGACCAATACCACAAAAGGTTAAATTAACCAAAATATTAACCTAAGGACACAAGTCATGTTCTTAAATAACCTCATCAGATCTAGACTCTCAGATGGATATCATGAATGGCATCTAACTCATTCACAAATGTCTAAACTATCAGCTAGTTTTTTCAGTACCAAATAAAATGATAGTGTTAAGTACTCTAAGCAAAATTGTGATTAATCTACTAATTAGATGTAAGTAAATTAAATAAATGATAAATGATTTAAAATGGCTTCAAGAGAATGAATCCTTTATGGATAACATATGTAACTAGAAGGGAAAATGATGATGTGATCATACTGTTCAATTTCCACACTACCAAAAATTGGAAGGAAAAGCAAATTGATACTAGAAAGAATTGATGACAATGAACTTGAAAAGTCTAACTTTCTGGAAAATTATTCTAAGAAAGATTTTATAAATCTCAACTAACAGTAACACTAAAACTAATCAGTAAATGAATACCAAATGGTCATTTTTACCATTACCATTATTAACCATTATTTTTGCCATTACCATTATTGTATTAACAGATTAGTGCTTTAGTTAGTAATAGAATGAGTGGAACCTGTTTTAAAAGAAATATAAAATAATTAATCATGAAATTAAAGTTTGAAAATCTATATTCTATTTGTATGTACTGAACAAAATCAACCCCAGATATGTGTTGCATTATGAAGTATGATTTCCTTTGTATTTAATCAATCCAGTGGTAGTCATTTATTTTACATACTGAGAGCTAGCCTATCCTTATTGCTTGGGCATTTATATAGTCTATGCCTTAATTATGCTAATTAGGCAGTCATTTATATATCATTACATGTTGTCTACAAAAGAATTTTACAAGTAGATAAATGGGAATAAGTAAGTAAAATGGACAACAGAAATTAGTATTTTGATGATATTGCAACAATCCAGGTATTCATTTAAATGTCAAGCAATCAAAATTTCATGATATACAAAAAAAAGAATAAAATAAAAAGTATTCTCCAAATACTTTTAATAAAAAATAACAATATAAATATTGGTCAAGACAATTTCATATTTAAATATTCCCAGACATCAATATTTTGCTTGAGGTATCTTCAAATTTTTAACATTGATTTTATGGATTATTTTTCTTTAAGACCTCAAACATATAAAAGCAATATTTTATTTAAGATATTCTGAATTATCACCATGACAAGAAAAAGATGAAAATTCTGTTGAAAATTGTTTTCTTTGCATTTCAGATGAAGTCAAATGATTTCTCTTTTTTATTATCGCAAAAACACATAAATTGACATTTGTTTTAGTCATATATTTCAAATGTAACACTGAAGTGTTTTCTGCTTTTATCGTTGAAATATGAGTCACACATATGTGCATATTTTAACCTTTAGAAAAATAATATACATGTAAGTTTTCTTGGTCATGATTCTGTTGGTTTTTAATGGATTAATGATGGTGAGAGAAAAAACAACTTCAAAGGGAAAAAGAAAGTCATAATGGAAAATAAGGAATATTTTATAATTTATAAAAAATTAGGGAATTGTAAAATTTCTAAACATTATAGCCAACTGAATGAAATAATTTAGAAGACAGTCAGGTTTCATTATTTAAATTAAATGTGGTATTTATCTTTTTATAGAATATATTTGAATAATTTATATATTTTATATGGAATTTCTGAATTCATTAACATGCAGATATTATGAATATATACTACATCAGTTTTTTATGCAAGCCAATTTTTCCAGAATTATATTGATATTAATCAATCAATGTTGGTAAGATATAAAAATATATTTATATGGCTAATTTATTTACATAATTTTAGCTTGTAATATCTACCTTTTATTTAAAATACCAAATGCAATCTAAATTTTTATTTATAAATAAATCCAAAAGATTTAAGCCATAGAAACATATTATATTGATACATTATACTTTATACATGAATAATTTATCCTCTTTTTTTTTAACATACCCCTCTACCTGTATCTTGAGATAGGGGGTTACATTAGGGGGCAATTTGTGCAGATAGGAAGGGAAAATAACTGCTAACGCTAGCCTTGAACAAGTTAAAATTGTAGTGATCAGGAAAGCATCCTCTTGGGAGTTGATTCCACAGAGCAGTGGTTCATAAGAAGTGGAATTTACTTCTCACAGAGGGCATGTGTGCAGTTTGCTCCTATGTAAGTGGCATGGAGTGTCCTTGCCTTGCCATGAAGGTTTGAACTGGTGGAAACACGGAATAAAGTTTGTCCCAGCACTTTCCATGGAAGTAGCGATAAAGAGCGAAAGGCTTGCCACATCCTGTCTGTGAAGAGTGGAAAATAATTCATCACCCACAAGGGCTTGGAGATGTTTTTGGAGTCTTTCAAGGCTGGAGAGTGAGGTCTTGGCAACTCCTGTCCAAATATGACAACAGTACTTCATTTTTGGCAATCCCAAATACCTGAATAAATTATTTTGTATGTTAATATGGATTCCTTGACATTCAATAATCCATGATTGATTTTCTTAATTTTTCTACTGTTTTGTGTATCACATTACATAGAGCTGGCAGTTTTTATTGCCCCCCAGAGATTTTCTTTATGTGAGTATTGTTTTTCATTCTCATATAAATCTCTTTTAACAATTGACCACTATTAGATTAATAGTTGGAAAAGCTGATAGCTATTCTATTAATTTGGTGTCTTTTAAGTTTTTTTGGCAAGATGGGCAGTGGTCAGTTTTGCAGAATGTGAAGGGACATTGTCTTGCATGAATAAACTTGTGTCTATAAAGAAATACATAAATAAAAAAATAATTATACTGTCATAGTGTTGAGTAAATAAAAAAAATAAATAAAAATTAATTATAAAAAAATAATTATAAAATAATTATAACAATTATAATTATCATTCATTCACTCATTCTGAACCAACAAGAATCGACCCCACGTTCCTCCTCTACACACACAAACATATAACATTTTTACTATTGGACCAGCAGTTAACATGTGCATCAATGAAAATTTCATCTCCATTTTCTTTTTTCAAGCCATAATATTAACATTTATCTTTTACCAATCAACAAAGATTTGAGGTAAGAAAACCCCAGACCCCTCTTATATTTTCTAACTAAATTATCTGGACACTCATTACACACATCCATAAAAAACATATGAAAAAGATTGTATACACTTTACTTATTCTTAAGAGGTACAAGCAAAGAAACTGTTATCATAAAACTTTCTGTTACATTTAGCCATTTCAACCTTAAAATAATGAGGCCTTACCACCAATCTAGTAATGTGCTTAAATTCATAAAGTCTAGATACCATAGAGGAAAGCTCCTCAAAACAATTACCTTGAAAATATTCAAAAAGATATTGTGCACTACAGTCGATAAATTTCTGAAAACCCTACCACAGCTTGATTCCAACCATGTGAGTGAAAATCGGTTGACAGAATTTTAATAGTAGTGCTAAAGTTACAAGTCATCATGACCAAGGTTTTGAGAATACTGGCCTTGTTCAAAATGTTGATCATGCCAAATTATGTTGCTCTCTCCCAGAAACTGTAGCTTGTCTACTCAGCACAGTTGCAGTATAAGTCAGAGCTGGATGGTGAAAAAACATGAATGTGCCTGAGCAGGTGTTTGCAGCAGGGATTAGCTAGCCATCCTGTTAGATTAGCATACTCTGATATGAGAATGGATCTTTTAGTACCATGTTCTAATCATATCAAATGCAAAGAAATTTTTATATTGGGGCTAAAAAAATGCTTTTCTTATTTCTTATTTACTGCCTTAATATGACATAAAGGCATTTGTTCTTTTTCTATGTGCCATGTCCTTTCAGGTTGTGGATGATCATGGCTCTCCACAATTTCCTATCCTTTGTAGCTTTTAGTAAAGTTTGTCTTTTAGTATATTTCTTAATCCCTTGTTAGGTTGGTCATATGCTGCTTTCCTGCCCCTCTTGCCTTCTGTGACTGTCAAATTTTTTAAGCCCACGTTCTTCATTTCATAAATTTCATCTGTCTCTTTCTGATGTTAAGTATAAGTGTCCTTTTTGTTTCCATTTTCTCTAAAACTTTGTCTTTCCTCACATGTTCAGTCCATGAAGAAATTTTCTGCTCAACTGGATACAACTACATATTCTTTTCTTTTAATTGAAGTATAAAAAAGAGAAAGTTCTCTAACAGAAAAGGCAGCCAAGATGACAGTTACATGCAGAGGTTTGATGATGCTTGAATGGTGCCTGGGGACAACTCTTGATTGTATGCCTCTAAGACTCAAGTAGGCGTGGGGAGGGCTATAGGGCCTAGTACTAAGAAATTGGGGAAAGGAAAAGTTTTTAAATATGTAACAACAGATTAAACATGAAACAAATGCTTTATTCAAATTAAATATAAGTTAAATTTTTATTTCACTCTTTGATTGGATGCCCTCCTGATATGGGTGCCTGGGGGGCTGTTGCATCCTCTGCCCTCCCCACCTTATGAACACTAGTGCAAGATTATCAAGTCCACAGTCTAAATAACAAACATTACTGATTTCTCTTACAAAAAAAGCTTTCATTTTTTGGTTCCAAAGCAACTTTACCTAAACTTTACAAGTTATTTCTATTAATTGGAATCTTGACCACATGGGTGTTTCACCTTGATGTATCTGCCATTTACTTGTCTGTATTTAGTCTTATTTGTAACTTTTTTTTCTCAGCGACATACTGAGTTTACAATCAAATCATGCTGACAGAACTGGTTTCTACCCAATTACTAGTTAAACAGTGAACAAACTGCTCAGATTGGTAAATTCTTAGGAACACCAAGTATTGTAAGCAATTTCAGACTTAGTATGAAACAAAGCAAAGTATTGTAAATCTTATCTTTTAATATAACACTTATCAACCCCTTAAATATCAGTCTGATATTCTGTTAAATCTCATCTCTTAATAGAGAAAATTTGAAAGTTGAAACAATTTATGATTTTTAAATTCACATTTAAGGAATATAAAGTAAAGGTTTTAATTAGATTTGCAAGAATATGTTCAGAAATTATATTTAAAAATTATCATTACAATGTCTTATGACAATTATTCAAAATTTCTATTTCACTTATGATACCCGAAATGATAGCCTGTTAATGTTTATTGTCATTGTGGCATGAAAATTTTATTCATTCCACTTTTATTTTCCTCCAACCAAATAGGGATTGATATCATTTTTTGATTATGACTTAATGTATTTTTTAGTTGATATATAGTCGTCTCAGTTACAGGAAGTTAAATTGTACAGCCTTAGATAACTTAAGCATTTAAGAGTTGTCATTATCTCTTGAGGAGTGTAGGCTGTTTATTTATGTTCCATCTAAAGCATTTTCTAGTAGCTAAAACAGTTGAATAAATATGAATTTTCCCTTTATATGTATGTATATATTATGTAAAGATATATATATTTCTTTTGTCTTTATTTATATTGTCTTTACAGATAAATTTTATATATCTGTAATTTTTGTATATACAGAATGCGATGGGTAACTTAAACAAGTTTGCATATACAGGATGCTTTTCACCAACTTAAACAAGGAGACCATCCAGAAGAGATGCAAGAAATTCCAAAGTCGTCTGGAGGCCATGGTTGAAGCCATTGGTGATTTTATTGAATAAATTTACTCTTTAGTATTTCAAGATATTTTGTGTAACTTTAGTAAATATATCTGTTAAAATGAGATTTTATATTTTTGTGTAATTTAGATGACAATTTATCCATCGCACCCTGTATATGTATAAACAACACAAAAATAAATATAAGAGAATTTCTATCATTTTTTTCTTCCATATCTCTGATGAAAACTTAATACAAACGAAACACGTTAGATTTATAATTTTATAGTTTCCTATTAGATTTTTATCTTATTCTGTCAGATTCCAATCCATATTTGATCTATGTTCAATCCCAACTCATATACATGTGCACATACATGATTATGCATATATTATGTGTGTATGTGCTAATATATATAATGAGTCTGGACACACATACATATTTATATATTTGTATATAGATAAATTATACAAAGGTATAACGATTTCATTCAAAGAAGTTTTATTAAAATCAACCAAAATAGAGTGTTTGATTTCTTTTTCATTTTTAATTTGTGTATAAATTATCACACATTTAAATCATGTTTAGGAAAAAACTATGTAAACTTCATAATGTGTTTTTCTTTGAGAACTGTTAACCATTTGTAAATACATGCTATCTATCTATCTATCTATATATATATTTTTTTTTTAAATAATTTTTATTGTTAAAAAAATATATATATATATATATATATATACATGCAGACATGCAGACATGCATAGGAATACAAATGCATGTAAATGGAAAAACAATATACATATAAATGCATTGACCATGTACACACACACATATAACAGCATAAATATGGAGAGTGTGAACATAGGAATCCTCATTGCATATGGGCTGTCAATTACATGCCTCAGACTAAGAAAATGCTCAAGCATTAACAGCATTAATAGCATTTACAGTATGTATCTAGAAAACTGAAAGTCAAAATAGCTGCAATTGAAAGAAAAGAGGAAAACTGGAAAAAGAGTGAAAAGTTGAAGGAGTGAGTGTAACATGAAAAAAAGACAACGAAAAGACAAATAACTACAACATTCTACATGTATATACATCCACACAGACTGGCACATGGGTGCATGCTTACACATACACACACATACACAATGAAAAAAACTTGCACCAACAAAAGTGAATATAAAAAAAAATTGAGAAGTATAAGCAGTGGATTTCTGATACCATGACGTGATTCCTGGTGAGTCTGATTGCAAACTCTGGAGTCAGGAAGCTGAAGGTAACAGCAATCAATCAGATAAGTGACAAACCTTTATATATATATATATATATATATATATATATATATATATATATATATATATATATATATATATATATATATATATATATATATATATATAGGAGGCACGGTGGAGTAATGGATAACGGCTTGGATTGAGGAATCGGAGAGCCTAGGTTCGAATTCCAGTCGAATCCATTACATTCACTTACGTGCTAACACCCTTGGGAAAGGTGTGAATCCTCTTCTTCTCCCTCCAACTATGGGTAAATAGCAGGACAGACTGGGTTCTATAGCCTTGGATGGCAACTGGTCTAGGAGAAGGACAACTCTGAATTCAAAACCTGCGGAGGGTCGTTTGGGGACCTTGTGGCATTCGTTGCACCAGGTCCCTGTGTGGATAGCCCTGCACAAAGCCTTCACCACTATAATCAAATCTTGTGTGGGTGTCCGGCTTTCAGATTCTGGGAACTGATCTGTCTGGCCCTCATACGTCGAGTTCGACAGGAGAGTCCATCATATATATATATATATATATATATATATATGTAACGTAAATCATTCAAACGAAAAACAAATATTGAAGCTAGTTATATAACTAGCTTCAATATTTGTTTTTCGTTTGAATGATTTACGTTACATAAATTGAATACGCACTACAAAACCGATATATATATATATATATATATATATATATATATATATATATAATTTTAAATTTTCTATATTTATAGAGGAGGAGTGCTCAGTATCAGAAATAAATAATTTGTAGCTATATATATAAGGACATATGGACATAATATCTTGACCGTGTTTTGAAACAAAAAAATGAATCACTTTATAAAACATAAATATAACAAACTATTTCTATTTCTAATTCTAACAGTTGAAATATAATCCTTGAAAATGACTAAATGTATAGCCAAAAGCGCTCAGATAAAAAGAACATTTGGACAGTTTTTATATAATTTATCATCTGAAAATAAAAACATTATTAGATCGCACGAGAAATTATATAAAAAACTAAATAAAAGCACCTTGTCAGTTGTTTTTAATGAAATGTGCATGAAAGAAGGATTGCTGCCTAAATACACAAATATATATATATATATATATATATATATATATATAATTTGAACATAGCTATATATATATATATAATATGAACATAGTTACTGATTCTTATGTTCACATTCTTGCTCTCATATATATATATATATATATATATATATATAAAACTGAATTGCAAAAAGATTAGCGACACTAGAAGAATGGATAGCTTTGCTCTTCTTCAATTATAAAAATGGACTCAGCCAGAAGTTGTATGTTTGGTGTAATTAGTAAAGAGGTAATGTAGCTGTGGCAGTCATTGGATGTAGATAGAATTATAGGACACTTCATCTTTATTTTTTAATCATTTCACGCTCCGCCAATAATGCCACTAGGATACAGGTGGTTACAAAGATGGAATGAGAATGAGAAGACTTTAGTGAGAAGAATCCAGGAAAAGGACAATAATGGAACCGGATTCAGGAAGACAGAAAATGGTGATTGATGTTGTATTTGAATTTTTGAAAGTTGTAGATGGCAGGGAAGCAAGAAATCAAAAGGAAGTTCTACAAAGTTCTGTGCAAGAAAAGAAATTATTAGAATAGAACTGATGGTTGCATCTAACTAGTTCAATAGCAAAACGGTGAGACCAAATTGCCAATCTAATAGAAAACTTAAATTCATACAGCTGAGACACTAAGGAGAATAGCTCATCAAAACAATTGCCATGAAAATATTTGTAGAAAAGATGCCAACCACATGCAATGATTATTCAAAAATTAATGTGGTTCTAAAAAGTACTTGGCACAACCAGCTTCCCAAAATCAATTGTTTAATAATCAAATATCAGAAGAAAGGAACTGGGTTGAGAAATTTTCAGCACATCTTTGTAGATCTTTAAGTAATGATGATGATGACCCATTTTAGACAAACACTACAAGCCAAATCCTTAGCGCCAGAAAGTCTGCTTTATACAAAATGAATTATGCTTGCTTGGGTGTTGAAATATCTGATTTAAATAAGAAATTTCCCAGTTAAGAAGAAAGTCACAGAAAAGTTGAATTGACATTTCTGTGACCCCTAAAGGTCAATACTGACAAAAGAATGAATATGAGATTTGACAGTGATGGATGGGTGCATAATTGTCATATGTGTCTCTCTTCAGATCAAGCAGAATATCATTTGCACTGAGTTTCATGTCAGAGAAGTTATGTGTGCAGGATACCTGGGTTAGAAGCATGAGGAAAGGTTGTAATAACAGGAGATACAATCACCCTGAGAGAGAGAGAGAGAGAGAGAATAATATAAATCTCTCAGATAAGAGTGTAAGGTCTGCATCTGAATGAAGGCTCCAGGGTTGCATGTATACATGCACACTGGCTGATTCCAAAAGCTTAGCAAAATGCTGAAAAATAGAAAAATTTCTTTAGAAACAAAGTAAATAGTACAGAAATGCAATGTGGTATCCATCCTCTTGTATGGCAGTGAATGCTAGGCAATCACCTCACAAATGAAAAGGAAACTGAAGCCAACAGAAATGTGGTTCTACTGAAGGAAACTGAGAATTCCATAGATGGAAACAAATAAAGAGGTCTTAAAGAAAATGGTAATAAAAGAATGCATATGCTCTGAATCAAGAAGAGACAACTGGAATTTCTTAGACACATGATGATGAAGGAGGGAGTTTAAAGTTTAATACTCACAAGGCATCTTGAGGGCAAGAAAGATAGTGGAAGTCAATGAGCCACTTGCCTGACAAGCTTATATGAATAGATTATGGAATGGTGGGTAGGAGCCTTAGCAAAAGTTGAAAAACAGTAAAGGGTTACAAAGAATAGGAAGTATTAGAGAGCCATAATTCCCAATATCTATGGCACACAGGTGAAGAAGATAGAGTTGAATAAAATGTAATGTTTAATATGAGAGGTTACTTGTCATGTTATCATTTGGTCTGCAATTCTATGTGATTACATTATCAATGCACTTATTTCAGCAGTGAATATTAATGAGATGCAATGAATATTATACAAGGAAGATTTCAGATTAAAATTCATCCAATAATCATATACAGTGTAACCTGGATATAAGAGAGTTGTGGGGACCGGAGAAAAAGTATCTTATATCCGGGTTTCTCTTATATCCGGGTTTGGTCTATCATATATACATTAACACAGGCTCTAATTTTGGGCCAGAGAAAATCTCTCTTATACACGGGTTTCTCTTATATCAGGGTCTCTTGTATCCGGGTTACACTGTACCACACTACAGACATTGATCCACCTTTGTATAGTCTCTATTTTCATGTAAAATTTTTCTTTTTTTCCTTTTTCTCACTTTCTTTTCTTCTTCTTTTTCTCACTCCTTCTTCCCTCTCTTGACTCTCCTCTCTCTCTCTCTTTCAACTCTCCTCTCTCTCTCTTTCAACTCTCTTCTCTCTCTCTCTCTTTCAACTCTCCTCTCTCTCTCTCTTTCAACTCTCCTCTCTCTCTCTCTTTCAACTCTCCTCTCTCTCTCTTTCAACTCTCCTCTCTCTCTCTTTCAACTCTCCTCTCTCACTCTCTTTCAACTCTCCTCTCTCTCTCTTTCAACTCTCCTCTCTCACTCTCTTTCAACTCTCCTCTCTCTCTCTTTCAACTCTCCTCTCTCTCTCTCTTTCAACTCTCCTCTCTCTCGCTCTTTCAACTCTCCTCTCTCTCTCTTTCAACTCTCCTCTCTCTCTCTCTTTCAACTCTCCTCTCTCTCTCTTTCAACTCTCCTCTCTCTCTTTCAACTCTCCTCTCTCTCTCTTTCAACTCTTCTCTCTCTCTCTTTTAACTCTCCTCTCTCTCTCTCTCTCTTTCAACTCTCCTCTCTTTTCCTTTACTACCTTTTCATATGCTTCTTTTTATTTCATTAGTAAATCAAACATCACAGACAGGAAGGTAAGATCTATGTTTCAGATGAGGGCTTTGGAGTCATGTACTTATAATTGTTACTGAGAAGAAATTAAATACAGTGTGGCATTTTGTTCCATCATTGGATTTTAATGGTCTTTCAGCAAATCCTCAGTAGGGACCCTAATGCGGCATCACAGACTAATTGAACAACAGACAATTTTTTGTTCTGGTTTCTTTTTACTTTTTTTATTTCAGTGGGGACATAGTAGTAAACATCCTTTCTTGCAGAGAGAAGAGGGTAGAAAAAATGTCAATAGGTTGACCAGCTATCAACACATGGTGGCATGTCTCACTCTGTTGAAATCACAGTAAGTCAATTAATCTTGGAGTAAAAGGCATCTTCACTCCTCTATTATGGCAACAGTACAAACCATTTTCATGTATTTTTCCCACTCTTTTATTTTTTAATCATTTGCTTCCAAGCAAGGCGATAATGTCACTAAGATGCAAGGGAGTGAAAGAGAATGAGAAGTTTTTAGAAAAAACTGGAAACCCCATTCTAAACAGGAAACAAGTGATAAACCTCTACTCCTGTTCAATAAATAGGGAAGGAGTGTGAACCCAGCAATAAGTGAAACTATCTACACTTTTAAAAAGAACAATCATTGTTATAATTCCAAACCCCTGCTACTCAGTTCAGTTCATCAAAATTCTGGTAGGGGTTTGCCATTTTTGTCTCACCTATTTATTCTATAACATGAGTCATAAAGCAGATATTAGGTCAATTAATTGCCATTTATGTATCATTAAAAATGTACCTAGACATGTCACTGGTAGCAAAATGGCTTATGCTTCATATTTCATTTATGAATAAAGCATCTGTAATTGAAGGCATACAATTCTGTTCAAAATATATTTAGTTGAAGCCATAAAATTGTGTTCAAAATATTTAGATTTCAGCATTAAATAACCCATAGAGGTTGATAAAAAAAATCACTCAACCAATCAACCAACCAATTAATGAGTCAACCAACCATGGCATACTACTCTTCAATAAAAGAAAGTCTATTTATCACTGCTATGATTACAGCTGATTGAGAACAACAATGACAACTTTGACAAAGCTAATAGAAAGAAGTAGTACCTCTCTATAACTATGTATTTATCAAGAAATCTGCATTTGTGAAACCACATTCTACTCTTGAAAATCCTCAGCCATCAGTCTCCAGAGATCTTGATGTTATGCCTCCTCCAAAACATTAATGTATATAGGCACTTCTCTTTAATGTTCTTAAACATATACTGCTTTTAAATAACACAGAGATTTAGGGGTTCAACTAACAGTAAAATGGAGGCTCATTATATTACCTAAATGTATAATTTTAAATTTGTGAACAAATATACTGGGATTTTATTATTAAATGGAGTGTTGGCAATTATTATTTTTTGACTCGTACTTCTTTCATCTTAATTTCAAATTCTTTTTTATCACAACTACTCAGAATAACTTTCTAAAAATTGTAAATTGAAAATAAAGAATAAAATTTTGAATCCATTTTTACCAAGAAGCCTGTTTTAGAATAACAGCTGCCTTACTACTTGAGTAACAAAAATCAATGGTTGAAGGCACTCAAATTTAACCATAGAGCTTTATTTTTCATTTTCCACAAATACAATCTTTGATGTCATTTACATAAACTGGTATTATTAGTAGTAATATTACCTTGAATTTCATTATTAGATAAAAAATTCACAATTATTATTAATATTTGATCAACAATTTTTTATCTTGTCATTCTATGGATACCTTTTCTAATTTCTTTTCAAATAAAAAAAATCATGTTCTTTACATTTGAAATGTTTAATTAAATGTTATCAACTATTTTTAAATAAAATGTAACTAAACAGCATTTTTAACTTCCTACTAGATGGAATTCTTGCTTGAATTATTTTGCTTTAAATTATGCTGTCAGTAATAACATGGACATTAATTCATCAACCAATGAAACATCATGTAACAACTGGGAATGTAAAGTAACCCTAAGAAGAGAATACTATAAAATGAAAGAGATGAAATCATTTTACCATTCTAATTAGTCATTACTGATTCATTTCATGCTAAAAAGGAAAGCTATGAACCCTGTCTCACCTTGTTATATTTTCATTACCACAGCTCAGTGGAACATTGAAAAGCTAGCAATTCTCTTTCTATATAATCCCAATATAAATACAGTTTAATTCCCAAGAAGCAGAAATAAATGGCAGCTATATTGAAAGGCAATAACCTTTGCTCTTTCTGGCAACAAATACACTCTAAAGAATTTTGGAACTTAGCAGTTATACAGAGATTCTTACTTGTTAAAATCAGATGTCTCAAAGAAACTAAGTTTTATAATTTTCTAAACGAAGTACTTGGTTATGACCAATCAAAAATGATATGGTTAAGGCCACTTGGTAAGGTTTCTGTAGTCAAATTGTTCCATGGAGTGGAGTGGAGTGGTTGGCCCCATACCCAAATTCTGTACTCTCAGGAAGGGTTGGTTTTCTGTTGGCGTTTTCCTTCCCTTAGATAACCACATGTTCCCATGCTAATGTTCTCCATCTACCTGGGCTTTGGTATTCAGAAAAGTTTTCTTTGTTAAATATTGTGTCAAAGTATCTCACATTTTAAACTTTTTAAATATTAACTTTAACTTTTAACTTATTTTTTAATTTTTAGTTTTAATTGCTTGTGATGATATTCAATCAAATTTTACATGTTTTGTTGAAAAGCACTGTGTCAAATGTGTTCACATCAGAATATTACACATGTGGATAGTGGTAGGATAATTATTTTATTGGTAACTTTGGGAATAAAAAGGGAACTGACTCAATGGTTAAAATAAATAATATATTTTTATTTAATTTCTTTAGAGTGAAGAGTGAGTTGTTTGTAGTAAAAAGTTTAACAAGGTGGATATTGATAGCAGTCTGGAGAAATTTCCATAAGTGATCATTTTAAACTAATACCAAGAAAGAGATAGTAGTAATGTGAGAAATTAGGTCAGTGTCAATATACAGTGTTTTTTCGGCCTAAACACGGCAGAAATGTCAGTAGCTAATGACCTCTTAACTGCTTCTTCTAGAGTCACGCATAACTGCATTCGTTCGTTCCGTCTTCTCCTGCCATCATTCTGATCCCCTCTAGCAGTGGCCTAGAAGTGCAGGTTTATATCCTTTTGAATAGGCTCAGAGTTTGTGGTGCGAACTTTAGCTTCAGCTAACATTAAAAGTCTCTTTGTGTCAATTCTTTTGATTAGCCAAATTATATTATTTTCTGGTGCTCCTTCCTTTTTCACTTTTTTTATAACAGAAGTTATGCACGGAGCCTCCCTGATTTTTGGTATTTTTCAGTCAGAAACTCCCAGTGTTTTCAGCAGTGTTAAGTTTTCTTCTCCCTCTTTTTATTTGAGGGTTGCCTTTTCGTAGGTTGAGAGAAATATAGAAAGAAAAGTTTAGAGGGAGAGAAAGAAAGAAAGAGATAAGGATTTTAAAAGAAAGTGCAAAGGCCTTATTTTAATTTTTTATTTTCGTTATATATTTTATTTTTATTGGAACTCACTACAGCAGGAAATATTGAAAATGAGGCATAAGTAACAACCTACCTAATGATCTTGTATAAATGAGTGGCAGAATATAGACTGGAAGAGATAGCAAGACAACTAACATTGCTTAGAGTTAAAAAAGAAAAGGAAGTTGTGGTGAGCCATGATCAGCCACATCCTGAAGGGACATGGCATATAGAAAAAGAAACAACTTTAGTAGTATTGGCATGGAAAATGGAATCGTTGAACCAAGTTCAAATCCCAGCCTAATCTATTACATTCACTTTCATACTTTCTTTGGGAAAGACATGAATCTATTTATTCTTCCCCCAGCTATGAATTAAATAGCAATGCAGACTGGGCTATTTAGCCTTGGGTGTTAGCTATTCTAGGACTACTCTGAATTCAAAACCATGATCCTTAGTTCCACCAGTTCTAAACTTCACAGCTAAATGTAGCAAATCAACCTTATCCTTTCGTATTCCATTGGTGAGATGTAAGTTCCACTTGAGCAGCTTCTTCCCACAAACCACTGCTTTGAGAAATGAATGCTTTCCTGATCACTACAAGCTTGACCTGTTCAAGTCTAAGGTTGTTATCTTCCTCACATATCCCCATAAATTGTACCTCTTACTCTGAAACACTCTACCTTGAGTGGCTCTTGGGCTTTGTACAGAATGATCATAAGTGGAAAAAAATAAAAATCTAATGGGAAATCACTTCACTATATTTTCTCAAGAAACCATAAAAATAATAATAAAGAAATGGAGTTTTTGGAGAGTTGTGATTGCTTGTGTCCTGAACAGATATAGCATTAAAACAAAAAAAAAATTGGTAATAAATAACAAGGAAAGTAATTATGATAGTTGGCTTAGAGTGAAAAATAATGTACAGAGAAATAAAGCCTCCTCTTTCTCTCACTCACCAGACCTCTTCAACCTATACAGCTAGGCGATTCTGAGGGAATGAGAAGTCCTACCAGGGTTCATTATTGGCAGCCACAATCATAACAACATATGCAGATGACACAATGTTGATAGCAGACATGGAAAGAAAACTACAATAACTCCTATAGAAGGTAGTGAAGAAAAATGAGAAGAAAAGACTAAACATCAAATGCAAGAAGACAGAACACATGGTTGTTAGCAAAAGGAACAGCCCAGTATGCAAATTACAGATTTGGGATACCGAAATCAAACAGTCACAACAATTTAGATATTTGGGAAGTATTTTAACAGAGGACAGAAAGTGTGACACTGAAATCCAAAGATAAATTGAAATCGCAAAAGATGTTTTCCAAAAGTTCAGCAAAGTATTAAGAAACAGAAAAATATAGTTAGAAACAAAGAAAAGAGTGCTGAATTGTTATATAATATCAATCCTTCTATATGGCAGTGAATGCTGGACAATCTCCTCACAGATAAAGAAGAAACTTGAAGCAACAGAAATGTGGTTCTACAGAAGGATGCTGAGAATACCATGGAATGAACCTGTTCACAACAACAATTTTTTTAGGAAAATGGAACTTTGACATTGCTCAGTCTCTCCTATATGTATAAAATTTTTCAAGCCTTCTCTCATTATTTGCCTAAGAAATTTCAACAGAAAGGACACTTATAGAGACAGTTGAAATTTCAGGTGTACATAATGAGGGAAGAGGGCTTTAAAAATTTGATACACACGAAACAGATTGAAGGTAAGAGGGCCAGAGGAATGCAATACACATCTTACCTGATGAGTTTGAGTGACTGGATCATAGAGCAGGGATTGGGAGCAATGGCAAAAAGACAAACATTATTAAGAGCTACAGAGAACAGGAAGTTATAGGGAGCCATGATCGTTAATGTCCTGAAGTTACACGGCAGATAGGAGAAGATGCCTAACCATTGTTTTATCAATTAAAGTGTGTCATTTTAATTTAGATGTGGAATGATTATGGTGGCAAATTCCACAAAGAAATCTCATGGTGTAATATTTTTATATAATTTCTTTTTGTATTTCAATCAGAAATAAATTTTTGAAATTTTATTTTTCAGAAAAAAAGCAAGTGGTCTGCTATATTGATCAATGTTTCTTCATTTTTTTTTTTCATTGGTTTTCTTTTTAATGTACTTTTCTTCTTGTCAATGTCTTTTCATAATCTTATAACTTTGTTTCTACAATTTTTTTTTTTTTTGGTTATGAGATAAGATTTCTCTTTCTTATTTATATTCCAAGGAATTATGTTCACATTGATTTGCAGTCAATATTCAGAATAACAAGTTATGTAAATTTGTAATTTCCAAAACTTATAACGTATAAATCTTTCTTCAATAATATCCTGTTGATATCCTTTGAGAATTTGCCTGTTGTATTGACAGTAATTGTGTTGCTATTATAGTCACAACAAAGAAAACAATTTATCAAATTTATACATGCAGCTGTTATTTATTATTTTTTTCTCTAGTACAAAGCTCTTTATTCTGTAAAAAAAATTATATAGATGTTTATAACTAATGATGGCAATAGAAAATGTGAAGTTCTTGTTCCTACAAGGACTTTTTACAATCTTAACCATGATGTTTGTCAAGCTGTTCAAAAATATAAAAACAAGATAATTGCAGTCTTCAAAATCCATATCTTTTAAAAATAAAGGCTATCTAAATACTCAACAATTTTTTATATATTTTGACTCTTTATGTCATGTGACAGCAAATACTAAAAGCATACAATCTCCTCCAAAAGTATTAGAATGGCAGGGCCAATTCCTTTGTTTTTGTTCTTCACTGAAGACATTTGGGTTTAAGATCAAAAGATGAATATGAGACAACAGTTCAGAATTTCAGCTTTTATTTCATGGTATTTAAAATGAATTAAAGGAATTAGCCTTGTCATTCCAATACTTTTGGAAGGGACTGTATATAGGAAATTAACATATACCAAAGTTTCTGTAGTGCAATGTGTAATGAATATGAATTCAGAATTTGATCATTTAATATTTATTTATGGTCTGCAATAAGATGTATGCAAGATAACTTCAGAGTTCAGAGAATAAAAAGGTTCATTTTGTTCCTCAGTGTCTGAATTTGTAGACTTTTATGGTTAAGACACACAGTGCTATTTCCATGGAGTTGAATCACCCTCATTTCCCCCATGTTCCAAATGTAAAGAGAAAGTTCTACTCATCTTTTTTCCCAAGAATTGCTACTTTGTGGAACATACTCCTGTGTGGATGGTTTCCTGGGCAATACAATCTTGACCTCTTCACATCAAAGGTCATTATCTATCATCCTTATCCTCATAATCTTCTTCCTACTACCTTCTCTTTCAACTGTATGCTTAGATTTATGCAGTTGAGGTACCAAGGAGGAGAGCTCATTAGAACAACTGCCATGAAAATATTTATAGAAAAGACAAAGAAGGCAGCCATGTCATGATGGAGGGATATTGACTGAAGATGCCAGATGAGGATTGATAACATTACAATGACTTCTTTGGATTTTGTCAATGTCTTTTCATAATCTAACCAGAGATATATATGGCAGCAGTATTCAATGCATGGACAAATGTTAGATTTATAAATGTGCAAGATGGATCTAACAAGAAAAATTGT
Source organism: Acanthosepion esculentum (assembly GCA_964036315.1). Classification (NCBI taxonomy): domain Eukaryota; kingdom Metazoa; phylum Mollusca; class Cephalopoda; order Sepiida; family Sepiidae; genus Acanthosepion; species Acanthosepion esculentum. Next base: position 43,619,466 of record OZ038502.1, on the reverse strand, counting down.
CTGGCATGACACAGTGAACAAAATTTCCTATCAGCAGACGTAGCAGTTGATTCAATATTTTTTGCTCTAGAATCTATCTTACATATTTATAAGTTTACCATTCACCCATGCTTAGAATATTGCTGCCACATATGGTCTGGTGCTCCTGCTATATATTTAGAAATCCTTGATAAAATCCAAAGAAGAATTAGCAATATTATTGGTCTTGATCAGGCATATTCACTTCAGTCGCTTTCCCACAGTTTTCAAGTTTCCTCCTTGTACCTTTTCTATAAATACTTTCATGGTAATTGTTCAGATGAGCTTTTTAGCTATGGTACCTAGACTTTATGAATTTAAATGCAGTATTAGACTGGCAACGGGGTCTCATCAATTCACAGTTGAACTAGCTAGATGTAACCATAAGTTCTATGCTGACAGTTTCTTTTCCTGCACTTCTCACTTGTGAAACCCTCCTCTGGCTCCATGCTTTCTAGCCAACTTTGATCTTCAAAAATTTAAATGCAATGTCAATCACTATCTACTGCCATTCTGATTACTCTTCTTTTGTTCTCGCTCCTTAATAATGTTTCTATTTTCTAACTTTTCTACACCCAGTAACCTGTTGTGTCTTAGTGGCTTTACTACCTTGCTTGGGGTGAAATCGATTAAAAAATTTAAATATCTGTGAACCAATCAGTAAGATGTGTACATAGGAAATTGTTAAAATAAAATGGAATTATTTGTTGCATATTCTCTAAGGTAAAAAATGGCATGTACTATGCAAATGTTTGAATTTTATATTAATTATTAATAATTTTTTATGATATTAGTAAAATATAATTTGTACAGTATTTTTTTTATTTTCACATATAAATTATTTTTCATTAAAGTTTAAATTAAATTAAATTTTCATTAAATTTAAAATGTTGCAAACCTAATAAAAATAAAAAATAAAACATGTATTTAAAAACAATTAACACAAGTATTAACAAAAAGAAATTACATTAATGTGTACACAATTAAAATGAAAGGAAAAGACATTAAAAACTTAGCTATTAAGAATTGTTTGTTTGTGTGATATGTGTAAGAGTACAGTCTTCAGTCAACCAGGGAAATGAACATGTCCCAGGGGGGATGCACACATCTACAAGATGCTATGTCTTGCAGCAAGAGGAAAAAAGGAGGAAGGAAATGTTTGTCATTTTATAAATTTAAACAGCACAACCTAACAGGCATTTGACAAATCCTAGTAGGGTAACCCACAAACATTACTGTTGTGTCGGAAACCTACCACCCCTCTTGAAGATGAACTTGTCTGCGTCTAAAGACTAAATAGCGGCACGTCGAGAGACAGAGAGCGAGAGAAAGTTCTTGGCTGAGCTAGTTATAGACTACTCAGGCGATTTCTGTGCCTTTTACCAACCAATAAAACCCTTTTTATTGTTACGTGTTATTTGTCGTTTGTCTCTACAAACCCCAAACCAACATCATAACAATTACATGGTGTGAAATTTAGTAAGGTTTACTAGAATACACACATCATAGATATAACAAATGTTAATTGACACAAACAATTTTCAAACAATAATTATTATTCAATAATATAAACAATTCAAGAATCTTTGATCATGAAAGTTAAAATTTAGAAAATTTAGTATTAGCAGATTTTTAAATTTTTACATTTTTTTCAACTTTTTGACAGCAAGGTCTCATCATCTTGCAGTTGCTAACACTTTGTTCTCTCGCACTTCTCTCTTGTGGAACTCGCTTCTTGCTTTCCCATCAAGTTTGATCTTCAAAGCTTTAAATGCAATGTCAATCATTATCTTCTGTCTTCTTAATTTCTGTTCTTTTATTGTTCACTCTCCTTAATTATTTTGTTTTCTCTAATTCTTTCACACTCAGTAAACCCTTACATCTTAGTGGCTTTATAGCTTTGCTTGGGGTGAAATTTTTTTTTTTTTTTTTTAAAAAAGGCTTAAAATTTATCAACTCTGTTAACTTCTTTCATGGAATATCTGACAAATGCCCATACACCTGAGAAACCTTGAGCTGCCAATGTTCCAAATTGCTTCTCCCACTATAGCTGAAAATCTGCAATGTTTAATTTCTTTCTATTTCAGTTGGTTCAAACAAAATTCTTGGTTAGGTAATCTTCAGATGTACACTTCTATGCTGATTGAAAGCAGAGCAAATAAAAACTCATCTGAAAAGAAGACTGTCTACCCATTTCAATATAGAAAGAATGGTTTAAGTAGTAATTTTCTGCTGGCTTCTCTAACGTAATAACTTATTTGGTGAAGATATTCTACTATGTTTCTTTTATCCAATCTGGGCACCCTTGGCTTTTTTTCTCTTTTCTGTCTCCTCCATGAATAAACATTTCTGATTGCTCAGGTTGAACATGATTCAGGATGTTTTTCCTTCATGAGCAAATTGTATAATTATGTCGTTCACAGTATAAAGTGAAAATTCCAGTTTCTATGCTATATGATACTGGCTCATGCAGACTCTTGAAACCTGATAATTTCTGTTATTCAGAAAAAATAAAGCCATGTGCAGTTCTTTTATGTTCTATGTCCCTTTATGCGATGATGTGACTATGGCTCTCCACAACTTCCTATCCTTTGTTGCTCTAAGCAATGTTTGTTACCTCCCAGTTCCTGTTCCATATATAAAAAAATTTTGGTAGGTTTTGTTGTTTCCCTCTGTCTCTCAATATAGCCTGTGAGTATCAAATTCTCCAAACCCTCTTTCCTTATAATGTGTCTTAGATATTTCAAGTGTATCTTTCTGGTTCTATGTATAAGTATCCATTTTGTTTCTATGTTCTCAAAATATTTCTCTTATTGTATATTGAATAATTTTCAATGAATCTATCTTTATTAAATACTAAATTTAATTAAAATCATGATGTCTACAGTTTTATGTTTCTATATTGATAATTTATAGTAAATAAGGATATAATTAAACATTATGACTACTGCTTGAATATTATGATTGTTTTATAGGGTTTTTTTTCACCCCAAGCAAGGCAATAATGACACTAAGACATAAGGGGTTACTGAGAGTGAACAGAAATGAGAAAACTTTAGTCAGGAGAAAGGACAATAAAAGAACAGGTATCAGGAAGACAGAAAATGGTGACTGACATCGAATTTAATGTTTTGAAGATTGTAGATGACTGGAAAGCAAGAGAATTCCAAAGGTTAGATTGACTGATTTGTTTTCTACAGCTTATAAACTCATAAAGCCAGGAAATATATATAGATTGTAAGAATAATGGTTTAGTGATATATGGTTTACTAATTAACCCAAAGCTTAGGGGAGAAAAGGTGCATTCATACCTTTCCTAAGGGTATTTGTGCATAAGTGAATATAAAGAACCCAACAGGAATTGGAACTCCAATTAACAATTCCAAGCCATTATCCATTATATCCTCTGCACATCGAAGCTTACAGCATCTGACATCTCCAAACGGTCACCCATCTAAGTACTGACAGGCTCAATGTTGTTTAACTTTGGTGACCATATGGGAACTGGTATTTTAATATGATGTGGTTGTAAGCCAATTCCGCAGGTGAGAGAAGTACCTATTGAAACAGAACCTATGGTTACATCTAGCTATTTCAATAGTTTTCTTCTAAAATGTTCATATCAAAACATAAATATAATTCAGTTTCATCTCAGTAAATATTATTCACATTCTTCTTCTATGTGCCGTGTCCCTTCAGGATGTTTGGCGATCATGGCTCACCACAATTTCCTGTCCTTTGTAGCTCATAATAAATTTTGTCTTTTTGTTTAAACCTTGTTCTGCTTTCTGTTTACTCATTAGCTAAGTTATGAGTTTTGTCCCTCTTGCCTTCAATATGTCCTGTGAGTGTCAAATTTTCCAAACCCTCTTTCCTCATTATGTGCCCTAGAAATTTCAACTGTCTCTTTCCAATGCTAAGTAAAAATGTTCTTTTTGTTTCAATTTTCTCGAAAACTTATTGTTGTTCACATCAAACATGTATTCTCAGCATTTTTCTCTGAATGGTAAAGTTTGGGGTGTGGCTCTAGATATCTCAAAGGCATTCAACAGGATTTACTATGCTGGTCTTTTATACAAACTCCAGGGCTATGGTATGACAGGACAAATAGTTGGCTTAATTCAATTGTTCCTATCAAATCATGAAATGAAGGTCAGTTTGAATAGGCTTGCTTCCAGCTCCTTCTGAACATGGCAGTTGCCCAAGGCTCTATCCTGGATCCTACACTGTTTCTTATCTTCATCAATGATCCCCTGATGTCATAAGTTCCCAGCTTTATGCAGGTGACACTACCATTTACTACTGTCTCAATAGCTAATCCATCAGATCTGACACCTAAACTTGGTAACTACTCTTGAAAAGGACCTCCAATCAGTGGTTCACTGTGGCAAGAAATGTCTTTTAAATTTTAACCCCTCCAAAACAAAACTGCTTTCATTTAACCACCACAGAGAACCTTTTCTGCCTGCCATCAGTATGGCTGACAGACACTAAACTCCAGAACAACAGACAATGCCTCCTTGGCCTCATGTTTTCCACTAACTTGAAGTGGGTGGAGTGACTATATCAAATCAATGGCTGCATCTACTGCAAGGAAATTTGTGTAACTGTGTCATGCCAGAAAATTTTTCTTGTCAGAATCTATCTTACATATTTACAAATCTACCATAAATCCATGCATTGAATACTGTTGCCATATCTGGTCTGGTCTCCTACTGTACATCTAGAGATTCTTGACAAAATCCAAAGAAGGATCTTCAATGTAATCAATCCTAACCAGGCATCTCAACTTCAGTCACTTTCTCACCAATACAACATGGCTTCCCTCTGTCTTTTCTACAAATACTTCTCTGAGAAGATTTTTCCCTTATGCCCCAAGTACATGAATTTAAGCAATGCTACTAGATTGACATCTAGGTTCCATCCTTTTACTGTTGAAATAGCTAAATGCAACCACCATTTCTGCTCCAACAGTCTCTTTTCTCTCACTTCCCACCTGTGGCACTTCCTTCTGCTTCTTTACTTCCCTAATAACTATAATCTTTCAAAATTTGGATGCAACTTCAATTGCCATCTTCTGTCTTCTTGAAGCCCATTCATCTTTTGTCTTTTCCTCAATCCTCAATCTTCTCTTTCACTTTAATTTCCTGTAACCTCCTGTGTACTAGTGGAATTACTGCCTTGCTTGGGGTGAAATGATTAAAAAAAAAACACATTTTTATTGCTTCAAATCTCTTCTTTATTTGTGAGGAGATTGTCCAGCATTGTCCACTGCCATATCGGAGGTCTGATATTACATAACAATTGAGTGCTCTTATTTTCATTCAGTTCTCATTCTACTATTTAGCTACATTTGTCTGTTTATAGAATTCAATAAGACAGTAACTATCAATAAACCAGTAGTTTATGATAATCTCTGATGACGAGTAATGTCAGTGATATTAAATGTTGATCTATAAATCCTGTTGGTATGAAGTCAGTAAAATAAAACTGTAGAAAACAATTTACTCTTTGTGGTTGGTTTTCATCGCCTCTGGTTTTGCCACGGTATTTATATCTTCTGCCATTTTGGGAGCCATAAATTTCTACTCCTTGCTTATAATCTTGGTAAAAGATGATAAATGCTTTTCTAAGATCTGCTAACCTTGGCCCACAAACCCAAAGCACATTTTCAAAATGTCCTCCCATTCCTTGGAAGTTGTTTAGACTTACTTTGACATTTCCTCTGGGTAAAAAAAAAAAAACTGCAATTATGGGGTGCAATAATTAAAATATTATTTTCTTTCTTTTATTTTATTCTCATCATCAGTGATATTATTTTTATCCATAGTAGTATCAGTAGAAGTAGTAGTAGTATTAATCATCATTGTTCAGGTTAAAATTTTCTCTTCATCTTCAAAACATGGATAATTATGGATCTCCCCAACTTCTTATCTTTAGTCATGCTTCTTTTGTTACTATCCCTCCCATTCACTGTTCTACCATCCATTTACACAAACTTGTTAGATCTACTCACTGTTTCCCTTTGTTCCTCTTGCCTTCAATATGTCCTGTGAGTGTCAAATTTTCCAAGCTGTCCTTTCTCTTTATATGTCCTAGAAGTTTCTACTCTCTCTTTCTGATTCTAATTACAACTGTTTTCTTTGTTTCCATTTAAGTTTAAAATGGTATTCACTAACGTTGTGGATATTAACAAGGTAATGGGTTTTGCATCTATTTTTTTGGTGAAGATATGTTTTCAATATGTAAACAAAGAAAGTGTAGAAGAAACATACAAAAACTTGTGCTCTGCTATGGGCATTTATTCCTTTTATGTTGAAACAAAGTTAAAAGGTCTCTTGAGTTTGTTCATTTTTCTTTTTGGCTCTGAAATAATTTATGGGAAGTATGGATATGAATGGGTAAGGCTGGTTGAGCTTAAGTCAGCCTCAAGCTGAGGTGGGAATACTGAACCTCTACCCCATGAGTAGGGCTGCTAAGACATGTCTGACAATGTCGCTGGTAAGTCATCAGTGGGCTGGGGAAACTAACATTCTCCAGTGGGAACACTATTACCATGTGGTTCACATCTCAAAGCCAAGACAAGAAAGTAACAGAGTCTCTCCTTCCCAGAGGTAGGGTCATAAAATGTGACCAGAAACCCTTTCCAGTTTCTTTATAACTTGCATCATGGGGAAATTTTTTTATTTATTTGTTATTATTATTTTATTTATTGGTTTTATTTCATTTCACCTACAGTGTTATCTTTTGTATTATTATTACTAACAGAAATGTAAGTTACTCAAATTTCAATAAATAATCATTTTCATTATTCTTGTTTTGTCAGATTCACTTTGGAGATAACAATAATAAAATTTCATGCCTTAAAATCAAATAGCATCAACTTCCTAAACATTTTGGTCACCGGTCAAACATAATTATCTTTAGATTCTAATAAAACTGGGAAGAGACAAATTGTTTTTTATTCTCTCAACATGGCAAAGGAAACTACATGGCTCTATATTTAACTAAATGGCCTGCTATAGAATTATTATTTGTTTATTTAAGAGCAGAGAGTCTTTAACCTGATCTCAAGATCTTAGATACCTAACTTGAAAAAAATGATTAAATAGCTTCTTTCTGATAAAACATAAATGTCAAGAAAATGGCCGGTAGTCTGTGAGAGATTAACCAGCGGCTAAAAAGGGATTTAATGGATTTATATGTTAGATTAACGTTAGTTAATTATTTATTACTATAAATGTTATTTTTAGCAGTGTGGTAGTAAAATAAGCATATCCCATCTCCCCTCCTGCTTGTAATCATCCATTATAATAAAATAAATGTTTTCAGCACTAAAGGTGAATTAGTCAAATAAAGCTTCATAAACTTTTACTTAAAGTTGTTGCTATATTATAAGTAGATGTATTTGAAAGAAACATTGAACTTAATCATTGTTTGTGTATGTTGTGTATGAGAGAGTGTGAGTGAACATTTAAGACAAACGTTATTTCCTTATGAAATTAAGTGTTATATTACGTACTAATAGGAATATATATTTGAAAAACACGGTGAATAAAATAAGTAAAGGTTTATTGTAAAAAGCAATACAATAAGAATAAAAGTAACAGTTATGCACAAAGTCATCGCAAGTCAATCCAGTAGTGAGTGCTACTACTGGAAGGTCAGTAGTTCTCGTGTAAGTCTGAGTTGTACTCAACAGACCCCAGCTAGTCTCTCTAGTCCATTGACTTACAGATATTTATAGGTAGTTACTACCTATAGTGTAGTCACTCATGGGAGTGACAGGTCATTCCATTACATCATTAAGCATGCCATTCAGAAAGACCAAATGGGACGTTGTTTGCCTATAATTGGTTTCGATCAAGGGAACATAACAGCCACACTGTAAGCCTATTTTAAAACTTTCATTTATCTAAGTTTTCATTAGTTGCATTAGCAGTGAGAGCTGAAACCTTGTCATGCTTGTTAAAGGTTAAAAGTTCTCCTTCATCCTTTATTGTGAGTAAAATAACAAATACCAGGGAAGTCATAGGGAAAAGGTTGGAAGAAAGGCTTTTCGGATGGACAAGATTAAAAGAACTAAAATGATTAATGATGCTCTTATAATAAAAGATAATCTTGTCTAAAGGAAAACAAATCTATCAAGATAGAATTTCATTTCTTTTGAGTGTTATCCAATACTTGTAAAATCCACAACATAGTTGGTTTTCGGCCACATCATGTTGAAACACCAGTTCCCATATGATAACTGAAGTTAAGTAACATCAAGCCTGTTCAGTACCTAGATGAGTGACCACTTGGGAATATCAGGTGCTATAAGCTTTGTGGTGTTCTGGATTATGGCTTGGAATTGTTTATTGGGTTTGTTATGTTCACTTACATGCAAATACCTATAGGAAAGGTATGAATCTACCTCTTCTCCTCCAAGCTATGAATTAATAAGTAAGAATTGTATTACTAAACTATTATTATCTCAAAAAAATTCTTACAATCTAAAAAAATATTTCTGGCTTTAAATAACCTGCAAAGAGGTGATAAACTATAATAAACGAATCAATCACAACAAAGTTGCAGCTATTTTAATTTGAGTGATTTGCTTTTAGATTTTATAATGATGCAAGTATGAGATATTCATTATAGTGATTGGGAGAACAAGTTCTTATCCTTTTATATCAAATACAAGTGCCATTGAAAATATTCATGTTGTTGGGAAGTATACAAGGTATAAAATAAGCAGGCAGGTTCAAATAACATTTTTTAATCATGTCACTCCCAAGCAAGGCAATAAAGCTACTAAGATGCCAGGGCTTATAGAGTGTTATAAAATATGAGAAAAAAACTATCGAGGAGTGAGAAAAGAACAAGAATTAAGAAGACAGTAGATAACAATTGACATTGCATTTAAATTTTTGAAGAACAAAGAAGATTGAGAAGCAAGAAACCGGAAGAGAGTTCCACAAACAAGAAGTGTGAGAGACGAAACTGTTAGCATAGAACTTACAGTTAGATCTAGCCATTTCAACTGTAAACTGATGACAGCTTGTAGTACGGTGCTTAAATTCATAAAGTCTAAGTACCAGAGAAGAAAATTAATCAGAATAATTACCATGAAATTATTTATAGAAAAAGAATAGGGAAGATATGTTATGGTGGTGGGAAAGTGACTGAAGCTGAGATTCCAAGTCAGGACCAATAAAAATGCAGATTCTTCTTTGGATTTTTTTCAAGAATCTTTAAATATATAACAGCAGCACTAGGCCAGATGTAGCTGCAATATTCAAAGCAAGGATGAATTGTAGACTTATAAATATGTAATTTTCTTTCACCGGGAATTTGTATAAAACATTTAATGAATATGACAGTTCAAAAAAAGTACTGGGAAATGTTTTGACAAATAATAAGTGTGCCATACCAAATAAGCACCGTGCCAGGAAAGTAAGAAATTGAAGTAAAATAATTTAATCATGCTGTTACTTGAGAATTTGCCCAGACAATAATAGATAAACTTGATATTTAATAGTAATAAGGATTTACAGAGGGTTGTATTTTCTTTGCTAGAAGAGAATGTGTCTCCATAACTCTACTCTAACCTAAAATAAATGTAGAGCTGGCTTCAAAAATTAGGACCTGATAGTTGTGCATAAAAGAGGAGAAGAGGTCATGGGAAAGTTATGAAAGAAAAACTCAGCTGAAAAATATGATGACAAGAGAAAATCCGAAAAAAGCTTAATCTGGAAAATGTAACCATGCATTTCACTTATGTAATTGCCTGGAATTAATATATTTATATGAATATGAGGTCATATCTATGTGAATACACATATATATATGAAGAAATATAGTTTTAAAGTATACTCTATATTTATGGAATAAAGTTCTCAATATCAAAGATAGAGCATATATGTCATATAGGAATAAAGTGTCGCTACCGACATTTGGGTTTGAATATGGATTGTCAGAGAGCAAGAATAGTCGACCATATCTTGAAATAATTAGATCACGTGACAGATAAAGGAAAAATATGTATATGGGAATTAGCGATGTCTGACCAAGTATTGTTCAAAGGTGTAACTACTGTTGTATTTGTGATTTACAAAGTCTCTCCTGCAAACGGGCATTACAAAAGTATGTAAATATAAAAGCGAACATTGAAGTCAACATTCAGAGGCAACAGACTGTTTCATGCTAGACGCAATCGTCAGGCTTGATGATTGCATTTAGCATGAAACAGTCTGTCACCTATATATATATATATATAAAACAACTAACATATAGTCTGAATTTCTGGGATGAGGAGTTATCATTATTTGCACTATTTACATTTGGACTATTATCCTCATTTTTGTTGTTATTATCACCCATTCTCCTTTTCTTTGAATTTCTGGGATGAGGAGTTATCGTTGTTTTCAATATTTATATTCAGTCTATTGTCTTAGTCTTTTTTTTTTGTTATTATCACCCAATCTCTGTCTCTTTGAATTTCTGTGATGATCGCCTACATCCTGAGAGGATATGGTACAGAAAGAAGAAGAAGATTTCTACTCTGTGCTGTCTAGAATGGCAGTCTGGATATTTGTAATAAAAGGTATCTGTGGTGTTGTTTGGACCTGTGCTCCATGGGAGTCTAAAGGTTCAAGAGAGAGTAGACAACTAACAATAGAAAGTATAATGTTTTACAAGGATACACAATCTATTATATTAAATATAAGTAAATATATATTTATTAGATTTCATTTTATAAAAAAAAAAGTTGCCATTTTTTAACTTGACCCCAAGTTCTAAATTTTAAAATTTCAATGACATTATCAATCTTTTCAAGGTCAGAGCAAACAGATATTAAAAAGCACTAAAGATGAAACTTAGTGAAAAGAATAAGACATACAAAAGGCATAAAAACTAAAGTACATTTTAAAGATTATTCATTGATTTTTTTATTTTCTGAATTTCTACTTTTAAGAAATTTCCTTCACATGATTAAATGCAGTATTTATGAAGCTATTCTTATTATTATGCTTCTGCTTCAGTGAATTTTGATTAATGTTATCACGTGGCATCTTAAAAACCTCAGACATAAGTTTACTACTTTTAGAAATTAACAATGAAATTTGCTTTTTATATGTTTCTGTTGTTGAGAAGGTATTTTTAATAAAAGTATTTAGAAATATCTATAAAGTCAGTTAAAAGAAAGACTCAAATATATGGATGCAGAGATTTAACATAACAATTCTCCTGTTTACTTTTATTGTTTCACTGTATTTTGATTATTTTCTTTAATGTTTAGCACTCTGCATGTGACTTCATTTACATTACAAAAAGTTGTACTGCCAATAAAGGTGACTCTGATCCTGAAGAATTGAATTTCATAGTTGTGTTGTCATATCCTGCTATGACAACAGAAAACAATTTTCAGTGAAAGTAACAATAAGGATACTGAAATTGAGAAGCCTTGAAAAAGAATGCAGTGGAAAAGGAAGTAATATTAATAATGCAGAGTACTAAATGTGATTGATCTATATCTAAATGCTGTACATTTAATTGAAACATTTTTTATATATCCTACTCACTAGAATAAAGTATTATATTATATTGCATACTAACTGCAAAGCTGACTTTGATCCAATGCATATCAGTAAGAGAATAAAATTTATTACTCAACCAAATAATTGTGCTTACCTTATTTTTCTTTATGTAAATTACCTTTCATTCTAAACTACTACCAGTCATGATGAACAGATGTCCCCTCATGGAGGCTTTGAGAGAATATTGGACCTCAAACACACACTTGACCTAATAAGGAACTCTTATATATGATCCATCTTTAAAGATCCAGGTAAAATGATCAGCTCCCTGTACCACTCTAGTAAGCACCTGACTCATGCTATCCTTTACCTTTATAAGAGCTAGATCTGGCTGAAAATGGAGTACAGTTGCCATATTTCTCACTTTCCAGTTTAAAAGCATCTCCGAGTCCTTGTTGAAGAAAAATTGGATTCCACGCTCCAACCTCTCTCTCACAGGTGGAATGTGGCAAGTCTCTCAGTGCTTTATCATTACTACCATGAAAAGTGCTCAGACAAACTACATTCTTTGGTTCTGCCAGGTCTAACCTTCATGGCTAGGAACTGCCATGCTACTTATGTTGTAGCAAACCACCCACATTCTCTCCGTATTCCATCGTCAAGAAATAAGTTTCACTCAAACAGCTTCTTCCTGCAAACAGACTTCCAAGGGGAAGTCTCCCTGACCACTACAATCTTAACCTGTTCAAGTCTAAAGTTAGCCATTATCTTCCCACCTATCCATATAAACTAGCCCTTAACATAACCCTCTACCTCAAGTAGACTCCGGGCCTTGTACAGGGTCAACCTAACTGTAAAAAATTTTTTTTCAGAAAATGGACACATGCAAGCACACACACACACACACACACACACACACACACACACACACACACACACACACACACACACACACACACAAACATACAAACACACACGGTTTAGGTGTTAATGCTTGCATCAAAGTTTAATGATATATTTGATACATGGCTATAAATATGAGATGACAAACACTGTTTGCCAATGTCTGCCATCACCTGCAATATAATATAGAAGAAAATAATATGAAGAAAGTGTATTCCCTATAAATATGTATGCAAAGCAAAATTGTATAGTAATATATGAGCAACATAAATATTTATATGTGGTTTTCTTGAAACTAATTTGTTCTTTTTGTTGTTTGTTCTTGTTTCAGTCAGGCTTTAATCTTTGTTAATTGACAAATTAGGATGGATGCGGAAAAACTTACATTAATGAATATGGAAAACTCACATGACTCAAACTGACAGAGTATAAATTGACAGAAACAAACTGAAATAGACACAAGGTTAATCAGCTTAATTCAAACTTCAAATCAATATTATAAAAGAAGAAACTGATTCTCTGTCCATCACACACTATCTGCGTATGGCTGTGCATGTGTGTATGTCTATGTATATGTGTGTGTATGTGTCTGAGTGACTTGTATGTGTGCATACACAAGCACATGCACATATACAGTTTGGGAGTAAGACACTGGAATAATATATTCCCCACCCATTCAGTCTGGACAACCCCTACCCTGAGGTGAGCAATAAAACCATAACGTTGGACATGAGAAAAAAAGTAAATTTCTTAAAGCACAAAAAATTGATAATTGCAAAGTTATATTGAACATTTCAGAATTTATAATAATAATAATAATATAGAATTATTTTTTAAAAGCTTTTTTTAAAAAATTTTAAGCTTTTTAAAGAATTTTGTAGTAATATTTTTGGTTTTGGTATTGTATTAATATAAACATGCCAACATGCAAACATATGTATTCACACAATTTGGATGAAATTGGAATGGGCATCTGTGTCACAAGGTTTAATTTTCTTTTCTGTCTGGCAAAAACCACTAGGTAACAGGAAAATAGTTGAGCTGGCCGTTTGAAGTCATTTTTATGATTCCTTCTGCACTTAAACTGAATATATTTTCTAATAAATGTGGAATTTTAAATGGACAAACAATATCAATTTGAAATTTGATCGTCTTGCTATCAGAAAAGTGACAGGAGGTACCAAACTTTTAGATATATAAAAATTGACTGAGACAGTCATATAAAGAAAACAACAAAGTGATAGAGATTTGGAATGAGTTGACATGTAGTTCTTCAAAGTCTTTTCAAAGGTTACTTCTGAATCAAATGCATCTTGATGTCAAGTTCAGACAATGAGGTAACATGAAAAAGAACAGACAGCATAAGCTGACATCACTTACAGAACAAATTTCAATATGGCTACTAAGACAATATCAATTTCAGAATAGCATTTAGTAAGATAGTCATGTAATGGATTCAGTAAAATGCTGAGAACCTGATCATAATATCCAAGAAAAAACTTACATTTGGTTAGCAGATAATTTTTCAACTATAAGTACATTTTATGCATTATAAAATATGGTGTGAAGCTAAAATATGTTTGCTCAGAATTAGAAAAGAGGCAATATGAATACAACTTAGGCAATTTCCATTTTCATATATGTAACCAAAGTTCTTTATATCTAGATAAATGGCCAGTCAATTAATTCTATAACTTTGTAGTTGAAAATAGCAGGCAAATATTGCTATACACTTGAAGATTCTATAACTCATGCTTGTTTTACTTTCTTCACCAATATATATATATATATATATATATATATATGTGTGTGTGTGTGTGTGTGTGTGTGTGTGTGAAAAAGCCTATAATTGTGCTATTCAGTCATTCCTTAAGCAAGTTATTTTCTTTTCTTTATTTTTCTCTTTTCAACTCTAATAGGTACGTAAAGCTTTCATATTCAGTATCGTAAATGTAACCAGCTGCTTCTATCCAGTTAAATGATCAGCCACTTATTCCGACAAAATGCCTATTCAGCTGAAAATTACTTACATCATCCTGCTGATTATTCAATAAGAGCAACTCATTCTAAAGAGCTGTAACCATTCAGGTATTAGAAATGATAATGGCCACAATATTATATTTATTTATAAGTGAAATTATCTAGTAGTAAGTACGTTCTCCAAACAGATTAAGTTTTTACTTGCTGTATCTAACATTTTCTAATTATTTGTAACTATACAAACAGCAGCAATCACTGTCATGAAGTGATCCAAATTGTATATTTATCAACTGTTTTATGTCAAACTCTCAATGAAACACCTCAGATAAAGCAGAAATTAGTTTTTCTTCACTTCATTTTTATATTCTGCAATAAAAATCTTTTCATATCTACATTATTTATGTATAAGGATTTCATTAAGAAATCAAAGACATTTTTTATATAAAAAACAGATAAAGAAATTAATTTCACAAAATATTTCTTTCCAGACCATAAATATTACCAAATATAAAATTTAACTTAAAAATAACAAGTGTCTAAGGGTAATTATGAAATTAACTGTTTCTATACAGGAAACATTTGAGATTCATTGACCTAGCAGTTGGAATTACTGTTGGTCAAAATTTATAAAATCTTTTTCTTAAAACAGCTTTCCAGGAAATTAAACTTCTCTTGTCCACTAACTGGTATTGCTCTTTCTGGTACTAATGGGAGTTAGAGGTCTCCGTTTTTCAACATCTTGATTATGGGTGCACTTCCCAAAATCTAGATGACCCGAGCCCAGCAGTTGATCTTTCCTCTAAACTAGCAGCTTAATGGGAGAATAACTGACTTTTCACATTGAATACCTCAAAAATCAAACTAGTAATTTTCTCTCATCACTGAGAAGACTCTGAATTTTCATCTATCATGATAAATGGTTGTACTCTTAAAGAGGCTTCTTGTCTTGAAGGCTCTTCTCAGACCTCAAGTTGAACTCATATATATGATTTATTGCTAAAGATGCTGGAAAAATGATCAGTCCATTATACTAGTCCAGTAAGTATCTGACTTCTTCTGCTATGCTCTGTTTTTACAAGAGGCAGATCAGACCAAAAATGGAGTATTGCTACTATATCTGATCTGGAGCTACCCAGTCCTCACCCTAACAATTAGGACTCAGGCTCTTCTGAGACCTCAAGTGGAACTCATATATACCATCCATGGCTAATAATGCTGGAAAAATGGTCAGTACTTTGCACTGCTCCAGTAAATATCTGACTCCTCCTGCTATACTCTATCTTTACATGGGCCACATCAGATCACAAATTGAGTACTCCTGCCATATTTGGGCTGCCTAATCCCAGAGTTATCAGAGATCAAAAGCATCTATGGAACCTTATGGGTGATGAACTATTTTCCACCCTATAATCCTTTTCCCACAGATGAAACATCACAAGCCTCTTGTGACTCAATCACCATTTCCATGACAAATGTTCTGATGAGCTACATTCTTTAGTTCCTCCAGATAAGATCTGCCATACAACATACACTAGAATAACCCTTTCCCCACCCCCAATTCCCTTTGTATTCCATTAGTATGAGTATGATAGCAGCTTTGTTACATTCACTTACACACAAATACCCTTTGGAAAGTTATGAATCCATATTTCTCCAAGTTATGGATTAAATAGTTATTTAAAAATTATTGCTATTTCCAAAAAGATTTGTTAATGCAATATTCACTTAGAATTATTCTTTCACTCTAAAATATGTTTCAGCTTTAAATAACCTACAAAGTTTTGCTAAGACATAAAAATCAATCACTCACTCACTCAACCAATCAATCATTAATAAGAAGGAAGTTACACTTGAACAGATTCTTTCCAAGAACTGCTACTTTGTGGAACAGACTCCCAAGAGGAATCTTTTCATAACCACTACAATCTTTACCCTCTTCAAGTTTAGGATTAATTCTTATCTTTTCTGCATCCCTTCCTAAAAAGCAATTCTTACCTTATGTCATGCTTATACAACCTAATTCAATAACCCATTCATTATTTTCTCTTCTAGTCTTGTAGTGGTGGTTGTTGGATCTCTTCAAGTGATGTAGTTTTTGTTATTTGGTAAAGCTCTTTGTTTTTGGCCATTGATTTTAATCTGGGAAGCTTTCTGCTCAGCAGTTCAGTGTCATCACAACAATGGCTGTATACATATCTATGGAGCCCAGTCTATCCTATTGGGCTGTTAACACTACAAGAAAGTGTCTAGCTGAGTGTCTAGCCACCCACCTTACCAGAAAAGCCTGGTGGGGGAACCAGTTTAGCTACCAATGACCTGACCATGCAGCAGGTAGCATTAGTAGCCATAGAGTATCTGACATAGCTTTAGTACAGTCCCTTGTATTTGCTTATAAAAAATGCCATGTCCCTTCATCATATAGACAATCATGGTTCTCCATAGACTCTGTTGCTTTATTACCTATGACTTTCCAAGCATTCTTCAAAAAGGTTTTGAAGTGGTTTTCTATTGCTTTCACCATAGTTTGAAATGGAGAGTTTGCCTTCTTTTAGGTGTTGCTGCACAAGCCTACTCCATTATTTAACCCATAGATAGTAGGAAAAGATATGGATTCATGCCTTTCACAAAGGAATTTGTGCAAAAGTGAATGCAAAAGATTCAACCAGAATTTAAACTTTGCTCACCAATTCTATTTTCTGCACCAATAATCATTACACTACCCACAAATTCCATTACAATTATAAAACCAGTAGATAAATTTAAAGAAAGTTGCTTTTTCTTCTTTTTTTCAAAAACAATAAAACCATAATTTTAACTCTGTCATAACCAACTGACTTTGCTTGCATAAATCAATAAGTCCATATAGTTATTATTTGAATTTTTATCTCAAATTTTTACTGCATAATTATCAAGGTATATGATTAACGTTCACTATTGGATTAAGTGCCTTGACAAGGAAAGGTAATGATACTGAAAAATAAATATAAATTAAGTACATTATTATTTTATAATTTCACCCAAGCAAGGCAGTGAAGCCACAAAGGTTACTGAGTGCAAAAGAATATGAAAAAAAAAGGAAACATTATTAAGGAGCAAGAACAATAAAAGAAGGGGAATTAAGAAAACAGAAGAAAATGATTGCCATAGCATTTAAACTTTTGATAATCAAAGTTGACTGGAAAGCAAGAAGCTAGAACAGGGTTCCATAAATGAGAAGTGTAATAGGAAAAAATTATTAGCATAGAACTTACAGCTACAACTAGCAATTTCAAATGCAAAATTATGAGACTTAGTTACCAAACCAGTACTGCACTTAAAGATGCCAAAGCAGAAAGTGATATTTATTCTGCGAAAATACAGAAATGTGGCACAAGGCCAAAGGGGGGATTGGGGAAAATAGGACGGTCTTCATCTGTCTTAACTATAACTTAGCTAGCCGCAAACACTGACCCAATCGTACGAACAATATTCCTTACACCAAAACACCACATTCATCCGTACCGTTCTTACTACAACCACCATAATACCTCACTGTCTCTATGAAAATACTGACTAGTCCCCATATGTACAATTCAATGTCTGTGGGGGGATAAAATAACAATTTTAAAAAATTAACCCCAATGAGTATATACAAATGATTACAAAATATTTACAAGAAACTAAAGAAAATATTATTAGTAAATAAAACCCCCACAATAACTAAATGTGGCAGAAATACCAGCAGAAAGTTCATCAGAATAATTACCATGAAAATATTTATAGAAAAAGGTCAGGGAAGCTACATTATGGTAATGGGAAAGTGACTGAAACTGAGATGCCAATAACATTGCAGATTCTACTTTGGATTTTATCAAGCACCTTTAAATACATAGCAGAAGTAGCAGACCAGATGTCGCACCAAGATTCAATGCATGGATGAATAGTAAACTTATAAATATGTAAGATATTTTTGGAAAGAAAAATTGTCTAGCATGACACAATAAACCAACTTTTCTAACAGCAGACCTAGTGATTGATTCAATATAATGTTTCCACATAAAGTCAGTGGAAAATATTAGCCTGAGAAGGCATAATCATTCATCAGCCAGGCAATTTTAATTATTTCCATTCAGAAATTCGGAGGATACAACAGCTAAAATATTGTGATAATGACAACAAAGATGGAAATAATAGTTCAAATATAAACATGACAAATCTTCATCCCAAAAATTCAGACAGAAGGCAATCAGGTGATGGTAACAACAAAGATGGGGACAATAGTCCTAATGTAAATAATTATAACTCCTTATTCCAGAAATTCAGACAGAAGGTGATCAGGTGATGGTAACAACAAAGATGGAGACAATAATCCTAATGTAAATAATATAAATAATGTTGACGTCTCATCCTAGAAATTCAGACAGAAATTACAAAATGAATACTTTTTACTATGATTATTGATGTAACTACATATATAGTAAAATAACTATTTCATTTAGCAAATACATTGATTATTTAAAAATGAAACTAATTTGAGATTAAACAATTAAATGATTTGATAAGTTTAATACAGGAACCTTTCTAATGATCTATATTCATATTCTTTGCAAAAAAAATCTGCTGTAAACTAAAGTCGTTTGTTAGACAGTCGGTTCTCAATCAGCTCACAAGAACATCTTTTCCTTCAACATTTTGCAATGCACTTTCTCTTCTTTGCATAGCAATGAGGCTGCCAATACAACAGCAAGCAAGATACATTTTCCACATTGTTTATTGCTTGATTTGAATTTGTG
Organism: Acanthosepion esculentum; assembly: GCA_964036315.1. Lineage (NCBI taxonomy): Eukaryota > Metazoa > Mollusca > Cephalopoda > Sepiida > Sepiidae > Acanthosepion > Acanthosepion esculentum. The sequence continues at coordinate 43,600,271 of OZ038502.1, read as the reverse complement.
TGTACACAAAAGGATGATTACATTATGTATAGATGAAATGGAGATGCCTGCATTGTCATTCTATTGAATATCTTCGGTAGAGCTCAGCTTCTATTGTCCTTATATTGGCTTTCTCCTTCTCACTCTTCTTTAGGTGATTGGGAGACAATTTATTTGAGCCAGCTTAGAAGCAAAAGAAAAAAGAATAATACCAACCAGATTTATTACTTCATAATCAAGGAAATTTAAGAATTTTCTTTTCATTGGATAAATAAGAGAAGAGAAGAGTGTTGGTCAAAACAGAGTTTCAGATTTCCAAATTTTCTCTTGGAAAAGACACAGGTGAAATTTCTGGGACGCATATTGATAAAAGAGGACTTGGAGAATTTGACAATTGCAGAATATACTGAAGGCAAAAGAGAGAGAGAAAAAAAACAGGAAGTAGCCTGCTTATGAAGTTTATGTAAATGGATGGCAGAACAGGGAACAAATATTACTAAGGATAAGAAATTGTGGAGAGCTACGATCACTCAAGTCTTGAAGGGACATAACACATAGAAGAATAAAAAGCTTAGTATAATGCTTCTAAGAGTTAACAGGATATCTGATAATGCCTGATTATTCAATAAACTGAACTAAGGAGAAGGATGAAGTTTGTCATTTGACATGAAATTCTAATATTTGGCAAAATAGTAGAGAATATTTTGTTCTCCTTTTATGTGCTGTGCCCCTTCAAGATGTAAGCAATCATGGCCCTCCACCTTTTCCTGTCCCTTGTAGCTCTTAATAAGTTTTGTTTTTTGTTATTTCTCCCAGACCCTGTTCTGCCATCCACTAGCTCAAAACCCATCAAGTATGTCACGCATTGCTTTCCCCTGTTCCTCTTTCCCTCTATCCCTCTTGTGGGTATCAGATTTTCCAAGCCATCCTTTCTCATTACATTTCCCAGAAATTTCAGCTTCCTCTTCCTAATGTTAAGTATAAGTTCCCTCTTTATTACCATTCTCTCCAAAACCTCATCATTGCTCACATGTTCAGCAAGTGGTATCCTTAGCATCCTTCTGTAGAACCAAATTTCTGTTGCTTCAAGTCTCTTCTTCATCTTTGAGGAGATTGCATTTGCTGCCATACAGTTGGACAAATATCATGTAGCAGTTCAGTACACTTTTTATTGTTACATTACTCAATTAGAAAAGTGCCGGATTAATCTAGTAACAAAAGTTGCAATTTTTTTTATTTTTTTTAATCAATATCACACCATGCAAGGCAGTAAAGTCACTAAGACACACACAGTTACAGGGTATGGAAGAATTAGGAACAGAAACGTTAATAATAAGGGGGAAGAGGAAAGAGTAATCAGGAGGACAATAGATAGTGATTAGCATTGCATTTAGATTTTTGAAGATTGAAGTTGGCTGGAAAGCATGGAGCTGGAAAAGAGTTCCACAAGCAAGAAGTGCAAAAAAAGAAACTGTTAGCATAGAATTTATGGTTACATCTAGCCAGCTCAACTGTAAACTGATGAGATCCTGATGCCAGTCTAGTACTGCACTTAAATTCAAAAAGTCTAGGTACCATAGCAAAGTGCTCATCCAAACAATTGCCATGAAAGTATTTATAGAAAAAGCACAGAGAGGCAAATATATGGTGGTGAGAAAGTGACTGAAGCCAAACCACCAGATTAAGACCAATAATATTGCTGATTCTTCTTTGGATTTTTGTCAAAGAGATCAAGGTAAATGGCAGGGGCACCAAACCATATGTGGCAGCAATATTCTAAGCATGGATGAATGGTAGACTTATAGATATGTAAGATAGATTCTGGAAAGAGAAATTGTCTCACACAATACAGTGAACCAACTTTGTTAGCAGCTGATCTAACAATGGATTCAATATTTTCTCTGGACCCACATTAAATACTTTCAAACTGCCTGATGAATCTGGCATCTTATGACCTGGCAATATTAATGTCTATCTGTCAAGTAACGTTATACTGAGGATGCTAAATCTATTCAAATATCTCATTAAAATCATTTGCCTCGTATTTTTCTGTTTATTTTTAATTATGTTGATAGAAGTTAAATATTTACCTGTCTTATTCACTCTATGCTATTAAATAATTTATGATTTAATATTTATATGTATTTTTTAACTTATGGCATCTTTATGGTAATAGTGAGATTAGGTGTTTCCATACAGGAAATATTTGGCATTGATTCAACGTGCAGTCAGTGCTACTGTCAGTTGAAATTCTAGAATCTTCCTCTTAAACCTTTTTTTCAAAAAATAGGCTTCTCTGTTATCACTCTTGTTGATGGAGGTTTTCTTCATAATCTAATTGGAAAGTCAGCGTCTTGAATATACCATTATTTGCTTTTGTAACAAAAGACGCCTTCCAAAACCTGAGCAAAGTAATAAGAAACAGAAAAATATTGTTAGGAACAAAGACAAAAAGGTACTGAACTGTTATGTAATATCAGTCTTCTTATATGGCACTAAATGCTGGGCAATCTCTTCACATATAAAGAAGAGACTTGAAGTAACAAGAATGTGATTCTACAGAAATATACTGAGAATATCATGGACCAAACAAGTAAGCAACGATAAAGTTATAGGGACAATGACAACACAAATGACATATACTTAGCATTGGGAAAAGATAGCTGAAATTTCTAGAACACATAATGAGAAAAATGTTTTAGAAAATTTGATATTCACAGGGCAGATTGAAAGTAAGAGAGACACCTGGTGAGCTTGAGCAAATGGATGGCAGAGCAGGTTTGGCAAAAAGATGAAAGTTATTAAGAGTTTCAAAGAAGAGAAAATTGTGGTATGCCATGATTGTCAATCTCCTTAAGGGACATAGCACAGAAGAAGTTGCATTAGCTAGTCATTTTAGTTGTTCCTGCTATTGGAAATCTTCAAGTGATGTTTTTCTTATTTGGTAAAGTTCTTGTGATTCAGTAGTACCACTCTATAAGATCTGATGAAAAGTTGTCACTTTTAAGACCTAGAGGAGTCTTTCACTTGAAGCCATTTTTAATCACTGATCTGAGAAAACTGTTGTCTACAACTGATAGTTTAAACATTTCTGAATGAATTGAATGTCATACCAGACTTTATATCCATATTAAAGCCTGGATCAAACAAGGCTATTTAAGAGCATGACTCTAGTTAATATTTTGATTTTTTAGAGTTTGACAAAATGACCCCCAGTGCATCCTATCCTATGTTCAATTTTCTTATCACCAATACTAAATTTTTTATAACTGATCCATACTCTAAGGTATTTGAATTGTTTAGAATTTATAACATGCTACAGGCTCCACACTAGTTTAATCTAGCTCTGAATTAGAAGAATAATGTTAAAAATCTGGGTCAAGATTTTATGATTTTGTAAAAAAGATATACAACATATTCATTTAATAACTGAATTAAAGAAAATGAATGCTATCTATAATTTGATGAGAATATGAAATATAACCTGATCAATAATTTAAGATAAATAAGTTTATAATTTGGTTCCAATATTTAGAATTATATAAGACATGATAAGGGCCAGTGCAAGGTTCTCATGCCCCCAAAATTTATGATACTGCCCCTCTCCTGATCTAATTAGCAATAATTAGTTTTAAAAACCAAAATAAACACTTAAACAAGAAAACTGAAATAATAGGCATATAAATAAATACTTACTTTGCTGTCTAAGCTCTAAAAATAAACCAATAAATAAAGTAAATACAATATAAACTTTAAATTAATGAATAAATAAAATAAATATAATATAAACTTTAAAAAATTATTAATAAACAAACAAATATTAAATATATACATTTATATGCGTGTGTGTGAATGTACATATAAATACACACACACACACACACAAACACCTACAAGTGAACAAACTAAACCCTCCATAATTAATAACTCAATATATAACACCAAGGCAAAGACAAACTATTAACCATTAAATAAAAATAAAACATTAGATAACAATAACATATGATATAAACAAATATTTAATTTACTACCTATACACTATTTAAAAGTTACATATATGTGCATGTGTGCAGTGTGTGTGCAGGTGTGTGCAGGTGTGTGCATGAGTATACAGGAGTATATACTCTATGTACATATTCAAACAGCTAAGAAAACACTCTATAAACCCAACCAACCATAATTAATACCCTAAAAATAGAAAAAATAAATTTTTTATTTAAGCACTAGTTTATTAATAACAAAGCACAAAAACAAGTATACATGTGCCTGTTTACATGCATTTATATGTGTATATATGTGCACATGTGTATATCTATAAGTGTACATGCATGAAATTGTGCATATGCACATAAATTCAAGCAATAATAAATAAAAATTTAATTATAAACCTGACCTCCTACAATTAATACTTAAGATACCACCAAACCAAATAAGAAAGCAAAATAATAGCCAAGGGAAGACATAAAAATATTTATCATTTAAACATTAATATCAATTATTTGTGTAAAAACAAAATACAATAAAAGACTAGAATATTCAAAAATTAAAAATTAAAAATGATAACACGTCTAGAGAAAAAAACGGATCTAAATAGCTACAATTGAAAGAAAAGAGGTAAATGAAAAAAGAGATAAAGCTAAGGAATGAGTGTAAAGTTGAAAAAAATCAATGAAAAAGACAAATAATCACGACAACCTACATGTACACACATTTGCACAGACGAGCACAAATGCACACTAACACAAACAATACAGAAAAACTTACAGTAGTGATAAGTGCATAAAAAAAGTATAGTGGAGGAATATAAGCAGTCAATTGCCAATACCCACTGAAGTGTGGATGGACCGGTCCCTCTATGAAACTCTGGAGTCGTAATGCTGTAATTAAACTCAATCAGCTAAGTGACAAAACTTTACTTATATTAATTATATATATATATATATATATATATATATATATATATATATATATATATGTGTGTGTGTGTGTGTGTGTGTGTGTGTGTGTGTGTGTGTGTGTATATATATATATATATATATATATACATATATATATATATATATATTTAATCATTTCATCCTAAGCAAGGCAATAAAGCCACTAAGATGCAGGTGTTACTGAGTGTGAAAGAATATAAGAAAAAGAAAAACGTTAAGGAGCAAGAACAATAAAAGGACAGGAATTAAGAAGATAGGAGATAACATTTGACATTGCATTTAAATTTTTGATATTTATGCTGTTTCAGTTAAATTTATAATTTTTTTTTGTTTCCAGGTACTTCTAAAAGAAAATATGTATGGGGTAAATCATGTTAAAAGATTGTTTTAGATATTCAGAATGTTTTAAATTGATATAAAAGATATTCTACAAATTAGATCAGATTAGAAACTAAGAAAAAAAAGAAACATGAAGATATACTAAAAATCTTTTCAAATATACATTTAATGAGAGAGAAATTGCAGAAAAATAAAGTTGGTAAGTGTTGTGTCGGAAACCTACCACCCCTCTTGAAGATGAACTTGTCTGCGTCTAAAGACTTTAAATAGTGGCACGTCGAGAGACAGAGTGCGAGAGAAAGTTCTTGGCTGAGCTAGTTATAGACTACTCAGGTGATTTCTGTACCTTTTACCAACCAATAAAACCCTTTTTATTGTTACGTGTTATTTGTCGTTTGTCTCTACAAACCCCAAACCAACATCATAATAGTAAGTGATAAAACTAACCTTATTAAATCTGAAATTAATCTCCAAATTATTTGCCATGATAAATTGATGAATTGAAACTAATTTCAAGAATCTATAGTTAATACAAATTAAAATGATTTCAATATTTCAGTGATTTTGTTTAAACAAATCAAAAGGCATTATGATATAATCAATAACTCAGTTTGATTTCTACTGCATTTTAACTAGAAATTAACTTTGAAATAGCCTTGATTATTATGTTTTTATATTTCTAATAAAATCTTTCTGCTGTAAAACTATACAGGGTGTGCCAGGTATTTGCAAATACATCTTTATTAATCCAACTACATGATAGTACAATACTATATCTTTTCTTTCTTTTTATGTGCTATGTCCTTTCAGGACATAGGCGATCATGGCTCTCCACCTTCCTCTATCCCTTGCTGCTCTCAACAAGTTCCCTCCCTCTGCTTCTTCCCTGAGATCACATTCTGTCATCCACTTGCTTAAGCCTGCCAGGTATGTTGTGTTGTTTTCCTTTGTCTCTCTTTCCCTCCATTCAACCTATGAGTATCAGATTCTGCAGGCCTTCCTTTCTCATTGTGTCCCAGAAACTTCAGCTGCCTCTTCCTGATATTAAGTATAAGCCTCCTCCTTGCTCACATGCTCAGCCCATGATATCCTTAGCATCCTTCTGTAGAATCACATCTCTGTTGCCGTGAGTCTCTTCTTCATCTTTGAGGAAATCATCCACCATTCACTGCCATAAAGAAGGACAGATGTCATGTAACAGCTCAGTATTCTTTTCTTCATTACCAAAGAAATTCTCCTCTTTTGCAGTACTCTGTCCAGCTTTTGGAATACGTCCTTGGCCATCCCATTATATCTACAGATCTCAGTGTCGCACTTACTGTCCTCTGTCAAAACGCTTCCCAGATATTTAAACTTCTGCGTCTGCTTGATTCTAGTGTTCTCAACCTGCAAATCACATTTCGGGCTCATCCTTTTACTGATGACCATGCAATCTGTCTTGTAATTTATGCTTAGTCCCTTCTTCTCACTCTCTGTCACTACCTTCTGTAGGAGATTTTGTAATTTCTTTTCCATGTCTGCTATCAGTACTGTTTCATCTGCATATCTTATTTTGCTAAGATTGCGGCCACTAATGCTAATTCCCAGTAGGGTTTCCAATTCTCTCAGAATTACCTCACTGCATAGGATGAACAGGTCAGGTGAGAAGATGAACATTCCATTTTACATTGTTGTTGTTATCACCTTTCAAACTGAACCCTTTCAAAATCCCCTGAAGGTTACCCTGATGAAAGCCAGAGGGCACAATGGCTGAAATGTAATAACAACAATAACAATGATGGAAAAAATAGTGTTTAAATATAAATAATTTTTTTTAATCATTTCATCCCAAGCAAATCAATAAAACCATTAAGGCACAAGTAGTTACTGAGTGTGAAAGAATATGAAAAAAAAACATTATTATGCTGAGAAGACAAATAAATGAACAGGATTCAAAGAAACAGAAGATGATGATTGATATTGCATTCAAATCTTTGAAGCTCACAAGTGACTGGAAAAAAGAAACCAGGAGATAGCTCTACAAACAAGAAGTGTGTAAGAAAAAATGTTAGCACTGGACTTATGTTTATATCTAGCAATTTCAACTGCAAAATTATGAGACCTAGTTGCCAATCTAGTACTGCACATAAATTTTTAAAGGTGGGGTACCAAATAGGAAAGCTCATCAAAACAATTGCTATGAAAATATTTATAGAAATGGCTCAGGGAAGCTGGATTACAATAATGGGAAAGTGACTGAAACCGATATGCCAGGTCAGGACCAACATCATTGCAGATTCTTCTTTGTATTTTATTAAGAATCTATAAATACAGATGTGACAGCAATGTGAAGCACCAGACCAGATGTGGCAGCAATATATAGTTCATGGACAAACGGTAGACTTATAAATGTACAAGATAGATTCTGGTGAGAAAAATTTTCTAGCACAACACAGTGAACCAACTTTCTTAGCAAGCCTAGCAATTGATACAATATAATCCTTCCACTACATGCCAGCAGAAAATGTTAGCCCAAGAATGTGCAATGAGCCAGGAGGTTAGCATCTGGAGGTTAGCATCTGGAGGTTAGCATCTGGAGGTTAGCATCACTCATGCTGATGGAAGGCAAAAACAGACTCTCTCAGACAATTGAAAGAGAGCAGTTTTGTTTTGAAAGCACTAAAATTAACAAGCCATTTCTTGCCCCAATTAACAACAAATTATAGATCATTCCTGAGATCATTTTTGAGATCAGATACTGAATTGACATTAGGAAGGTCATTGATGAAAATCAGGAACAACATAAGCCCAAGGATAGAGCCCTGTAGATACCCACATTAATGCAGAAAGGTCTGGAAGAGTGGCCATTCAAGACAACATTCATTTTGCAATTTGACAAGGAAGATTGAATCAGATCAAAAATTCATCCAGAAATACCATAATCTTTCAACTTATGAAAACTTTCAACTTTTTTAACATTCCAATTTCTCTTTCAGATATGAAGAACATTAAGATGGCAACTTCTAATCTGACACTGGAAATGAAAAATTATTCCATGCTTGTAACACTAGCTAACAACCAAAGTATCCTGAAGATAGCCAACTTCTTTAAAGTGACCTTCATGTTCAATGTCAAGAATAAGCTGGAAGCCTCAGATGGGAACCTGTGATGAGATAAGCAAATGTCAGATATTATAAAGATGGATGAGTTCATGAAAAAAGTGCAGGACATCACATCCCCAACAAGTCTATGAGGATCATCCCCAAACAGATAAAAGTGGTGGAATCCACAAGTATATCAAGTAGAAGACACAGGCGATAAAGAGAAGCCAATTTATGTTGTTACAAGATGCAGGAGAACTGTATGATTTGATCAAAGCACTTACTGAACATGATCAAACAATCCAAGGTCAGCATGCTCCAGTTTTTCTCAAATGACAATAACCTTGATCAATACCTGAAGGTGAACAGGAGGAACAACAGGTGGTTTTGTACAAACCCTATAGAGGTACCCATGATAATGCTCAAAAAAACATTATCTGGTGATCCTGAGCATGTTATGCCACACCATTTCTTCTCAAAGAGCCTCATGGTCGATGCTACTGCCACTGAGGTGCTAGACAGTGGTTAAGCCCTGGACTGAGACGGCCATATGGCTTATTTGACCCAGGAATGGCTAATCTAGAATTATCACAATCTAACATAAAACATTTTATTTCTCCTGATTTTGAATCCACTGGTCCACTATGTCTGGGTTTTTTTCAAAAGGAAGATGATCCAGTGACTCTACAATATCAAAGACTTTTTGAAAGCTGCTATCATAGATGAAAACAATAATATGAATGAAAACCATCTGATCTGGACAGTTGTTTTCAAGGTAACTGGCCATTTTTAAGGCAGTTTTATTAAATAAATTTTCTGTTTTCCTAAGTTGAGTATGTGACCATTTTCTAGGTGAGAAATATACAGGTTTTTTCTGTTGAATATTTATATTTTCTTTATATTATCATTTGTTCTCAGTTGCCTTGAGGGAAATGTTATGTCTTCACATACGATTAGCATTTTCATATTGCATATTTACTTTGAAGCTGGCTATAAATAAAATCATTATATATCTAAACCTGTAAAAATGTTTTTTTTTACTTTGTTTGCCCTACATGTATATGATTGCTATCAATGTTAATTGAAAAATATTATTGTTATTCTGTTCATTTTATACTATTTAGAAAACTGTTATCTTTCAATATATATATATATATATAATTTTGCATTTAGGCAGCAATCCCTTTTTTATACAAATTTCATTGAAGGCAACTCACAAGGCATTGTGATTAAGCTTTTTATTACATTTTTCATACATTTGTACAAGTGATTTTTGTCTGACCATAGAGTGTGTAAAAACTGTCAAAATGATCTGCATATTCAAGCACTTTTCAGTAATCTATTACCCATACTCAAGGATGTTTTTTGTTTAACTGAATATGCAGATATATATATATATATATATATATATAAGGATGGAGATGTTTTTTTAATTTCTAAACATGGTCAGCATAATAATTTATATTATTGAGAGTTGGTTTCATTTTTATTATTAATGCTTCCTTCAGTTTAAACAGTTTTTGGCATGTGGATGGGTCTTTTATGATTGTATTGTCCCTAAATATGATGCTGACATTTGAGGGTCTCTGTGTGTATTTAAATGGGTCCTATATATATATATATATATATATATATATATATATATATATATATATATATATAAAATTGACTATAACGGAGTGAGTGCATTTACAAAAAACATTGACAACTATCAATTACATTGATTTTTGTCTTAGCAATTCACTCCTGAAGATGATCTTAGATGAGATTGAAAGTACTTGGGAAAATAAAAGAAATGAACAAAACTACAGTGTCTTTCTTAATCAGTTTAATAACAACACTAAGAAATCGATCCATGAATTTGAGAAGATTAAAATAAAATAAATAGACATAATATGTCTATATTATTCAATCAAACATGCTTGAATATATATATATATATATATATATATATATATATATATATATATATATATATATATATCAAACATGCTTGAATATATATATATATTTATATATATATATTTATTTATTTATATGAGAAAAACATTCTAGAGACACAGAGAACCAACTTTCCTTGCAGTAAATGCAGCTATTGATTCAATGTAGTTGTTCCACCTCAGCTCAGTGGAAAACTTGAGACCAAGAAGCCACAGTGAGGCACTCTCGTGAAGTTGGACATCGGCCATCTTGCTGTTAGTTGGCATGGAAGTTTCTCTATGGTGGTTAAATGAGAGCAGATTCGGTTTGGATGCACTCAAATTTACAAGCCATTTCCTACCCCAGTCAACCACAGATTGGAGGTTGTTTTCGAGACCAACGGCCAGGTTAACTTTCTCTGCAATGCTGGATTTACTATTGAGACAGTAGTAAATAGTAGTGTCATCTGCGTAGATGCATACTAGAGAACTGAAGATGTCAGGAAGATCATTGATGAAGATCAGAAACAGTGTAGGACCCAGGATAGGGCCTTGAGGAACACCAGTGTTCATATGAAAGGAACTGGAAAAGAAAACATTCAGAATAATCTTCATTTCAATTGATTAAATCAAATAATCATCCTGTAATACCCTATCCCTGAAGCTTATATAGACGGTCAGCATGCCAAACCCTGTGAAATTCCTTCAATATAGCTAGAGTAACAGTTTGAACTTTGCCATTATTATCAAGAGCTTGGTGTACAGATTCAGTTATGGGTGTAAGCACATCAGAAGTAGACTGGCCAAAGCAGAAACCATATTGTTATATATATATATATATATATATATATATATATATATATATATATATATATAACAATATGGTTTCATAATCATTAATCTATATATATGTGTGTGTGTGTGTGTGCGTGTATTGATTAATTGATTTGTTTCAACTACTTATGAGTCATTTAATACTGAAATTTAATTTTCTTCGCTTTGAAATAATAAAAATATGAATAATGTTATTCTGATTTCAAAATTGAATACATGGTAGATGATACTCAGCTTTTGTGCAAAAACAAGTTTGTGTGTACATGATTACTAGAGACAGTGATATATGTTTTTTATGTTGTAGTTTTGTTGAAGTTATATTTTAGAATACCAACTGATTTCATTAAGAAATTGTAGGATATATATATATATGAGTTAGGATCAAATACAGATTAAATATGGATTGGAATCCAACAGAATGATAAGATAAAGAACAAATAGAAAACATTTATCAATATAATATGTCTCACTAATAATAAAAGTGAAATATATATAAACATTTTCTATTTCTTCTTTATCTTATATATATATATATATATATATATATATATATATATATATGATAAAATATAGTTTAAAGCTATGCTATATTTAATTGTAATCTGCTAATTATTTAATAAATAAACAGTGCATCTACTCAAATATAAAAATATCGTTTAAGTAATATATACATATATATATATATATATATATATATATATATATATATATATATATATATATATATGTATATATATATCAAATAAATATCTAATAACAGAATAGAAGACAGTAATCCTGCATTCCTTCCCAAGGCCAGTATACTGATGATGGGTGCAGGTATGTGCTGATGACATAGGTATTGATAGTTGGGGTAAGAATGATCTTGAACAGAAAATCTACTTCTTCTATCAAGTGTTACAAGAAATACAAATGAAGAGAAACCTTTCCCAAACAGAAAGTGGAATTGAAATGAAAGCAGTGACTGCATGTACCTTGAATCTATCATAAGAATTTGCAATATAGAATTAGTAAATACCAAACACTTTAGCTACCTTAGTGTATGGATCAGGTATGGCAATATTAGCATAGGAGATAAGGAAAAATATAATAGGCTGCATTAGGTGTAGTTTCAGAGAACACTGCAAATTGCTTTCTTTTTTTCTTTTTATCTTTCTTTATGTGCTGTGTCCCTTCAGAACGTAGGCTAACATGACTTTTCACAATTTTCTGTCCTTATGCAAACAGCACAATGCTTTCTAAGTATATCTGGGAAATTAAAAACAAAACACACACCACACCAAAAATATCTTGGAAAATAAGGAAAAGATCATCAGCCTACAACAACCAATCAAAAACTTGCAAACTTTGCTTGGAGGAAAAAATAGCTATCATTACCTTCCCAGACCAAAATAAATTATTAGATAAAAGATCTGAGCTCATCTCAAAATGCAAACATAAAAACAAATTTTTACTACGTTACTTAAAAATCGAAAACAGAAAAAATAAATACATAAATAAACAAAATGACAATAAAATAAGCAAAATAAATTAATCGAAACAAATTACCAAATCAACCTGTTAGAATAGACGAAATAGAATAAAAAATAAGAAACAAAATCAATTAATAAAGTAAATAATAAACAAATTAGCAAATTATTATGACCAAAATATTAGTTAGACTATAAAAATCAAAACAAAAAATCGGACAAAAAAAATAGCTATAACTGTTTTATAACGATAAAAAAAATGAATTAAAAATAAAAAATAATATACTACATTACTTAAAAATCAAAAACCAAAAAGAGAAAATATACAGTGTAACAAATAAATAACAACAAGTAAAATAAATTGATCTAAATATATAAATAAACTAACAACCGATACCGATAAACTAGCCATTAGAAAAAACAAATAAAGATAATCAATCTAAATAAATACATAAAGTAATAAACAAATTAAAAACTATTCCTGCCAAAATATTAGTTAGAACAAACTGCAACAATCAACCCCACAATTGAACAAATAGCTTTATCTTCCCAAACAAAAACAAAACTATTAAATAAGCTATATAAACAAATTTTTACTACGTTAATAAAAACACTGATCAAAATAAAAGTAGAATAATAATAAAAAAATAAATAAATATATAAGATAAGAAATAAAAATAAAAAATAAAAATAAGAATAAATAAAAACAAACAAAATAATTTAAACCAAATAAATAAATAAACAAATAAACGACTTCCGGTAAAATAACCACCAAAATAGACTACCCACAATGCACCACTGACCCGTATATATAAATAGCCAAGAAAAATAACAGCACTCGTGGCCTGACGATTACATCTAGCATGAAACAGACTGTCGCCTCTAAGTGTTGACTTCTATGTTCACTTTTATATTTATATATATATATATATATATATATATATATATATATATAGCATATCTATCTGGTTATATGAAGAGGATCAATAAGTCCAGCACCTGTCACATAGTTATGATGATTTTTAGGCATAGTTTAGATGTGGTACAAGGCTGAAAGTATGGGGCACCCAGTGAGGACCAAACTCACTATTCAGTTATAATTGATCTAGCAAGAAGCTTGCTAACAATTACACCACATCAAAGTGTCTCTGTCACATATGAGTTGAATTTTTATATACAACTTTCACTGCATAATCTTTGATGCATGTGATTAATATTCACTGATGAATTATATGCATTGACAAAACAGGAGATTACATTGAAAAAATTCTTTATTCTGATAAACAGATAAATACAGTTCACATTTTCTTACTTGAAATTTCCTACCTATTTTATGTTTATGATGAGGTAAAAGTTATTGATTAGCATTTTTTCTTATGGCAACAAAATAAATATTCATATTTTTCTCTCTGGTAAACATACAAAGACTTTTTCAACCAGTTTACTTTCAAGGAAAAAAACTTGAAAGAATATAAAAAAAAACATCTACACAGCTCAAAATAACAAACACCCTCTCTGTTTCTATCTATATTTCTGAGATGAGCTATTGTAACTATTTACATTATTCACCTCGTTCGGACTGTTGTCTTCATGTTTATTGCCATATTTATGACATTTTGATCGTTGTACGCTCCAGCCTTCTTCAAGATCTGTCTATATTTCTGAGATGAGGTATTGTAACTATTTACACTATTTGCATTGTTCAGACTGTCATCCTCATCTTTATTGCCATATTTATGACATTTTGATCATTGTACGCTATGGCCTTCTTCAGGATCTATCTATATTTCTGAAATGAGGTATTGTAAGTATTTACACTATTTACATCATTCAGACTGTTGTCCTCATATTTATTGCTATATTCGCAACGTTTTAGCTGTTGTACACTCCAACCGTCTTCAAATAATATACATTGGAATTTTTATTCAAACCCTGTATTTAGTCCATGGGGGCAGCTTTTTCTAATTCCATGTGCTTAAAACTTAAACTGAAAAATTAAAGAATCGGCACATATGCTAGGCCACAAAAATCTCCTAAGCCAGCCAAGCATAGGCATGAATACAATATGGGAACCAGTAATATGGAGTGCTAGAGAAAAACAACAATAACAGAAATTGTAATATGAGCTCTGATAAAAAACTGATTACTGAGCTATTAGGTTTATAAATCCCAAAATTTCACTCACTAATGTTCCTCCAGTGGATAAAAGTGTTGGTTGAGTAATCTAAAGTTGTGAGTTCAACACCTGGTCACAGCAGAGGGATACAAAAACTTGAAGAGTTGAGTTACTAAAGGGAATTAACTGATACTGAGATATCCAAAAAAGGCATGGCATGTAGAATTAGAACAATCTACCCCCATGGACTAAATAAAGGGTTCAGTTCAAAATTCCAATGTATATCACCTGAAGAAGGTTGGAGCATACAGCAGCTGAAACATTGTGAATATGGCAATAAAAAACAATTTAAATAATGTAAATATTCTATCTGCTTCCTGGCATTAATAAAACCAATGTTTGTCTCTCTAATATAGCATCTTATTCTTGAACATACAAAGATAGATTCTCCCGCTTCTCAAACACTACTTTCTCTTAATAACACCTGAAATTTTGTTAATAAAATCTTTTCTTGTATTTATATATATCTCATCAAAACATTGGATTAATCAGTCATTTAAAGTTAGAAGACAGTTGATTTTTACTAGAGACTATTTTAAATAATTCCCTCTCACTGTGGGTTAAATAGCAGAGTAGACTAGGCTTCTTGACCTTGGATGGCAACCAGTTTAAAAGAATGAAAAATCTGAATTCCAAACCATAGCAAAGACAAAAAGAAACTAGTCAATTATCTTTCCTAAGAATGTATAGCAATTCACAGATAATAAAGAAAAATCTGTGGAGTCATGATTGACTACATCCTGAAATTAAAATAACAGTTATGCAAATACATGATAAAATTTCAGACTATTCACCTCTTTACTGAAAGATAAATCAAGTTAATTTTCCCATTGTTAAGTCTGTTTCAGGCCTCAATTTGTGGTTCAATACAGTATACCTATATAAGGAGTTACTAGCCTAATGACTAAAAACAGGAATTTTCTTGGTTGGACCAAAGACTTTTTAGTATCCATTATACTTCACATTATTTGCTTTTATAAATATTTACATGCAAAATTATATACATATATTTTTTTAGTCATTTCATCCCAAGCAAGGTGATAATGCCACTACAATGCAGGGCGTTACAGGGAGCACAAGAGGATGACAACTTTAGTGAGAAGTGAGGAGAAAAGACAATAAAAGAACCAGATTTTGGAAGACTGAAAATGTCGATTGACTTTGCATCTAAATTTTTGAGGATTGTAGATGGCAGGGAAGCAAGAAATTGGAAAGCAAGAAGTGTGAGAAAAGAAACTATCAGAATGGTTGCATCTAGCTAGTTCAAAAGCAAAACAGTGGGACCTAATTGCCAATCTAGTAGCATGCTTAAATTTATGTCGTCAGAACACCAGGAAAAAAAGCTCAGCAGAACAATTTCTATGAAAATATTTATAGAGCAGGAAGCCATGTTATGAAGGTGAGAAAGTGACTGAAGTTGAGATGCCAAGCCAGACTCTTCGAATTTTGTTAAGAATCTCTATGTAATTGGATATTTTGAATTTAGATATTTATTTGCAAATTGTATTAATAAAATTATAATTTTTTTATAAATACTTGAATATTATTTTTTCAAAAGTTGCTACAAAACCAAAGCATTAACCTAAAAACTTAAGTCATCTCTTTAAATAGCCATGCCAGATTGAAACTTTCATATGGATGTTATGCATGGTGCCAGACTCATTCAGAAATGGCCAAACAGTCAGCTGTATGTAATGCTTTCTCAGACCAATGGTTAAAAATTGCTTTGAGCAAAGTCTATAGGTCTTAGTAAGAACCATTAATCTTTGAACTTTGTGGCCTGGTGCTACAGAATTACAAAGAACTGTACCAAAGATCTTTCAACAACAGCAACAACTAAAATGGAGAGCACATGTAACACAAAGAGAAAATAAGGATATAATCAAAACAAAAGGTTAGGAAGGAAACCCCCCATCAATACTGGAAAGAGTAATAACAATTCCTGGACTTGAGAAATTTATTTCCCTGAAAAATTGTTTTAATAGGATTTATAAATATGAACTGAAAGTAGCACTGAATGCCAAATATTTACTTATAAGGAAACAACTAATATTACCATTATCAAAATCAGAAGTTGAATGATAATATTTGTTTGGTTATGTAACATATTGAGAAATCAGCTGAGAAAATGGACTTGCTTCCTTTTGAGATGTCATCTTATTGGTTAGGATAAATCAATTCAGCTTGAAGGGAGTGACAGAACAACAAAACCAGACAGACTGTGTTATTGTTGATTATTTAAAGCCTTCATTAAAGAAGCCAGCTTTATTGAGAAAACCAAATTGGCTTCTTTAATGTCATTCTCTTGCATGTTTGGACAAGAAGACATTTATATTCCAAAGGAATGCCGAAATTGGAAGAAAATGAAGCTGCTACTAAATTACAATATTTTAGAAGAACATACATTAATATATAATTTATATTAGTAAGTTCTCTTTCTCATCTCTCTCTTCTCACTCTCACTCTCACACACACACACACACACACACACACACACACACACACACACATATATATATATATATATATATATATATATATATATATAAATAAATTTAGTTGTGATTTTGATGGAATAGTAAACATATAAATCAATTTGGAAAATTTCAGAATTTCACTGA
Source organism: Acanthosepion esculentum (assembly GCA_964036315.1). Lineage (NCBI taxonomy): Eukaryota > Metazoa > Mollusca > Cephalopoda > Sepiida > Sepiidae > Acanthosepion > Acanthosepion esculentum. Next base: position 43,582,917 of record OZ038502.1, on the reverse strand, counting down.
TAAACCTTTGTCAACAGACAAATAAATGATAACACCAGTTCATTGGTTAAACAGTAAAATTCAAATAATGTTTTCAAAATTGTCTTATATATTTACTACATATATATATATATATATATATATATATATATATATGATGAATTCTCCCATCCTCTTCAACATATAAGGGTCCATCAATTCAGTTCTTTGAACTGAACAGTCAAACTATTATCTGCACTTATGATTTGATTAGAGCAGTGAAGGTTTGTACAGAACCAACCATATTTTTTGGAAGAACTTAATACAGAGAACTGGTGCATATGGAGTGAAACAAGGTCTCCAAATGACCATCCTCTTGTTTTCTTTCCTTTTCAATGTACTTAATTTAGTAATGTATATTAATAACATAAACCAAAAATTACTAACATTATAGAGTGAAATTTTCAGATCAAAATTCACGTAATAACATGTCAAGTTATCGACTTATTGATCCAACCTAGTATATGCATATACATAGATAAATAAAAAAGAGATGACAATAGAAAATGACATGTGAAGATAAAATATTTTAAAAACTATGAAACTGATATAGTGCAAAAAATAAAAAGTCTCTGATAATGCCTTATGAAAGCCCAAAGTACTTATAAAAAATAAGCAAAAATATTCCTTAGCAAAAGAGCTTTTGTTAGTTGTTACCCACAATTGTATATAGGAAAGATTGCTGCCCAAATGTATCCAAAACACACAGATACACATACATACATACATACATACATATATATATATATATATATATATATATATATATATATATATAAAATATTTACAAATGCTCTACCTCTGATATTGAGCACTTTATTCCATAAATATGGCATACCTTAAAATATTTCTTCATATATATATATATATATATATATATATATATATATGAGAACAAATATAGTTTTAGTTATGCTATATTTATAGGATAAAGTGCTCTATATATATATATATATATACAGAGAGAGAGAGAGAGGGAGAGAGAGAAAGGGAGAGTGCATTTGTTCATGTGTATAGGTGAGTGTATCTAGGCTTTTTGCTCTCTGTAGCTGAGCAGTCTAAGGCATGCCAGATCAAACAGTGGTTTATATTACAAATTGGACAGCAGGTTCAAACCCTACCCAAGAGCACATTTTTTACTGAGATTTCTTGATTGTGCAGACCAATAAATCTAACATATTTAAAACAAAAACAGTGTATCTATTTCAAATACAGGTATACACAACAAATAATATTTGTTAATACCTGATTAAAAATAAATCTATTAATTCTTTAGAAATTGTTTTGTTTACATTTTGGATACAAAACTGAGCAGATATGGGATTTTGAGAAAAATCTGAATGAGGAAATGTTGCTGGGCTGTTTGTTTTTTGTGGGCTAAGACATGCTGAGACAAATGTTTTTTTTAACCCCCACAAAGGACACACTTTATTTATTAAGTTTTCTTATTTTTAATCCAATATATTTTTATTAACTCAAATTTTAATTTGGACATCCAGATTTGAACAGAACCTCCCATTTTTTAAACAGTATTTATTTTGTCTACCAGCCTGTGCATTCAAGGAAACTTAATAAAGAAAATGTGCCCTCTGGCAGGATTTGATCCTGTGTCCCCATTTGTAGAAGAAACCATTGTCTGATCCAGTGTGTTTAAACTACTCTCATTTCACTGTAAGGTTGAGTGGTCTAAAGCATACCAAATCAGATAGTGATTCCTCCTATGACTAGGGATGCAGGTTCAAATCTTGCAGGAGAGCACTTTTTCTTTATTAAGTTTTCTCAAGTGCACCAATTGGTAGACAAAATAAGCACTGTTTAAAAAATGGGACATACCACACAAATACAAGTAGCCACTAAAAATAACGTTTGAAGCAATAATATATATATATATATATATATATATATATATATATATATATATATATATATATATATACACACACACCCGGTGTAACAGCAAAATTGTCCATTTGTTAGATTAATCTCTAAACCATGGTATCTTTGAGAGGATTAAAGATATCTTACTGGAATTCTCCAAGATTTTATAACACTAGTGGGCTCTACTTTGAGCAATAAAAATGTATAATTACTCTCTAAGCTTAACAGAAGAATTGTGATGAAATCAATCATAAATTGGTACGGTTCTTTGTAATTCTATAGTACCATTCCTTCTTTCTTTACGTGATGTGTTCGCCCCTCAGAACGTAGGTGATCATGGTTCTCCACAACTTCCTGTCCCTTGTAGCTCTTAAACTTTTCTGTTATTTCTCCTGGGCCCTGTTCTGCCATCCATTTACTCAGGCTCACTAAGTATGATATGCGTTTTTTTCCTAAGTCCCTCTTGTTCTCAATCTGTGTCATGGCTCAAGACCAAAACATGAATGTAAGATTTTCCAAGCCTTCTTTCCTCATTATGCATCCCAGAAACCTCAACTGTCTCTTCCACCATGTTAAATATTAGTTTCTTTTTGTTTCCAAAACTTTGTTGTTGCTCACATGTTTGATCCATGGTATCCTCAGCATCCTTCTGTAGAACCACATATCTGTTGTTCCTCTTCATCTTTGAGGAAATCATCCAACACTTACTACTTTCTAGTTTCTAGCAAAAATTTTCTATTTCTTAATACAAATCTTTGCCAAGATCCACAGGCTTCACTCACTCAAAGTCATTTTTACCCATTGATTTTAGAAAGTGGTTGTATAGCGAAAAAATGGAAAGAAACATTTATGTACTTAGCCATAGAATATGTGTATGTATGTGTGTGCATGATCATGTTTTTCTTTCTTTTTTTAATCATTTCAGCCCAAGCAAGGCAACAAAACCACTAAGATACTAAGGTTACTCAGTATGAAAGAATATAAGAAAAAGAAAAACATTATAAAGGAGCAAGAACAATAAAAGAACAGGAATTAAGAAGATGGAAGATGACAATTGACATTGCATTTAAATTTTTGAAAATCAAACTTGACTGGAAAACAAGAAGACAGAAGAGAGTTCCACAAGCAAGTGTATGAGAAAAGAAACTGTTAGCATAGAATTTACAGTTAGATCTAGTCATTTCAACTGTAAAATGACAAGATCTTCCCACCAATGTAGTACTGTTTTTAAATTCATAGAGTCTAGGTTGTTTGAAATTAAGTGGTCTGTTGGTTTACCAGGGGAAAGAAACCTCCCCAGTGGAGACAAGTTCCATGTTGTTGTTACTACATTGTGGAACAGAAAGAGAAAAAGAAAGTAAATCCTTTACTATTATACTACTGATTGCCATGCCATCTAGTGAGTCTCATGGTAGACAAGGTGGAGTAATCTGGCAATATGTTAAGTATGGTTGCATTTGCATATTTTTGAATAATTTTGATTTTTGTATTCTTCCTGATGAATGAGCAGTGCAAGAGTTATCAGCATGGAACACTGAATTTGTGAGCAGAGTTCAAATTTCAGTCAAGTCAATTGCATTCTCTTTTGCACAAATGCTTTAGGAAAAGCCTGAATCCACATCTTCTCTTTCCAACTATGGGTTAAGTAGCAGAGTAGACTGAACTCTCTAGCCTTTGATGGCAACCAGTCTAATAGAATGAAAACTCCACATTCCAAACCATGGAGATCACAATGGGAAACTACTCCACTTTCTTTCCCAAGAAGGTATGGCAATTCAAAGATAATAAATATGAAGGAGGCTGTGGAGAGCCATGGCATTTTAGCGTTTAGTATATTCTTATATACCTGAAATAAATTGATATTATTAATACTAATCTGGTAAGAAACATGAAAAATTCTGACCCATATGTTCCCTCAGATAAAAATGTTTTAGTACACAAAAACAAATATCAAGCAGAGGTTCACATATAGATTGAGGCCATTAGAAAAATCAGTCCAAAAAAGACAAGATCACAAAGATGACAGTTTTTCCTATTTCCCTTCATGTCAGTCTATTTTTCAAGGACAGTTATGACAAATGTCAGCAAGCTTATGAACATCAGAGCGAAATATTCTACTAAATAAAAACCCCCAAAAATTTACAGACAAAAAAATCATGTAGTAAATTCTCTCTAATCCCTCTCATCCAGAGATTTGAATTCCTTCGTACATTTAGACAAACAACTGTACAGCCTGTCAGTAAATTTCGGATTCATTTGATTTCTTTAGAAAGAAAAAAAATGCTGCCAGTGGTAGCATGCAGAAAACATCTGTATCTTTTAGGAACATCATGAAAAATAAGCCTTCTGCTATCAGTAAGGAACTGGGTGACCTGTTCCTGGCAGCAGAGTGTGCAAGTTGACTCTAAAGATGAGTTGCTTATATTTTACATATATAGCATAAAAAAGATATATTAAATATATAATGCAGAACAGGGGTGGGTATGTAGAATGCAAATAACTTGAAATACTACTTATGCATTATAGATAACTATTAATTTCCTATCCATCTATAATGCTATCAATTTAAAAACCATGTGATTTCCTATTACACTTTTCGTGATGATTTAAGGCATTAGAAAAAAGACTTATTTTTCAACTTTTCTAACTGTGCTTCTCTAGAGGTACATGGCAACTCTAACCTCAACTATCAAGTCATTTTGGCCCCAACTGTCTGATTCATCTACCCTGCATGACTTTGAGTCATTCTGTTCCTGACTAATGCATTTTGGCATGAAATTATTTTTACTATAAAACAAGAATTACTGAGAGAATGAGAGAGAGTGAGTGCAGTGATTCTGTATTGAAACCTCTTTTGAAATACTTTAAAAATCACATTTCTTAATTGGCTTGCCATTTTGGCTCTGACCAACCTTTAGCACTGGTTCCCAAAACTTTTTTCTCTGGGCCGCATTTTTGGAATGAAAATTTGTTTGCGCCTCACCAAATTTTATGTGATAAAAAGTATATTTAAAAATAAAAAACAGAGAGGGGGAATCAAAGGGAGACAACCATGAATTCAAAGTCAGAACATTATCATTGATTACTCTCTCCTCCAATTTGCCGAGCCTAGTTACTATATTCTTAACACTTGATATAATGCAAAAATATCACAATGATAAAATTGGCCAATTCATAACTATTTATACTGGAACTCATGCATGCAATTACAAGTAATCCATAATAATACTTTAAATTTTGAAAACATTTATTTTTGGCATATGAATTTTTTGAAGCAGTTTCTAAGTCTTTGTCTTTGAATCATTCTGTCTCACCTGCTATCCTCTTCCAATACACCTATAAGGCACGCCACACCATTGATCTATAGTATCTGTTATTTTCAGTTGAGAAGCAATATAATGTTTTTATTTGCTCAAATGGACATCTATATATTTAACATAGCTCAAGTTAAATGTAATTATCATGAAGAATCTTATTTTTAAATGCTATGTCTGTTCAGGATGTCAGCAATCATGGCTCTCCACAGATTTGTTTTTTTATTATCTGCAAATTGCTATGCCTTCTTGAGGAAAGATAATGGTGTGGTTTTGCATTGCCTTCTCCACAGTTTCAAGTTTTCCTTCTATTAGATAGGTTGCCACCCATGATCCTTGATTACCATTGTTGGAAGGAGAAGAGATGAATTCATGCCTTTCTCAAGGTATTTGTGTGAAAGGGAACAAAGCAGACTAGGCTGGAAATTGAAAGTTCACTGATCTTAGTTTCTGCACTGATAACTGAATGCTGCCCACACATCTATATAAGGTTATATTCATCACTTATAGCACAGGAAATATTCATCATGTTATATACTCTGATAGGAAGTTCTTAAAGCAAAGAAAACACAGTTTTCTCCATTTAAATTTTAATTTACCATATATTTCCACATATAAGATGACCTTTAAATCCCAAAAATCATCCTTAAAAATTGGAGGTCATCTTGTACTACAATTCTAAAAAAGAAACCTTAAATTCTGGGTGATGTTTGTTGGTAGGCTAATCTTGACACAATAACCAATAACATACATGAAAAAATTCACATGATCAAATAAACTGATAATAAAAGTAATAAAACCATTTGTACCTTATATATTACTGGCATAACTTCATAATAAATTACCTATTTGAAGAATAATTCTATATCAATGAAATCAACTTGTTTGCATGCAAGATCAGCTGAGAAAATGTAAACATTGAGTTATGATTGTGAATAAAAAAAAAGTTGAAAGTGAAATGTACTATTATCATACATTATTGTACAGTTATTAGTGGTATTTTGTGATTGTCATTGAAGTAAATGGCCATTAGTACACCAGGCTGCTTTAACTGTTAGAATATAGGACAAGAAGAGGAAGAAGAAGAATCAGTACTCACAAAAGATCATGGGATGAAACATAAACAAAACAATTTTTTCCCTTTTAGGGGATGTGTGTAAGAAAAACATGATATAGAAGTGGTTTTGTTATTTCATTTATTTTGAATTTCTAAGGATGTAGTAATTAACAACATTTCAAATAACATAATCTTTATATAATCAATAATCAGTCATCTTATACTACAGTTATAAGATAAATTAATGAAAATTTCCAATATTTTTTTACCTCATCTTATCTAAAGGTCCCCTTATACATGAAAATACACAGTAATCAATTAATAATATTACTGTAATGATAGGTCCGTGTAATGTACATGTGTTCATCAGGCCTGTTTATTGAGTACAGATATTTTTAATAAAATCTTTCCTATATTTTTGGCACAGGTACTGTTTACATAAAAAAAATGTACATTATGTAGACAGATTAATGTATACAGTGGGATATGATAAGTTTTTAGCCACCCTTGATTACAGCAATTTTAGCTTGTTTAATAACATCTCTTCTTTTTTTTTCAGACAATACTGTGTTAGTACCAAGCTACTCTCATCTATGAACAATAGTTGACTTATACCTTGTAATGAAAGTTTGTGGAAGTGAAGAAATTGGTGAATTTCAATGAGGGCAAATAATAGGATGGCATCATTGTGGCAAGTCTAATAGAGAAATTGCTAGGTTTTTCCAGGTTAATCATCAAATGGTTAATAATATTGTCAAGAAATTTAATGAAGACGGCCATTGTCGTGTGGAACAACATTCAGAAAGACCAAGCATCATGTCTGAGTGAACGAAAAGAGCACTGAATAGGGAAATCAGAAACCGTCTTCAGAGTGTCAAAGATGTCGCCAACAGCACGGAAATATTGCCATATGCAGTGAAAAAGCCTCTGAAAAAACTAAGCTATCAAAGAAGAGTTGCAAGAAAGAAGCCCTTGATTTCAGAGGTTAACAGGAACCTTTGTATGGACTGGGTGAGAGAATTCAAGAGCAAAGATTATGAATTTTGGCATTCTGTAATTTGGTCAGATGAAAGTAAATTCTGCCAATATTCGAGATTGGTTTATGTTTGGAGAAATCAGAATGAGACTTGGAGTACTGAATGTCTGCAGGCGACCATGAAACATGGAGGAATTGGAGTAATGGTGTGAGGTGCTGTCTGGTTTGGAGGCAAATCTGAGCTGATTCTTGTTGACAAGCAGTTGAATGGTCCAAAATACTGTCAAATATTAGAGAAAAGACTACACCCACTATCAAATCAGATTGACAAGAATGTCTACCTTTTTCAAGAAGATGGAGCACCATGTCATACGAGCAAAGTAGCAAAGGCCTGGAAGGAATCACAAGGAATCAAGTCTCTGCCATGGGTAGTCCAAAATCCTGACATGAATCCAATAGAACACTTTCATTGAATACGACAGACAAGGTGCTTTGATTTAGTTTTTTATACAATTTCTCATGTGATCTTATAATTTTTTTTCTTTTCAGAGGATAAATTATATAAAAACTGTCCAATTGTTCTTTCATTCATGTAGACAATGCTATTATATTTGTATTATCAACAAGTATATTACGAATAGGGTCCAGTTATAAAATTCTTATGAACAGAAATTACAAACAAACTGAAACTAGAATTAAGAATATTATAAAAAATGCACAACCCTAGTTGACAATAGCAAAAAAATTAGATTAATTATTTATTACAAAAAAATTAAAACTGCCAACCTTATAGTTGAAAATAATAATTCACCTCTTAGAACAAAATTAAATAGAACAAATATTATTTACAAACTTAAATGTCCATTAAGGAATTGTATTCCTGACCAAACAAAATTTGTAAAAAATATATAGGCCATACTACAACATGTTTGACATGAATACTCACACTACACCTTTCTGACCATAACTCAATTAGGTCTCCTTTAAATACTCATGGAGACCTACTGGAAACTATTCATAACATACTTGTTGACAACACAAATATAATAGCATCATCTACATGTAAAAAAAGGCTAAAAATAATGGAAGCATTATTAATAAAAACTAAAAAAACAACACTCAATAATATTAACTATAAACATGGACACAATATCTTGAAAATGTTTTGAAAATGAAAACATTATATAAATACATACATGCAACAATCTGTTCTTGCTAGCAGTTAATATATCTCAACCTTAAAAATCACTAAATGTATAGCCAAAAGCAGTTGGAAAGAAAGAACAGTTGGACAGTTTTTATATAATTTATCATCTGAAAAGAAAAAAATTATTAGATCACATGAGAAATTGTATAAAAAACTAAATTGATACATCTTGTCTGTTGTATTCAATGAAAGGTGCATGAAAGAAGGATTGCTGCCTAAATACACACATACATATATATATATATATATATATATATATATATACATATATACATATATATATATATATTTTTTTTTTAAAGTTAAAAACTCTACATGTTATTTTTATTTTTTTTTTTTCAGACGTGTATTGAGCACTTTTTAATACTACTGTTTCCTGGTCTGATTCAGCTCTGATGATTAACTGTTTATGTATTTTATATATATATATATATATATATATATATATATATATATATATATATATATATATATATATATATATACTATGCCTCCCTATATATATATATATATATATATATATATATATATATTGAGTTGTCAAAAAGTGTGGTTGATTCTGCACAAAGCCTTCACCACTATAATCAAACCATATGTGCTGGTGTCTGGCTGTCGGTCCCTAGGAACTGGGATGCTTGACCCTCAGCATACATTAAATATGACGGGAGAGTCCACCATATATATATATATATATATATATATATATATATATATATGTGTATAACAGTACCACTACAACTAAACCTCATAATGCCACCAGTCTTTGTTGGTTCTCCATTACATTGCAAGTGGAAACAGTCTTAAAGATAACAACCAGAGATCAATCAAATATATCAAGGCAGGTATCTAATTACAACAAGATAAGCATTAGTTATAAAGCCAGTTCCCTACACACAACCTACTGGTGGGCCACTGATGGCCATGCTAGTGGTCCTCTGGTGGCAGCCACTGGCAGGCCACCAATGGGTCTCTAGCGGTCCGCCAGTGGTAACATTGCCAAAACAAACACACCAGTGGCCCGACAGCAGGCCACCAGCGGTAAATGCTAGTGGCATGCCACCCAGTGGCTGATTGGTGGCTTGTGTGTAGGGCTGTAAGAAGGTACAAATGGAAAGATTAAAAACTGACAAGGTTTTTCATTTCATTAAAGCAGACATTAAATGCATAAGAGCATTATAACCTCATCTTTCTTTCTTTCTTATTATTATTCTGTATGCTTTCTTTTTCTCACTAAAACCAAACAGTATCTCTGATTTATATTTTTCTTCCATCTTTCCTTGCAATCAAAGTGGAATGGTTCATTATTTATCTGAGGTAATGGTATGACATAGGGAACATACTAACTTACTAACTAATGGAAGAACAATAAGAATATGATTGGCTGCTTCTACCTGAAGATAATGCTTCCAAATTTAGAAAGACTTTTCTTCAACAAAAAATGATACATATCCATCATTTCTGACTCAATTTTAATTTGTTGTAAATGTTTAAAACCTCATCTCAAGACTGATTCTAAGTTTGTCTCCTCTTTTGGACATCTCTCCCACACCTTCAAAGCTGCCATCCTTCAACATCACCTAAGATGACGCCTCAAGGATCAGTTGAAAACATCCCTGATACAGGCCAACATTGACCCTGAGACCTGGTAAACCATTGCTGCAAATCAGCGTAGGACCATCTGAGGGGAGACTGAGACTTTCGGGTCCAAACATCAATATGAAGATGATCTCCAATGTGTTGTCAGGAGGGCCCGACTCTCCCAGCCACGTCCACTGCCTACACTCCTCTGTGATCTCCTGCTCACAACTCTTCAGGAGTAGGCTGGGCCTTCACAGCCATCTCCATCACTGCCACCAGACAGAAGAAAGGGAATAAGGATAAAGGATGATGCTCCCAATGCTCAAATGCAAGCAGGTGCTACTGCCAATGATAAGTTTGCTATTCTTATAAGTGTACTTATTCAAAGAGAAAATATTTGGGTAAGAATTGCAGTTTTTCTGTGGAGATGTAAAACTTATGTTTTAAGTGAAATTTCATAATTGTCAACAGTTTGCAAGTAATGAACGTTTCAGTTTTATCAGAATTCAATAATTTTGTCTTTAAATTCTTTCAAATTATTCCAATGAAAACACTGTATATGTTTAATATTTTACTTATAATTACCAATTTTTCATTTCTCTGCGATTTCTCCAAAATTGCCAAATTCTAGAAAACAACCACTATTTTGATGTAAATAAATTTTATACTCAGCAACATATCATATTTCAAAAGAAAAACTATAAATTATAAACATAATGCTCCACAAGTATTTGCTCATATAATAAAGTGGTATTTGCTCATATAATAAAGTAATATTTGCTCATATAATAAAGTGGTATTTGCTCATATAATAAAGTGGTATTTACTTATATAATAAAGTGGTATTTGCTTATATAATAAAGTGGTATTTGCTCATATAATAAAGTGGTATTTGCTCATATAATAAAGTGGTACTTAATTATATAATAAAGTGGTATTTGCTCATGTAATAAAGTGGTATTTGCTCATGTAATAAAGTGGTATTTGCTCATATAATAAAGTGGTATTTGCTCATGTAATAAAGTGGTATTTGCTCATATAATAAAGTGGTATTTGCTCATATAATAAAGTGGTATTTGCTCATATAATAAAGTGGTATTTTCTCATATAATAAAGTGGTATTTGCTCATATAATAAAGTGGTATTTACTTATATAATAAAGTGGTATTTGCTCATGTAATAAAGTGGTATTTGCTCATATAATAAAGTGGTATTTGCTCATGTAATAAAGTGGTATTTGCTCATGTAATAAAGTGGTATTTGCTCATATAATAAAGTGATATTTGCTCATGTAATAAAGTGGTATTTGCTCATATAATAAAGTGGTATTTGCTCATATAATAAAGTGGTATTTGCTTATATAATAAAGTGGTATTTGCTCATATAATAAAGTGGTATTTGCTTATATAATAAAGTGGTATTTGCTCATATAATAAAGTGGTATTTGCTCATATAATAAAGTGGTGCATATTCAGCTGTGTATGTGTTACGGTTGTTTATCAGCAACATTTTTACAATTCCATACTGCATTTTTAGTTAAGCAATAAAGCAGTAATTAACATATTTTAATAAGTCAAAAGGGAAGCATTTTTATAGAGATAAAAAGGAAACATTATTACATTTTCTAATAAGACAAAAAAGGTAACATTATTGCATTTTTATAATGACAACAATAAAAAATATTACAGAAAGTCTGCTAGTATTTTCATTTTATTGAACAGGTTGGAATTCATTGTCTACTGTCCCTGGCTCTATTTTCATGTATTTATTTCATCAAATTCCTGCAGGTTCCCCCACTCCACTAAAAAAAGGCTACCCATGCTACTGATAACCACTGTTTAAAACAAGGCCATCTCTTCTCTCTACAGACTACTATTGTTTCAAAATAAGCCTACCCCTTTTTTACTTGTGCCTTAAAACCCTGTCAGATGATATAAAGAAAGCTCTGTAATTAAGAATTTAAATTCCCTCAAACCCTACCAGAATATTAATATAATTTATAGTTTTATTCAGTTTCTTGTTCATTGCAAATATTTTAAATTTTAAATGTTTTCTCTCCAGGCAATAAGTAATGTTAATATAATAACTTAAGGTTTAATCTTTACAAAGTTGATTTTGTGTGTCATTGGTTACATTCTCCAGTTTGAGACAACTGCTTTGAATCTAGGTTAAAATTTCTGACTGTAATTGTATATTTAACACAATTGTCAAATTTTTACAGCTTTGTAAAATTTTCTATATCTCCAGAGGTTTTAATCCTTAATTCATAAATATAAATATGTTGTCTTGATATAAAACTGAATATGATAAAATGAAAAAATGCTTGTTTGTCTGGTATTCAGTTGCTTTTTAATAATTCCAGAATATTATATTGTGAACTTCAGCATCTCTAAAGATTTAACTTTAACATTTTGACTTTTATTCAAAGTTTTCAGTGACATCCTTTGCATAATGTTAAGAATATATTGGAAGTATTTTAAAGTTTACTCAACTCTTGTACATTCACATCATTTATAAGGATTTGGAAAATTTCAGGAACTAAGAAAATTAGTACCACATGAACTTATGGAAAAGAATACTAATCAGTATTTAAGCATTTGTGTTTTATTTCTTACTCAATATAGATAAAGACCATTATTAGACAAAATAATTCCTGGCAATGAAAGTTTATTGCAAGAATTCCAAGAAAATGAAAATCATAGTTAGCTCCACAACAGCATCCAACATTTCATCTTAAATGGAATCTCGGGGCGGGGGGGAATGTTATTCTGGGCCAGGGAAATCAGTTGATGATTTTGCTGTATAATGACACCTGCAAATTTGACACAGCAAATAATCATAAAATTGGGATAGGAAATTCTTTAACATGTGGCATGTTCTTCAGATCTTAAAGCTAACACTTGTTTTGCTCCAATCAACTCTTTATTTGGTCAGTGGCTCCAACTTGCCAACTTCAATATCAATCAGTGTTTAAACACTTGTGTTTCCCTTTTTGCACAATATAGAAAAAGTTATTTTTGGACAAAATAGTCACTGGTTTATTTACAATTATTTTTGTAAAAGAATATTGATTGATTAATTGATTTGTTTTTACAGTTTATCAACCCCTTGTGGGTCATTATTTAAAGCCAAAACATATTTTAGATTATAAGAATAATTCTTTTTTTTTTGCATGTGAATATTAGATATTTTTTTTTGAGAATAATAATATTTTTTAAATATTTAACCCATAGCTGAAGGAAGAAGATGGATTGATATCTTTCCCAAGAGTATTTGTGCATAATTGAATAGAACGTACCTGACTGGAATAAGAACTTGGTTCTCTGTATATGAAAAGAAAAGATGAGTTTAAAGGCTTACTTAAAATATTCTTTTGAGCTAGCTAGAGAAAAATGTTCATAAGAAAGTAGAGACTTGCATTAGTAGATAAAATTAAGAAATACCTTTGTTATGAGAAGTTCACATGGTGTTGTTAATGTTCTGAAAGTTGTTGTGGTAAATTGGTTGAAGTTGGTACAGCTTTATAAAATTATAGTAACAGTGAGTGAATTCTCTTAAAACACAGAAAACTTTGTGAGTTTGTTCCACATGTCCAAGATTGTCTGTATTAAGTTTCATAAGATTGGATATACTACAAAATGTTTAACAAGGAGACTTATGTTTCCACTTACATTTCTGTTGATTCTCCATTCTGAGCTGAGTCATAAATGAATAAAGCTTTCAGTCAGTTATGTGCCATACATCATACATGCTTGTGCAATCATATATCTTTCAATACATGACTGACAAGGCAGATTTTTTCCCACAGTAGGTTGCCATTTTTTTCTGTGGTAGACTGGTTGCCAACAAAAGTGAAAGAACCCAGTCTGTCCTGCTATTTAACCCATAGCTGGGGGGAACAAGATAGAATCATAACTTTCCCAAGGGTATTTGTGCTTAAGTGAATCTAACAAACTTGACTGGTATTTGAACTCGGCGCTCCAAATTCTCACCCGGAGTCGATATCCATTACACCACAACAGCCAGCTGAAAACTTTGCTTATATTTGGGTCAACAGGCTTTCAAATTATCACAGGTTTCAAATTCTTTAGATTGGTGGGAAATAATTCAGAGGATGTGTTTTCTTATTAATGTTTTTCTTTCCAGAATATTTCTTTTTTTTATTACATCATTACCATAATCTGATTGGCTGCTTATCAAAAACATTGCATCTAAACAACTGATTGTCCTATAAAATCTTTATAAAGAGCAGAATTTTTTAACATAAATTTTTAGAATAGACAATGTGGAAATGGGAATCAACACTGCATGGTAACTGTCAGCTTCATGCTTTAAGTTTTCATATTTTTTTTAGTATCTTGAACTGTCATTAAACTATTTTCACAATTTACATTGTTATTATCTTTTAATATAACAAATGTTACTACATTTCTTGGTTCCACCATTCCAGACCTTAACTGTTAGGATCTGCCAGTCTATGTACACTTCATTCTCTTCATATTCCATTGGTAAGGAGGAAGTTCCATTCAGGTAGCTTCTTCCCTTGGGTCCATTGTAATGTGCACTGCTGAGGGGATACCTCCCTGATTACTACAATTTGAACCTCTTAAGATGAAGGTCAACAGTTATTTAACTTACATACCCTCATAATATTCAACCTTTGCTCCCTCCCTATATGCCCTTACACTATCAACATTTAGTAACCCCCTACCTTGAGTGGCTCTTAGGCCTTTTATTGGGTGAAAAATAGTAAAAAAAATTATTTTTAAAAAATAAACCAAGGATGTAAATGTAAAATAGAAATCTGTTTAATAGAATCGTTATTATAACAGTGTAATTCAGTTTCTCTCTCTCACACACACACACATATACACACACATAAACACGCATCACACATACACACATGCATACACATACTCATACATAGACACATATGCACATATATACATAGACACACACATAGGTACACACAAACACTCACATATGTGAACACACATGGACACGCACATATGCCGGCACACACATACATTCACAGATAATAATAGCTGGCCACTTGTATTCAAGCATACCCATCTACTAGAGTGGCTAGCCAATCCCTATTGCAAACACTTGCTCAGGCACATTTTTATTTGTTCAGCACCCACAGAGCCAACCTGTGGTTTATACTGCAACTATGCTGAGCAGACCTTAGTTACAGTTTCTGGGTGAGAGCATGTTATCTAGCATGATCAACAGTCTGAACAAGGCCAGCACACTCAAACCCTTGGTCATGATGACTTGTGACTTTGTGCTAGCACAGCTATTGATGGCCCCCAAGTGTTTCGTCGACCCAATTTCACTCACAAGGCCTGGGTCAACCCTTGGTATTGTTGTCAGGCACTTTCCAAAGGTGCCGCACGCTGGGATTGTCCCCCTCCCCCTTCCAAGACCAATAACATCAAGAAGTCTCTTTCCTGACAAATCAAACATGGTGAGATTTGAACCCGGGTCTCATGGTCAGAAATGGAACATTCTCACCACTCGGCCATGCGCCTATATATTCACAGATACATATACACATACACACACACGCATTCTAGTATATATCTTAAATAATAAAATCTGCGTATGCTATATCTGGAAAATGTTACTTGTATACTTCAATGGTTCCTGTTTAGAATGGTTCCTAACTGTCTGCGATGCATATTTAGTTCAATATTTCTGTAATAGTTTTATCATGAACATATTAAAGAAAATAAATGAACAAATTAAATGAATAAAAAAAAAACAAATAATTCTAATGTTTGAACTGCAAATACATGAAAGACAGGCCACTGAATTATACAATCACACAGCAAATGTTAAATAAAACAAATAGTGAAGCATTAAATCTATCTATTTATCTATCTAAGAATATATGGAAAATGCAAGTATTTATTACTTTCTACCTTGAAAATATTGAAAGTATTATTTCTGTTAAATTTCAAAACTGAAAATTGTCACCGCACTGAAATTATATCTACTTAAATATTATGAATGACAAATACAGTTATTTGAATTTAATTTATTTTAACTTCTTTTCTCTCTGTGACACAAATTTAAATTAATCATTATTTTCCTATCTCTAGAAAATCATGACTAATTTCAATTTTAGTCCAAAATTCTTCACACTGAGATATTAAAAAAAAATTTATGCAAAAATAACTTGATTATAAAAATAAATTATTAATAATAAATTAAAATTTTCTTTTATTATGTTTTTTAACCATTTCACCACCAGCAAGGTGATTATAACACTAAGACACACTGATTGGGACTCATCTCATGGATTTCTTCACAACACCCATTGGAGATTAAATTTTTAACCTTCCCATTGAAAATTGTTACCAAGGTTTGTTCCTAGATGAAAGCCATCATTTATATCCCATAAAGCCAATCTTTAAGATATTTTCTAATCCAAAAGAAATTTACATTTGAAATACACCTTAATAAAATAATTTTCTCAAAAATGATAATAGAACCTTTAATATGTAATATGATTATACAAATGTTCATATAAACTTTAATATATAATATAATATAATAATTATCTTTAAAAGTGCATAAAATAACAGTTGTTTCATAAATTATTCAAAATTTTAAAAGAAGCAATTATTTATTAGATATGACTTGAATTTTATATTAGATAAAATTACAGATTATAAAATAAAAATCTTTATCTTTTCTGTCAATTTTACTTTAGAAATTCAAACTGATATTGACTTCATACCAAAGGAAATAATGTTTGTTCATTTGTGGTAACACTAAACCAAATTTCTAATTTGTCTTTTATTCGGCATATTAAAAATAATAGAGACCTTTAATACATCAATACACTAAATGGAAACAAAAATACTCTGTACTAATTCTACAGTAGATGAAATCTAAATCCAGTAAAAAGAAAACAATATTATTAACATTTTCAAAAGTTTATTGAAATTGTCAGGCAATTTTAATTTAACCATTTATAATTTATTTAAAGTAAAACCTCTCCTCATTCAAGAGATTACTCACTTTACTAAAGGTGCTATATTGCATGATCATAGAGAAGTGTGTAGCATGTTAAGCGGATGCTTCAATGTCTGGCTTCGGGGTACAATAGTCAGATGCTAAAGAAAACAGATTACAAACAAAAGAGAAAAAAAAGGGAAAATAAAAAAAATCACATTAATCAAGCTAGTTCTTGTAATATCTGGAATGACAAAACTATTATAGAGACATAATTAGCTTTAAACAAAGAAATATCTGATTCCAAACTAAAAAGAAAAAGTAAATCTTTCATTAAAGAAAAGTACTAAACTATTACTGAATGTAATATTAATTTTCCTATGTGACAGTGGATACTGAATTCCTATTAATTCTCCCCCTATGACAATAAATACTGAATTCCTATTAATTCTCCTATATAACAAAAAATACTGAATTCCTATTAATTCTTCTATATAACAATACTAAATTCCTATTAATTCTCCTATATGACAATAAATACTAAATTCCTATTAATTCTCCTATATAACAATAAATACTGAATTCCTATTAATTCTTCTATATAACAATAAATACTAAATTCCTATTAATTATCCTATATAACAATAAATACTGAATTCCTATTAATTCTCCTATATGACAATAAATACTGAATTCCTATTAATTCTCCTATATAACAAAAAATACTGAATTCCTATTAATTCTTCTATATAACAATAAATACTGAATTCCTATTAATTCTCCTATATGACAATAAATACTAAATTCCTATTAATTCTCCTATATAACAAAAAATACTGAATTCCTATTAATTCTTCTATATAACAATAAATATTGAATTCCTATTAATTCTCCTATATGATAATAAATACTAAATTCCTATTAATTCTCCTATATAACAATACTGAATTCCTATTAATTCTTCTATATAACAATAAATACTGAATTTCTATTAATTCTTCTATATAACAATAAATACTAAATTCCTATTAATTATCCTATATAACAATAAATACTGAATTCCTATTAATTCTCCTATATGACAATAAATACTGAATACCTATTAATTCTCCTATATAACAAAAATACTGAATTCCTATTAATTCTTCTCTATAACAATAAATACTAAATTCCTATTAATTCTCCTATATGACAATAAATACTAAATTCCTATTAATTCTCCTATATAACAAAAATAGTGAATTCCTATTAATTCTTCTATATAACAATAAATACTGAATTTCTATTAATTCTCCTATATGATAATAAATACTAAATTCCTATTAATTCTCCTATATAACAATAAATACTAAATTCCTATTAATTCTCCTATATGACAATAAATACTAAATTCCTATTAATTCTCCTATATAACAATAAATACTGAATTCCTATTAATTCTCTTATATAACAGCAAATACTGAATGGCAGTGAATACTGAAAATTTTCCTCACAGATGTGGAGATGACTTGTGACAACTGAGATGTGATCCTACAGAAGAAGTTTGAGAATACCATGGACAGAGCATGTGAACAATGAGGTAGTTTTTTAGGAAAATGGAAACAAAAGTAACATTTAAAATCAGAAAAGTTAGTTGAATTTTCTGGAATTGGAGAACTTGGAGAATTTGACACTCACAAGACATGTTGAAAGCAAGAGAGGCAGGAAAGTAGCAAGTAACCTACTTAAACAGCTTGTGTACATGGTTAGCAGAACCGGAAGTGGAGGAAATAATAAGGGGACAAACTTTACTTGGAGCTAAAAGAGATAAAATGTTGTAGAGAGCCATGGTCACTCAGATCTTGAGGGGATAAGACACATAGAAGAAGAAAAATCAATCCGTGTCTTTTAAGCCCCCCTACTCAACTCAAACAATTATGATCAATTCATTTTTAGGATTGAAAAAATTGGTTTATATAGTTTTGAAAATAAAGTTTTTCACTGTTAACAATCAAACATCAAATCTAAAATGTGCAATTCAAAATGGCCTGAATAAATAAACCAACAGAAAAGGAATAATGTGATACCAGATTAAAAAATGCAAAGAAAAGTATGAACATAAGTAATCTATTTGCCCAGGTTTGATTCCTAATCATTTTACAGTTGAAATGGCTAGATGTAACCGTAAATTCTATGCTAATAGTTTCTTTCCACAGACTTCTCACTTGTGAATATCTCTTTTGTCTTCTTGCTTTCCAGCTAAATTTGATCTTTAAAAATTTAAATGCAATGTCAATCATTATCTGCTGTCTTAATTCCTGTTCTATTATTCTTCTCTCTCTCCTTTATAATTTTTCTCATATTCTTACACATTTAGTAACCACTTGTCTTAGTGGCTTTATTGCCTTGCATGTCAATTATTATCTTTTGCCTTCTTGATTTCTATTTTTTATTGTTTTCACTCCTTAATAATGTTTTTCTTGTATTCAGTAACCCTTTGGCTTTGTTGCTTTGCTTGGGGTGAAATGATTAAAAAAAAGTCAATTGAATAGTAGAATATACATACTGTCAAGCAATGGAATATCTTGACTGATTTAAACTGGATTTTTCTCAATTTTTTGCTAAAATGAAGATTGAATATTCAAAAAATAATAACTCAGGGAATGAATCAATAAGTTTGCAGCTTGACACAATTATTAGCTGAATTTTGATCTAAATTTGTCAATGTTCAGTATATGCAATCTATGGAGAAGTGTTTGATTAAATGCATTGACAAATAAAGAGATTATGTTGAAAAATATTTTCTGTGAATTTCCACTTGAGGAGTTATCCTTAATTCATCATCATCTGCATGCACAGATTCCCTTGACCCTGTTGCCATCCAATTCTATTGTATCATTATATTAGGCATTGCATTTTATTCATAATGAATTACATCAAGACAAATATCCTCATCACAATGCCCTTCAGCCGTCTTCAGTTGTCTGACATGTAACCTTCAGGGGATTTCATACTGAAGATTACCTGGATCAAAAGACTTAGATGATTGTAGTAATCAAGGAAGTATCCTCTTGGGATTCTGTCCCCCAAAGTAGCAGTTCTTGTAAAGAAGTTGTCCAAATGGAACTTTCTACTTGCCAATGGAATATGAAGGAAATGGAGATGACTCATCCTATTGTATGGCGGGTCTTTGCAGTGAAGATCTGAACTGGTAGAATGCTGGAGAACACAATAGTCAAAAGGTTGTGATAATAACAACTAAGATGAGGATATTAGTCTGAATGTAAATAATGTGATATATTTTTTTTTGTTAGGATACTGACTTATTGATTTACTTAATTGTATGTGTGTAAGTCCATTGCCTGACTCAGTTATTAACTTAATTTTGAGATGAAATTTTCACTCTATGTTTAATCTGTATCATCTATGGGGAAATATTGTATTCTTCTTCTTCTTCTATATGCCATGTTTCTTCAGAACATACGTGTTCATGACTCTCCATAACTTTCTATCTTACGTGATTCTTAGCAGTTTTTTGTCTGGCTAAGGCCCCCACCCACCATTCTGCCAGCCATAAGCTTGTCAGGTAAGTGAATATTATGCGTGTCATAGGAATACTCATTTTTGAGGAGATACTCAAATAAATATACTTTTTAATAAATAAATGGAGTGTCTACACAAATATTCACTAATTTAAAGTGATATATATATATATATATATATATATATATATATATATATATATATTCACCTTCAACCTCTTGTCCCTATATTCTGAGCTGAGGTATTGTAACTATTTACACTATTTATATTGTTCAGACTGTTGTCCTCATCTTTATTGTCATATTCACAATGTTTTAGGTGTTGTATGCTCCAGCCTTCTTCAGGTGATATACAGTGGAATTTTGAACCAAACACTTTATTTAGTCCACTTGGGTAGATTGTTCTAGTTCCACATGACATGCCTTTTCTGGATATCTCAGTTTCTAAACTGATTGACTAAATAAAAGGTTCAGTTACAAATTCTAATGTATGTTATCTGAAGAAAGCTGGCGAGTACAACAGCCAAAATGTCATGATAATAAGGATGAGGACAATATTCCAAACAATGTAAATAGTTTCTTAGCATTGCTGATTTACAAAGGAGCTTGTGGTTCCTCCATCACCCAATGTACATCTACCAATGTATGTTTAGAGTCTTGAAGATGGCATTAATTGAGTTGGATTCTTGGTTTGAGGAGGACACAATTACAAAATCAGAATTAGATACAGGAAGACGATTGTTGACAATTGCTTGGCAGTTGACATGGCAGTTAGTTGAATGGGTCTCTCTCTCTCTCTCTCTCTCTCTCTCTCTCTCTCTCTCTCTCTCTCTCTCTCTCTCTCTCTCTCTCTCTCTCTCTCTCTCTCTCTCTCTCATACTAGCTACATCTCAAGTGTTATGGTGTTACATGATCAGCAAAACTTAGTTAAAATCAAGTATTATACATTTCTATTTCTAACATATCCTTATATATATATATATATATATATATATATATATATATATATATATATATATATATATATGTATATATAATATGAATATAAATTATCACATTGCATATATGTAAATTTGTATATACAAAATATAAGATATCACACGTAGTGTGCTGGTTTTAATAAAATAGTCCTCAATGCAGTATAACAATATATAACGGGTCCATGTATTTTAATATAATTTTTTTTTAAATACCCATTTATTTTAGAAATAAAATGAAAACATTAATCCCCATATATTTTAATTATAATATATATATATATATATATATATATATATATATATATATATATATATATGTATATGTATATATATATATATATATATATTAAAATAAAAACCTGTAATCCCCATATAATATATGTATTGTATCAGCATTGTGGTAACCAGATATTTTTATTAAAATTTAAATTATGTAACAGCCAATTTCTACTCAGAATCTGAATGTTGCATGAAACTCCAAGTCATGCTACCAGTCAGAAATAATATGTGTATATATATATATATATATATATATATATATCTATATGAGATGAAGATCAAGTATAGATCAGATATGGATAGGAATCCAACAAAATGATAAAATAAAATAAAGAGCAAGTAGACAAACAAGCTTTTCTTTACATACATGCTCATACACTATTACTATACACTATTACACACTTTAATGTCCAAAATGTACCTCATACATATTTATATATCATCTCTTGCATTAATACACATGACACATATTTGACCAATAAGAACTAACCAAAAATCATAACATACCAGTACTCTGTTTCTTTGCACTTTTCATTTCTCTCCATCTAGATTGAGATATATTCTCTACTTGTTCTTTGTTTTATTTTATCATATATATATATATATATATATATATATATATATATATATATATATATTTGGATATGTGGATATGTCATGGTATTTGTATGTATATTTGTATTATATTTAAAACTACATATTAGATGTGTATATTTCTATTTGAATAATAGTTATATTTTTGCATTTGGAGGTATGTGAATGTGTGTATATGCATATTTGTATATGTATATATACAGGGGTTGGACAAAATAATTGGAACACGTGCAAATTCCACTCCTATATTTGAAAGACCTATTATATTAAGAATTTTAGCTAAAACTTCATAATTGCAGGTTATATCTATTGTAAATATGTTTATTTATCTAATTTACTCTCTTTGTCTTATTTATTTTTAGAATTTAGTAAAATTTAAGCTAAATGGGTGACCTCTCTGAGTTCGAAAAAGGCAAATTGTTGGAGCTTGCATGACAGGAGCCTTGATCAGTAAGGTTGCTGAACTGTTTAGTTTTTCAAGAGCTACCATATCAAGAACTATGATGCAATTCAAGAAACAGGGCAAAACCTCTAGCAACCATAGCAATTTGGGCCGGACTTGCAAACTTACTGACAGGGACTGACATGCATTGAAACGCAATGTGGCAAAAAATCATCAGAGAAATGCAGCCAAAGTGACTGCTGAGTTGAATAGTCATTTGAATAGTTCAGTTTCTACTAAAACTGTTTGCTGTGAGCTC
>OZ038502.1:43534848-43554848 GCA_964036315.1 Acanthosepion esculentum | reverse complement strand
AATTTTTTTAATAATTTTTATCGTTCAAAATATATATATATATATATATATATATATATATATATATGAATAAAAACAAAAGGAAAACTTATCTTAGTCTACACATTTCACCCTCTGTGGGACTTTATCAAGGCAAATGCAAGGACTTCATTTTGTAACAAGTATTTATAGACAAAAGCAAAAGTTAAAAGAAGGTGGCTAGACCCATGACCTCATGTTATTCAAAATATATAACACATAAATTAATCCCAAACTAAAATAGTTTAAATATCAATTTGCACAAAAGAAAGAAAATTTCTTTCGTTTATTAGACATTGAATTGAATTGTATCACTTCTTGTCTCCCATAGCTTTCCTGACATTTCAGCTAACCTGATGAATATTTATGAGCATTCCTAAACTCCAAAATTTTGAAAAACCAATAACATTTTTGCTTTTGTATATAAATACTTGCTACAAAATAAAATCCTTGCATTTGCATTGATAAAGTCTCTCAAAGAACAAAACACATCAGCTAAGATAAGTTTTCTTCTTCTCTTTATTCATATTGTCCTTTTACAGATATACTCTATCTGAAATTTTACATATATATATATATATATATATATATATATATATATATATATACTGCAACTATGCTGAGCAGGCCTTAGTTGCAGTTTCTGAGTGAGAGTGCATTATCTTGTGTGATCTATAAAGTTTTTTTATTCCCTACCAAATGTAAGCTCTTGTGTCAAACACAAAAACCTAACTAGTAGGAATAGCAAGTCATAACAGGTGCCAAATTACAAACAAGTCTCAAGCACTGCATAAAATTTTATAAGGAAAACATATTTATTACACAAGTACAAAAAAGGTACAAATACAAAATTTGCAAAAAAATTCTCTTTTGTGCACTTATCAAGGCAGGATAACAATTTCAGATAAAAAGGATTACCATAAAAAAATGGAAAAAAACTACAGTTTCGGAAAAGACAAAGATTTTGAAAATGACAAAAAGACAAAACAATTCAAGAAGTCCTATTTTCACTTGCCCCACAAGCATCTCTGGGACATACAGTAATTTTTTAAAAGTCCCTTTTAACTTCACACAGCTCGTGCTTGGGAAAATTTCTTAGAATTTCCTTCATACTTGATTGTCGAACCGCAGGAGAATTTTCACTTGAACTTCAAAATTCTTTAGTCTCTCTGCAGCTGGTTGGTAACTGGTGCCTTCTTGATGCCAAATGCCTTCTTTGATGTTGACTTGCCTTGTCCCCTTGCTGTCCAAAAGTCTTTGCCTCACATTTACTGACCTGAGCTCTATATATTTGAAAAATTAGGCTCACAAAGGCCCACCTATAGGAGGTTACTAGAGCTTGAGACCACCTCTCTCATTGGTTAGTAAATATGAAAAAGTAATTTTTCATAAATAATTTTCCATGAATCTTTCACAATTTTGGCAGTTTTTAACCACTGAGCCAAAAAAGATATACCAGTGTAACAATTTTTTACACAAACCATCTGGCCTTAATAAAAATACACTTCTCTCAAAAGAAAGTGTACTAAACAAAACCTAGACAGTTAAATATCTATTCAAGGGTAACATTTTTAAAATAATAAAAATAATTTTTTTATAGATAAACAGTTTGAACAAGGTCTATATGCTCAGACCCTCGGCTACGATGACTTGTGATTTCATGCTAGTACAATTAAAGATGTCTACAGAACAGTTTTGTCTACCCAGTTTTATTTACAATGCTTGGATTTTGGGCACTTTCCAACTGTTGTGGATTCCGGGATGAATCCGATATCAATGAATAACAAACGCCAGGAATGGATAAAGAAAATAAATGTATTAACATAATAATACAAACTGGTAATACGGGTTAGTAGATCCAGGAATGCGGGTTAGTAGCAATAATATATATACGGTCTTGGTATTGAAGTATCGCGGTATGACTCCTTACTGATTCTACATGCTCACTAACTGTGACTCTTGTGCTACCCTCCTCTATTACAGACTGTCCGGGTATTCACTGGTAGTAGTATATGTATACCTCGGGTGAGTCCATTTGTGTGAAAAGGGGAGACCCCTTAACACCAACAGTTTTGTATGCTGGGATCATCTGCCCAGACTGCTATGTCAGTTATGTGCCATGTGTGATACATGCGTAGGCAATCATGTATCTTTCAATACATGACTGACAAGGCAGATTTTTTTCATGCAGTAGGTTGCCATTTCTTTCTGCAGTAGACAAGTTGCCATCTAAGGCTACAGAATTCGATCTGTCCTGCTATTTACCAATAGCTGGGGGGGAAAAGGAGAGGATTCATACTTTTCCCAAGGTTATTAGCACATAAGTGAACGTAATGGATCCGACTGGAGTTTGAACTCAGCTCTCCGATTCCTCAATCCGAGCCACTATCCATTACTCCACCATGCCTCCATGCTGCTATGATCAAAAGACAAATTGACTATGGTGAGATTCAACCCTGTGACTCATGGCCAGAACACTAACGACTCAACCAATTCACCACTACATACTCAAACATAAATATACACTTGAAACTTCAGATGTTATTGTTGTACAGTTCTCTCTGGTAAGTTCTAACAGCCACATTTTACTCAGTATCATTTGTCTACCACTAGTTCTTGTCTTTTTTATATCAATCTTCTGATGACAGTGACCAACATTTAAAAGGTATTGACCAACAGGTTTTATTACCAAAATACAAATACACATTTAATGCATTTTTTTCTTCTTGCTCCCACACAGAAACACATACTCTTATATTTTTTCCTTTCTTCTTTTTATATATCAGAAGACACACACACTATATATTCTACTCTGTGTATCTATTCAATGCAAACTTCTTTCTTTCTGTAGTCTATGAAAAACACACATACACATGTATTTCTCTTTCCAACTTTATCAATAATATAGACATACGTATTTTCCTATTCCAAATATCTATGCCCTGTTTTTGTATAAAAATAGGTATCCATATTTGAATAGAATGAATGTCCACTTTTCATCATTATGAAATTCTATGAAACACATAAAAAACATCTTCACCTTTTTTAATTGGAAATATAAAATATTTATGTTTTAAACTTTCATACATACATACAACCTTTCTTTCAAAATATACACATATACATACAGTTTCTTTTTTAGTCTATTCCAAGTAACATATACATTGTTTTTCATTCTTGTATTTCTTTTTCAGTGAAACATTTATTTTTTATTTTATACAGCCACACACAGGCATATATACAAAATAGATTTGTAAATATATTCATTTCATTCTGATTCCTTTAAAAACAGAAAAACCCTGAGAATCTTTTTTTCTCGAAAAATTTCCAAACAAAAGCACTTGTTGTCAGTAAACTTGTATACTTGAAAACTAGTGTTGTATCCATAAAAAATAAATAAAAATTAATTATAGAGTCAAAAAATAATTATAATAAAATAATTATAACAATTATAATTTTCATTAATTCACTCATTCTAATCCAATGAGAATCAACCCCACTTTTCTCTTCTACACACACAAACACATGACTTTTTTACTATCAGACAAGCAGTTCACATAGGCAGGTCATTAACATGTGAGTCAATAAAAATTCAATCTCCTTTTCCAAGCCATAATGGTAACATTTATGTTTTACTACTCATCAAAAATTTGAGGTAAGAAAACCCCAGACAGTTCTTGTATTTTCCCAACTCAATTATCTGGATGCTTATTACACACAACTATAAAAACAAAACACACAACTATAAAAACAAAACACACAACTATAAATACAAAACACACAACTATAAATACAAAACACACAACTATAAAAACAAAACACACAACTATAAATAAAAAACACACAACTATAAAAACAAAACACACAACTATAAAAACAAAACACACAACTATAAATACAAAACACACAACTATAAAAACAAAACACACAACTATAAAAACAAAACATACAAGTAAAACTGTATACACTTTACTTATTCTTTATCTTATAATTCTGTCAGATTCTAATCCATTTTTACATTTGACCCCCAAACTCACAATTTTACTCAGTATTACTGTCTCTCATTTCTCCAACACCACACAACAACCAGATAATAAATAATACTGGTTTTCTTGTTTTCACATCTTTCTGTTTCTCATTTTTATGAATATTTTTGTATATATAAATGTTAGAGGGTTTGTAATTATTGACTTCTCTAGTATCACTAGTAATAAAGTAGATACTTATACCATCTGGATATTTGCTTTATTATAAAGATATGGCTGATCAGAAATTGAGTAGATCATTTTATAATGATGCATTAATGACACCAATAAGATGAAATGGTCTGATGTCATAAAAGTAAAAAACCTGAAGCCAAAATACAGAAAATCTTCTAAAAGATTTCAATTTTTATTTAAATCAGCCATATTTCATAAAACCATTACTATTAACTAGTAAACGAGTCTCTTTATCAAATGCACCCTGATATCCAACTGATTCTTTTCATTTGACTATGTCTAAGATAATTCCTTGGGAACCATCTGGAAATGCATTTAGTGATAAAGACAAATGACAAACAGTATTTCAGTTTCAGTCTCACAAACGGATAGATTAGTAGATTAGTAGGTATAAAATAGATGCAAAAACAAGTTTTATGATTAAATGTTAATCTGAAGTTGTTTTAACTCGGCTTTAATATAAATCCAACTGAGACAGTCCTTATTGCTTATTTCACTAGAATTTTGAACAGAAGACGTGTATCCTGTGTTTCCTGTTTAGGATTGAATTTCTGATTCCATCTAAAGTCTTCTCATTTTCTTTCACTTCCAGTCCCTCCTTGTGTCATTATCTCCTTGCTTGGGGTGAAATGACTAAAAAAATTGATTATTGCTTATTTTACTGGAATTTCAATAACAGATGTTTATTTGCTTTTATAAGCATTAGTAGTAGATTATGTTGAAAGCAAAACACAAAAAAAAAATTGTTTTCTGTGCATGGGCACCAAGCATCACATCCAGTCCACAAAACAAATCCCTGCAATAAAATACAATGGCCAATCACTAACATTCCCACTGAAAAAAGATGACCCTGATTTGCTTAAAAGAAAGCCCCTTATAATGACCAACACAGTTGCAGGTATACAGTCACCATCACTGCAATAATCACTTCTTTCATCACAACCCTAAGCCTTCACCCAAGCTTTCTTAATCTCACCCACCTCTTCACATGTACAGTGTGGCCAATGGGCCACAGTTACAACACCATGATTTCTAACACCTCAATATCTACAATATCCAGCACCAGGCCTCCCTTGTCATCACCACAATGACCCTGTTTTGTTGATACCACATTCAACTAGAATCCAATAATGATATTATGCTCAACCCACTCTAGGCCACCTTTGTTACTACCATGACCTCATCTCATTAATAACACATTCGACCAGAAGTCAACAGAGACATTTCACTTGATCAACCTTCACTATCCACTCCAGGTTCCCTTGTTATCACCACTATAAGCTAATCTTGTTGATTCAGACATCAGCTTCATTACATCAGACGAACAGCAACTGAAGAACCACACATGAACAATTTCTGCCACCTTTCAAACAATTGTGTGTATATTCCAAATTTTGACCAATACACACTGTTGAAAATTCCATCCTTGTTTGTTCCTTACCTTTGCAATTAAATGCTCATTGTAACAGTACCTTGTTATACTAAGTCACCAATGATGTTTTGGTAGGATTTTATCTCTAAATTAATATTCAGATTAAATCTCTTAACTTCTTAAACAATCAAATTAAACATTCGACCAGAAGTCAACAGAGACATTTCACTTGATCAACCTTCACTATCCACTCCAGGTTCCCTTGTTATCACCACTATAAGCTATCTTGTTGATTCAGACACCAGCTTCATTACATCAGACCACCAGCAACTGAAGAACCACACATGAACAATTTCTGCCACCTTTCAAACAATTGTGTGTATATTCCAAATTTTGACCAATACACACTGTTGAAAATTCCATCCTTGTTTGTTCCTTACCTTTGCAATTAAATGCTCATTGTAACAGTACCTTGTTATACTAAGTCACCAATGATGTTTTGGTAGGATTTTATCTCTAAATTAATATTCAGATTAAATCTCTTAACTTCTTAAACAATCAAATTAAACAAAATTGATTAACTTTCTTCATTAGTTCTTTTTCCACATTTAATTTCAGTACTCATTAAATGCAATAATGCCTTCTCTCATGTTTTTCCCTAGTTCTGTAACATAAAACCAGGCTTTTCTATATTTAACTCTGTTTATCAACTGCTGCCATGCCTACTTGGCTCTCCACTCACCCTGCACAAGATTGGAATAAAGAATATGGTGAGTCTTGAACTTGCATCCTCTTTTCTTTGGGAAGGCTATCTTACCATTACAGCTTCTTTTCCATTTGAGCTATGAAAGTAGTTTTTTTTAAAATGACTAAAAAAAAGAAGCCTTATTGCTTATTTTACTGGAATGTTTAGCTCTGCCGTTTTACTGTTTTGTTTACATAATTAGTATTAGTAGTAGATTATGTTGAATTTCAATAACATTAGTGAAATTATTAATTATATTAGTAATTGACATCGTGAAAGCAAAAATCAAGATAATTTTATAATTGATTATGTATTATAAAACTTGTGATACCCACATACTAGTTGATATTTAATATTATAAACCAAATTTATTATATATCTACCTGCCTGATTTATAAAAAAAAATATTGGTGCATACTTATTTTGTATTGGAGAACAATTCTATAAAATAGTTAAGAAACAAGAGTTTTTTTTTCATTTGAGCTGTATATATATTGTTTAAATGCACAGCCATATGCAGAATATTTGAGTGAAGAAAAACAATAGGTACGATTTGATGTGTATGTTTGAAAGCAAATAATATTTTTATATATATATATATATATATATATATATATATATATATATGGCTTTATATATATAAAATTGATGTTATCTTTGACCTAAGTTAGAAAAAAACTGGAGCAAGAGAATTTTCAAAAGTAAAAGAGGTAGTGAAAAAAGAAGGAAGCTGCTTCTACAAAACAAACAAAGGTCACCTGTTTATTTTGATCTTATTTATGAGGTATAAAAATGATAGAATAACCTGGAGCAAAAGAACACAAGAACTCTGATTACAATAAACTTAATGGATTTGTCAAAATATTATATTTTTTTTTCTCATGTACGCTACTGAAGAACCAAAACAGATTTGCTTCTTCAAGCACAAATTAATGACCAACATTGAAAATGGTAAACACTTTTATTTATTACACAGACTTCTTTGTTAGTAAAATATTTATTATTGAAGCTTCTTTTTAGAGATCATTCAGGTACCATTCTTTTATGTGTGATATTTTGAAGTCTACCGACACTAACACTAAATATTTGAGACAGTCAAAAAACAGTTCAGTAGCTCAGATGTATTGCTTCAGTTTGTATTTGAAGATGAAGCTTTTAATGCTGTCTTAGATCGATGATTTTTTTTTTTACCAGTGTATTCCATAAAATTTAATATGGAGATCATCAAAATACTCTTTATATTTTTTGTATATTTCACAACCTACAAACAACTTTATCTGCAAGTCCTAAGTAATAGTTGAAGTAGTAAACAGATTTTGTTGTATATTACTTTTATAGAATTATTTGTTAGGAAAATATCCACTATTTATTAGAAATTTTTTAAAAATATACTTTGTCCAAATAATGTTATTTTTAATGTAATATTTTGAATCCTAAATCAGAGGAGTTTAGATGCTACACTGAACCTGTAAGATGAAGTCTTGTTTACCAGTTAAACTTTTGAGTATTTTTTCATGACTAAAAATAGAATTATGCTTGTTCTGTTTCAAAATATCAGTTAGTAAAGAAAACAAGAAATCTAAAAAATATCATCTGACTTATATTTTATTAGTAACACAGATTTCTTTTGTACTATAGTGCTTGTAAAAGTAGAATTTTCATGATTGTACTAGATTGTCGACAAGGTCTATCATTTTACAGTTGAATTAGCCAAATGTAAGCATAAGTGGGACCTTCTTCTGTCTTTTTGTTTCCCAGTCAACTTTGATCTTCAAAAATTTAAATGCAATGTCAATCATAATCTTCTGTTTTTTTAATACTTGTTTTTTATTGTTCTGTCACCTTAATAGTATTTTGTTCCTTATAGTCTCTTAAATGCAGTAAGCCCTTGAGTTTGGCTAGATGTAATTGTAAATTCTATGGTAACATTTTCTTTCCTCGCACTTCTCACTTTTAGAACTCCCTTCCAGCTCCTTGTTTTCCAGCCAACTTTAATCTTCAAAACTTTAAATGCAATGTCAATCATTATCTAATGTCCTCCCAATTACTCTCTTCACTTCTCACTCATTATTAATGTTTCTGTTCCTAATTATTTAGCACCCAGTAACCCCTTGTGTCCTAGTGGATTTACTGCCTTGCATGAGGTGATACTGAATAAAAAAAATGCTGATAAGTTATTGAAAAAGCCTTTAAAAAAAAAATTTAATATTTCATCTCATCATTTTACAGTTGAAATGGCTAGACGTAACCATAAGTTCTATGCAAACTTTTATTTTTTGCACTTGTCGCTTGTGGAACTCTCTTCTGGCTTCAAGTTTGATCTTCAAAAATTTAAATGCAATATCAATCATTATCTTCTGTCTCCTTAATTCCTGTTCTTATATTGTCCTCTCTCCTTAATAAAGTTTCTTTTTTCTCATATTCTTACACACTCAGTAACCCCTTGCTTTAGTGGCTTTATTGCCCTGGTTGTGATGAAATAATTTAAAAAAAAAACTAATTAATCTACAGGATCTTTATTCTTTGCATATCTCAAACAACTATGCAGTATGACAAGAAGCTTTATCAGTGATATTTTTAATAGTGTTATTAGGGGTTTTAGGCTTCTAAAAACATCAGAATCAATTTTCTAGGTAATTCAACCAGGAGTGATCACCTCCTGGTCAGCTTCCTGGCCACTCTCAGTTGAATCTGTTAAATTTGATTCATGTTTATATTGGTTTGATTATTTTGGAATTCAGCTAATGAAAATTTGTTTTACATTTAATGCAGTCTCCATTTGCCTATTTAATATTGTTGAATTTTCCCTGCTTATCACTTGTTTTTTGTTGTTTTCCCTGCCATTTTGCTTATTTTTTCAAAATAAGCAAAGTAGCATTGCACTCTTATTGCTTATTATTGATAAACATGATTCTAGATATTCTTCGTGTTTTGTCACAGAAAGAAAAATTTGAAGAAATAACTTTGAATTCCTCAATTCACTCCATGATTTGAGCTATAAGATCAATTCTGGCCAAAAGACGGATTTGGGCTGAAATTTCAATTCAGGCAGAAAATTGAGTTTTTCAAATCACAAACTCTGTGGAACTCCAAAACCTCACATCATGAAACCTCTTGCTTTAACTCTGATTCCTTGGCATTTTGAAGAAATAAAATTTGATTTTCTCAATTCACAAAGTTTTAGAGATATTTTAAACTGAATTTAAAACAAAAGTTTTTAAATTCACAAAGTTTTTTTGCTACTTTAAACTCAATATAAATTAAAAACTTTTAAAATCACTAATTTTTTTCAGTTATTTTAAAATTTGAATTTTTAACTGTTCCTTCCTCATCCTGATATAAATCCCAATGTAAATAAACCAAAAGTCTGTGTAATTTGATAACCATTATAGCTCAGCATTTGATTAAAGAAGTGGTAGATAAAGAACAATCTTTGGAGATAGACTGATGAATTCACAGAGAAATATATCATTTATTTGAACTTTCAGTCTTCATTTCCTCCTCCAGGCATTCATAAAATATGGTTTTCCAATATACCGGTGGGACTGTCATCAGTGATGTTTTATAACTCAAGGTGGGGTGCTGGTCTTTCTATGTCAGACCCCTTTTCTTAATTTTTCCAGTCAGGTCTGATCCACCTTCCCACAACTGGTTACCACTTCATATACAGTGTAACCCGGATATAAGAGACCCTGATATAAGAGAGATTTTCTCTGGTCCCAAATTAGAGCCTGTGTTAATGTATATATAATAGACCAAACCCGGATAAAAGATATACCCAGATATAAGAGACTTCTTCTCCGGTACCGACAACTCTCTTATATCTGGGTTACACTGTACCTACTATTTCCATTATACTTATATTATTTCAAATTATTGTTCTCATTGATGCTGAATCCGTCAATCACTACCTGATACAGGGATTGAACATACAACCACTAGATAGCCACCATTCTGAAGGAAGTGGTGTGTTTTTTGGAGCTTTTTATATTCAATGTCAGATGGTTTTTGATGGCAGGTTCATACTGCATTTCATATTTTAGTATTTCGTTTCAGAGATGAGTAATTGTGAATAAATTTTTATAATTTCAAAATATTATTCGTCGTGTTTATATCAGGTTGGTGCAAAAATAATGTTGTTTTCTCACATGAAGTTGAACGTCAAAAAACGACATTATTTTTGCACCAACCTAATAATAACCTCTATCAACCAAGTTCAATAACAATAGTTGAAAATAATGCACAACTATATTTTGTCAACTACTTATCTCTGAAATGAAACACTTCTACATTTTTCAATTTAGTAGTTGGATTGGTGGTTTCAAAATTTCATAGGCTTACAGCCATATCATATTGAAACACCGGATCCTGTATGATCACTGAAGTTAAGCAATGTTGAGCCTGGCTAATAACGAGATGGGTGACCACTTGGAAATACTATGTGTTGTAAGCTTGGGTGTGTGGGTGGTGTAATGGATAATGGCTCAGAATTGGAAATCGGAAAGCAGAGTTCCAGTTCCAGTCATGTTCGTTATATTCACTTATATGCAAATACCCTTGGGGAAGGTATGAATCCATCTCTTCTATACCCAGCTATGGGTTAAATAGTAAGACTTGTATCAGTATTATCTCAAAACAAATTCTTACAATCTAAAAATATTTTATGACTTTAATAGGCTATACAAAGCAAATCAATCAATTTAAAATTTTATATATTTTAGCGGCATCACCATCAACCAACAGCCTTCAGGAAATTTGATCATTACCTTGTTATTTAATTAATCTATCAGTTTGATTCAGCACCTTTTTTTATAAAATAATCTAATGAAGGCTCTGGATGCAGTACTAGAAATAAATCCATCCTCAGCCCCATATTTTAACCATTGAACTGTGCCAACAATGGCCACCTAGTTATTTCTTACGAAAAATATACTGACCAAAAATATGATAACAATCTGATTTAATTATATGTACAGCAGAGCAGAAGACCGGTGTTCAAGAAATCACTTGTTTTCTCACAGAAGTCAAATGAATGAGGTTAATTTCTATGAACTGAGTTGCATATACTTATGCTCTGTCAGTGGGTTGGATTTCACATATTAAATATTAGACTTATTGCTTGGGCAAATAGCTCATTGCTTTAGTTTTTATTTCAAAGATAAGCTAAGAACCCCCACAATGCAAGTGATGCTATATTAGCAAGTATGTTTTGCCATATACCACTGATGTAACACACTGAAAATGATTGAAAATGTTCATTTTTTTAATATCCTTAAAGGTTTTTCTAAAATTAAAAAAATAAATTTTTATCAAAAAATCTAAATGCATTTATTTGAAGTATCAAAATTCCTCAAAGAGTCACTAAAATTTAAAATGTCTCATAAATAACTATTCTACATCTGGTTAGGAACTCGATAGCTCTTGCGTTTCAGTTGATATTTATATTTTAAGTTTAATGTGGATTTTATTAGAATTAGATTGATTGCTACAGAGAAGGATGTTTTTCTTTGGCTCACAAAATCAGTTTTCTTTTTCCTGACTCAGTGGTTTTATAAGGTGATCACGATAATTTCTCAGAAACCAATGAAGGGAACCTATAAATGTCAAGAACTCCTGTGGCAGTGGAGACTTCAGGGGTTATTGGCCCTAGTTCGATGGTGTTCCTTCGGAGGATTGGCGCTATTACGTCTTGATTAAGGAACGAGCCTTGCAAAACAGAGTGGCTCTTGCAGCGTGTACGGTTCGAGGTAATGCTTTCTCCGTCATAGCAGCTGGCAGAGGATAGAAAAAATTGTTTATAGTTACGTTGTTCTGGAATTGTCATCATTGGTCGACTGAACTTGCTTTGTTTCAATGACTTTTGTTTTGTTATTATTAGTTACTTAGTTCAACAACAATATAGTATCAATAAAAAAAAAAATAAAACAAATTTCCAACATGAATGGAAGGGAACAGAGCTTTATGAGTACTCTGCAATGTTCGATTGATCAATCTCCCATTTGACAATATTTCAAAATCAACTTCCTCGTCTATACCTATCTGGAAAGAAGCAGCTATAGCATGGTCAGCAATAGCTCCAATTTATGCCTTAAACCTTCAAGGTTGATTCCATTTCTGGTATTCAAATAAAACTAATTTAGTTCCTTTAAAAAAAAAAATAAAATAAAATAAAATTGCAAGGATTGACAAGGGTTGATCAATCAAGATATATTTTAAAAAGAGTCAAGTTTAATTTGCAAAATAATTTTTATAAAACAAACAAATAGATTTAATGCAAAGAAATCCAAAATACATCAACACTGGAGGTTAAAGTTGACTTTTTCTTAAGAATAAAAACCACTAAATCTAATTAAGCTTCTCTTTTATTAAATCTCTTATCCTCCATCATCTTTTGAACATTAGTAAATGTTTATCTTGTTTCCTGTTTAAGATTCGGTTTCCAGTTCCTTCTCACTTTCTTTCCATCCCAGTAACCCCTTTTGTCTTAGTGGCATTATCACCTTGCTTGGGGTGAAATGATTCAAAGAATAAATAAATAAACAGTCTAGCCTATTGCATTCACTTTTACACAAATGCTCTTGGAAAAGGCATGTATTCATCTCTTCTCGCTATCAAATATAAATAGTATAGACTGGGATCTGTAACAACCAGTCATTTCTTGTTACTTTCACCATGATTTGGAATTCAGCTTTTATTTTGCTTAAAACTCTGAATTCCAAACCATGAAAAGGCAACAAAAACATCTATCTTTCCCAAGAAGGCATGGAAATTCACAGATGATAAAGAAAAGGAATCTGTAGAGAGTTCTGTCTACACTTTGAATGGCCATGTCATTTTAAAATAAATGATTATGAAAGCATTAAGTAATATTTTCTGGTTGTAAAATTCTCATACAGAATTCTATAAAATTGAGTCAGATAATGATCTTTATGGCAATAGTACTATTTCTCTTGAAATATAGCTCATGAAAATTGTATGATCTCTTGAAATAAAAATCATTTAAAAATAGGGTTTTGTCTTGTTATAGTGACACAATAAAACAAGAATTGCAAAAAGTTTTATAAATGATTTCTTTTTTTTTTTAATTTTATTTTAGGTTTCATTTACTTGGTATTAAGTCAAAATCATAAATATTGTTTGAATTTGTTGGTGCTTTCTTATACATGCTTATTGGAAATGCCAGAAGTTTACAAAAAATAATTAATTTTAGAACAGAAACACACTATCCAGAAACAGACACAAACCAGAGATTAAAATTATCCATTTTTCTTCTTCTATATGCCATGTCCCTTTAAAACACAGGCAATCGCTCACCATAACCTCTTGTCTTTTGCAGTTCTTAATAAGGTTTGTCTTTTTTGCTCTCTTAATGTCTGTTCTGCCAAAGATTTGCACAAACTCATCAGGTAGATTATTCACCACTTTCCTCTGTCCTTCTTGCCAACTGTCTTGTGAGCAGCAAATTCCCTTTCCTTCTATGCTCGAGGAATTTCAATTGTCTCTTTCTGATTCTATGTAGAATCATCCTTTTTGTTTCCATTTTCCCTTAAAACTTTCTCGTATATTAACATATATATATATTAATATATATATATATAGAAATATATATTGTTAAATAAATATATATATATTAACAATATATATATATAAATATTAATATATATATATATATTAACAATGTATACATATTGATGTATATAATAATATATATATATATATTATTATATAATATATATATATAACAATATATATATATAAACTATATTCATATATATATTAACAGTATATATATATATATATAAACTATATATATATAAACAATATATATATATATATATAAACTATATTTATATATATTAACAATATATATATATATATAAACTATATATATATAAACAATATATATATATAAACTATATTTATATATATTAACAATATATATATATATATAAACCATATATATATTAACAATATATATATATACAATATATATTAACAATATATATATATATATATTAATATATATATTAATATATATATTTTAATATATATATATATATATTAATATATATATATATATTAATATATATATTTTAATATATATATATATATATAAATACATATATCATATATATATTAATATATATATATATATTAATATATATACTAACAATATATTAACAATATATATGTATATTAATAATATATATTAATATTTATATAATATATATATATATATTAATATATATATTAATTTTTTTTATTTTTTTAACATACAACGTGTATTGACACATGCGATACCCTGTCTTCAACAGCTGCCGACCAGGGGTGATATCACGGTTTTGGTGGCTATGGCGGGACTGCCACCCCTAGCGCCACCAGCAGCGTTTGCCACCAGGCAGGGTAGGAAGATAAGCTACTTAATCGTTCCTATTTGCAAATTCTTGTAATGAAATAAATAAACGATTGTTCCTTGTTGCAGCTTCTATCCATAATGAAAGTTTCTGAACGCGTTTGCCGTTATTAACACGCTCGTAAAAATCGTTATAAACGACCACACAAATATTTCACTCGCGCATGTTAGGTCGTGATGTTGCGCGTGATTAACTAGGTTAATTATATATATATATATATATATATATATATATATATATATATATATATATATATATATGTAAAGAAATATAGTCTTAAAATGTGCTATATTTATGGGATAAAGTGCTCAATATCAGAGATAGAGGGTGTGTAACTATAAAAGTGAACATAGAAGTCAACACTTAGAGGCGACAGTCTGTTTCATGCTAGAGCAATCATCAGGCAACTCTTCATATATATATATATATATATATATATATATATATGAATATTATCATTGTTTCAATATGAATACATATATATACTATATATATTAAAAATATACATGTATATTAAAAATATATATATATTAATATTTATATATTAATATATATAGATTAATATTTATACATTAATATATATATATATGTATTATCATTGTTTCAATATGAATACATATATATACTATATATATTAAAAATATACATGTATATTAAAAATATATATATATTAATATATATAAATATTTATACATTAATATATATATATATATATTAATTTTTATACATTAAAATATATATATATTAATTTTTATACATTAAAATATATATATATTAATTTTTATACATTAAAATATATATATATTAATTTTTACACAATAATATATATATATATATATTAATATTTATATATTAATATATATTAATATTAATATATATATTAACATATATATATATATATTAATATTAATATATATTCATATATATATATTAATATGTATATATGAATATAAATATATATATATATATATTAATGTGTATATATTAATATAAATATATATATAATAATATATATATATATATATTAATTATATATATATATATATATTATCCATGTTTCAATAAAAACAACAAACAAGGTACTACGGTTAAGCGTTTCATTGAATTTTTCTTGTGTTGCTGGACAAAGAAATATTAATATATATATATATATTATATATATATATATATATATATATATATATATATACATTTATATATATATATAAAAATATATATATACATTTATATATATATAAATATATATATACATATACATATACATAAATGTATTTATACATATATATATATATATATATATATATATATAAAAATATATATATATATATACATAAATGTATTTATACATATATATATATATATATATATATATAAAAATATATATATACATATACATATACATAAATGTATTTATACATATATATATATATATATATATATAAAAATATATATATACATATACATAAATGTATTTATACATATATATATATATATATATATAAATATATACATATACATAAATGTATTTATACATATATATATATATATATATATATAAATATATACATATACATAAATGTATTTATACATATATATATATATATATATAAATATATACATATACATAAATGTATTTATACATATATATATATATATATAAATATATACATATACATAAATGTATTTATACATATATATATATATATATATAAATATATATATATATATATAAATATATACATATACATAAATGTATTTATACATATATATATATATATATATATATATATACAATAATATTTATCTATATATAAATATATATATACTCATTATTATATATGTATATATAAATATATATACACATTAATATTTATGTATATATATATATATATTTATATATATAAATATAAATAAATTATATATACATATATAAATATATACATTACTATAAATATATATATATTAATATATATATACCTGTATTAATATATATATAGATATATATTAATATATATATATGTATTAATATATATATATATATATATATTAATATAAATAGATATATATTAATATATATAGATATATATCAATATATATATGTATATATTAATATATATAGATATATATTAATATATATATATGAATATATTAATATATATAGATATATATTAATATATATATATGTATATATTAATATATATAGATACATATTAATATATATATATGAATATATTAATATATATAGATATATATTAATATATATATATATATTAATATATATATATGTAAGTCTTTTTATTATATCCTTACTCTGTCCTGGACATCGAGTTCTACCTGGATCATATCCTCTTGGAATTATTTTTATACATATATGTATGTGTATATTCACCACTAATATTGTCGATATATATTAATATATATATATGTATATATTAATATATATAGATATATATTAATATATATAGATATATATTAATATATATATATGTATTAATATATATTAATATATATAGATATATATTAATATATATAGATATATATTAATATATATATATGTATTAATATATATATAAATATATAATATATATACATATATATATATTAATATATATACATATATATATATTAATATATATACATATATATATATTAATATATATATATATATATATATATATATATATATATATTAATATATATATATATATATATATGGCGATAAAGGTATTCAGTTTAATATTACTAGACATATTAAAACGCGCGAAGCAACTGGTTTCGCTCCCGCTCATCAGGCTTGCAACGGGAGATTTTAATTTAAAAAACAGAAAATGTACACTAAAAAGAATTGTGGAGGTGTGAAAAAAAAAAAATATGAGCAAAAGGAGCTAGACAGCGAGCCCCAACAAACACGTTGTTTACTCAAGGAAGGTTTGCGGAACCCGATGTAAAGTGCCTCCAGCACGTTCAGGTGAAATAACGAGTGTGACCGGGACAATACGGTGAACCGGTCAACACTAAACTTCACTGCACACGATCTGCTATTTAATAAGTGCTCACAAATGGCGGACCCGTAGGTGTTTGGGACGAGTCCATTCAGCGGCAAAGTGTGGTTCCTGATTTTGGTAGGAACGTGCTGCTTAATTCTCATGTCCAAGCGTTGTGTTGTCCTTCCTATGTAGTTAGCCCCGCAACTACAATCATATTCGTAAATTATAGAGTTAATTTGATGAGGAGGGAGGACGTCTTTACACACTGGATGAACCATGGGCCGGGTTTGAAAAACAATCCGTACCTCGGCAGAGAAAAAACAGCGACGAACCTTTGATGAAATTTGTCTAACCATACTTTCACATTTGGTTCCAACCCAAGGCAATCTTAGATAAACAGGGCACCTTTTAACGATACAGTGTTTGGCACTCTGAATTTTGTCCCGTATAACCGAATGAACAGTATTAGGTGGATAACCTATACCACATAGGGTATCCTTGACAAAATTGATCTCATCGTCCAAGAAGGGCTCTGAACAGATTTTTAGTGCCCTATGTACGAGGGTTCTAATTAAGTTTATCTTACGTTTGGAGGGGCAAAAGGAGTCCCAACGCGTATACATTCCCGCAAAAGTTGGTTTCCTATAAATAGAAGTAAGAAAACTTGTTGCTGTACGATGTACTAATACATCCAAGAAGGCCAATTGATAATTGGATTCCTTCTCGACAGTGAACCTTAGCGCTGGATGGATACCATTTAGAAACGAAAGAAACTGATCGGCCTCAACTTCATTGTTAAATAAACAGAAAGTGTCGTCAACATACCGACGATATAGTTGAGGACGGAGTACATTATTCCGTATTCTTTGTTCGTGAAAGCCCACAAATATGCTGGCTAGAGCTGGACCCAAAGGGGAACCCATAGCGACCCCGTCAACTTGTCGAAACATGATGTTATTAAAACTAAATTCGACAAAAGACGTGACAAATTTCATCAACTCAACAAAAGTTGCCTCCGGAATGCTTGGTGGAGA
The DNA here is from genome assembly GCA_964036315.1 of Acanthosepion esculentum. NCBI lineage: Eukaryota > Metazoa > Mollusca > Cephalopoda > Sepiida > Sepiidae > Acanthosepion > Acanthosepion esculentum. The sequence continues at coordinate 43,536,058 of OZ038502.1, read as the reverse complement.
CAAAGTACTGCGATAAAGCATATCACGGCAAATATCGACAGTTTCCATCAAAGGAATACAAGTGTACATAGAACAGATGTCAAAAGAACACATGAACTTGCCCGAAGAAGATAAATTTTGTATAAGGTCAGCAAAGGAAAATGAATCCTTTATGCAAAATCCACTAAAACCTTTCAACACAGGATCCAAAAGCGTTGAGAGCCATTGGGCTACCTTGTGTTGGGCTGAACCAACCATTGATAAAATTGGTCTCAATGGTATGCCCTCCTTGTGGATTTTGGGGAGCCCATGCAACCGTGGCCGAATTGACCCGGACGGCCAAATTTCATTGGCAATTTCTTGTGAAAGCACGCCAGTCTTTACTAATTTCAGAAGAAGTTTCTGAAATTTTACTTCAGCTGAAGTAGTTTTGTCACATGTGTCTGCTGATCCGAGCTTAGTAAATTTAGAAGTATCTTCTAAAATAGAAGACATCTTAGCTATGTAATCAGCTTGGTCCAAAATAACCACTCCAGCACCTTTATCAGGTCTGGAAATTATTAAATCGTGATTGTTCTTCAGAGAATTAACCACTCGCTGATATTCAGCTTTCCATTTCGATTCAGAAGTGGCCACGGAAGAACTGGAAAACACATGTGCAGAACTGTTTAACTGGGCTTTTAAATCACAAACTGCCTCCTCAGAAGTGGGAGTCAGTCTTGCCAACTGGGCATAAAAAACCTCAAACTCAGAAAAAATTTTCTCTTTATCGGGCATAGATGGAGGGTGCAAAAGTCTAACCCATGAGCAAGAACAAATGATTCTAGCTCAGTCAATTCATGGGAAGACAAATTAACAATGTTATTTAAATTAGGTTCTGCTGTAACTCCATACTTATTATGAACAAGATGCTTCAACTAAGCATTAAACTTAGTTGACAACTTAGTACAATCTCGTTGATGGACCCAACCCAAAAACCTACAGAACCTGACCCAATCAAAAAAGGAAATAAAGTTCCTATAAGAGCATCACAATCTCTCAAAATCCTGCTTTAGTGCCAGGCTTCTGGTTGAGAAGAGAAACCCGGATATAAGAGACTTCTTCTCCAGTCCCGACAACTCTCTTATATCCGGGTTACACTGTATATATATATATATATAAATATATATATATATATATATATATATTAATGCACATATATATATGTTAATATATGTATATATATATTAAT